>OY720465.1:16646564-17381564 GCA_963082715.1 Harpalus rubripes
TCTATCTGTTCTTTCATCGTCTACTCAACGCTGGGAAATACTCAAAAACGCTGTGCCCATAGTTATTAAATCTGAGTCTAAAACAATATGGAGTGCAAAAGTGGAAGCTGTGAAGCCCATAAACAACTACCTTGACGGCATACTCGAGATTATAATAGATAATGCAAATGAAACGAGTGAAACAATAAGTGATGCTACGCAATTGTACAACTGTATGTTGACACTCGATTTTCTGACTACTTGAATTTTGGACGAGAGTACTCATTTCTATTGATAGAGTTCAGAAAAGACTACAAGATATAAATATGAACTTTCACGATGCCACCTTAGATTTGAAAGGTTTAAGAGATTATTTTCGCAATGAAAGAGATACTTTGGTGACTGAAGCTCTGGAAATTGAACTTAGTCTCTGTCAAAACTGGGATGTTGAAACCGAAAAACACCAACCAATTTCCATCGCTAGCTGTGAAAGATCTTTCAACAAATTAAAACTGATCTTAAATTATCTGAGAGTCTCCATGGGTCAAGATCGAGTAAGTGATCTTGCTTTGATGAGAGATGAAAGAGAAGAAACTGAAAAGACCGATTTCGAGCACGTTATTAATGCCATTTTTTGATCGTAATGACCTCCGGAATATATGGTATAAGTTTGTCGGTCGAGTCACGGTACACCCGTATATTCATAGTTATTTTGTTATTGTACTGATTCATTCATGGTTGAAGTTGCTTAAGAATATATATATATATATATATATATATATATATATATATATATATATATATATATATACATACATATATATACATATATATATATATATATATATATATATATATATATATATATATATATATATATATATATATATATATATATGGATATTCTTAAGTAATTTCAACAACAATACAAATGTCACATATCTCGCTACACTAAAACGAGAAAGAAGTAATCATGATTTTTCATTGTTGACAGGGGGCGCAATTACGACCCTTGCCCTGGGCACCATTTCACTTAGGTACGCCACTGTTAACAGTGGCATACAAATATTTTTGACAGTGACGTCAATAACAAACATTTGAATTTCTTGCCTTGAAGTAGTTTGATCTGAGATTTTTTACATCAAATTATTTTATATGCATTTCTGTATCTCTAAATCTATAGAAGATATAATAATGAATTTATATTTATTGAATAAAGAATTTAACGTTCTTTTATATAAGTATTTACATAAATTTTCGATAAATAATATTTAGATGATTTTTTCTTGTAACTACTACTTCCGGTTGTCCAATTGTTACCAAAATTTAGAATCAACTCTTCCCATTATTGTTAGATTGAGGAATCCGTAGTTAAAAATGTCTTAAGTCTTATAGTATTTGAGAAATCGTGGATCCAACATACACACACACACACACACGCACACACACACAAACGCACACGCACATGCACACACACACACACACACACACACACACACACACACACACACACACGCGGACATTATCGTAAAAATGTTATAATCGGATTGTAGGGACCTAAAAATGTGCTTATTCACTAAAATCTGGATATGCGATTTTTAGCATGAATCCAATACCTCTCTTAGCGAGAAGTAAAAATCATGTAAATATTATTTCTCGAAAATTTATGTAAATACTTATATTAAAGAACGTTAAATTCTTTATTCGATAAATATAAATTCATCTTCTATAGATTAAGAGATAAAGAAAGGCATATAAAATAATTTGATGTAAAAAATCTCAGATCAAACTACTGTAAAGCAAGAAATTCAAATGTTTGTAATTGACACATAAATGTCTCTGTCAAAAATATTTGTATGCCACAGTCAAAAATATTTGTACATCATTTCATCATTATGAAGACTACGAAAATAAAAAAATATCTGATATGGACCCCACACGACTTCCTTGTACGCAAGACTAATATGATGTATAGACTCAATTATAAAATTGCACGTATTTGACGTAATTTGACATCAACATCTATTTTTTATTTTTTTTTATTATACATGCATCATAATCCCTCTTTAAAACACGCCAAAGCGTGTTTAAATCGACCATAAAAACACGCTAAATTTTTGAGTTACCTAGGTAACGAAAAATGACAATTAATATGAATAACAACTAAAACAATTATTATTATTGGTTTTTATTTAAATTTATATAAAAATTACAATTTTTGTTGTCAGCAATATGGAAATTACAGGATTTTAGCTGGGTATTTATAGTTTCGCTGTCGCCGTTTGCTGGAATGTCTATATTCTTTTAATATAGTTTGTGTACTGGTAAGTGCCTCTCCAATGCGTTTCGTGACTGATATTTTGTTCTGTATGGATTCTTCAATATATCCACTCGCTACCGTTGATGATTTCCATCCTACTTGGCGCTTCAGTTCATCCACACTCATTCCGCTGTTTGCCATGATTGTGGCAGAACTGCGCCTGAACGCGTGTCCGGTATACTTTGTAGCGTCAGGAAGATTTAAGAAACGCGCCAGAAGAGAAGGACATTTTCCAAAAGTATTAATTCCAACGACTTATTTAATGCATTTTCCATTGGCGTATTTCAAAAATACTCTATCCGTAGATATATTTTCTGGACGTAGAGATAGGTATTTGTTAAATAATTTGACATACGATATGTCATCATTATCAACCACAGCAAACTTTCGACCTTTTTCGGTTTTTGATGGTCGAATATTAATAATTAAAACAGAACCTTCTTTTTTAATATCAGACAGGCGCAAATCACATAATTCATATCTCCTGCATGAGCCAAATATTCCACATATGGCTACCACCTTTAAAATAAAATATTTATTAAATTTTGTAAAAAATATTATAATCTCGCGCTTACCTTCAAAAATAAGTAGGTATTATCTGGGGCTTCAATAAAAAATTTCCTTAACTGTTCTTCCGAAAATACGAAAGATTTTTTCGGCTCGTAGCCTTTATTAACGCTTTTCATGAAAGCATGCAATTTATGAAAAGTAGCTATGTTTACTCCTTTCTTAAGTTTTAGCATTGCTTGTAATTTGGAATGAATGCACCATAATGATGAAGGTTTATACTGATTTGACTATAACGAAACACAAAATAAATACAATAAATTTCACAAGTTACCGTTATACCATTTGGTTCATATAGGCCAGCATGAGTGTTTCATCCACAGTTACGGCATTTTTATTTTCCATCCATTTATTTAATTTTTCGTATTCCTTATAATACGCGTCTTTAGATTTAGGCGGAATTAATCTTAACTCCGCCTGTTCAGCTAATTATTTAATTTCATTCATTTCTCACTCTCACAATCACGTGAAAAAATATTGACTTGTTGACAACTTAAACAATACGAATAATTGCTAACTGTCTCCTTGAAAACGCTTAAACTCACTGGATCAAAAATCAAAACCGTATGATTTGCAATAATTTTCAGTTTTAAATGGTTATGATGCATTTATAATAAAAAATAGCGTATGATACACGTGTATAAGCTAGCCTTTAAAGCACTACGACATTAAAGCCACTCCGCTACGCGTCGCGGCTTTAAACTTGTCGTGCGTGCTTTAAAGGCTAGCTTATACACTTATATCATAATATACCATTTTTGTTATTTTTTGTCCTAATCCATAACAAGCTTCATTACAAAAACCAAAAAGTATATGTTTTAAATTTACATATCTCGCTTATACAAAGAGTTAATTTAATAACACTTGATGTGCTAAACGCAGAATTTAATTCTCTAAAACTCTTATTTGAAGCATTTATTTCTAAAATCAAAATGAAACCATTTTATTCAAGAAAAACCGTAAACAACTTCAGGTAATATATCACTTCCGGTTAGCCTGTTTTAACCAAAATCTGCTATGTTATTCCAGTTGATATAAAAGTATTATATACCAAATTGGAAAGTTTTGGATTATATTTTAATATAGTTTTTCATTAAAATCTATTATAGGCTTCAAATAAAGTACTATTTCTGGAAATTATGTAATGACCAAAAATGGAGGTGCACAACTAGATGTTATTTCAACTTTCTACGGCTTACCGTTTTTGAGTTATGCGAGATACGTACGTATGTACGTACAGACGTCACAACGAAATTAGTCAGAATGGATTCAAGGATGGTCAAAATGGATATTTTCGTTGAAATATGAAAATTTTTCGCGAATACAATACTTCCTTTACTTTGTAAAAGGAAGTAAAAATCTGATGTGGCCAACACCAAACCTCCCGCTATTTAATTTTTATTAATTTAAATATATACCGGGTGGAACATCATACCTGTACATAGGCGATTCATATGAGAAAAACAGTTTTTTCGTGCCCATTGCTCCCCAAATTATTTTAGACAAAAATGCTTCAAATAAATGTTGTAGAGCATAAAATTATGCATCTAAATCAGTAAACAAAATTACTTTTACATGCTTTGTAACGACACAAATTAAATAAGAAAATATTGAAAATTACGTTGAAAATATCAAATAGCCATGGAATTGAAACAAAAATAGAAACAAATAAATAGGTAAATTAAATTCATACAAAAATCTCCATACCTATTATTACGACAATTGTACATTTCAATGAAATATATATTTTTTATAGGATTTTTATTGAAAATCTTCTTAAATTGGAAATAATTTATGTAAACATTAAGACCTATCTACTACAATTCAAATTTCAAACAGTAATTCTCTGAATAAAATAATCACTACAATTTATTATTATAACAAATATTCGAATAATCCTCCGTTTTCAGCCAAGCAATAACCAAGTCTATTGTAGAATGAATTTCTTACATTAGCGAGCTGCCTATTTGTGATTAAGGCGCTCTCCTCCATGATAGCTTCTCTCAATGAATTAATATTTGGGTGGCGCTGCTTATAAATTTTACATTTAAGATGACCCCATAAAAAAAAGTCGCAAGGTGCTAAATCAGGAGATCTGGCTGGCCAATTTAAAGTTCCACCACGACCAATCCAGCGATTTGGAAATGCTTGGTTTAAATAATCTCTAACACTTACTCCGAAATGAGCTGGGCAGCCATCTTGTTGAAACCAAACCTCCTGATTTTCGCGCGCTACGCTGTCTAATGCAGGGCCGATCTCATTAATCAAGAGTTCTAAGTATGTTTCAGAATTTAAGTTGCCAACAATCTCAAATGGTCCAATAATATTGCTATTAAAAATGCCTGCCCAAATATTAATTTTTTGAGGATATTGCGTTCTGGTGGTAACATTTAATCTTGGATTTTCTAGAGCCCAGTGCCTATCATTTTGAACGTTTGGTTCATTGTTTAATGTAAAAGTACACTCATCGGTAAAGCAAATAGATGGAAGAAAATCACGATCCCGATTTGCTCGTTCTTGCATATCTTCACAAAAAACTCGCCTACTTTCTTCATCAATGGGCGAAATGTCTTGATGGCATTGCATCTTATAAGGGTGGTATTTATGTTTTTTAAGAATGCGCAATACAGTAGAATGAGCAATCTCACATTCCTGCGCTATTATTCTTGAACTTAATTTAGGATTAAAATTTATTAATTCCAGAACTCTTTGTTCGTTTTCTAAATTAATGCGATTATTTTTATTTCCTATAAATAAAGATATGATTTGTTTGTAAATCTCTTAAAAAATATTCAAATTTAAATTTACCTGTACTATTTTCCGCCGCAACACTTGCCGTGGATTCAAATTTTTGAACATACGCGCGTATAGTTGTAGCGCTTGGAATTGGACTATTTGGAAATTTCACGGCGAATAAATCTCTAACTATACGTAAACAATTTCCACTATAAAAAGTTTTTATTATAAAAACCCTTTCTTCGTTAGAATAAACTGAATTCATTTTGATATTTTACCGTCAAATTAGTTATTTATCTGTCAAACGTCAGACATTTATTTGTTTCTATTTTTGTTTCAATTCCATGGCTATTTGATATTTTCAACGTAATTTTCAATATTTTCTTATTTAATTTCTGTCGTTACAAAGCATGT
Source organism: Harpalus rubripes (assembly GCA_963082715.1). Classification (NCBI taxonomy): domain Eukaryota; kingdom Metazoa; phylum Arthropoda; class Insecta; order Coleoptera; family Carabidae; genus Harpalus; species Harpalus rubripes. The sequence continues at coordinate 16,652,581 of OY720465.1, forward strand.
AAAAGTAATTCTGTTTATTGATTTAGATGCAGAATTTTATGCTCTACAACATTTATTTGAAGCATTTTTGTCTAAAATAATTTGGGGAGCAATGCGCACGAAAAAACTGTTTTTCTCATATGAATCGCCTATGTACACAGGTATGATGTTCCACCCGGTATATATATATATATATATATATATATATATATATATATATATATATATATATATATATATATATATATATATATATATATATATATATATATATATATATACAGGTGTCCCATAACTTCAGGTACATATTAGAAGGGCATATAGTTCTTAATGTCCTGATTATGGAACAAAAAGAATTTTTTCAAAATTCAAAAATTAGTTTTTGATGTTTTTGAAGGAAACAGTTTTAGGACACTGGTTGAATAGGTAGTTTTAATATTAAATATTACGTTGTATTATATCTAATTAATAAGAAATGTTTGCATAATACAATCATTTCATTAGGTTTCTAGTAGCCGGCCACATAAATTGTGTTTCTTATAACAGTTTTGATATTGCTCTTCTGATTATTGTTACAAATATGAATTGTTACAGTAACAGTGAGTTAGTGGATATGTTGCTAATGTATGGCGAAGCAGGGCAAAACTGTAGATTAGCTCAGCGTTATTACGCTGAACGTTTCCCAGGGCGACGGCATCCGAATTCTCGCATATGTGAAAGCCTTACTCAACGCCTTCGCGGCACTGGTTCTATGCAACCTAAACAAGGAAGAGACGGCGGGGCTCATCGGAGACCAGTAAATGTTGAAAATGCTGTCTTAGATTTGGTACGCAATGACCCAACAATCAGCATAAGGAGAATATCTCGTCAACTACCAGGTGTACCACGAATGACAATTTGGAGAATTTTAAGGAATAATAATTTACATCCTTATCATTTTCAACGGGTCCATGCGTTAATTGAACCCGATCATTACTCTCGAGTAAGGTTTTGTGAATGGCTTCTAAACCAACATGCTCAGGATGGCAATTTTACGTTAAAAGTAATATTTTCCGACGAAGCGATATTTACTCGTGATGGTATACATAATATTCATAACTGTCACTACTGGGCCGAAGAAAATCCACATGCTGCTGTCAGGAGTCATTTTCAGCACAGATTTTCACTAAATGTTTGGGTTGGGATGGTAAACGGATCGTTACTGGGACCATACATACTTCGTAACAGAATGTCTGGGAATGATTATTTACAATTTTTGCAGAATAATTTGCCTGAATTATTAGAAGATATTCCTCTTAATGTAAGGTGAAAAAATATAAGTCGGAACTGCAGTCAATTAGGTTTTTTTATTGGATCAAACCGACGTTTCGGTCATACTATGACCATCTTCAGGGCTCTATAAAATTATTCATATGTTATATCTACATTTTTCTTACAACAATTACTTACATCCAAAATCAGCAAATTATATAATAAAAACACATTTTAAAATTTTACATAAAATATTATCGTCAAATATAAAACAATAAATAAATAAATAAATAAGGTAAAACCAACGAAAATGGTATACAATTTAAAAAAATTATTATTAAAAACGGACAAGAACAATGATGGACAACTTTAAAACACGAACTAATAATTGCTGAAAAAAACTGAAATTGACTTAGTGTCAAGGTTTGAACTAACAACCAATCATATGCCTCGGAACTTACTTAACGTAAAAATACTAAACTTATACAACCTACTATACGCGTTGGTAATTATTACACCTACCGTAACCTTTTATTATTTTATTATTATTAATTTTTATTTTTTATTTTATTTTTATTTTTTTAATTAATTATTGTGTACATTTATTTTATTAATTATGTTGTGATAAATTGTGCTGAGGTTATCGATGTCTGTTTGTGCGTTTATGTTGTTTTTATCTGATGTTATATGTAACATTTCTAAAGTTAGTCTTTTTTGAAGAATTGGTTCGTATTGTAACACTTTATTTTGTTAAAATCGAACTCATGTTGATTTGTCCTTGCATGATCGACTAAAGCACATTTTAAGGTTTTATTTAGGTTAGTGGCATTCCTTGCGTGTTCTTTAATTCTTGTTTTTAAATAGCGTTTCGTTTGCCCAGTGTAGGTTTTATTGCAATTCTTGCATGGAATTTTGTATATTATATTAGATTTGTTGTCTTTATTTGTTTTATCCTTAAGATTACTGAATAAGTTATTGACAGTTTTGTATTGTTTAAAGGCTACATCTAAGTCTAAATTATGTTTGATCATCCTTTTTAATTTTGGCGCTAACTTTTGTATGTAGGGCATGGATATGTATCTGACTTCATCCTTCTTTTGTTTGACGTTTGTGACCTCTACATTGTTCAAGATTATATTTGTCATTTTGTTTGGAAATTTATTTTGTTTTAGTAGCGTTTTTAGTTTAATTTTTATTTCATTATGATACTTTATACTTGTTAATTTTAGTGCTCTAGTTATTAAGTTCCTGGCAATATTTATTTTTTGATGAATCGGGTGGTTTGATTTATAATTGAGGTAACGAGAGGACGAGGTTGTTTTTTTATACCATTTGGTCTCTATTGTATTATCCTCCGTGCGTATTAGTAGCACGTCCAAAAAAGGGAGTTGATTATTACTTTCTGTTTCAGCTGTAAATTGTATACTCGAATGGAAATTGTTGAATTGATCTTTAATATAATCTATTTTGTCATATGGAACTATTGCAACTAAGTCATCGACGTATTTTTTTATAAATTCTATTTTGAAAGGTAAGTTTTGTAGTACCGATGTGACTACATGATCCATCACTAGGTTAGCTAAGACCGGGGAAAGCGGAGAACCCATGGTCGTACCAGATACTTGTTTGAAATACTTGTTATCATAGGAAAAGTAGCTACTGTTGTACCAAAATGTTATCAGATTGATAAATTCTTCTTGTGGTATGTCGGTCTTCAGACTAATGATATTCCATTTTTCTTTTATTACTGTGATGATTAATTCCAATGGGATATTCGTGAATAATGATACGACATCTAAGGAGATGAGCACACATCCTTCAGGAATTTTTATGTTTGGTAGCAATGTTAAGAGATCATATGAATTTTTGACATAGTAATTGTCATTTTCCATGTAGTTAAGGATTTCGCTTAAAAATTTAGATAACTTGTAGGTAGGTGAATTGATACCAGATACTATTGGTCTCATGGGATATCCAGGTTTATGTATTTTTATTAATCCGTACATTTTTGGTGGAAAAAAAAGACTAACTTTAGAAATGTTACATATAACATCAGATAAAAACAACATAAACGCACAAACAGACATCGATAACCTCAGCACAATTTATCACAACATAATTAATAAAATAAATGTACACAATAATTAATTAAAAAAATAAAAATATAATAAAAAATAAAAATTAATAATAATAAAATAATAAAAGGTTACGGTAGGTGTAATAATTACCAACGCGTATAGTAGGTTGTATAAGTTTAGTATTTTTACGTTAAGTAAGTTCCGAGGCATATGATTGGTTGTTAGTTCAAACCTTGACACTAAGTCAATTTCAGTTTTTTTCAGCAATTATTAGTTCGTGTTTTAAAGTTGTCCATCATTGTTCTTGTCCGTTTTTAATAATTTTTTTAAATTGTATACCATTTTCGTTGTTTTTACCTTATTTATTTATTTATTTATTGTTTTATATTTGACGATAATATTTTATGTAAAATTTTAAAATGTGTTTTTATTATATAATTTGCTGATTTTGGATGTAAGTAATTGTTGTAAGAAAAATGTAGATATAACATATGAATAATTTTATAGAGCCCTGAAGATGGTCATAGTATGACCGAAACGTCGGTTTGATCCAATAAAAAAACCTAATTGACTGCAGTTCCGACTTATATTTTTTCACCTTACATTAAGAGGAATATCTTCTAATAATTCAGGCAAATTATTCTGCAAAAATTGTAAATAATCATTCCCAGACATTCTGTTACGAAGTATGTATGGTCCCAGTAACGATCCGTTTACCATCCCAACCCAAACATTTAGTGAAAATCTGTGCTGAAAATGACTCCTGACAGCAGCATGTGGATTTTCTTCGGCCCAGTAGTGACAGTTATGAATATTATGTATACCATCACGAGTAAATATCGCTTCGTCGGAAAATATTACTTTTAACGTAAAATTGCCATCCTGAGCATGTTGGTTTAGAAGCCATTCACAAAACCTTACTCGAGAGTAATGATCGGGTTCAATTAACGCATGGACCCGTTGAAAATGATAAGGATGTAAATTATTATTCCTTAAAATTCTCCAAATTGTCATTCGTGGTACACCTGGTAGTTGACGAGATATTCTCCTTATGCTGATTGTTGGGTCATTGCGTACCAAATCTAAGACAGCATTTTCAACATTTACTGGTCTCCGATGAGCCCCGCCGTCTCTTCCTTGTTTAGGTTGCATAGAACCAGTGCCGCGAAGGCGTTGAGTAAGGCTTTCACATATGCGAGAATTCGGATGCCGTCGCCCTGGGAAACGTTCAGCGTAATAACGCTGAGCTAATCTACAGTTTTGCCCTGCTTCGCCATACATTAGCAACATATCCACTAACTCACTGTTACTGTAACAATTCATATTTGTAACAATAATCAGAAGAGCAATATCAAAACTGTTATAAGAAACACAATTTATGTGGCCGGCTACTAGAAACCTAATGAAATGATTGTATTATGCAAACATTTCTTATTAATTAGATATAATACAACGTAATATTTAATATTAAAACAACATAAACGCACAAACAGACATCGATAACCTCAGCACAATTTATCACAACATAATTAATAAAATAAATGTACACAATAATTAATTAAAAAAATAAAAATAAAATAAAAATTAATAATAATAAAATAATAAAAGGTTACGGTAGGTGTAATAATTACCAACGCGTATAGTAGGTTGTATAAGTTTAGTATTTTTACGTTAAGTAAGTTCCGAGGCATATGATTGGTTGTTAGTTCAAACCTTGACACTAAGTCAATTTCAGTTTTTTTCAGCAATTATTAGTTCGTGTTTTAAAGTTGTCCATCATTGTTCATGTCCGTTTTTAATAATAATTTTTTTAAATTGTATACCATTTTCGTTGTTTTTACCTTATTTATTTATTTATTTATTGTTTTATATTTGACGATAATATTTTATGTAAAATTTTAAAATGTGTTTTTATTATATAATTTGCTGATTTTGGATGTAAGTAATTGTTGTAAGAAAAATGTAGATATAACATATGAATAATTTTATAGAGCCCTGAAGATGGTCATAGTATGACCGAAACGTCGGTTTGATCCAATAAAAAAACCTAATTGACTGCAGTTCCGACTTATATTTTTTCACCTTACATCATCTAGAACAGTCGATCATCGTTCCTATCAATTTCAACTTTGGACCATGGACATCATACATCAAGTAGAAGTGACATACGGCAAGAAAATGAAATATCATCTTAAACAACTTTTAAACATAAACAACAAACTTACAACAATAAAAAACCAAAGAATTTTTCTTTTGACATGCAGAAAGCAACAACTTTTACCAACACATATAGTACAGAATGTGAATTGTCTTCAAAATCTTCTTTTTAATAATCACCCGTATCAAAGACAAGTCTCATTAATTTTCAATAAGTTCCAGAAACAAATATTAAACCTTGAAATCAAGATTAAATGTTGGACCATCAATAAATTAATAAATGAATATAATTATCATTTAGGTATTTTACAAAATGATATTAACGAAACGCATCTAAATGACATTTTCCATATGTTACACAAAAATTATTGCTCTCTAGATAAAAAACTAAAAATTAAACATAAGAATAAAATACTCAAACTAAAATCAGCTCAACAACCAGATAACGAAAATTTGACTCAGGATGATTGGTTCCTTAATTTAACATCTACTAACATCCCACAGGACGTAAAAGATTTGCTGGCGTATGGACCAAAATTCAGTATACCTGTTCAAAAAAATGAATTACCTATTTTTAATATGATTGCTGATGTAGAATATGCATTAACAAAAACCAATGACACTGATATAAAAAATGCCACTAGAACAGAATTTACCAACATAATAACTAACTATCTACATCAAAATGACAATTTCAATTATGAAGAACGTTGTACAATCAACACATACAATAAAACAAAACAATTTTTAAAACAAAATGAAGAATTATTAATTATAAAGACAGATAAAACAAACAAAACAGTCGCCATTACTAAAGATGAATATAAAAATAAAATGAATACGTTATTAAATGACACGAATACATACCTGCCATTAGACAATGATATAACAACCAAAATGCAAAATAAAAATAATTTACTTATAAAAAAACTACATGAAAAAACTACATTACTGACTCCACAAAAAAACAACTGACAATTGACAATGCTGTTCCACCAAAAATGTACGGATTAATAAAAATACATAAACCTGGATATCCCATGAGACCAATAGTATCTGGTATCAATTCACCTACCTACAAGTTATCTAAATTTTTAAGCGAAATCCTTAACTACATGGAAAATGACAATTACTATGTCAAAAATTCATATGATCTCTTAACATTGCTACCAAACATAAAAATTCCTGAAGGATGTGTGCTCATCTCCTTAGATGTCGTATCATTATTCACGAATATCCCATTGGAATTAATCATCACAGTAATAAAAGAAAAATGGAATATCATTAGTCTGAAGACCGACATACCACAAGAAGAATTTATCAATCTGATAACATTTTGGTACAACAGTAGCTACTTTTCCTATGATAACAAGTATTTCAAACAAGTATCTGGTACGACCATGGGTTCTCCGCTTTCCCCGGTCTTAGCTAACCTAGTGATGGATCATGTAGTCACATCGGTACTACAAAACTTACCTTTCAAAATAGAATTTATAAAAAAATACGTCGATGACTTAGTTGCAATAGTTCCATATGACAAAATAGATTATATTAAAGATCAATTCAACAATTTCCATTCGAGTATACAATTTACAGCTGAAACAGAAAGTAATAATCAACTCCCTTTTTTGGACGTGCTACTAATACGCACGGAGGATAATACAATAGAGACCAAATGGTATAAAAAAACAACCTCGTCCTCTCGTTACCTCAATTATAAATCAAACCACCCGATTCATCAAAAAATAAATATTGCCAGGAACTTAATAACTAGAGCACTAAAATTAACAAGTATAAAGTATCATAATGAAATAAAAATTAAACTAAAAACGCTACTAAAACAAAATAAATTTCCAAACAAAATGACAAATATAATCTTGAACAATGTAGAGGTCACAAACGTCAAACAAAAGAAGGATGAAGTCAGATACATATCCATGCCCTACATACAAAAGTTAGCGCCAAAATTAAAAAGGATGATCAAACATAATTTAGACTTAGATGTAGCCTTTAAACAATACAAAACTGTCAATAACTTATTCAGTAATCTTAAGGATAAAACAAATAAAGACAACAAATCTAATATAATATACAAAATTCCATGCAAGAATTGCAATAAAACCTACACTGGGCAAACGAAACGCTATTTAAAAACAAGAATTAAAGAACACGCAAGGAATGCCACTAACCTAAATACAACCTTAAAATGTGCTTTAGTCGATCATGCAAGGACAAATCAACATGAGTTCGATTTTAACAAAACAAAAGTGTTACAATACGAACCAATTCTTCAAAAAAGACTAACTTTAGAAATGTTACATATAACATCAGATAAAAACAACATAAACGCACAAACAGACATCGATAACCTCAGCACAATTTATCACAACATAATTAATAAAATAAATGTACACAATAATTAATTAAAAAAATAAAAATAAAATAAAAAATAAAAATTAATAATAATAAAATAATAAAAGGTTACGGTAGGTGTAATAATTACCAACGCGTATAGTAGGTTGTATAAGTTTAGTATTTTTACGTTAAGTAAGTTCCGAGGCATATGATTGGTTGTTAGTTCAAACCTTGACACTAAGTCAATTTCAGTTTTTTTCAGCAATTATTAGTTCGTGTTTTAAAGTTGTCCATCATTGTTCTTGTCCGTTTTTAATAATAATTTTTTTAAATTGTATACCATTTTCGTTGGTTTTACCTTATTTATTTATTTATTTATTTATTGTTTTATATTTGACGATAATATTTTATGTAAAATTTTAAAATGTGTTTTTATTATATAATTTGCTGATTTTGGATGTAAGTAATTGTTGTAAGAAAAATGTAGATATAACATATGAATAATTTTATAGAGCCCTGAAGATGGTCATAGTATGACCGAAACGTCGGTTTGATCCAATAAAAAAACCTAATTGACTGCAGTTCCGACTTATATTTTTTCACCTTACATCATCTAGAACAGTCGATCATCGTTCCTATCAATTCCTCTTAATGTACGTCAAAATGCATGGTTTATGCATGACGATGCGCCGCCACATTTTGCTAGAAATGTCAGACATCATCTTGACAGAGTATTTGAGGACAGGTGGATTGGTCGAGGAGGTCCCGCGTCTTGGCCCCCTAGATCCCCGGATTTCAATCCGTTAGATTTTTATTTGTGGGGTAATTTTAAATCCCTCGACTATGATAATCAAGAAGCTCCTGAAACCCTTGAAGCATTACGGCAACGAGTTGAAAATTGTGCTGAAAGAATTAGACAAGAGAATGCAATTCATCGGGCTTGTTCAATTTCTTTAATTCAACGTGCTGCATTATGTTTAGCTGTTAATGGAAATAATTTTGAAAAGTTTTTGTATAAATAAAGTAAATAATTTGATTTTTTTTTTCATTACATACACATCTCCCAAACTTAATTGGTGTGACAAAGCTTTACGTAATTGCATAAATTAATTTCATTGTTAAATTATTTTATGTAATAGTCATAACTAATTTCAGTATTCCAAATATTATAGTATCCAGGGGTACAAAAAATGTTGTTCTTAAGTGAACTACCCTTAATTATAGGAATTTTTAAAAAATCTTTTTGTTCTGTAATCAGGACATTAAGAACTATATGCCTTTCTAATATGTACCTGAAGTTATGGGACCCCTGTATATATATATATATATATATATATATATATATATATATATATATATATATATATATATATATATATATATATATATATATATATATATATATATATATATATATATACTTTAGTTATTGCGGAAACTGTATTAAGATCCATTCCATACAACTAGGGTTCTATTTACTAATTTCTTTTTAAAACGTTACTGTTATTAATTTGAAATGATTAGATCTTTGACAGTGACATTTATCTGTCAGTTACATACATTTAAGATATGAACTGTGTAACCAAGGAGATTTGCTTGTTTAAAGCGCAATAGCTCCGGGATTAAATTTATAGATAATTTTATAAATTTGTCCATAAAATATATAGAAAAAGTATTAATGCAAATCTATAGAAAATTTAATAATCTTTAATTTTTATAATAACATTAATCCCGAAAAATAACATTTAAAGGTATTTTTGGAAGAAAAACTATTTTGAGCTTCTAGTAAAGTGCCATATCCGGTTATCCGATTTACACCAAAATCTAATGGGCTCTTTCCATTACAGAAAAAGTTCGAAAGGTTTCTAAATTTTCTGAATGATAGTATTTGAGTTAGAGTAAAGGATCCACACACACACATACATATGTACACACAGACATCATCGTGAAAATGTTAAAATTGTAATCTAGGGACCTTAAAACGTGGTCATTTAGCAAAATCTCGATATGCGATTTTTAGCACGATCTCTATACCTCCCTTATCAAGGGTAGCGGGAGGTAAAAAGGTCAATAACGAGAAAGAATATACGTAAAGAAGAATATGAAAGGACTTTGCGAAAAAATAACGAATATAAAGAAAAGGAAAGTAGGAAAAGAAAATTTCAGGATATTGAATATAAAGAAAATGTATGCATTGTACATAATTTATATTAAAATATCCCATAGATTTTGCAAATATATGTGAGAATTATTTTGCAGTGAGACATGAATATATGTATTTGTATTTAAAAATATTTTTCGTTTTATGCGTACAACCACGTAAAATATCTGGCGACAGGTTATGTGCTGGCCACGTCATTCTCTAATAATTATTGTGGTCGGTAGATTATTGAAATTATTAATTATGTGAGGAGAGTTTAAATGCATAAATTGAAAACAAATCACGCTTGTTTTTGTAATTAAATTCTCTACATTATGTAAAGAACAAGTTATGGGAGAAATTAAATTGTCACAAAAATAGCAAAGGTGACTTTAATGGAAGAGTGGGAATACGTGTTGAAAACACAATATTATTGAAATACATGGTGAAAAGAAAAGAAAAAATGACGGATGAAGGTTATTTGATATTTGCGCATTGAATGATATGATAATAACAAATACCTTTTTTCAATATAAGGATATTTATGTCGAATCCAGAAGATGTAATTATACATTTCACGAAAAAGACATCACACACTTCATGAATCGGCTCCTCATAGTGTTATTTGAAAGTTGTCCGCCACCTGGACAAAAATACCATCCATTTCAAGTAACTATTTAATTACTTTTACAAAAAATACCAACAATAACATCACCTAACCAGGGCTGGCTCGTGGCGCAAGCACAATAGGCACAGGCCTAGAGCGGCAAAATTTTAGGGTCGCATGTCAGCGCTAGGCCTTAAGTGGCCAAATCAGTCAATCAGCGATAGCCTGTCACTTTTTTACATTAATGCAAAAAGTGACAGCTAACCTATATATGACAATAATTCATTATTTTTACCTCCCGCTATCCTTAATAAGGGAGGTATAGGGATCGTGCTAAAAATCGCATATCGAGATTTTGGTAAATGACCACGTGCGTGCGTGCGTGCGTGCGTGCGTGCGTGTGTGTGTGTGTGTGTGTGTGTGTGTGTGTGTGTGTGTGTGTGTGTTTGGATCATGTTTTAATATATTTTTACCTCCCGTCATACCGTAGGTAAGGGAGATAATGTAATCGTGTCAAACATTCGATGGTGAGTTTTTAGTAAATAAGCACTAATTAGGGTGCCCACAACACGTTTTTGCTATTTTTACGATGATGTCTGTGTGTGTGCGTGCGTGCGTGCGTGCGTGCGTGTGTGTGTGTGTGTGTGTGTGTGTGTGTGTGTGTGTGTGTTTGGATCATGTTTTAATATATTTTTACCTCCCTTCATACCGTAGGTAAGGGAGATAATGTAATCGTGCCAAATAATCGATGCTGAGTTTTTAGTAAATAAGCACTAATTAGGGTGCCCACAACACGTTTTTGATATTTTTACGATGATGTCTGTGTGTGTGCGTGCGTGCGTGTGTGTGCGTGTGCGTGTGTGTGTGTGTGTGTGCGTGTGCGTGTGTGTGTGTTTGGATCATGTTTTAATATATTTTTACCTCCCGTCATACCGTAGGTAAGGGAGAAAATGTATCGCGCCAAAAATTCGATGGTGAGTTTTTAGTAAATAAGCACTAATTAGGGTACCCACAACACGTTTTTGCTATTTTTCTGTGTGTGTGAGCGCGTGCGTGCGCGTGTGTGTGCGTGTGCATGTGCGTGTGCGGGTGTGTGTGTAACGATTTTTTCGTCCACGATAACTCTTATAACAAACTTTCAAATATTTCGATTTTCCGTATTTAAGACTTCTGCATTCATATAAAGAGTTGATTAGATTTAGGGTAAAATTGGATACCCGGAAGTGACTGTTTACTTGAAGCTCATAACAGTTTTTAATGAAAAACTATATTAAAATATAATCCAAAACTTTTCAATTTTAGTATTATAACTTCTATATCAAGGGGAACAATATATTAGATGTTGGCTAAAATCAATAAACCAGAAGTGACACTTTACTTGAAGCTCTGAACAGATTTTCGTGAAATATATATTATGATATACTCCAAAAATTTTGTATTTAAGACATTTATATGAAGAGGAACAACATACTAAATTTTGGCTAAAATTGATAATCCGGAAATGATACTTTACTTGAAGTTCTCAATAGATTTTCGTGAAAAATATATATTCCAAAACTTTTCAAATTTGGTATTTAAAACTTTTATATTAATGACAACGACATACTAGATGTTTTCTAAAATTGATAAACTACTACAACAAATTAGATTTTGTTTACAAACGATCAACTGGAAGTGATCTTTACTTAAAGCTCAATACCATTTCAAACATGGCATTGACGGGAGGTCATGTGTTGGCCACATCAAATTTTTTCAAGATAATTCGTTTATAGCGTTCTGTTACTACTTCCGGTTAATCAATCTGAAAAAAAAAATGTAAAATGTCGTTCTCATTAATATAAAAGTCTTAAATACCAAATTTGGCAAATCTTGGAATGTATCAATATATTTTTCACGAAATTATGTCCAGAGCTTCAAATAAAGTATCACTTCCGGTTTATCAATTTTAGCCAAAATCTAATATGTTGCTCTCCTTCATATAGAAGTCTTAAATATCAAATTTGGCAACTTTTGGAATATATCATAATATATTTTTCACGAAGATCTATTCAGAGCTTCAAGTAAAGTATCACTTCCGGTATATAAATTTTAGAAAAAATCTAATATGTCCTTTTTATTAATATAAAAGTTTTAAATACCAAATTTGAAAATTTTTGATATGTTTAATAAAATACTTTTCACGAAAATGTTTAGAGCTTCAAGTAAAATATCTTTTCCGGTTTATTACTTTTAGAAAAAATCTAAAATGTCGTTATCATTATTCTAAAATTCTTAAATTCCAAATTTGAAAAGTTTTGGAATATATCATAATATATTTTTCACGAAATTCTGTTCAGAGCTTCAAGTAAAGTATCACTTCCGATATATCAATTTTAGCCAAAATCTAATATGCTGCTCCCTTTCATATGAAAGTATTAAATACTGAATTTAAAAAGTTGTTGAATTTATGATAATATATTTTTCACGAAAATCTGTTCAGAGCTTCAAGTAAACTATCACTTGCGGTTTATTAATTTTAGCCAAAATCTAATATGTTATTCCCCTTGATATAAAAATCTTAAATACTATTATCGAAATGTTTAGGATTATATTTTAATATAATTTTTCATTAAAACTGTTATGGGCTTCATGTAAATTTTACCCAAAATCTAATCAACTCGTTATATGAGTGTAGAAAGCTTAAATACGGAAAATAGAAATTTTCCGAAGTTTGTTGGAAGAGTTATCGTGGACGAAAAATCGTCACACACATACACACACACACACACACACACACACACACACACACACACACACGCACGCTCACACATACACGCAGACATCAACGTAAAAATAGTAAAAACGTGTTGTGGGGACCCTAGTTACCTCCCTTACCTTCGGTATGGCGATAGGTAAAAAGGAGGGAATCTAAATTGTAATTCTGGACGAGCGGATTATAGCATGGTAGGAACGGACGCAAATTTTCTGTATTATAGTGGGGATACAGAGAGGCAAATTCAAATTGTAACTTGGAGTAGTATTGAAATTAAAAAATCACTCTTTAGCGTACGGAGAGAAAAATTGTCGCCGAGGCCGCTTGCGGGCGAGGCAAGACAATCTCGAGGGCGCTAAAGGATTTCGCGGACAAGGTGTACACAATATTTTTTGTGCAACCATAAAAAATATGTAATTACAAATTTGATTAATTTTCAATAGTTTCATTAAAAATACAAAGTTAGCTTTCAATGTGGCTGTGGGATTAACATTTGACAAACAAAACCATGCAATTCTCAAGTGTCAAAGAGATTGTTTACCTAATTTCGCGGTCGTTGCTATAACAACGGTCGTGAAATCCAATTTCGCAGCCTGTTTTGCGGCTGCGAAATGCTTATTTCGCGTCCGGTTGTACAAAAAATATATTAAACAAAAATTGTTTTTATTATTGTTTTGAAATGTAGTGAATTGATATTAAATTTCGAACGTTTTATGAGTATAATATAAAGGACTCATTTTATAAGACTTTTTTCGCACTTGTGTGAAAAAAAAACAGTATTATAAAACTCGTTATTTAATATACTATTATAGAGCGTATTAAGAATGAAGTTTATTACAGGTAGGAAAATAAATTGAAATGCTTTATTTATGTTTGCATTTAGGTACTTTAGAGCCCCAAGTACCGTTAATACAGACCAGCAGTTTAGTTGGAAGAAGGAGGTAAAGAATAATTACTATTACACGAAATTTTCACTACAGAATAATTTGGTATAAAATATACAGAATGCTGGCCTAACACTTCATATTTTCCATTTTGTATTACTGGTGCGGGACAAGAACTTATACTACAACATAAAAGTAACACATATATATGTACAGTTGTCCACTTAAATTTGGGACACAAGATTTATTACCTACTCTAGTGGTGGTCCGGCAGTTGTATTACAATATCCCGGATTTTCTTTCGAACATTCCATCGATTCTACAATATGTCTTACAATCTTTTAGCAAATGTACTTTTTAAATTATATATATATATATATATATATATATATATATATATATATATATATATATATATATATATATATATATATATATATATATATATATATATATATATATATATATATGTCGCGGAGTAGTATCACTGGCAAACTCTATGTCGACTAACACTATTTCAGAACCGCAGCGATAATATAAACGTGATGATCTCAGCGAGGCGGACCTGCACTCACTCCCTGAGCACCGCTACATACTGATTCCATCCAAGCATTATAGCCTAGAATGCTTGACGTTTCGATTACGACAATACAATTAAAAGATTATAAGTGATTCATGTAATACTTGATTCATTAAATGATCGTTACGACATGCTTTGATATTACAATCTCCGACACGGCCATTCTGACATTTCACACGTCCTCGTGTGAACTATCTGAAAACAAAGAATTTATCCACAGTATTTTCGCTCGGCTATCTCTGACCAATAAGTGCTCAAATAGTTACAACTTTGTTCACATTTATATCAAGCTCAAAATTTAGCTATAGTACACTAAATTATTTAATGGACGCCTTTTTTACAAGACGTCAAACAAAACATAATTCTGTGACAATACATTTCACCAGTAAATACATGACTACCAATATCAGTATTCAAGCATTGTTATAGCTTGTCCAACAGCGACAGACCATCATTGCTTAACCAGCAATCGATCGCTATTCCATCTTCGCTTAACCAGCGCAAGAAAACCATACCGTCATTGCTTACCCAGCAATGGAACACCCTTCCGTCATCGCTTAACCAGCTCGGGAAAATACACCGTCATTGCTTACCCAGCAATGGAACACTATTCCGTCATCGCTTATCCAGCTCAGGAAAACCACACCGTCATTGCTTACCTAGCAATGGAACACCCTCATTGTACTATAGACAATTCTAGTTTTAATTATTTTGTGTAGAACCTGGCTCTTCGTCAGTTCCTAGGGAAGAAATATCATTATTATCTGACATTTTTCTAATTTGGTCATGTGCGTATTTATAAGTGCGATTAGAGTCATGGGCCTTTAGAACATACAAAACAAATTATTACTAGTTTGCTAACATTCAGGTCCTAAATCAGAAATCCTATGGCAAATCGAAAACTTAGCTCGTCGTCTTACTCCACGCTTCCCAATTCATTTACTGGAAAACACATACGACAGAGGCACCTAGTTAGCATGTTACCTTCGGCAGAGATATCAGAGTAGCATACCGAAACACCATGACAGAGGCATCCAGTAGCATGTCATCTTCCATCACGGTTAATAATTCTAAAGAATTTAACGAAAATAACCAATCTCCAGACTTGATGAAGGTAAAATAATATACCGAAACGTTTGCAAGAGGAGATATAGAAACAATTTTTTTTATCTTCCTTTATATCCATCATCCGATGAACTTTCTTCAATTAAATTTATCCTTGGATACGATCAAAATATTTTAAAGCAATTTGTTCCAGCGTCCATCACGCTGCACTTAGGCGTCACAAACATTAAGACAAACATTTGAAAAGCAAGTCCCGTCTTGTCAGACTTCTCTGCTTCCAATGGCTGACAGATTTCTGTTGCTCGATCTCTCACTTCAATCACATTACCCTTAATGTCAACGCAGATACCTGAAACCTGACTCAAAAGTCCACATGCAATTTATACATTAACATAATAATCAAAACAAATCCCGTAGCAGCCTCGGACACAAGCCGCTGTCCTTCTAGCAAAAACTAGAGATTGCAGGCAGAAACGAACCACTGGCCATACATCACCGTACTTGGACCAATGATCACTCATGCATATTAGTATGGCGGCAAAAATGTAACAAAACACAGCACAAGCGTCTTTGCGGAAGCGCAACGATAGTTTTTCTTTGTATCACATACCACAGGCGCTATGAATACCTGTCCAAGTGCAGTAATGGAATTTATTCTGGGGCCAACGTCTTTGCACTGTGCAAGACAAAACACTTCAAGCTTGGAGATCTCGTAGGCCACTTATAATTTCTGAAACAAAAGCTACACAAGAGAGTTTTTGGTAATCGCCTTCGGTGGACAGTAGTAAGGCCACTCTTCCAAATAGATTCTCTGTCCTGGTTTACGGATATTTCTAAACTAGAGTCAGAAGAAACTGGATCGATTTTATTTGGTCCGTGCTGCCAAATAAAGGAATCCATACACAACGGTTTCATTATATCTCAAGCAATAAATCTGTGCGCTCAATAAACTTAAACAAGCTCTCAAAGGAGAAGCAATCTACATAACGTCAGATAACCAGGCTGCTTTCACTTGTGAATCAAAGCAAATTTCAGTTCATCAAAATTTTGAAGTAGCTTCCAGACAGTCAGTCAAAACATGCTACAGCAGATCTTACTGGTCGTGGTGACAAAAGTCACCAGCGCTTAAAGCCCTCAACCTTATAATGATAATAACAATTTGTAGCTCAGTAAACTTTATCTGCATTTAATAAAATATTAATCTTTAGCATAGTTTTCCAACATATTTCCACCATTAAATATCTTCACTGAAGATCCCCAGTCAAATTTTAATGTTATAATTTATATTTCGGTACACCATGGTTCTGCATCCGCATCGGTCATATCTGGATAAAAAGTAAGTAACGATATATCAAGTGCCTCAAGGTTGCAGTGTACCTACTCAACGTGTCTGTTAGTTTGCGAAACTTGTACAATGAAAACATTTTACAATCTTTCTTGACATACCGAAACACTTTAAGGAATTTGTATTAGTTCGTTTGTTATTTCACAAATAACTAACTAAATCGCAAACTGGTTGATACTCCCGATCTGTGACTACTTGACCTACATTCAGTTTAATAATATTGTCACGTCGCAGACGATGTAAAGGAGTAGAATCAAGCTACCAAAAATGAAATACTTATTACGTCATACAAGCTCAATGACAAAACATCAATCAAAATATAACAACTGCCATGAACACCTACTGTAATAAATAATATCTTAAATAACATATATGGAGATCGGTAATCCGGATCATCGGCCATCACAATATCATAAACAACAAACTCGACTTCGTCTCTCGTTTCTCAACAAGCAACTGACCGAATTGCTTTTATTACAACAGCAACCCAATTATAATAAAATCTCTTACCAGTATTGGAAGACCGCTTAAAATAAATTCAGTACTCATTACTCACGGTTCTACTTAACCAGCCCTTGTAATTACGTCACCACTCTCCGGGTGGGACACAGACGGAATCCTTGTTACTGGTCAATGCTCTAGGATGAAAACCTGCAAAAATTGTTAGACGGCCTTTCCATCTTAACCTGCTTGGCCCTACACTTCACTTTATAATTCACCAACAGAACAAAAACCCACATACAATATTGTGGATCGCAGGTGAATCCCACTTCTGATGTCGCGGAGTAGTATCACTGGCAAACTCTATGTCGACCAACACTATTTCAGAACCACAGCGATAATATAAACGTGATGATCTCAGCGAGGCGGACCTGTACTCACTCCCTGAGCACCGCTACACACTGATTCCATCCAAGCATTATAGCCTAGAATGCTTGACGTTTCGATTATGACAATACAATTAAAAGATTATAAGTGATTCATTAAATGATCGTTACGACATGCTTTGATATTACAATCTCCGACATATATATATATATATATATATATATATATATATATATATATATATACTTAAAAATTAAAAAGGTATTAAATAATGACGATTATTAATATTGAACAATTATTAAAAATTAATTAAGACTAAAACTATAATTAAGTAGATAACACTAACACTATTTATTTATTTATTTAACCAATTAACACTACTATTTATTTCTACAATATTACTAATTATTTCTTTCGACTGTTTATGTCACTGTTTATTTATATCACGTTCAACTGTTCGCCTACCGACCTCCACAGTGTCTACAGGGTGTAAGCGAAACTAGGAAACACGATTTTTCTCGGAAGTCATTAGAGATACAAAAAATACTATAGAATAAAGTTGTAAGAGACCAAGGGGGGGGGGCATCCCATTACAGAACAAAATATTTTTTTAAACCAGTGGTTCTCAAGTTACAACACAAAGTTATATTTGCTTAAATGGGATGGCATATATTTTTTAGGCCCATTCGATACAGTATTTTTTTCTGAATTCAACAATGTAACCATTTTATATCCTTACATAATAAAAATATGGAGAAAAATTCAATTAAAATTTAAATAAATTAAATTTTTACAGATATTTCTCAGTAGGCCTTGTATGAAAAACAAAACCTGATAATTGTCAATTTGAATTATTTAGTGCATAATAATTCCTATTGTTGCGGATAGAACACTATTTATAAGGTAATTAACAAATATTTGTTTTACTTTAATTTAAGCTCAATTGTTTTTCATACATAGCCTCACACGTTGCAGTATAGTAGTATTCACGAAAGAGGACATGAATAATTGTATAAACTTTCAAGCCCACTAACTTCATGGGCAAGATTTGTACAATAGGGAAATGTAGACGGCAAAAGCGGAAAAAGCAAGGAAATAAGTATCATTTTGGACACTCGTTTCAAGGAAACTGTGCCCAACTAGTGTAATTTAAATCGTGACGTTACTTGTGATTAAAACAAATCATCATCATTAAAAAGTTACTTTAGTGTTGAGAGTTTATTAAAGTGCAAGAAAAGTTGATATTCGCATTTCTTAAAAGAATCGTTCTCAGTTCACTTTAAATACACTTTGGAGCCATACCTGCAGGTGATCTCTGCTACTGTACCCGCCACTACCTGACATTAACAACGGACATGTCTCTGCTAAAAGAACAACGTATTTAATATTTTTGTTTAGAAAGTTTATAAAGAAAATTGTACAATATTTTTACACTTGGGTACAGGTAGATGCCACGTGGTGTTAATATAGTTCATAAGACATTTCGAGGTATAACACAAAGTTCTCATTCCAAAAAACTCGTAGGAATGAATAATTTGGGATACCCTGTACTCTATTTATTTATTTATTTATTTATTTATTTATTTTATTTTAGAAATTCGGCCACTCAACAGGAAGATTTCCCAATGATAGAGTGGCACTATAAATACAATTAACAATATAGAAAAATATTAATAGTAGCAACTAAATATATAATAGAGGAAAAAGATATGAGTCTGTTATTTTATCATAATTATTCACAATAATTTTGTGATATAGTTTTTAAACAAATTTAAAGAGGTATAAAATAAATCAGGCGCATTAGGGTTAGCATGTACAATATCGTTATATAAACTTGAAATTCTGTTTATAGGGGAATTAGAAGCAGAATTAGTACCTTGAAATGGCACATATAACATGTGCATAGATCTAGTATCATGCCTTGAGACGCGCAGGAAAAATAATGACGTTATGTGAATAGAATTAATTATATTGTTAAAAATTTTATATAAAAATATTAAATCATTTAAATTTCTCCTTTTCATAAGTGGTACTAGGCATAAAGAATAATTTGGAAACCTGTAAGAGAAATACTTAATGAATTTATTTTGAATAGATTCAATTCTGTTTATGTAAGTGGGATATAATGGTGTCCAGCACACTGAGGCAAATTCTAATTGACTACGCACCAAGGAGAAATATAGCATTAAAACAGCTTTTGGGTAAGTAAATTGTTTGGTACTGCGTAAAATAAATCCAAGCATTCTATACGCTTTTTTAGTAATATTATTTATATGAATGTCCATTAGGAGCTTTCTATCAAGAGTGATTCCTAGATCTTTGACATGTGTACATTTTTCTAAAACAACATTACTAATTTTATAATCGAAATTCAAAACATTTCTATTTCTAGTGAAGGTGATTGTTGTACATTTTGATATATTTATCAATAATGAGTTGTCTTTTGCATATTGCGTAAAATTATTCAGGTCTTGTTGTATTTTTAAGCAATCAGATATAGATTTGACGGCAAGAAATAACTTCATATCGTCCGCGTACATAATGTATTTAGCGTGATTAATATAAAATAACAACGGTCCAAGATGACTTCCCTGCGGTACTCCGGAAGTTACATTAATTTTTCTAGATTTAAAGCCCTGAATAACTACGGTCTGTGTTCTTTGTATTAAATATGAATGAAGCCAATTAAGAAGATTTCCACCTACACCCACCGCAGCAAGTTTATGAATCAATATACTGTGATCAACTTTATCAAATGCCCTGCTGAGGTCGGTGTAGACTGCATCAACCTGCACCCTGTCATCCATGGCTTTTGAAATGTAATTAATGTATTCTACCATATTTGTCTCCACTGACCGTCCTTCATAAAATCCGTGCTGTTGTGGATTTATCTGAGATTTAACTGCGGCGAACAAGTTCTTGTAAATAATAATTTCTAAAATTTTACTTAGAATACAAAGCTTAGATATCGGTCTATAATTTTCAACATTGTTTTTCATTCCAGACTTATGAATTGGGGTTATATTAGCATTTTTCCATATTTTTGGACAGGTGCCATCTTTAAGAGATTTGTTGAAGATATAACATAAGGGACGAGCAATTGATGTAGCACACTTTTTTACAAATATGCTAGGGATGTCATCTGGACCAGCACCTTTATTCACATCCACTTGCAAAAGATGTTCTAAAATAATTTCCTCAGTAACAGAGATATTAAATATTGTATTTGTATTAGGAAGATTTTCGAGCGATGAAATTGTTTGATTTTGCGTATTTGAAGGAACATACACCGATTCAAAATATTCTGCAAACAAATCACATGATTCACTTCCGTGTTTAGAAATTCTGTTTTTATATTTCATCTGTGCGGGAATATTATTACATTTTTTTAGTGATGACATATATGCCCAAAATTTTTTACAATTTTGTGGTATTTGTTCTTCAATATTATTCACATAGGAGGTGAAGCATGATTTTGTTATCTCTTTCACTCTTTTGCGAAGGATAGAAAATGTGTGGTAAGAATCTAAAGTTTTTAATTTTTTGAATTTTTTACGCGCTCTATTTTTTTCTTTAATTAGTGCAATTAGATCGCTTGAAAACCAAACTGGGTATGATCTGTTACCCACGGATTTGCTAGGGACGTATTTAGTAATTGCTTCCCATAAAAAATTATAAAATATATTAACCATTTCATCTACAGTACAGTTTTTAAATTCACCATTCCAGTCAATGTTAATTAAATAAGAATTAATAGCATCATAATCTGCCTTCTTGTAAAAGTAAATTTTTCTTGGTGGATTCTTTAAAGTAGCCTGTATATGCAACGGAACAAATATATCGAGTGATGGGTGATGCTGAATGTCCAATTTGCTTAAAGGACTAGCACAATTATGTACATTTAGGTTAGGTATATTACTTAAAACTAAATCTAACATTCTGTTATTAGAGTTAGGTACACCATTGAACTGATTCAGGTTGCAATAAGAAATGCAGTCAATAAAATTATTTGATATTAAATTGTAGGTGTTTAAGCTAGTAAAAAAAGTTTCATTACTTACAGCGCTCCATTTGAGATATGATAAATTAAAATCCCCACAAATTAGAAATTTAGCATTCCCATCTTCTTCAATAATTGAGGTGAGACTCGTAATAAATGAATTTAAAGCAATATTATCTTCTGGGGGGATGTAGACACAGCACACATGTAATTTTAGCTCATCAACATTCACTGTAACCCACAACACTTCACAATTTTGAATATTCCACTGAGGCACTTCGATGAACGACAGGTTGTTGCTGATTCCGATGAGGACTCCACCTCCGTCGCATTTGGTAGTAGAAGATCTGTCCCGCCGAATGACGTTGTAATTTGAGGATAATATTTCAGCACTATGTACACTTGAATTTAAAAATGTCTCCGTTAAACAGATTATATCGTAATCGCAGTTTATTGAATTTAACCTGATTTCATTTGTTTTGGTTCTCAGTCCACGAACATTTTGATAATAAACCGAGAGTGTCATAAATGTAATTAAGATATATTACGGACAATATTTTTATTATTGTTTAAAGTTTATTTACATCTTCTTTAGAAAATACTGTATGAATACGGGAAGTATCATCTTTCCTCACATGAATTTTACAGTTCTTCGTCCAAACATATTTATAATTTTTTTGCTTAAGAGTATCGCGGGTATATTTAAATAAGCTATTATTATTTGCTGTAAGATGATCATTTGCAAAGATCTCATTGTTTGCATGCTCATTTTCGATGTTGGGATATACGTTATTAAGTGTTAATGGTTTTTTGATTTTAATACCAGCTTGAAATTTTTCTTTCATTATTCTAGATGTAAATTTTACTATGATCGGTCGAATTTTACTTTTGTTGTTTGAATTATGATGAAGTCTATGCGCTGCGTCCAAATCTGTATTATTAACATCGACCTTAATTGCCTGGCCAATATCATTTATAATTTGAACAATATTTTCGTTATTTTTTTCTGGGATGTTATGTATTATTAGATTATTTAAACGCGAATATTGCTCTAGATCGTCAATTTTATTGGTTAAATATGATATTTCCGCTCTTAGTTCTTTATTTTCGGCTTGTATTTTTTCAATGCATTTAATTTTTGTGTTGAATTCTGCTAACTTGGCTTCGAAATCCGAAATTTTATCAGAACAGAATTGCACTGATTTTTGTAATTCATTAAAACGGTTGTCCATTGCACTGATTAAATCTTTTTTAAATTCATTCAACAATGTACTCATCGATGTTGACATTTCAATTTTGACGGGAGATGATGCTGCAGGTTCATTTTCGATTGTATCCGTGTCATCTACGAACGACACTTCGGATGTACCTGATGCGCATGATCCACAGCGCCATAAGATTGACTCCGACTTTAAGAATTCGAATTGTTTGGCGGTAATGTTTGCGCATGACGGATGGAACATGTTTAAGCACTTGACGCACTTTAGCGCGGGAGTTCTCGTACCGACGGAGCGGTTACATTTACTACAGACAGCCATCTCAATGAAGTTAATTTAATTAACACTATCGGCTATTCTATGCAAAGATGATAAACAATTTTTTCAGCTATAAGATGAGTTTTTAATATGTATATTTTTCAAATTTACTGTTTTATTATACACAATCACTAGATAATATAAAAGTCACTAATTGCTCGATATTTTTCCCTTCACTTTCACTAAACTGAATTATAATAAAATTATAATTTACTCGAGAGAATATGTAAAAGAATCAGACAAGATTCACACACGTGTTTTCAACAGCTGCCACTACTACTAACTGTCTACTATGTCCATATATAAAAACTATCCGTTTTCCAAAACTGGTATTCAACATGAACCAATACTCTGGCTATGCACGCCTGTGTCTTTACTTCAGAGTTATTGGCTATTACTTCTTGGATGTAATCACTGTAATGCGCAACAAGAATATAGACTCCATATTGATGATTAACACAAAACACGTATCATCCATTTGTATAGGTCCCACGCTGACTATTCCTTGTAAGTAAGTAGTAATTAAACTTGCTGTTCCATAATATTTCGACTTGTTTACATTTTCAACTAACAAATTATAAAACCTACGCAAATGGTGAGAAATTTATACAAATATGTTATTCAAGTATTCCGCTATTTAATATTGGGTTACATCTCCTTTATTATTGTTCTATTAGGCATTGTATCCCTAAGCCTTGCAAATTTAACTTAAAATGCTGGTTTAACTATTATCAGCACACATCATTTGGCCTTCAGTTTTTTAAAAGTTTCAAGTCTATACATGTATTTAAAGTACCTGAAAGAATTTTGTAGAAATTTCTAACCATTTGTATAGGTTAATGGTGTCTGGTACTAAAAAAAAGTTGCGTATACATATTTTGTCATATTATGAAAATATGACTAAGTTCAAATGATTTTGTACCAAAATATTTTTAAAATATGAAACTATTAGCGCTATAACAATATCACGGCACAACTTCAACTTTGCAATTTTGAATTTAATTATTTTCTTTTTTTAGAAACTAGCCCTCCTTTCGTGTTCTCAAACGAAAAGTTCTAAAATGCAATGCAAGAAACAAAGTAACATAACTTTAAGATTAACTTAGAACACTGAAAAATGAATTATGTGCAATCTGTCAAAACTATGAGCCACACCACAGCAACCGCGTAAATATGCGCAGTTTTTAATATCGGGTTCCGCATTACTGTTAGTGCACTTGATAAAAAATAAGAACTATGCACGTAAGTGTATTTACGAGTATATGTAGTTCTGTTACGTGAAAATGTATGAAACAGTTATCATTTTTAATAAAATAAATAGTTATTTGTGTATTAAGACTGCAAAATAGGACATTGTCGATTGAGAGGTTGTTGCATTCTCTCGAAATCGATTACCTATGGTGCCTGGTGCCGGGAAGTAGAAATCTTTATTTTAAATCCAATAATGAATCTGGAGACGCGGTCAAAAAAGTGACCCATGTGGTGCACTCTTCACACCAGCAATGAGTGTCTGTGAGGTAATGCCCGGTAAACGCCCGCACGGTGCTATATAATATGTCATCATCATTACCGATATCTGTGTACAAAGCAAATTGGCACACCCAGAAATGGACATTATGCTATGATGATATGTTTGTTTATTTATATTGACGTTGTGCCTGGCGTCCCGGTAAAGAAACCGAAGTCTGCTCCCAATTACAGTTATGACCTCTCATTTGTGACGACAGAAATAGTATATTTTTTAAATATAACAACAATAACCCAACCTAACGCACAAACTTGACTTTTATGTGTTAGATTATGTTATTTTTGTATTTAGAGATATATATGTACATTCTATGTAAGTTGTTCGTCGTTTTGTAAAACGCCTACACCCAGACCATGCACTAGCCAAGCCAGATTGTAAAACATCGCTAAGTTTCACCCACCTTTTATTAAAAGACGCAGGGGCGCGCTGTACCATTTTGTCGCCCGTGTGCCAATGCTCATCTTGACGCCCCCAAATTCAACAGTTATAAAAAATAAGCATCGCCATTCGAAAGAACATAAAAAAGTGGCCTAAAAGGTATAAACTAAAATCTAGTTCTATTTCACATTTCGAAAGTATGTAGATTTTCACAAAAAAACTGCAAAATTTTTATTTTTGCCTATATATAGTGACCTACGGATTTTTTCTCAAATAACGACACCACTAAAATGGTCTTCTAAAGGGACAACAATTATGTGAGCACGTTAACTTGGACAGCCTGTATACTTTTTCATAGTTACCATATATGTTTTAAATAAACCACAATAATTGTTTTTACCCTATAAAATTGATAATTCTTGCATTTTCTGCTTGAAACGTAGATGCATCGTTGGAAAGCTAAAATAAACTCTCCTTCAATGATACAATTTTGCCACTATGGAAATTATAAATTAGACCCCATTACTTGAAATCTAACAGTGATAAAAAATCTGAGCATCGTGTCGTTTGAAGAAAAATAAAAAAGGGTCCTTAAAGGGTGCAAACCAAAATTCCATATAATTTCATATTGGGAAATTATTTGTGAATATAAAAGGAAGTGGCAAGAGTACCGAACGCGTTTTCCTAGCCTGAGTTTGGGCGTTAGGTTGGGGTTATTGTTGCTCTCTTTAGAGTAACATACAAGCAACCTTAGTAAGCTATTCAACAACGGTCCCGCGATCGTGTCGGGATTTGAATTTTTAACAACGGTCCCGAACGTTAAGACATGTCTCTTCGACGTTTCTAGTACTAAACGAGCTAGTAAATAACGCTATTTGGAGTTTTGTACAGTAACCACTTGTATATGAATTTTTCGGGAAAAACAAAAATATCTTTAAAATGGTCTACAACTTTGCCCTAATTTAATCGTCTTCGTATCTCTTATAGTTTACGAGATCACAATGTGAGCCTCGAAAAACGGGCATATTAAATTAAAAAACTTAGGTCTTATTACAATTTTGCTCGCCGTGTCGCCCCTGACCAAGTGTCGCCCGTGTGCGACGCACACATCGCACCCTGTGACGGCGCGCCCCTGAAAAGACGGGTTTTACAATCTGGCTGCGACATATACTGTGTGTTCAAAAAAATTCCTAACTCGGAGTAGGCTATGAACAGAGAAACGTGTGTCTGATCATTATTCAATTCAAAAGTCAAATTGTCAAAATTGATCTTGAAATGTAATTTTAAAGAGAAAAGACAATAAAGAAGGATACAGTATATTGACATTCGCCGTTTTGTAATTTGTTTCCATTTCTAAAATAAGATACAGGTAGAAAAGCTTTGATTTCTTTACAAAACATTTTTGACAATATCTTATATCAAATTGACATTTAATTAATTGACATACGTTTCTTTGTACATAGCCTACTCCGAGTTAGGAATTTTTTTGAACACACCGTACAAGGTGTTGACCGCGACACAGGAACATAGGACTTTAATTATATGTCACATATTATGTATGATTCTGTGCGGTGTGCGATAAAAAATCGGAATACTCGTGTCACGCTTGTATGACAAAAATCATATGAAAAATATGTATGTTGCTCATTTTACATCAATGTAGAATAATTAGTAAATAATAATAATAAATAATAATAATAAATATTACTAAGATTAACAATAATATTAATTTAGGTAACTAATTAGTTACAATGTTTACATTATAATATTAAAATTTTAACATAAAATATAAAAATGTCCTATGGTGCATCTATCTTCATAGTTAACTGCTAATTATGTTTGACATTTGTATAGCAGCGTGGATTAGCAATATTTCTTATTGTTGTTATCTGCTTTAAAACAAATTTAACTGACGTTTGTAAGACCGGACATAAATATATTGGCCTATATTATATTGGTAATATATCCCCAAGTTACACACTGACCGACGGTCGACCAAAAAGTGATGTCGATTATAGGTTGAATTTAAGTCATATGCGGCCCTCTAATTTGACGTATATGCGACGGCACTGCGACGTTGATTATTGGTCTGAAACAGATCTATTTACACGTCTAATTTGACGTATATGCGACGCCACTGTGACGATTGTTTTTGGTCTGAAAAAGGACTATTTAGACGTCAGAATTGTGGTCGCTATGACATTTATGTGATTAGCTCTATTTAAACCTTTGTCAGACGACAAATTTAAGTAATTACAATGTCTGTGTACTCGCTATTTGTAAACGTAAGCATTTTGACAGAATTTTACCATATAAACAAGATTATTACTAATGTCAAAATGTAATTGTAACAACTGAAAGGACTGTCAATTGCTAAAACAAAATCTTTCAGAGCTATTGCTACTGCATTCAATTATTAGAAAAATACTTGGAACGACTCGTCAATTTACGGGGTTGTAAAAATGCTAAAAAAAAAAATATGCGATTTCGAGAAAAAGTTATTAAGAAATATTGTTGCTCTCGACGAGTTATATTACTGGTTAAATTTAATGTACTTATTTCATTTACATCCTGTATATTTGTATAATAAATATTTTTATTTATGTATCGTCTTTACAAAAATCTACGAATAGAAGCAATTTAATTTGCTAAATGGCACACCCAGAAATGGAAAAGCCGTGGTGATATTTATATTATATTTATTTGAAATATGTTACATGTATACATATTAGTAGTTTATGGGGACACTGCCCGCTTCGACCTCTAAGTGTGTTAGTGGCGCTAGTCAATTGATACTGGAGTAATAAATTATGTAATTGCTTTTAACACCTGCGTAATAAATTATGTTAATTGTATTGTACACGTGCAGATATTTTAGGGCATCGGTGATTTCTTTTAATGATATCTGAACCGTGTAGGGCAGAGGAAAAATAAATTATTACAAATATGTAATTGCTGTGAATTAATTTCGTAATATATTTGCAAAATAATAGTTCCATTCAGTGATTAATGTTCTATTTGTCAAATGACGAGTTTAAGCGACTTGTATGGACTTGTTCATTTGTTATACGTTTCATCTTGTTTATGGAAGTGCTCATTTCTGACAGTGTTTATTTCTGGCGATTTGTTTTTCATTTGTGTGCTAGAAAGTAGTGAAAATGGGTGACGAAACAGTGAAAAATATATACTTTGCATTTTTCAGAGTAAGTACATATCTTTTATGCCAAGGCACATGCATCGGTACCTAACCATTGACATAAATTATTAAAGAATATAAATATTGTAATTTCTAAACAACAAATAATATACATGTATATGCAAATGGGTCACAGTACATTCATATTTACGTGATGCTAATATCCTAAAAAATAATTTGTAATTATTGAAAAATAACTCAAAGTAGGCTGATCATAGAAAGAAACGTACGCCTGAACTTATACAACATTTTTGACAGTCCCGTATCCGTAAACATTAAATTAAATAATTTTGAACTAACACATATGCCTACTTTGACTTTTTTCAAATGTACCACTTTTACATTCATTAGATAAACCTCGTATAACGCTATACCAGGTATAAAATTGGAAATTGTATTTTACAAAACTCGGATAAACCTCAGATAGAATAAACACCAGTACAGTGGACCCCCGGTACTCCGACAAACGTTTTGCAGGGCAGTGTCGGACTATCGAATTTGTCGGATTATAGAGTACTGCCTAAGACCCCCTATAGTCCGGATTTTTTTACAAACGAGTACCTTGTAATCCGACAAATTACAGATCCAGTGATAAGATTCTGTATGTTATACTCTGAAGTAGAAATCATATTTCATTATGTATGTCAAATTTAGTAAATTAAACAACACAATATTAGAGAGCTTACGTTTTATTATGAAATTAACGTCATTAATGCTATAGAATTTACAAACAATAATAACTTTACATTAGGAAATATGTAATTGTGTACAAACAAATGTACATACTAAAAGAATCAAAAATTATGAATGAAAATAACCTGCTCAATTATGCATTATCTACATTAGCAAAGACTGTCAAAAAATATTCAATAATAATAGTCATGTCGGATTATAGGGGGTGCCGGATTAGACAGGGGCCGGATTACCGGGGGTCCACTGTATTTCTTATCCCATGGAAATCGGTCGTATAAACCTTTGATAACTTTATCCCTGGTTCTTATGGATACCACGTAAACACAAACGATGTTTTGTTATTCACACGTTTGACAGACGTCAATCAAGTGTATCATAATCACTGTCAGAATCAAAAATAACATTATTTATATCATCTAACATCGCGAAAAATGCAAATTAGAAGGCAGAAATAATAACAATATTGAAGAAAAATAATCTAACAAGAAGATAATTTTATTGTGCCAATACTATGGAACGCCGTTTTAATATTTATTCTACATTTAAAGATATCTTAAATTATTTAAAGACGTCATTAAATGAAATAAAGACGTCTTTAATTCATTTTTGGATGTCTTTATAATATTTTTTGATATCCAAACTTGTTATAATACTCAAAACAAATATCCTACAAAATAAAACTATACTTCATTACACGTAAGAAAATAGCATTGGTTTAGATGGGGATATAAATTCTGCCCTTTGACTGGTCAGAATGCAAACCTATTTCATAAAAACGAAAAGAATCACCAGTCTGTTGTCGTTTATCGAATAACATCTATAGAATTAATGAGGTTTAACCATGTTTTGTTGTAATTCTAATATTCAGGTCTTGCACATATTTACAGATAAAAATATTAATTATTGACAAAGTTTGGTTTCACGAATTTATACTCTATCTATCTGTAGAGCGTTGGGTGAGATAGGGCCTAAGATTCTAGCTCTCTGATTGGTTCAAACGTGAACCGAGTTTACACAGAAAAATAATTAACGCAAAATTTAAATTTGCTTCACAACTGTATCAATTATTTTGATTTATGTTATGCCGTCTGACATCAAATAAATAAAAGTCAAAAGTACACGATTTATTACATATTATTAACTTCTGCTCAGTTCTGTTCGTTATATTTGTTATATTAGTGTTCTTTTCGTTTATATAATTTTCATAGTGTTTTGGCGTTATTTCATATTACATAGATTTTGTGGTGCACGTTTTCTTAGTTTTTAGTCAATTTTGTTATTGTTCTCTTCGTTAACATCATGGATAAAAATCCTGAACCAGGTTCTGCCAATGTTTTAAAACATCCAAAACGAAAGGCCCTCCAAAGCTGGCAAAAGAAATGGTGTTTAATTTATACTGCACATATCGTGCCACGGATGCATATTCCAAATCGTGTCCAGATTGTGGCATCAGAACTGGGTATAGGACGATGTAGTATTTCGAAAACTATAAAAGAACATGAGGAGAAAGGATCATTCGGATCGCAGGAACTCTCTTCAGATGGCGATAGTGTTATGGGAAGTCTGTAAGTTGTTTAACGTATATAAACTTAGAAAAACATTTAACTATCAGTTTAAATGAAAATGTATTTCGAAGTAATAAATTGTAAGTTTTTGTAAATAAGACGGATTCATGCAGCCATTTACATTTACGTTTAATTTACATTTAATTTAATTTAAAAGTTAAATGTATATAAACCAATGTAGGCATTCATGCACTGTGGTGTTTTGAATTATCGTCTAGACAGCTGTTACATACTCATTTGTTAGTCAGTAATTTATTTAATATCGCCTTTGCTGTCATTCTGTATAGTCTAGTTTTTAAGTCAATAAAAGCCTAAAGTCTAGGTCTAGTGTAATATTATTACGAGTATATTTTTATCACAATTTTATTGACTTAATAATTCATCAATATGGACAAATATTTGAAACCTGATCGATTTGACTCAAGTCCTGACTCACCCACTGCGGACAAGGAGTTTACTCATTGGATGGCTACATTTGACAATTTCCTGGCCTCTTCACTCGAAAATTTGGAGGAAACCGATAAACTAAAGATACTAACGAATTTCCTTATATCAAAAAGAAAAGCGAAATATTTGCACGCCATTTGCTCGCCGTTCGTAAACAACAATCGGGACAAAGCATTGATCAGTACGTCCATACGTTAAAAGTAATGAGTAAAGATTGTAACTTTACTGCTGTTACCGCCGAACAACATCGAAATGAATATATTCGTGATGCATTTATTAATGGTTTACTATCTCCTCAAATTCGTCAACGTCTACTTGAGGAAACTACTCTCGATTTAGATGAAGCTAATAAACGTGCTGTGGCATTGGAAATGGCTCATAAACAAGCTGGAGACTATTCTCAAAGTACTCGTAATTATTTGTGTGCCAGTACAAATAAGAGTGGATCCCCTCAAGAGGCCCCCAATTCAGTTTAAGACGAAGAAATCTGTTCAAGCGAAACAAGCGTTGTATGTGCGGGGATGAAATCGGACAAACTCAAATGTTATTTTTGTGGGTACAGCCGTCATCCGCGATCTTCGTGTCCTGCAAGAAATGAGCAGTGCGGTATTTGTAAAATTGTAGGCCACTATGCGCGAGCCTGTCGTAAATCAAAAGAATGAAGTCGAAATCTGTCTCTGCGGCAATTATCGCTTCCATGGGTGAAGGAATTTTACAACAATTAAAACGAGCTGTTACTAAAGCAGCAGTCAATGGAATACCTTCTAATTGTTTGGTGGATACGGGGAGTTCAGGCAGTTTTATCAGCTTTGACTTTACAAACAAACATGGTATTACCATAACTCCAACTGAAGGACGCGTTTCTATGGCATCTACGTCTTTGTGGACGAAAGTTGAAGGGTATGTGACAGTTAAGTTGGAAATCGCTGAACACAGCTATGACAATTGTAAACTTATTGTTTTGAAAGAACTCTGCTCAGATGTCTTGATCGGCCACGATTTATTGAAGAAACATACAAATATATCGTTGGATTTTGGTGGAAAAAGGTCTTCTCTAACTATTTGCTCATCCATCGCAAAAGTCGAGCCACCCCGTCTTTTTAGCCTCTTGTCTAAAGACTATCGACCGGTAGCTACTAAATCTCGTCGATACTGTGACGCTGACAATAAATTCATCAAAACTGAAGTCGATCGTTTACTTTCTGAAGGTATTATTGAACCAAGCAATTCCCCTTGGAGAGCTCAAGTGCTTGTCATTGAGAATGAAAACCGCAAAAAACGTCTTGTGATCGATTACTCTCAAACCATTAACAAGTTTACACTTAGACGCTTACCCCTTACCAAACGTAGATAACCTTGTTCGGACGATTGCAAGCTATAAGCATTTTAGCACTATAGATTTAAGAAACGCTTACCATCAAATACCTATCTGTGATGAAGACAAGATATTCACAGCTTTTGAAGCGAAAGGCAATCTGTATCAGTTCACCAGAATACCTTTTGGCGTGACAAATGGGGTAGCCTGTTTTCAACGCGTGATTGACAAAATAATCTCTTATGAAAAACTGACGGGAGTGTACGCATACCTAGATGATATAACTGTTTGTGGAATTGATAAGAACGATCACGACCAAAACTTAAACAAGCTCTTGTTAACTCTTACTAAACTGGGTATTGAAATCAATGAAACGAAAAGCAAATTCGACCTCACCTCCATTCATCTACTAGGGCACCTTGTTTCGCACAACTCTATCAAGCCTGATCCTACTCGACTCGTTTTTTTATTAATTATGCCACTCCCTCAGGATTCCTCTTCTCTTAAAAGAGCACAAGGGTTTTTTGCCCACTATTCGATACCACGTTTTTCTGATAAAATTAAGAAACTCACTAGCTGTCATTCGTTTCCATTGACTCCTGAAGCTGCCACTGAATTTGAGAAGCTCACGAAAGATATAGCTAACTTTATGGTTACACCTGTAAATGACATTTCTCCTCTGGTGGTAGAAACTGACGCTTCTGATGTGGCCCTAGCTGCTACGTTAAGTGAAGACGGTCGCCCCGTAGCATTCTTTTCAAAATCATTTAACAAGTCTGAGAAAGGACACTCTTCTATTGAAAAAGAGGCATCAGCAATCGTGGAATCCTTAAGAAATTGAAAAGGCTTCCTTCTTGAGAAACACTTCCATCTTATTACTGACCAAGAAGCATTGTCCTTTATATTCAATAGAAAACATGCCAGTAAGATAAAAAAAACGAGAAGATAATCCGTTGGCGATTAGAATTGGCCCCATTTTCTTATGATATCATCGATAGACCAGGGAAAGATAATGTAAAAGCCGACGCCTTATCCCGTATTTGCAATACCACCAATCAGACTGAATTACATAAGCTTCATCAGTCATTATGTCACCCTGGTATAACGCGTATGTTCATTGGTTAAGAAGTAAAAATCTTCCATATTCCCTCGAAGACGTCAGAAAATTCACAGCAAACTGTTCCATCTGTGCTGAAGTCAAACCTAAATATTTAAAAATTAGAGGAACTCTGATTAAAGCTACATCCCCATTCGAACACCTTAACGTTGATTTTAAGGGGCCACTTCCTTCGAAGACCAGGAATATGTACTTACTTACCATAATTGACGAATTCTCCCGCTTTCCGTTCGCTTATGCTTGTCGAGATATTTCTTCTGCTACTGTGATTGAATGCTTAAAAGACCTCTTCTGCATTTTTGGAACACCTGCATATATACACTCCGACCGTGGAACTTCTTTTGTCACAAGAAGTAAAATCTTTCTTAACTGCGAATGGAATTGCTACAAGTCGAACCTCTCCATACAATCCGCAGGGAAATGGTCAGGTTGAACGTTTAAATGGAACATTATGGAAAACCATTATTTTGGCTCTCAAAACAGAGAATCTTCGAACTCAGGATTGGGACGACGTTTTAAAAGAATCCCTTCACTCAATTAGATCTCTGTTGTGCACTGCGACTAATTGTACACCCCATGAACGCTTCTTCATTCATCCCAGACGAACGGCGAACGGAGTCACTCTTCCCTCGTGGCTAGCCCCTGGACCGGTGCTCGCGAAACGGAATGTTCGTGCCAGTAAATACGACGATCTAGTAGAAGAAGTGGAATTATTAGAAGCAAATCCTCAGTATGCGATAATTCGTAGAAAAGATGGTCATGAATCCACAGTTTCTTTGAGACAACTGGCTCCTAGAGGAAACTCTTCTCTTCACCTAGATCCACCGCCTAGTCGTGATCCAGACTTTCAAAACCAACAAATCACTAAGGACCAACTACAAGTACAGGAGGAGGTTTCTGCAGTTGACGAGTCTCTCCCTACGATTGCAATGTCTCTTCCTCCGTCTCCTGAATCACGTTGTGATGCTGAGAAAGCCCACATACTTGTGGAAGCCAATCAAGAAAGCTCTAGACCACGGCGTGCCGTCAAACCTCCTGCTTATCTAAACGATTATGTAACTAAATAGTTACATTCTTCTCTCCTCATGGGTAAATGTGGTGTTTTGAATTATCGTCTAGACAGCTGTTACATACTTATTTGTTAGTCAGTAATTTATTTAATATCGCCTTTGCTGTCATTCTGTATAGTCTAGTTTTTAAGTCAATAAATGCCTAAAGTCTAGGTCTAGTGTAATATTATTACGAGTATATTTTTATCAAATGCACCATTTTAATTTACATTCTCATTTATCTCTCATTTTCATTTAATATATGAGATAACCAACATTCTAGTTTTGAATATAAATGAAAATGAAAATTCACTGCACATGTGATGTTTTAAAACGTCAAAAATTTTGTATGGAATTTTATCAAATGTCAAAGACAAATCAACAAAATTGAATTTGGACGACGGTAAATTAGTCAATTTTGTGCGACCAAATGCACTCATTTATGACAAAACCGATCTTTTTAAAAGTAGGGATGCAAGAAATATTCGGAATTTGATTGGAGCAGAAATGCAAAGATCGGGTACGGTTATCAAAGCAATATAAGCTGCTTTCTTAGCCGCTTTCTTTTTTCAAGAAGATCAACTCCGAGTAGCACACATCTAACCTAAATCGTTCTTTTTAAAAGGGGATAAATGACTTGTACTACCCATTTTTTTCGTCCCCGCCCCCGCGAAGCACCACCGTTGAAACAGAATCATATAGATCCTGAACTGATCCCGAATGTCAATGTCACGTCAATATGACTGAGTGCTATGTATTTTATCTATTTTTTAAGTATTTAATATTAAAATGACATGAATAGAAGAAATTAATTAGTTTGAAACGTTATTTCATGTTTCATTACCATAAGAAATACATCCTTAGGTAAAAAAAAAATGAACATGTCAAAATCAAATCACATATACAACAGACTATAACCACAAGCAAATTATTATCTACCCAAAACCGTTCTTTTTAAAAGGGGATAAATAATCTTGTACTACCCATTTTCTTCGACCCTATCCCCGCGAAGCACCACCTTAGAAACAGGATCAAATAGATTCTGAACTGATCCGAATGTCAATGTCACGTCAATGTGACTGACTGCTATGTATTTTGTCTTGTTTGTAAACATTTGATATTAATATGACAAAAATAGAAAAAAATGAATTAGTTTGAAACGTTATATGTTTCATTACCTCAAGAAATACATCCAAATTTAAACACCCAAATATAAATTAATTTAATGTGTCAAAAACAAATCACATATACAACATATTGTAGCTACAAGCGAATTCAGCTGATTATTTTACAAATATAATGCTATACTTATAGGTTTTATTTTCTACTTACTTCTTACTCTTAAAAACATACTGTTCTTTTTAAAAGTAATTCAGTTCAGTTCAGTACGAGGTAAGATCAGTTCATTTTCCCCCTAAAAAGAAAGCGCCTATAATTTGTATTTGTTTGTATATGCGGTTCAATGAATCTTAATAAATTATCAAATAAATTTGGTGTCAAAAGTCATATTCTTTCATGAATTTTAGCAAATTATTATAAAACCCCATTTTTTGGCGACACCTATTCATTGCATGTATCGCGAATCTCCGGTGTCGTTTCTTTCTATGTTTTTTATGATAAATAAATTCAAAGAAAACACCAATACTTCGTCCTCACTATCGCTTTCATTAAACTTGTTAATGTCAACATGCACATGCATTCATTTTTCATTTAATTTTTGTTTGTATGTCTGCTTGAATGACACATTTAAAAAAAGATAAATGAGAATTAAACGAAAATTAAATTAAATGTAAATGAAAATGGCTGCATGAATCCGCCTTTAAATAAATACAACTGTATTTATAAAAATTTGTTTAAAACATTATTTTGTTCATATTTAACGGTGTATATAGTATATAGATATAATGTATATATTTCGAAGAGTAAATATTTATATTTCAAAGGTGAATTATATTTTTATTTTACGTTGTTTTCTTTAAAATTAATGTAATGTGCAGTGCCCGCCGTCGCCGCCACTGTAACCGCCTCTGTCCCCGTCGCTGTCGCCGCCGCTGTCGCAGGGACGAGCGAGTGTCTATTGTTAGCGATGACGCAACAGACTGGTCGGAGCCTGCTTAATTACGCGGTTGATGTAACCTATTGTGTTTTATCTAGAAGTCTTCCAGTGAGTTCTCAAATTTTCGGCTAGAGTATATAAGCACCGTTAGCGAAGGCACTGGACAGTCTGATATAAATAAGCGTTGCGTGTTAAACAGTTGGTGATATAAACAGATACCTAGTCGACAAGTTGTGAACATAAATAAATATAGTTCTATAAATAAATAAGTGAGCTATATATTGTTTAAATAAATAATCTTAGTATTTAAATGTCATGATATTCTTAGTCTTAATTAGTGTTTAATATTTGTTTAATCGTAGTGTTTGTTATATTTAATATCTATTTATCATTATAATAAACTTTTATTTTCATTAATAATAATTGTCTAATATTTACACTTCACCCAAATAAATAAAAACGTTACAATTGGTGTCAGGTGTGGGGTTAATAAATTGTGAAGTGTAATAATAAAAAAAAATAAATATGGCAACTAAACAATTAAAATTAAATGAATTAAAAGTAAGTGATCTCAAGAGAGAACTGGAAGAGCGGGATTTGGAAACGACAGGAAAGAAGTCAGTGCTTCAAGAAAGACTGAAGCAAGCATTAATCGATGCTGATGAAAATCCTGAAGATTACTTGTTCGACCCATCCGACTTTGGTGAGCTAGAACAAAAACTGACAGAAACTTCTAGAACACTAAAACAGGAAATAGCCGAAAATTCTACAACATTAAAAGATGAATTGACAGAAAATTCTAGAACATTAGAACAAAAATTCGAACAAAAATTTGAGGAAAGTTCTAGAAAATCAGAAGAAAGTTCTAGAAGTTTGGAAGAAAAATTAATGGAAAGTTCTAGAAAATTAGAGGACTTGGCAGAAAATTCTGGAACATTAGAAGAAAAATTGATGGAAATTTCTAGAAAAGCAGAAGAAAATTCCAGAATATTAAAAGAAGAATTAATGGAACATTCTAGAAGCTTAGAAAAAAAGTTAGAAGAAAATTCTAGCAGTTTAGAACAGAAATTAGAGGAGAATTCTAGAAAAGCTGAAGAATACTTGAAGAATTTAAAAGTTGACTATGACAAGAAGATCGAAGAATTACGGGAAAAATTCACTGAAATTACATCGTCGTCAGTGTCAAATTCCGATGTAGCAAAGGAAAGTCTAAGAGAGGAAAACAAAGTAGTAAAACAAGATAGTACTACAACAATGCACATTAAAACACCGGAATTTGATGGAAAGTCTTCGTGGCCGAATTATTTAAAAGAATTTGAAGCGGCTGCGAAAGCACGTAACTGGACGTCCAAAGAGAAGGCTACAGCGTTGACTGTTTCATTGCGTGGGGAAGCCATCGACGTTCTACAAACGCTGAAGGAGGAAGAACAAGAGGACTACGACCAACTAGTCAAGCGGTTGGACATGCGGTATGGCAATGCGCATCTGGAGCAGGTGTACCAGACACAACTGAGGAACCGCTATCAGAGTTCTAAAGAAAGCCTTCAAGAATTTGAAGTCGACGTAGCTCGTTTGGTTCGTCTCGCACATCCTGCAGCTCCTGACAGCGTTTTGGAGTGCCTGGCCGTTTAAGCATTTATCTACGGAGTTCGAGATAGCGAAACGCAGCAAGCACTGCGATTGGCCCGCCCAAAAACATTAATTGACGCACTCTCATATGCACTAGAACATGAAGCTGCCAAACAAGCTTCACGTAACCAATCTCGAGTGCGAAATATTGATGCCGAGAGAAAAGAAGACACGGAAGACCTAGAAGAGAAAATGCGACGAATTGTAAATGAAGTGGTTGCTGAAAGAAAGAAACTTAGTTCTTGCAATGCAAAAGCATATGGAATCGACAAAAGAAGAAAAGGAGTTGGAAAAAAAAGTCGGGTTGATGCGAAGGGGCAATCGTCAACTCGTAATCTGACAGCCCCACAATCCATCAGTTATGTCGCATCCCTTCATCATCAAGCCAGTAGCATCTACGTGAATGGCTCTGTTAATGGAAGGCCACTGAAAATGTTACTAGATACGGGTGCGACAAAGACTATAATCAGACCCGATTTAGTAAAGAATACAGGCAAGATGCGTCTTCAACCAACCAAGTGGCGATTACGTACAGCAACTGGAGAACAAGCTACCACATTAGGAGAAATAGATATGACCATCACTATTGGAAACACATCCTTTAAACATCGTGCGCTGGTAGCTGACGTTGAAGATGAATTAATACTCGGTATGGACGTAATGAAAAAGCACGGTTTTAAACTTGATCTGAAGAATGGTATGATAACGGTCAATGAAGAAGAACTCGTATTAAATCCACGAGACGACAAGGCTGTGCGCGTACTAATGGCTGAAGATGTTACCTTTCCAGAACGAAGTAAGTCTATCGTGCAAGCACAATTAGATGGTAGTTTCTGTGAGGGGAATATTGTTATGCTTGAGCCAAAGAATGATGATGTGAAGACTGATACTGGAGTTGTAGGAAAATCACTGATCAAAGCCAGTCAAGTAATACCAGTTCGAATAATGAACGTAAATTGTGTAAAATGGGAGAACTAATGTGGTTCACCATAAGATAGACACCGGCGACGCAAGACCCATCCGCCAACCAGCAAGAAGACTACCACTGGCAAAGCGTGAGGAAGCGGAAAGAATTATTGAAGACATGAAAAAGGAAGGTGTGATCGAACCTTCAAGCAGTCCGTGGGCTTCACCAGTGGTGTTAGTAAAGAAGTAGGATGGCTCTACACGATTTTGCGTCGATTACCGTCAACTTAACAACGTCACCAAGAAGGATAGCTACCCGCTACCTCGAATAAACGATACACTAGACACTTTGGCTGGCTCGAAGATTTTCTCCACTCTGGATCTAAAGAGCGGATACTGGCAAGTCGATTTGGATCCAAAAGATAAGGAAAAGACAGCCTTCACAATTGGTACCGGACTGTGGCAATTTACTGTAATGCCATTTGGGCTCTGCAATGCCCCTGCAACGTTTGAACGACTCATGGAAACAGTATTGGCTGGACTATCATGGAAAACCTGTATAGTCTATCTCGACGACATTATTGTGGTAGGTAAAACATTTGAGGACCACATGAAGAATTTGGAAGAGGTTTTCCAGAGATTACGGAAGGCTAACTTGAAGCTCAGCCCCAAGAAGTGCCACCTGTTTCAAAAGGAAGTTCATTACCTTGGACACGTGGTTTCAGATAAGGGTATTGCAGTTGACCCGGAAAAGATAAAGGCTGTGAGAGATTGGCCAGCGCCTAGGGACAAACACGAACTTAGAAGTTTTCTTGGTTTGTGTACTTATTATTGGCGATATGTACCTGGATTTGCCAACATAGCCAAGCCACTGACAAAGTTTAAGAAGGTCGAAGGTTTATCTGGGAAATGGACTGCAAAGTTGCGTTCAAAGAACTTAAACATGCTTTGACAAGCGCACCAGTTCTGAGTTATCCGTTACATGAAGGAGAATTCATACTAGACACAGATGCAAGCAACTTGGGAATTGGTGGCGTTCTTTCCCAGATACAAGACGGACATGAGAAGGTTATTGCCTATTTTAGTAAGACTTTGTCAAAACGAGAGAGGAATTATTGTGCTACTAGAGAAGAACTCTTGGCAGTCGTGAAATCCGTGGAACATTTCTACAAATATTTGTACGGAAGGAAATTTTTGATTAGAACTGACCATGCTGCATTAAAATGGCTGCTACAATTCAAGAATCCTGAAGGTCAGGTGGCTAGATGGATTGGAAGACTACAGGAATACTATTTCAAAATCGAGCATAGAACAGGTACCAGCCATCGTAATGCCGACGCATTGTCCAGAAGGCCGTGCCAAGATGATTGCAAGCATTGTAGTCGACTAGAAGAGAAATTTTCCATCGTCGCCAGAACAACAGTAGTCGACGATAATTGGCAGCCCGATGGACTACGCGAAGATCAAGAAAAAGACCCAACTTTGAAAATTATACTCGAATGAAAAGCAGAGGAGAGCAAACCAATATGGGAAGATGTTGCACCACACTCACCAAGTGTAAAATCGTACTGGGCGCAATGGGACTCCATGGTGATTGAGGATGGCATGTTAAAGCGTGTGGTAGAAAATGCTGATGGAACTGAGAAGAGAACTCAGTTAGTTATTCCTAAGAGTTTCGGAGTCATCAAAACGCTAGAAAGATTGCGCCAGTGGTTTTACTGGGTTAATTTCACGGAAGATGTTAAACATTGGTGCAAGAAATGTGTGGTTTGCGCTGGAAGTAACGGTCCACATAAACGACGAAAAGCTCCAATGCGTCAATACAACGTTGGCAGACCATTTGAGCGTATTGCGATTGATGTGGCTGGACCATTCCCAAAGAGTGACGAAGGAAATAAATACATCGTGGTTGTCATGGACTACTTCACCAAGTGGGTTGAAGCATATCCATTACCCAACCAGGAAGCCACCACGGTCGCTGAAACTTTAGTTAAGCAAAGTATATGCCGATTCGGAATACCGCGTGAAGTCCACTCCGACCAGGGAAGATATTTTGAGTCTGCCGTTTTCCAAAATGTCTAAGATATTAGGAATTAATAAAACTAGAACAACTGCATTACATCCGCAGTCTGATGGCATGGTTGAACGAATGAACAGAACGATCAACCGATATTTGTCGAAAGTAGTCTCCAACCACCAAAGAGACTGGGACCGACACTTCCATCTGTTCCTGTCGGCTTATCGTTCATCCGTGCATGAAACAACAGGTCAAACTCCTGCGAACATCTTATTCGGGCGCTAGTTGCGCTTACCATGTGACTTGGTGTTCGGCAGTAAACCTGGGGAAGATCTGGCCGGGGAAGGTTACGTTACGGACTTACGGAGAAGAATGGATGACATTCATGAACAAGTCCGTACGAACATTCAAGCTGCCAGCGACCGAATGAAGGACCGGTATGAAATCAAAGCCGAAAAGGGTGGATACCAACCTGGATATTTAGTGTGGCTTTACAACCCACAAAGACGTCGTGGTTTATCACTAAAGCTGCGAAAGAATTGGGAAGGCCCCTATGAGGTAGTCAAAAGGATAAACGACGTGGTATACAGAATTAAGAAACAACCTAGCGGGAAGCCAAGAGTAGTACACTTTAATCGGCTAGCCCCTTTCGCCGGAGACAACCACGAAGACCATGATGGAGCAACGGTTCGTCGGATCATAACACAAGAACCAACTTTTGAAGACTTCATGGAGAACTATTCCTTTGGCCGCAAGGCGCGGTTCGGCGTGACGAAAGAAGAACACCGAGATCTATTCACCGTGTCTTCAGATTATTCCCTCGGTCACTGCGTATCAGAAGACTTAAAGATGTCCCATGGCATAGCTTCAGCCTTTAAGGCAAAATTTGGGCGACAAAAAGAACTGGCCAACCAACGCCCAACTGTTGGGAAGACGCTGCGCTTGAGGGATAGCAATGCAGACCATCAGCGGTACATCTATTACCTGGTTACAAAACCACGCTCGTACCAGAAGCCGTCGTACCGCAACCTTTGGAACTCGCTTTGCGATTTGAGGAATCATCTGCTTGAGAATGACATTTTGAAGCTAGCCGTACCGAAGTTAGGCTGTGGTCTAGATGATTTAGATTGGAGGATTGTTATGAAAATCCTCTTCCGTTTTACCGGTGTTGAAATTCTCGTTTGCAGCTTTAAACCTAACGGACATAAAGAAGAAGTCGAGCGGACCATCGACTGTCATTTCTTCAAAACTTCGAAATGCACCAAGGGTAATGCATGCAGATTTCGTCATCACGAACTGTTCCGGGACGAAATAGTCTTAAGGAGGGGGCAGTGTAATGTGCAGTGCCCGCCGTCGCCGCCACTGTTACCGCCTCTGACCCCGTCGTTGTCGCCGCCGCTGTCGCAGGGACGAGCGAGTGTCTATTGTTAGCGATGACACAAGCGACTGGTCGGAGCCTGCTTAATTACGCGGTTGATGTGTGTTCCAGTGAGATCTGGAATTTTCGGCTAAGGTATATAAGCACCGTTAGCGAAGGCACTGAACAGTCTGATATAAATAAGCGTTGCGTGTTAAACAGTGGGTGATATAAACAGATAGTAGACAAGTGGTGAATATAAATAAATACAGTTGTATAAATAAATAAGTGATCTATATATTGTTTAAATAAATAATCTTAGTGTTTAGGTGTTTTATAATATTCTTAGTCTTAATTAGTATTTAATATTTGTTTGATCGTAGTGTTTGTTATATTTAATATCTATTTATCATTATAATAAACTTTTATTTTCATTAGTAATAATTGTCTAATATTTACACTTCACCCAAATAAATAAAAACGTTACATTAAAATAAATAATGTAGTTTTCATTTATGCATGCCCCTTTCGCCGACATGTAGGGAAAGATATAGAGATTATAAGGTAATTATATGCAGAAAAACACAAAGTAGATTAGCACCTGTACGTACAAGACAAAATTACTAAAAAAATGTCAATTAGAAAGAATTTTTTTAAATCCAGGAATGGCGCCAAAATTTGAATTCTTTATTTAATACATGTAAAAACGGCCACGCTCGAATCGCCATCTAGTCTTTAGTTAAAACGGATAGAGTATAAATTATTTATTT
Organism: Harpalus rubripes; assembly: GCA_963082715.1. Lineage (NCBI taxonomy): Eukaryota > Metazoa > Arthropoda > Insecta > Coleoptera > Carabidae > Harpalus > Harpalus rubripes. The sequence goes on from OY720465.1 coordinate 16,696,160, forward strand.
AATGCATGTAAACACGGTCACAGTATACACAACATATAATTATAATATTATTATTATATATTATTTCTTTATAATTTTTTAACTACATAATATTTCAAGGCTAGTGCCGCTTTCAACACTTTCATGGGCCGCACGCCACTGCTATTTATCTTTTTGGTAGGGTTTACAAATGAAATTAGATTGCAACGAAGCTGGAACTTCAAATCTATTGAAGAATATATAGTAAGCCTGTTTCCAAGAGTTCCATTAAATTTAGTGGGCTTCAGATTTGCAAAATGCAATAAATGCAGAGAATTACTTACATTGAAAAATATTTCCTCTGTTGATGATTTAGAGAAAGAAATAAAAAAGGCGTGATAATTATTTTACCAAACAGAGATATTCCATATGACCCTGAAAATATATCTGAATCAAGAACCCAAGGAATATCTAATTTCCGTAGAGAAGATTTAAGTGAAATCTCAGATGATGGTAAGTTAGAAGTATTATACAACGTAGAATTTATGATAATTTTCTGAATAAAATATATTTAAAACAGATTTTATAAGAAATGCCCCATCACGCAAGGGTCAAAACAACCATTCTTCAGAGGACATTTCAGAACTTCTTCAAGACAATAAAACTGCTGAAGAAGTAATGTAATATTTTTTGTTTATCTTATTTATAAATTGATTTCAGCATTATGTTATAGATTTCGATATGAAGGTATCAGCTACAACAGGCGATGGAGATGAAATAAACGGTACATATATTTTAAACATCTATATATAGTACAATTTTATAAAACAATTTTTATTATTTTAGCCATTGATTATCCAAGTTTACATTCCGCTGCAATAGAAATGTTTATTTCTAGACAAAATGTTTTCGAAACTGTTTTAGAATTTTACCGAAACGATAATAATAATGCTAGTCGTTTACATGTTACGTTTTTAGGAGAAAATGGTATCGATTTAGGTGGATTAACGAAGGAAATGTTTATGTTATTTTGGTCATCCGCTCGAGAAAAACATTATTTCCATGGTGAAAATATATGTGTACCATTTCTGCCACTTCACAAAAATAAAGAAAAAAACAACTTCAAAATAATGGGAACAATTTTAAGTCATACACTCGCATTAGTAAAATGCCTGCCTACTGAAATTTCGAGAAGTACATTAGTTCTGTTAAGGGCCGGTTTATCAATGTAAGGATAAAAGTGCCAGATATAGTCAAAAATTTTAGGCAGAGGAGTCACGTCATCAAACTTTGTAACTAAATAATGACGTATAATGACGTCACGAAAATAGTAGATTTACATGGTACACTAATTTAATTTTAGAAAATAATTGTATGTACCTGCGATGCTTTTTATGTGATCAAGTTAATTTATTTAATAGTCGAATAATAATTGAATATTATTGTAAAATTTAATATATTTCCAATTTATGGTATTGAAAATTCGGTGTAGGGCACACCGAGTCGGAGGATAATGCTTTCGGCATTGTAAAATGACAAAACAACACCAATAAAATGAAAGAGACAAAACGAAAATCACAACTGAACACAGAAAGAAATGAACATTCAGTACAGTAGTGTACAGAGGTTATGAATAAATAAAAAAACAAAGAAACACAATTCGAAAAACAGTTACTGTTTGTATTGAAAAATACAGATTTTATACGCAACAGTAATGGAATTTTGAGAAAACACAACAAACAACGTAGACAAAAATGTTAATTATACGAAAAAATAACGAATAACTAATGACAGTCGACGGTTGACAATTCCGGGAGAAACATGTCATGTAAACGTTTAAATATTGAAATCCAATAGTACCAACATGTGGTGAAAAAATGAACTACAATTATTTTAAATAAATTAAAACTCATTCAAAACATTATGTTCGACTTTAAGATAATTGTAAATTTAATTAAAATGTACTTTACTTATAGTATGCAAAAAATAGTATTTATTTTCTTCGTTTTCCTAAACATATACATCACTCGGCCAATACTACAGTGATTTTTCATTTTGTAATGAAATGATGACGTGACTCCTCTGCCTAAAAATTTTCCCTATAACAATCTAACAGTTAACGTTAACTGTCAGTTAACTTTACACGATTGTTTATCAATACAAAGTTATCTGCCAGTTAACAAACTTACATTTAATTATATATTGGTAACACTGAAATTGTAAAACCTTTAATGATTGGCTTGGGACTCATGTGTCAAATTTCAAAATATTTTGACAGATCAACAATACAGACCTGATAGATCTTATAGGATATATTTTATTGTTAATTATTTGAGAATAATGAGGTACTTTGGATATTATTGTATGAATTGTACATCAACATACAGAATTATTATATTTTTAAACTGATAGGTAAATATATTAAAAATATTTATATTGATAAAATGACAATATATGTTCTAGGAACCACAATATGCATAAAAAAGATATCAACACTAATGGAAAATTTAAGAACGAAGGCGCAACATCTAATTATTTATATCTGTATATTCAACATGCTTCATTGTTGTACTTGCCCAAATTTTATAATTATGAATCAATGTTGCAATCATTCTTACTGACTATTTCATATTATAATCTATATTAATTTATTGCTACCAACAAATATTATTATTGTTGTAATCGGTATGTTTCATTTGACATGAATGTTGCATTATACAACAATTTTATTCACTATTGTAATGATTTGTATGATTATAATACGTTTTTATTTTTGTATGTAACATCTTTATTCATTTTATCAATATGTTTAACCATTATCTAGTCTTTAAGAACGGGGAAATAGCAACTTCCAACTATCCAACTGGTTGCTTATATCTTGTGAAATTCTGGAAATCTATATCTTTCTGGTCTCTCTTTCTTGTATAATGTCCGTAGTTAAAACTATATATAGATATAGAATCGATTTAAAAAATTCTGCAACTATACATTTTAGGTTATAAAAATTGTAATATTTGAATACAAAATATCAGTATAATATACTTACCACATTTTAATTAATTAATTGTTTATTGTATTTATTAATTTTTAAGGGAAAAATTTTCTACTTATATTTTAACTGCCAGATAATAGATTTATCTGCCAGTTGAAGTGACGGATAAATTTTGGCCGATTTTATCTGACAGTTTACGTTAACTTTTGTTTGATAAACGCTTTCTATGTTTTAACTGGCAGTTAAAAAGTTATCTACCAGTTAAATTATTTATCCTTGCATTTATAAACCGGCCCTAAGTAACATAGATTCAGAAAATTTAGATAATGAATTTCTCCTTAATGAATTTTTACTTTTTGTCACTATATCTGAAAGACGACTCATATTAAAGGCACTAAATGTTTTTGAAACATTGAACTATAATGAATTATCAAGATTACAAAATCTGTTTGTAACTCATAGTTTTATGGAAAACCCATCAAAACATAAATTTCGAGAACAAATATTATTGTTGGCAGAAAATATTTTATTATTGCAACCAAAATTACTTGTCGAAAAAATAAAGTCTGGTATACCAGAGTTCGCAAAACCTATGTTTGAAACTCTTAATCTAGACACCATAAACAAATTGTGGAAATCAAACCATCCAACGCCGACAAAAGTTTGTAATTTGTTAAAAATGGAAAGGGATGATGCTACAAATGAAGAAGTTAAAATATTTGTTTACCTTCAAAATTACATTGAATCGTCAAATAACGATAGACTACAAAAATTCTTATTATTTGTAACTGGAGCTGTTACGATGCCAAAGTTTCCTATCATTATTTCTTTTCAAACTGATCAAATTGAATTTGGTCGAAGACTTATTGCACATACTTGTTCAACAAGTTTACAATTACCATTGTCATACAGTTCACAACAAGAATTTAGCAGAGAAATGGATATTTTTATGAGTGATGAATCATCATTTGAATTTAGCATCATCTAAACTTACCATTATTTATACCAGGAACACAAATTTTGGAACTTCATACTTGTTTGGATCAATTTACAACAATCTTTTTTGTTTTCAAAAAATTTTACTTTTTTAAATAAAATAACAATAAGCTTCTTATAATCATAATGTATTCTTAAGCCTGTTACACAAGGTGAGATTACTCGCATGGTGAGAAAAGTTAATCGGTTTCCACCTTTTTCAGTGGGACAAACCGAGGTAAAGCGAACAGTAAATTACCCAGCGCGATGGCATTCTGCGATTTTAATAGCAGCGAGAAAGTTTGCAGGCGAGTAGCAATAGTAGGCTGCGAGCAGAAATGAGCGTCATTGATGTGTTTGGAAGTTGATTTGTGTGCGCTTGTATTTTTGACAGCTTTAACAAGAACAATATTTTGACATTTTGATTTTGAACTGCTAAAAAGTTATTTTACAATGTTCATGAATTAAACACAAAATTAAAAATAACTTTTTAGCAGTTCAAAATCAAAATAAGTCAAAATATTGTTCTTGTCAAATCTGTAAAAAAGATAAGCGTACACAAATCATTTGATTTCAAGGGCGCATTAACCTCGCCCTGTGTAATTCTCGCTTAATGTTTACAAGAATATACATATGAAAAATACAAGTATTTTATACATATTTTGTTTTTAATAATAATGTTATTTTTATTAAACAATTATATATAATATAATTTGTATGATTTTGTTAAAATCATTTGTGTTAAATTTGTTATAATAAAAATGTATATTTGCTTCAGTAATTTTATTATACTAAAATGAATACGTGTTATTTCTATGTAACATGCATAACAATAACTTATTAGTGGGGTTCTCAACTTCTATTTTTTAGAGTTTTATATCATTATAAACTTTTCGTTACAAAGATATACAAAAGAAACTAAATTCTTTTGCTTGCCCTAATTTCCGTCATGTACTTTAAGTAAGCCGCCCGGTCCTGCCATCAGTGTTTAGCTATGCGCTAAAGCTCCCAATTATACTCTGAGTAGATATGAAATATAAAGTACGTATTATCTACCTACTTTCCAAATCAGAGAATGATGACACGACACTGCACAAAAATATGACACTATGCCCTATAGGGAGCGAGCAGACACGTGACTCGAGCAACCTTCAAGTGCTTGGAATCAGCTTATGTGTGCGCGTGTCATGACATAATGAGCGGAGTTCAATCTTAACTTATATAATTCGAAAATGACCTTGATCAGGTATCTTTAAAAATAACTATAATATTTTAAACCCTTGCGGTTAAGTGCTACTTCATCAACTATTTTGAGTAGAAAAAACAGCGGACTTAGGCCCTGTATTTTCATTTCCGGTTAAACAGCCTTGTAACTTAACTGTCGGTTATAAGAACAATGTGGCATTAAAAATTGACACACGTGTAATTTTGACAACTTATGCTATAATATCGATGCTATGTTTTTCTTTAAAACTTAAATTAACAATCTGTTTAACCGGTAATGAAAATACCGGGCCTTAAAGTTACGAATTACAGTCGTCTAATCTAAAGTTACCAAATGAGTACAATACATACTTTTTACACTTGGGTTGAGATACTTTCCACGTGCTGTTGATACATATCATATAAGGCACTTCGGGGTACAACACAAAATTCTCATTACAAGAAACTCGTAGGAATGAATAATTGGGATACGGTATTCCTCCATGGACTCTCTGTCCAAATATAACAACTTTCCGTTTTCCAAAATTGGTATTCGGTATGAACCAAAACCGTTAGCTGTGCACGGCTGCGCCTTCACTTCAGTGGTGGGATAGCTATTGCTTGCTATCGTCGCTAATTGATAGAACTGTCAAAAATAGTACTCTGTATAATCGCTAATCATTGCCAATGATTGCTAACGTGAACTAAGATAGCAACAAAATATGAGATGTTGCTATTCTGAATATGTCAGCTTGCTATGCTATAACTTTATATTGTGATAGCACCAGTTTTACATTATTAAAATGGAAGATAAGGTATAAAAGTAATGTATTTCGACAGTATCTTTACTATTAATTTTTATTTGTGTAATATTTGCGACAAATGCAAATATCTAACATAACCTCTTAGAACTATATTGTTCGTGTGACATATTTGTTGTATAGGAGTAATGAAATAATTTATATGGGGTCTCGTGCCGCGTGCCTGAGTGTCTGGTCGCGAATCTGGGGAACCGGGTTCGATCCCGACCGACGCCAAATATTTCGAATTTTAAACGCCCGCACGGTACAAATATGTCATCATCATTACCGATATCTGCGAATAAAACAGATTGGCACACCCAGCAATGGGTAATATGCCGTGATGATATATTTATTTATTTTTTAAATGATTTATAATTGCCTGAACATCAAAGAGTTATGTTGTATTTTTTGAAATGATAGCAGTAAATGTTAACAAATTATTAAAAATGGCGGATAGTAACACGATTTGTAAACATTGTATTGAAAAAATTACGGCAAGTGCTCCTATATCATCAGTTTCATGCTTTGGTACTTGTGGTAACACTTTTCATACTACTTGTGCTGGATTAAAGAAAACTGAATGCAACAGTTTATCGAGAAATATTAATATAAAATGGTTTTGTGATCAGTGCTTGACTAGTGATAAATCAAATGAAAAATTATGTGATCTAATTGAAAAGTGCCTCAAAAAAATTAGTGATCAAGAAAACTGAATAACTAATCTTAACTTACAAGTAAGTGAATATAAATCAGAGATCACCAAAATAAATATTAACCTTACAAATATAAATAAATCTCCGAACGTGAGAATTAGCGAGAACTCAAACCAAAACTTAATAAACAATAATCTGCCTGCTGAGAACGATCAATTAATAAAAAACACTGAAGATGGCACATCCGGTACTAAAGTAAATACGAGCTCTCACTTGACAGATAACAACAACAAAATGTCAAATGCAAAGAATACATATGCAATAAAAACTAGATCTCAAATAACATGTATAGATGAAAAAATAAGAACCCCGATGCACCAATCAACAGTCAAAATAAAAAGAATACCTACTGTTGATGATGATAATTTTATTCTAGTTGAAGGCAGAAATGCTAGACGAAATAACCACAATAGTAAAATTCTATACGGAACGGAATCAAAAGATAATATCTTTAATCTAAGTGCAATCCAAAAATATGAGCACTTCTTCATATCTCGCTTACCTACATCCTGCTTCCACATGTGAAAATGTTTTAAATCATTTAAATAAATTAAATATTCTAAACAGCTCATGCGCTGATTTAAAATCAAAATATGAACATTATAAATCATTTAAAATTAGCATTTTTGAAAGACAAATTCTAAGCGTGATAAATAATAAATTTGAAACTCTGCTAAAATCTGTGAACTTTTGCAGTGATAAAATTATTGATTTTGAACTAAATTTAAAATCTATGAATGAAAAAATTAAAACATTTGATGCCCTTGTGAAAGAAAACGAACAATTAAAATCTGAAGTTTTGAATCTAAATAAAAAAATTGAAGATTTGGAATAATATTCAAAAATAAATAATAATGGAAACATTGATAATATAATGCAAAATATAGAAAATAAAATTGGAATTACAATTAATAAGGGTGATATTGATGCTGCCCATAGACTTTATTCTAGATCTGCGATAAACAATGTACCGAGAAGTGTTGTAGTGAAATTTGTTTTCCGAAGGATCAAGGATGACTTCCTATCTGCGGCTAAAAAAAACCTAATTTGACTTCGTCAGCAATCAATATCGAAAGACCGGACCATATATTAAATTTCAATGAACATTTAACTTATAACTCTCAAATTTTTAAAACTGCGAAAAAAGAACTCAGACCTAGTTATAAGTTTATTTGGAGCAAAAACTGTAAAGTGTATGCTAGGAAAAACGAAACCTCAAAAATTTATCATTTAAAAAATCTAGATGAAATAACTAAACTTTTATAATATTGTTCGTTTTTTTTAACTAGCATTAATAATATTACTGTCTTCTTTTTATGGGTATTTCAGTATACTATCAAAATGTTAGAGGTCTACGTACAAAAAATTAAACGTTTAGGATTAATTCATAATGTAAGTACTCATGATATTATATGCTTAACAGAGACTTTTTTAAATTCATCTGTAAATAATAACGAATTATTTTCTACTAATTATTGCGTAGTACGACGTGATAGATCTAATACTTGTTCAAATAAAAATGAAGGCGGTGGTGCACTAATTGCAGTGCGTAACAATTTAAATGTAATAGAAAGGGCTGACTGGAATAGTAATGCTGAAGATGTGTGGGTATCAGTTATATTAGACGATGAAAACAAAAAAACAAAAACTAAATATATGTTGCGTTTATTTACCCCCTCAAGATAATGTTGCAATGTTTTATTTTTTTAAATAAACTTCAAGATATAGTTGATTCAGTATCGGAAGAGTACTTTTAATTTGTGGTGATTTTAATTTGCCGCATTTAAAATGGATAACTGATACCACAAATATAGGTTTAAAGCCGTCAAATACATATAATTTATCTTCTTCCAACTTTGTTGACTGTATATCGTATTGTAATATGAATCAGTTTAACCATGTTCTTAATTCTAGCAATAGAATTCTTGATTTGGTTATATCGAACTTATAGGGTTACCAGATAGCATCCTAAGAAAAAGAGTACACTAGTGCTAAATTAGGGATTTATGTTTATAAAACTTGTTGTTTTAATATTTTATTGAATTTGGACGTTTCGAAGAATAAGAAAAATAATAAGAATAAAACTATAAACGCAGGCCTGAAACAAATACTAAAAGAAACTGATATAAAAATTGCCAATAAAAACCACGACACCACAAAAACTCTCTTTGGCAAGCTGAAAGACAAGACAGCGATAGAAAACGTTTCAGAAGAGGTTTACCAAGCCAATTGCGGCATATGCCAGAAAATTTACATCGGTGAAACCTGCCAACCGGTCAAAAAACGGTTTTATCAACATAAGTACAACTGCGATTTCAAAAATATTCACCACTGTGCCCTTGTTAAACATCACTGTGAAGCAGGACACATTTTCGATTTTAAAACCCCAAAAATATTGAAACGGGAAAAAAACAAAAATAAAAGATTAATATACGAAAGCATACTTATAAATATAAATGAACTACTATATATATCTTCTTCTTAAGCGCACGTGTTGTGCTGCGCTCTGGTGTTTTGGCTGTTTTTTATGGTTTATTCTTTGGCTCTTCACATAATTTTGGTATCTAGTTGAAGTGCAGTGTTTTTTCTATTTAAGTGTGTATATGATTTTTCCGTCTGCAGCACTGGGGGTGAGTTTTCTTCACTTTTATCCTCATTTGTCAGTATTTTTTTCTTTAAACAAGCGTGGTTGAATGTTGTGTTCGTGCTTGTTTACATGGCTTGTTGAAAAAGTTCGTTCACCTTCATCAGCTGTAAATATTATACTGAGTGCTTGGTTAAAACATATATACAGGCTGTTGTTTCTGTTTTTATAGTTTTTTAAATATTTTCCTATTCTTTTCTTTTTTTTTCTCGTTACTTTAGTCTTTAATAATTGCTTTGCAAAATGATATCTCACTAAAAGACAAATATCAGGAATCACTATCACCTACATCACCTCCACCCCTTGACACAGAGACTATCATTAGCGAAATTATTGAACGACAAAAACGATCGTATAATATAATGATATACAAGTGTAGCGAAAATAATATTCCTCAACAACAGCAACTCGCTAAGGATACCGAGGTTATAAGGGAGTTATTAACCGACTGTGAATTAGAAACAGATAACTTTAATATCAAACCCATACGCCTAGGTCGCTTTGATGCCTCCAGGTCTACCCCGCGCCCGATGAAAGTACGATTAGCATCTTCTGATCACGTAGCCAACTTCTTTAAAAAATTTAAAGATGTTAAATCTAGACCAAAGTGGTCCCATATCTCTGTTTCACGTGACAGAACTCCTAAACAGATAGAGTACTATCAATCTATAAAAAAAATAATTGGATCATCGTACTAGTAATGGCGAAAGTAATATAAGGATAAAATATTTTAATAATGTACCAAGTATTGTTTCGGAAAACTAAATTTTCCCAACAAAAATCCAATTACAATAAGTTTTTATTACCAAAATTGCCGAGGATTAAATACAAAAACTAATGAATTTTACGTTAACTGTTGCTCTCTTTCCTCTGACATCATTATTTTATCAGAAACTTGGCTCCAAACCAAAAATCTGTTTCTAACTTAGAACTCTTCCCATTATATTACAATGTTATTCGGTGTGACCGCAATATTCTTGATGTCAAAAAATCCAAAGGTGGTGGCATCTTAGTCGCTCTGGCTAATAATATAAAGTTTGAAGTCTTAAATACTGAGTTTTTAAAAGAAATCTGCCAACTTATCGATTTTGTAGCCTGCAAATGTCACCTAGGTCATTACAATTTCATTTTATGTGCTACATACATTCTACCCGATGTTACTACTGAACCTTCGAGCTATTTTTCGAGTTACTTGAAACATTCTTTACTGGTGATAATATAATATTTGTTGGTGACTTCAATGTCCCTGATTTCGCTGATAATATTGTTAATTCTTGTAAGTCCTCCTGTCTTGTCAATTTATGCAACTTCATGAATTTTAAAAATCATAATAATATTCCTAGTACGTATCGCAAAATGTTAGATATAATACTAACTAATAACGCAGATCTTATTAATGTCAACAACACATATTCCCCATTAGTACATGAAGATTCTTATCATCCAGCATTAATTTTTGAAATCAATATACCGTCCTCAGACTCGAGCAAATTTTCAATTAATAATAATGTACGCTACAACTTTCGCAAGGCCAATTTTCAACAAATGTATAATGCTTTCCTTGAATGTGATTGGTCATGTCTGTATGACTACAACAATGTGAATGATGCTGTTGATAAACTTTATGAAATAGTCTTAAAAATTATTGACACTTCAGTACCAACCTACAAACGTGCTAATTCAAAGTTTCCCGCATGGTTCACAGCTGATATTAAATACAACTTGAGAACAAAGGAATACTATAGGCAAAAGTTTAAAAGTATTAAAAATGAATATTATTTACGTGAATTCAATAGATTAAGACTTATTACTAAACAGCTGATTCGTGACGCCTACAGTTCATATTTAAACAATGTACAATTAAATATTAAACTTAATTCCTCCGAATTTTGGAAGTATGTTAACAGTAAACAGGGTGTTTCCAGAATTCCCCCCCCTCCCCTGATCAAAGACGATACCAATTCATACACCTCTCCTCAAGAAATTGTCGATACTTTTGCGAAGCATTTTTCTACTTTCTTTGAAGTTAGTTCCCCCTATGACAATTCCCAGGACATATCTAATTACTTATCATTCAATATACACAGTGTTAATGAGGATGAACTTCTCGTAATAATGTCTCAGTTGCCCAATAAATTTTCTGCTGGTGAAGACCAAATTCCATGCTTCGTGATCAAAGATTGTCGCTTTGCCTTTGCCAGACCACTTTCAATTATTATTAACCTGGCACTCAGCTCTCACACTTTTCCTAACAGATGGAAAAATACGGTCATTACTCCTTTCCTTAAAAAAGGTGATAAAGCGTATATTAACAACTATAGACCTATTTCTGTGTTGAACACCTTCGCTAAAGTCGTTGAGAGAGTATTATATAATACCATTTATAACAATACTAAATCACAGATTTCTTTCAACCAGCATGGTTTTGTGAAAGGGCGATCCACTACAACCAATTTAGCATGTTGTACCCAATTTATCTCCGAGTCAATCGATAATCGTGAACAAGTCGATGCTATATACGGATTTCTCTCGAGCTTTCGACTGCATTGATCATGGGCTGTTGTTAAAAAAGCTTAGCTATTACGGTGCTGCACCAAGCTTAATGGATCTTTTGCAGTCTTATCTCGCAAACAGAACTTGTTATATATCATATAATGGTTATACTTCACAACACTTTGTACCCACTTCCGGCGTCCCTCAAGGTTCGAATCTAGGCCCCTTGTTATCCTACTATTCATTAATGAACTTCTTGAAATACTCACTTGTCAATTTCTGGCTTATGCTGAAGATGTCAATTTTTTTTGCAACATACATACAATAGATGATTGTTTATCCTTACAAAAAAAAACTTAGATTTAGTGCATACTTGGTGCATCAATAATAAATTAATACTAAATGTCAGCAAGTGCTGTTATGTGACATATACCCGCCGCTACAATCCAATAGCTTTTCAATATAAACTTAACAACACAAGTACCAACTTGATAAAAAAGGATTCCGTCAAAGACCTTGGTGTCACCTTTTCTTGTAATCTTAAATTTACAGAGCATGCAAATAATATCTGCATATCCGCCAATAAAATTCTCGGTTTCATCTTCAGAACTTGTAAGCCGTTTAACGATATCTCACTATTAAAAATGTTATACTTTTCGTTCGTAATAAGTAAATTTGATCATGCCTCCATTATATGGTATCCTTCATTCGATTACCAGACACTTGCTTTAAATCGAGTTCACCGTCGTTTTCTAAAATATTTATCATTTAAACTCGACAATGCCTACCCCGAACGCGGATTTGATAATGATGCCTTGTTAGAACGTCATAATATGCCTTCCCTCCAGACAAGACGTGAAAATCAATCAGCTAAATTTTTATCATTACTACTATCCAATAATATTGATTGCCCTTCTTTACTATCCCATATTAAATTTCATGTCCCCAGACTAGCTTCCAGGTCCAGCAAGACATTTCATCTTTCAACCCCAAACACCGATGTTCTGGACAGATCGCCTATCCACGTGATGTGCCGAAATGCAGAAAGGATTTATGAAGATATATTTTTCTAAATTAGATAATATTTATATTTCATATGCGTCTATTTTTTTTCTCTTTTTTTGTATTTACTTTATATACTATTATTTACTTTATATTTTTCCCTGTAATTGGATTTCTGTTGGGAATAAACATTATTATTATTATTATTATTATTATTATTAAAAAAGAACTGTGTTAACAATCACACCGATCTTGACAACCTTTTAAAATTCGCGCGACCAATTTTTAGAGCAGTGGAATAAATATTTCCCTAGTGTGTCAGCCATGTAAATGATCAAGTGATTTAAAATCGTTCATGTCATTTTTCCACCATCTTTTAAACATACCCTACATAGGATTTAAAATTTTATTAAAATGGAATAACAAAAATGTAACGATAGGTAAGCAACCCTTATATAAGAAAATTAATGTTATAATTTATAAAAAATAAGTAATGTATATGTAAATTAAATAATTTCGTTTAAATTATTTAAAAAAAATTAATTTTATTATCAACAAGACTACATGTGTTATGATAAGAGAATACAGAAAGAATGAACAACTTATCTTAGTTACAGGGGCTTTTATTACAAAGCATGTTATAATTGAAAAGTACTGCAAGAAGTGCTGACATAGTAATAATTATTGTAGAATAGAAATACAACAATACATAATATCTCCCTTCTGAGATTTTATAATAATTATTATTTAATAGAGCTTAATTCTACAATTGGTTCTTTATTATCTTTGGAATTTTTATTTCTTTTATAAATTGTTAAAAACTTAATTCTAAACTTATATAATAAGACAATACAAATTATTAAAAATAATATAGTATAAATAATATAGAAATGATGATTGTTCTGATTATGCGAGTTTAACTCTTTTATTTGTGGTAAATATTTAATAGTTATATTTACTTTACTTATTTTATCTAAATTTATTGAATTTATTTGTTGAAACGTACTATTAAAATTAAGGCTTTCGAATATTATTTCTTTATAAGTTTCTTGAATTATATCGAACTTGAAATTATTTACTACACATTTATTAATGAGTTTTAATTTAAATATGCCTTTGATTATTTTGTTAAGTGTATTACTTTCACAATTAATTTGAATTTGTTGTTCCTTGGGGCTTATTATGATTAATTCATTTGTGTTTTGAATTTTCTCCCAAGTATTTACTAATTCCAGAGTATGGTATTTACAATCATCATTCGTTTGTGCCTTCAGAATATTAACTATACATTTATTTAAAACGATATACTCAGTTTTACAATAATATATCTTATTAACTAAAATGCAATTATTTATCTTAAAATTATTGTTATTATTTATAAAATACATAGTTTGTTTTTCGTTCAATTGTAAAATTGTATCATGTTTAATAAAAGGTAGGGGTGTAAATTGGTATAAATCATAAGTTTGGGAAGAAAAAATTGGGATATTAATAAGAAAGTGAATTTGTTCGTTGTCATGTTGGCAGTAAGTTTCAATAATTTCGTTTAGTTGCCAAATATCTTTGTTTTGTGTGATTTTTCTAATATTATTTGGGTCAATAATACTTGTGTGTAATTTCCTTAGATTGCAAAAAGTTAAACTGATTTCAATTTGTTTAGTGAGATCATTTAAATTTTGAATTATAAATATTAGTTTTTGAAATTTATTTTCAACGTCGATTTTTCCTTGCCAATTAAAGTTTTTCTTTAAAATTTCTTGAATATCTTCTAATTGCGTTTTTAGCTTATTCTCATTGCTTTTGATATTTTCGATTTGATTATTAAATTTATTAATCATCTCTTTGCTAATTTTTAAATTTTGATTAGTTTGATCCTGTAATAATTTTTCATTATTTTTTATTTCTTCAAGAATTTTGTCATAGCGTTCTCTATCGGAGGCGTCTAAATTTCCCGAAATTGATTTGATGATACTTCCTATTCCGTTAATTAAACCGCGTTTAGAAATTCTGTGAAATATTTTATTAATTTGATTTTCTAAGTCATTAAAATTGTATATTAGAATATTAATATAATCTTGAAATATTTCTTTTGAATCTTTAATTTGGAAGAGAAGGATTTCTTTCAATGTTTTTATTTTAATAAATTCATCGTTAATCGGAGTTATATTATAGTTAAAGTATATTATTTGTTCTGAAGTTTTTATTTGCGTTTTCCCTAATTTAGCTAAATGAAATCCATTGTCATTTGAGATGTCCGTAAGTGGAGCCGTACATCTGAAACAACAATTTATTGTTTAATTCTGTTTATCCGAACGTTTTTATCGGCTACTTGATCTCTGATTTTTACTTTCCCAAGTATTGGATTATAGTGTTGAACTCTATATTTTCTGAATAAAGGTTTTTTGAATTTCTTGATTAACCTTGGATTTTCTTTTACATAAATAGTATCTTTTATTTGTAAGGGATTATCATTCTCTTTATAGCGTTTTTGTTTCTCAGTTTTTATTTTGTTATTTATAATTTTAAATAATTCTTCTTGTTCTGTTTGGTATTTTTGTATTATATCTTCGTTAATGAGAGGGATTGTTTTTAATGGAATTTGATTATTTTTGCCAAATAGTATTTCATTTGGAGTTAATTTTGTTATGGTGTGTTTAGTATTGTTATAAGCTAAGATTGTTAAGTCAAGTTTTTCTAAAAATGTTTTGTTTTTGAAATAATTATTATTTTCGAGGAGTCTAAGATGCTCTATAAGTGTTGAGTGGAATCTTTCAACAGCGTTACTTTTAGGGTTATTTACGCAAATTATATGACTCTCTATATTCCTGAGTTTGAATAAATCTTGTAAAACGCTACTTTTGAATTCAGGTCCAGCGTCCATGATTATTTTATTTGGTATAGTATAAATTTGGAAATATTGAATTAATTTCTGTAATATGTTATTTAAACTTTTATTTTCTAATGGACAAACTTGACCGTGTTTAGAGAATTGATCAAAGATTGTTAAAAAATTATTTTTATTTAAACAAAGTACGTCGATATTTATGTCAAATGGTTTTAGAGGGGTAGGTGTTAGATTGTCTATTGCCGGAATTGGTTTTCTATTGTATTTGTTTAATTTACAAAGTTCGCATCTATTTATGTATTCAGTAATATTACTAATCATTTTGGGCCAAAAATATTTTTCTTTTAATGCATTGAGGGTTGCGATTATTCCTCTATGGTTAGTTAGTCCCATATGGAAGTCACGAATTATTTCTATTTGTTCCTCTTCGTTTTCTATGTCTTCAACTATTTTATTACAAGCAATTATGTTAATGGTATTAAATTCAAAGTTTTCTTTGATTATTTTTGAAAATTTTAGGTCTAGATCTTTTTCGTTAAAAATGGCTAGGTATTTTATTTTTGGAATTATATATTGTTTAAGAAAATTTAATATTTCGTCGTCGAGAATTTGTTTGTGAAATTTACAATGAATTCGTTGTTTTCTGTTACCAAATAATTTTGTAATTTCTATTTCAGTTTCAAAATTATGACTTTCGAATATTAGTTGATTATCGGCTATGTTTATTCTGTCTTCTATGTATTTAATTCCGTTTACTAAATTTTCTGGATCTGAATGGACTGTATTTTGATTTGACGAAATTGATTCATTATCATTATTATGTAAATTTATTGTGGGTAAGGAATAAACGTTAATTTGTATATTCGTATCTTCGAATATTTTTAATATTTTTGCAGACACTTGATTCCATTCTAATTTATCTCTGCCACATCCTAATAAGGGTATATTGATTTCAAAAATTTCATTAAGAATGAGGTAATCTCGGAGTTCCTTTAATGGTTTATCTAGGTCTTTAATTGAGGGTTTCTCATAAAATAGTTTCTTAGTAATTAAATGGATAATTCTTTGATTATTACAATTTTGAATAATAATATGTTTATTTACTACGTTTGTATTTTTACAGAAATTCCTACTATCAAATTTTCTATTAACTTGATCCGCTAATCCTTGACTCATTTCAAAATCTTCAGAAATACAGAGAGCGAATATTTTTGTTTCTGTTACGTCACCGATTTTATTGTGAATTTGTGTTTTATCTCGTTGACGAGAAAGATTGTCTGCAATTACATTCATTTTGCCTTGTAGATATTTTATGTCGAAATTGTACTCGTTTAATTCTATTTTCCACCGCATGAGTTTCTGGTTAGGGTTTTTCATATTGAATAGCCAACATAAAGGTCTATGATCTGTTTTTATAAGAAATTTTCTACCAAATAGATAGTGTCTGAAATTTTTTACGGATTCTATTATTGCTAGTAATTCCTTTTCAACGGTGCTATAATTTTGTTCGGCATTACCTAACGTTTTTGAAAAATAAGCTATTGGCATTTCTTTACCGTATTCGTCTTTTTGAAGTAGAACTGATCCTATAGCGTAATCAGAGGCGTCCGTGGTCAGTATAAAATCTTTTTGAAAATTTGGAAATTGTAATATGGGAGATGAGGTAAGAATTTCTTTGCATTCGTTAAAACATTTTCTATAAGATTCGTTATAAATGTCTATATTTCGACCATTTTTTAAACATAAGGTAAGAGGTTTAGTGAGTTTAGCGAAATTTGGTATAAATGTGCGGTACCATCCTATTGTACCGAGAAATTGCTTAATTTCTTTTTTTGTTTTGGGGATATTCAAGTTTTTTATTTTTTCGGTTTTGGAAGGGTCTGTTTTAATTCCGTCTTGTGTAATAATATATCCTAAATATTTTGTTTGTGGTTGCAGAAATTCTGATTTGTCAGTTTGGATTTTTAGGTTTGCTTTTCTTAATTTTTCGAAAACTAATTTGATATTGTTTAGATGTTCTTCGAGAGTTTTGCCAAAAATCATCTAAGTAGACTAGACAAATTTTGTTTACTAATTCCCCTAGTGCGATGTTCATCATTCTTTGGAAAGTTGCGGGGGCATTTTTTAAACCAAAAGGCATACGTAAAAATTCATAGTGACCAGATGGAGTAGAAAATGCGGTCTTTTCGATGTCGTTTTTGTCCATGGGAATTTGATGAAAACCTGAATGTAAGTCTAGGGTTGTGAAATATTTTGAATGACCGATATGATCTAATAGAGTGTCAATATTGGGGATTGGGAATTTGTCATCTTTTGTTTGAGTGTTTACTTTCCTAAAATCGATTACTAGTCTCGTTTTACGTTTGCCGGAAGCGACTAACTTTTTTGGAACTATCCAAATGGGAGAATTCCATGGGGAATGAGAAGGCTGTATAACTTTTTCTCTTAACATTTTTTCAATATGTTCTTCAATGTCGTTTTCGTATACTTGCGGGAGTTTGTAATTTTTCGTGTAGATTGGTGTTTCGTTATTAAGAATTATTTTATGTTCGCATAAATTGGTACAAGACAATGGTTCGTTTGGTTTTGGAAAAAGGTCTTCAAAATTGTTTATAAGTATTTTTAATTTTGATTTTTCAATTTGGTTCAAATGTTCTGATCTAATTTGTATATTATTATTTTGTTTGCCAGTTTTGAAGTCATTTTGTAATTTCTTTTCTTGTCCTTGTATATTTACCGAATTTTTTATGAAATCAATTTGAATATTTAATTTTTTAAATGCTTCAATACCTAATAATAAATTATATTCTTTATGAAATTTGTAAACGTAACATTTTAGTGGAATTTTATTAATTTTGAGTATCACAAAATGTGAAATAGTAGATTTTCCATTTACGGTTGTAAACGTACATTTTTCTTCATAAGTTTTAATTTTTTTGAAATTGACTTAATCTGGATGTATTAAGTTAATACTTGAACCCGTGTCTAGTAAAATTATATAATCTTGTATTTGTAACGACGGTAAATTGTATGTTAGGCTAGACATTACTTGTTTTGTTCGTCTATCTCTGTCTCTAATTCTAAAAAAGAGTCATTTTCAGTGTCATCGTCTTGTACTACGTATTCGTATTCGTCAGCAGTTTGTTCACTTTGGTCATCTGAGCTTTCGTTCAGATTGTAGTTCTGTTTAATTGTTTGGGTAGACATAGGCGTAGTAAGCCTTGTTTGTTGTGTCATTGGTTTGGGCTGAAATGTTCGTTTTGTTTCGTAAAATTTTTTTAGATTTTGACGAGGGGCAAAGGCTTTTTGTTGTGTTTGATTGTTATTAAATTGAATTGGTTTGGATGGGAATTGCTGGCCTGGGAATTTTTTGGGTGGTATATTGAAACTAAAGTTTTGCTTATCTTTTAACATTGGTGATTGGTATGGATTTTGATGTGAATAATTAAATTCATTTCTTATTAAACATTCACACTCTTCTAATGTGCTAGGTTGCTTAACAATAAATGATCCTCTCACTGATAAGGGTAGGAGGGTTATAAAATGTGAAACTACTAACTTTTGGTTTTCTGCTATTATTGCAGTCTTCTGTAATTGACTATATTCTTTTAACAATATTTTTGATTTACATTGTGAAAATTTTTGATGAATAACTTCTAGAGTTTTGTCTGTGCTGGTTTTATTTTTCATTTGTAAAATTTCCAGTAATATTGTTTCGGCTGTGCTTTTATCACAGAAATTTGTAGTAAGGTAAAGTTTTAAATCTTTCCAATCTTCGAATTTGTTCTCGGAAAGTAATTCGGCAGCTCTGTGTGTTAATTTAGTTTTTATAAGTCCAAAAAGATATGTTTTCTGAATGGGACTTAGTACAACGGTTCTCATTGAAGACTCTACGTCGTCTACGGCACTCATGAAATTGTTCAATATTTTAATATCTCCATTATATGGAGGAATAATTTCGGTAAGGTTTTTCAGTTCTGAAAGTGTGGTTGTAGCCATGTTTGAACTATTTGCCACGTTTAATCTACTCGGTTTTAAAATTAGGGTTTTAACAGTATTGTTCAAAGGTGTAGTGTTTTCTAATTCAGTATCAGAATTTTCAGATTCTGAAGTATTATTACTATCAGACATAAGTTTATTGTGTGTGTTTGGGACTGTGCCGGTCCCTCGATACCTTTATTTCTAGTCGTTTGCTAGAGGTATCCCTTTGTGTAACACAAAAGTAAATACAATACTATAATATTAACTTACAAAGTTATTGTAAATAGTACGAGGATTGTTTGATGCTTTACGGACATCACCGGGTTGCTGATTCTTCCTGTGTCTGAAGACGTGATCGAAGAGTTGTCGAACAGCAAGTCTTCCTTTCTCTTGATGAGATCGTTCTGCGAAGATCAGTTTCGCTGGGGGTCCAGGATTGACGTTTCTTCTGACGATGTATTTGACTGGGCAGCACCCCTAGTCTAATTTGCACGTGGTATTGAGATTACGAAGGAAAGATATTTCTTCGTGAGATCTGCGTTTCTTAAGTTTCCACAGATCGTTGTAGACGATTTTATTGAAATTTAATTTTTTCTTGGTTTGCGATTGATTGATTGGTTTATCAGAGTAAAGAATAAAAATTCACCACACAATTACTTTTTTGTGTTTCTCTGATCCTACCGTGACTGCGCCAATTAAATAATTTCGTGTAAATTATTTTAAAAAAATTAATTTTATTATCAACAAGACTACATGTGTTATGATAAGAGAATACAGAAAGAATGAACAACTTATCTTAGTTACAGGGGCTTTTATTACAAAGCATGTTATAATGGAAAAGTACTGCAAGAAGTGCTGACATAGTAATAATTATTGTAGAATAGAAATACAACAATACATAATATGTATGTATCTAGATAGTAAGAAAATGCTGAAGATGAAAGCCATTGGGCCTTCGAAACGTCCAAATTCAATAAAATATTAAAACAACAAGTTTTATAAACATAAATTCCTTCCCAAAAAGGCCGGAAAAAGTCCATTTTCAAACAACATTTGAAAAAAAGGGAAGAAAAAGTTCTCCAAAAACTATGAACTTAGATGAGTTAGAAGTAATACCATGCCAGTCACCCCTAACTAAAATTGATGCCCACCATCCACCACTTGAAATATACATTAGATCTCTGACGTCTCCGACTCTGACTACTGTTCCACGTAAAATTTATTTATATAAATCTGCAAACTATGCAAAAATAAATGAGGAAATAAATAATGTAAACTGGGCTAAAATTTTTGATAGATCCAATACTGAAGGCATGATAAATAAATTTTATTGTGAACTTTATTCTATAATTGAAACAAATGTTCCTGTAATGAAACATTCTCGTTCTTCATATCCTGTGTGGTATACAAAACGGATAATAAGTTTAATAAAAGAAAAAAGTAAAGCGCATCTCAAATATAAAAAATTTAAATCAATATCATATTATAATAAATTCTCTGAAATAAGAAAACAAGTAAAAATAGAATTAAAGAAATGCTATGATGATTACATACAAAATATAGAAAATACTATTCCAGGTAATAATTGATAGAGTTGGGAAGTTACTATGATTAGAAATAAATGCCCGATCACAAGTATAACGGTATTTATTTGGTACAATTCAGGGCAGTAAAAATACACTTTATATTGTTACATTTTATTATGTTGACTCGCTTCTTTTATGACTGGTTGTCATGGTGATACTGTCAACCTTTTGAGTCAGCTCGTTCATGGAAACTCGCTGACACTTCCCCTCGATCTGAATCAAAAGATTAGTCTACTTACGAATAGATTCAAGACCGAGAAGTCTAACACATTTCTGGTGTTTTATCTTCGTTAATCCTTTTGTCAGGATATCTGCTGTCATCTCGTCGGTTGGGATACATTCGATCGACACCAACTCCTCCTTGACTGCATCACGCACAAAATGATGCCTAATATCGACGTGTTTTGTGCGTGCATGGTACACCGGATTCAATGCTAACTTCTGTGCACCCATGTTGTCGATTTTCAAGATGACACTCTTCAGATTCATTCCAAAATCGTCTAACAACCTTTTCATATACATGGCCTTCTTGGTCGCCTCGGATAAAGCCATGTACTGTTGACGACAATGCTACGGTGCGCTGCTTCTTGGAGTCCCAGCTAACTGCGCCGCCATTCATTATGAAGACGTGCCCAGGATATGACCTTCGATCCAAATGGCAGCCACCCCAATCGGCGTCAGCGTACATCATAGGTTGGCCGTTGGAACGCTTGAATACCAGACCCATATCGCTTGTTCCCTTTAAGTATCGCAGGACCTGCTTGGTGCTTTCCAGTGATCCTCGGCATAACAATAATTGAATTGGCTTAAATAACTGACTGTATGCGTTATGTCAGGCCTCGTCCCCACAGACAAGCACATTAAAGCCCCTACCAGTTCTCGATAAGGAACTTTAACCATAGTTTTGTCCTCCTTAACGTTTTCATCTGACAGCTTGAGACCCGGTTCCATTGGCGTCGAAACTGGCTTACATTCCTACATACCAAACCTGTCGAGAATATCTTTAATGTATCCCTTCTGGCTGATTCCGATACTATTCTCATTCCTCGTAAACTCCAGCCCCAAACAATATTTGACGTTACCCAATTCTTTTAATTCGAACTTGGAACTAAGATGACTTTTCACTTTCTTTATAATTGCGTCATCACGTGACATCAACAAAATGTCGTCCACGTAGATGATGATGAAACTCCTGTTTTCAACAGGCCCGATATGATAAATACACGGGTCAGCATTCGAGGAAACAGCTCCAATCTCTCGAAGTTCCTTGTCGAGACGAAAATACCAAGCACGGACTGCCTGACGCAGTCCATATAGAGCCTTTTTCAGTAGACAGACCATGTTGTCGTTCTTCAGCTCGCGTAACATCTTGTTCGCAGTTTCTAGTATGGATCTGTTTCCATGCTCTGCATGAACGATGTGCTCCAAGATATCTTCGAGGTGCTCCGGCGGTTCCATCAATATGTGCTCCTCAATATCGCCATTTAAATAAGCAGTGGCAATATCGAGTTGCTCAATTTTCATATTTTGCTGGATTGCTGCAGCCATCGCTACACGTATGGAACTTAACCTTGCCACCGGTGCGAATGTTTCACGGAAATCTACACCAGGCCTCGGTGAAAATCCGCGTGCCACCACACTTGCCTTTCTTTTCTCAATTGCTCCATCAGACCCGTACTTATTTCGCAAAACAAAGCTGCTTCCAATCACCTGCTGATCATCAGGTCGTCTTACCAAGATCCAGGTATTGTTTTTAATTAAAGATACTACCTCTGAAGCCATTGCATCTTTCCACGCAGGTGAGTCTACTCCTCGGATTGCTTGTGTAACTGGAATTTCGGCAATGTTGACAGTCTCTGCTTCTTCGGGTACACTTCTGGTCTGATCTTTGCGAGGTCTTCCTGGTCGTCCAGTTCTAATTATACGGGGACGCCCGCGTCTTCGAGCCGTTATAATTTCTTCATTTTGGACATCTGCTTCCCCTGCTTCCGCAGCGACTTCTTCAAAGATCTCGTCTACCGTATCTGGTTGTCTTCACGTCAGGTCAATGTCAATCCCTACATCTGTCTTCGCATGCTCGTTGAAATCACGCGAAACATTTTCCGGGTAGAAATTTTCGAACGTTGATTTTGATGTACTAGCGTATTCTTCTAAGAATCTTACATCTCTTGTAACTTCGACTTTGCGGACTTCCGGCAACCAAATTCGGAAAGCCTTCGATTCTTCGGAGTAACCAATAAATATCCCTTCCCTGGATCGAACGTCGAATTTTCCCTTTGTCGGAATTTTGTTGAGACAAAACACTTTACATCCAAATTCTTTAAAATAACTGGCATTTGGTGCTTTACCGTGCCATGCTTCATAGGGTGTTTTTCCGTCGCGCTTCTTCGTCGGACAGCGATTTCTGATATAGTACGCTACATGAACCGCCTCAGCCCAAAACAACGGCGGCAAACCGGACTGGAGTAGAAGACATCGTGCAGACTCTACCAAAGTTCGATTTTTCCTCTCCGCCACCCCATTTTGTTCGGGTGTGTAGGCCGTTGTAAGTCGACGTTGGATTCCCTGTAACTTTAAATATTTGTTGAACTCGCTATTTACATACTCACGGCCATTGTCAGATTGCACAGCCTTTATCTTCATTTCGTGCTGCTTTTCGACGAATGCCTTGAATGTTTTGAACTCTTCAAGTGCTTGGCTCTTGTTTTTGATGAATTTTACCTCCGTCCACCTCGAATTGTCATCAGTGAAAGTGATAAAATACATTGACCCACCGTTCGACGGTACCCGCATTGGACCACATATGTCTGTATGATTCAGTCCTAACTTCGTTGATTCTCTATTTGATTCTTTCGGAAAAGAAGGCCGCGTCATTTTTCCCTGAATACAAATCTCACAACTCTTGGTTTCGTTTCCATCTTGTAGATCAATGCCACGAATCGATACATTCTTCGATGCGTTGATCAAATCTCGGTAGTTGAGGTGACCCATTCGCCGATGCCAAGTCTGCGTAGATGCCGAAAACTTGCATTTCTTGTCAACTACAGGTTCGGCGTTTCGACAGCTATCCAACGATTCTCCTTCTACGTAGTAGAGATTATTGACACGTTTTGCAACCAACCTGGCATGTCCTTGAGTGTCGACGATCGTTGCCCTTTGTTTGTTGAACAGTACCTCATATCCCTTGTCAGTGATCTTCGCAACAGACAGCAAATTTGTCCGCAGCTCAGGAACGTGTAACGCATCGTTTAAAGTCACTTCACTCTTTTCACCATTCAAAGCTGTCACAAATTCTGCTATACCTTTAGCTCTTATTTCGGCGGATGCATTGCTTGCCAACTTTAATTTATCAGATTTGCTCTCTTTGACATCGGTGAACATGTTAATGTGTCTGCAGAGGTGTGATGTGCAGCCGCTATCTAAACACCAAAATTTTTTAGCTACATTGTCTACTATTTGACAGCTGTCATGTTTGTCTTCTGTCGACAAAAAGGATACATTTGACGGTTTTCTATCGTCCATTCTTCGTGTCGTGCAGTCAGAAGCCTTGTGCCCCTTTTCGTGACATTTGAAACACTTGTATTTGAAAGTATTTTCTTTCCTTTGTTCCTCTTTCTTCTTGTAACCAAAATTGCCTTTTGGTTTCTTCGATTTCTTGACGTACATAGCACCCTGGACTGTCGAATCGGTGTTTCTTCTTGCATCATACTCTTCGATAATTTTAGTACGCAAATTCTCGGGAGTGGGTAACTCATCACGACTTTCTATGGCGATTCTAAAATTCTCGAAACTTGATGGCAGACTGTACAACATCATGATGGCAAGTTGATCCGGGTTTATCATAACATCCATATCAGCTAACTTGTCAACTGCGTCAAAGAAATTGTGTAGATGGTCATGCACATCACCGCATTTACTCATTTTCTGCAATATAAGACTTTTCAATAATGTGGCTTTACGTGCAGGACTTTTCGATTGAAACGTATTTTCTAATTTAATCCATACTTCACGAGATGTCGTGCAATTTTTAATTAATTTCAAATTACTTGCACCTATTATTAAATCAAACTTAGCTTTTTCGTCTCTATTTTTCCAATCTCGAATCGCTTCTTCATTGGTCTTTGTCGGTTCGGGCTTCACAATTTCGCCGCTCACGTAGTCCCATGCATCGTTCTTGACTAACAATGCACGCATTTGAAGCTTCCACGTATCATAATTTTCGCGTCAGAGTGCCTCGATACGTACAACGTTAGCGTTCATCGTAGATATAGTTTTTGACGTACGAAATTAGCTGTTTTTTTTGACACTTCGCGCCAACTGTCACTCAATCGCAAACCACAATGACCGATCACGCCCCAACGTGAGTTCCGTGTGTATTTCCGAACACACTACCCGACAACACTTTTTCGCGTTTTTATTACTGTTCTATACTACACTACCGGTCGATACGCGGTCACACAGCACTCTTACCGATTTCGCCTTCTTCGCTTTTTCTCGATAACTCTACTGACACATAATTGATAGAGTTGGGAAGTGACTATGATTAGAAATAAATGCCCGATCACAAGTATAACGGTATTTGTTTGGTACAATTCAGGACAGTAAAAATACACTTTATATTGTTACATTTTATTATGTTGACTCGCTTCTTTTATGACTGGTTGTCATGGTGATACTGTCAACCTTTTGAGTCAACTCGTTTTGGTCTTTTATTAAATCTTCGAAATCCACAAATACTATACCAAACATGATGTGTTACGAGAACTTAACAGCTGATAATGGAGACGACATATGTAACTTGTTTTCTGGATATTGTAAATCTGTATTTATTGAAAAAAAGGGAGATGATAATACTAAGTCAATATCAAGTGGTAAATGTACATCAGAGCTCAATAGTTCTTTAAATTCCATAATTTTCAATGAAAACGAAGTCATAGAAGATTTGTCACAGTTGGACGTAAGTAAAGGCGCTGGCCCTGATAATATACCAAGCATTTTTGTTAAGAATTGTTCCAAGTCTCTAAGCCATCCCCTTACTTTAATATACAATAGATCTTTATCCGAAGGTCATTTTCCACCTCTATGGAAGAAAGCATATGTTGTTCCTATATTTAAAGGAGGTACAAAAAACCAAATTAAAAATTACAGACCTATCTCTAAACTATGTATTTTGGAAAAAGTTTTCGAGAAATTAATACATAAAATTATGTTTTCATTTGTCAAAACTAGTATTATTTCTCAACAGCACGGTTTTCATACTGGCGATCTGTCGAAACTAATCTTCTTGTATATACAGAGTATATATTTAAATCTCTGGATGAACGCAGTCAGGTTGATTCTATATATACCGACTTCAGCAAGGCATTTGATACTATAGATCATTCAATACTTTAAAAAAAAACTTGCTGATTTCGGTGTGTGTGGAAATCTCCTTCATTGGTTCAGATCCTATCTGACTGGCAGAAGTTAACGAGTGACGATCAATGGTTTCCAGTCTCAAGACGTCTATATTCCATCGGGTGTTCCCCAAGGTTCCCATTCAGGTCCACTTTTATTTAACATCTTCATTAATGATATTTCAAAGTGCTTTAAATTTTGTAAATTTTTACTATACGCAGATGATTTAAAAATGTGCCATTGTATTAAAAATAATGATGACTGTGAAGCCATTCAATCTGATCTCAACAGATTATACGAATATACTAGGATTAACAAGTTAAATTTGAACATTAGTAAATGCCATGCTATAACTTTTACAAGAAATAGAAATAATGTATGCTTCTCTTACACTCTTTCAAGTGACATCATTAATAGAGTTTCGCAAGTTAGAGACTTAGGAATTATCTTTGACAAAAGGCTTATATTTGATATTCACATAGATAACATTATAAAAAAAGCATTTAAAATGTTAGGTTTCCTAATTAGATCTTGCAGACAGTTTAAAAATCCCAGAACTACAAAAATATTGTATTATTCATTAGTACGCAGTCAATTAGAGTTTTCGTCGGTTTGTTGGTCACCTCAATACGCCGTCCATATATTGAGCGTATTCAAGAAAATTTTTGTAGATTTTTTAGATATAAATTTCAAAATCATGAATTATCTCTTCTTACATTAGAAAAGCGCCCAATTATAATTGATCTAGTTTATCTATATAAAATTTTCAATAATAAAATTGATTGTCCTGACTTACTACATCCCTTGGTACTTCGTATACCAACTTATACCACAAGAGTGGTTGAATCTTTTTTGTTTGGGTTTTAGAAGAACCAATGCTGCTTTTAATTCTGCGTTAAATAGACTTCCATTTTTATACAATAAATACTTATTGCACAACAACCAAATAGATATATTCAATAGTACCTTAACAAGATACAAAAAACAAGTAACACATGCAGTAAATTCTTTTAGTTAATTTAGTTTGTTATTCTCTGTAGTCTTTAGTATATAATCTCTTTTTATTAATGTAATTTTCAACAATTCAATTCATGATTTAGTACTATAAATTGCTACATTTAAAAATGTATAATTTATGTAAATTATTTGAGCCATCCTGTTATTGGGACATTGTCCTGTTGGAAGGCCGAAGTTAAGAATATAAAAAAAATAAAAAATAAAATTCCTAATCAATTTACAGATATATTGCTAATTGGCCCAAAGGTACATTTATCAATAAATTCTACACGAAGAAACGCCAATCACAATCTTGATCCTAAATTAAACTCAATAAATGTACTAAATTGAAACATTCAATCTGCGGTAAATAAATCGGACTCTTTGGAAATTTTTCTAAATGAATCGAATTTCGATTTCATTTGTTTAAATGAACATTGGTTTAAAGAAGAAAATTTAAAAACTTTAAAATTAAAATTTTTATAATTTCGAGTTACTATTATCAAACTCATAGTAAAAGTGGGGGTGTAATGATTCTCGCTAAACCTGAACTTAAGACAACAAATTTAAAGTTCTGCAGTGATATGAGCATTGAACAGATTTTCGAATGTTGTGGTGTGCTAGCTACATATGAAAATATGGAAATTTATCTTTTTATATGTCTTTATAGAGCACCATCTATGAGCCCACAAGAATTCCTAAAACATATGGATGATATTTTACTAAAAATTTATGAAAAAGACAATAAAAATTCTTCCTTAATATTATGTGGCGATTTCAACATTAACCATCATGAAACATCAACAATAAAAAGTTCATTCATTGATCTACTTTCTTCATATGGTCTTACAATTACAACGAAAACTTCTACCAGAATAACCAAGCATAGTTCCTCACTTATTGACTACTTTATAACAAATATTGAAACAGAAAACTATCATAGTGGTGTACTACGAAAAAACTCTCTTTCAGACCATAGTCCACTTTATTTTGAAATTAAAAATATTAGTATTAGCAAGAAGACTAATAATTATCGTTTCGGTCGTGTCTATAATAACAATAATATTAACTATTTTATTCATCTAATTAAATTTCAATCTTTTAATCCATATTTATAACACAAGAGATTATAACATTAAATTCAATCAGTTCTACGATATATTTCTTCATGCATTTCAATGTGATTTTCCGATGTGCAAAATCAATTCTTTTCACCCTAGAGAAGCTCAGTGGATTACAGAGGAGATTAAAAGTTTTAATAATTATATTGATATATTGCATATGATAGCAAGCAAAATTGATAATCAAGAGGACTAGACGGCATATATAAAAGCTAAAACTGAATTTAAAAGACTGATTTCACAAAATAAAAAAAAATACTTCGATAATATAATCCGTACATCTAGCAACCTTACTAAGACCTCATGGAGTATAATTAATAGTTCAAAAAGCAATACTAAAAACAAAAACTTAAACATTTTGATTGAAGATAACCTCATTAGTGATCCAAAAATAATAGCAAATATCTTCAATGACTTTTTTATTAACGAAGTAAAACACATCACACAAAATCTTAATTCCGTGTTAAATCCTAAATATAGTAATTCAAATGAATACCACAATCAAAACTTATTTTTGTTTCCCGCTGCAAAGAATGAAATATATCGAATCATCTGTAAGATTGGAAAGAAAACATCGCATGGTATTGACGAAATTCCATGCAATATTCTATACTATATGGCTGACCAAATTGTGGAACCGCTTACAGAGATAATAAATTCCTGTCTACAAGAAGGTGTTTTCGCTGATCAACTAAAAACATCTCGTATTGTTCCAGTATATATAAAAAAAATTCAGCTGAACATCTAAATAACTACAGGCCAAACGCTGTGCAATCATGTTTTTCAAAAATTTTCGAAGAAGTAACATACACAAGAATATACACTTTCCTCGAAAAAAATTCTATACTTCACCCTAACCAATTTGGATTTCGCGAGTCACGGTCAACATCACAGGCACTGGTAAATATTACGAATAATATATATAAAGGGATTGACAACCGCGAACAAACTTACGGGGCATTTTATGACCTAACTAAAGCCTTCGATTGTGTAACTCATCAGGACTTGTTACAAAATTTAATAAAAAGTTACTTAACTCACCGCGACCAGTCTATCTCAATATCACATAATAAAGACAATATTACGAAAACAATTCTCTCCGAACGTAAACTTAATAATATTGGTGTACCACAGGGTTCAAAACTGGGTCCTCTCTTATTTATAATATTTGTGAATGACTTTTTAAACACATCTTCTAAACAAAACAAAAATTGTGATAAATTTCAATGTGAAACATTCGTCTATACCGATGACATTTGCCAGATAATTAGAACCAAAAAGGTGGATATTGTGCGTGAAACGGTTCAAAATTTCGTAGAATGTGTCTTTAACTGGTGTGACGTCAATAAACTATTAATAAACTGTGAAAACACTGTCATAATGCAATTTTCATACTCTATTAAATAAACAAAACTCTTGTTTACTTATACATAATCATTACAACAACAAAAGTATTAAAATATCTGATAATACGAAAATACTTGGAGTTTTTTTACAAGAAAATATGGATTGGTCCACTCATCTTGAATCTACATTATCAAAATTAAAATCTTTATGTTTTCTTATTTGTAAATTAAAAACCTTTGTATCAATTGAAACACTTATGTTATATTTTGCAAAGTTATTGATAATTGTTTTTACAATGTAAATGAATATTTAAATTCATGTAATTAATTATGATTCCAGTTCTTCATATTTTGCTCTTTTCCGACTTACCTTGTATGTTATTTTTTCTATATAACTTGTATACTGGTTAATAAACTATTATTATTATTATTATTATTATTATTATTATTATTGTTATAATTATTTACTGTCAGAAGCCCGGAGAAATTACAACATATATTGGAAACTTTTAACAGAAATACTCAATTCAATATGATACGTCGGGAAAACTACTTAACAATAAAAACATGTAAGTAAATTACAAATGACAGTTGGAACTGAAATATTTTAGTTGTGTTGATGGTGATGGCAAAACTAATGAGTTTGGTTTACATGCTAAATTATAGAAAAATATTGTATATTAAAATTTGTCATCAATGAAATTTGCTTTCATTTACATACATTTTTTAGTAATAATGAAAATACAATTGTAATATATTATTGTGGAAATTAAGAATAACAGTTGTCAAAAATCTAATTTTGACGGATATAAAACAAATTTCCCTATAATATGTATCAAAGTTACGAGAACAGCAGAACTATTTAGCAAATGAGTTACAGAGTACAACTGTTGATAAATCGATTTGCTATCACTAGCTAGCTAAATATTTAGCAAAATTTTACAGTCTCACCACAGAGTTGTTGGCTATTATTTCTTGGATGAAATCACTGTACCACGTAACAAGAGTATAGACTCCATACTGGTAGTTATTACACGTGTTATGATCCTCACTTAAGGGCCCCACGCTCACTATTCCTCGTAAGTAGTACTTTGATTTGTTGTTCAATTCCCACGGAAATACCATACCGCCGCCACTGTCGCCCCCACACACACTAGATCCTAAAAACATTCTTATTTAACAACTTAAAAACTATTTCTCTGCTTCGGAATTAGAATGACATATTCTAGTACGCTTAATGCTATACTTCATTTCACGTAAGAAAATAGCGTTGGTTTAGATAGGGATATAAATTCTGCCCTTTAATTGGTCAGAATGCAATCCTAGTTCACAAATACGAAAAAAATATCACCAATTAAATGACGTTTAATTATGTTGTTATAATTTCTAATATTCAGCTCTTGTATATTTTTAAAGATAAAAATTATTGACAAAGTTTGGTTTCGCAAATTTTAATTATTTATTTAATGCATATCTTTCCATGTGCCATGGAGCTTCCTTAAGGCATTCTGTAACTATATGAGTTATGGATTACTGTTTGCTCAGGTGCACCGCAATCGCATTGTGGGCTTTCAGCAACTCCTCACTTATACAATAACCAAAGAGAAAACTGCACAACTCAACAGACGAAGACACTTTTAACCACACTTTTTAGCTGTTAAACAAATATTTTCATATAAAATTTAATATTTTGACAAATTTTGTTATAAATATATGATTTCAACTGTTCAAGTTCCCGGACTATTTTACAGCCAGCAGCCAGCTACCACCCGTTGTTTCTTGTTTCTTACCATTTGTGAAACCAGCACAGAACTTGTCAGCCGTAACCCATTTGACAAAATCTTCAGGTACAACTACCAAACATTTTGAAACTTCAATGAAAGGCGCAGTTAATTTCTTCAAATCTATAATAGCTGTTTGGTTTTTTGGATCTACATAGCCCCATCCTACCACCTAAAAATAATAAAAATATAATAACCTACGGTCACGGAAAACAATAATAAGAAATATTTTTTTTTTTTTGAAATCCAATAATGAATCTGGGAACCCGGGCACAAAAGTGATTCCAGTGGTACACTCTCCACTCCAGCAAAGAGTTCACGTGAGGCGATGCCTGGTAAACGCCCGCACGATACAAATGTATCATCATTACCGATATCTGTGTACAAAGCAGATTGACCCACCCAGAAATGCGTAATATGCCATGATGATCCATTTATTTATTTATACAGGGTGTTAAAAACACATTTATACGACATAGAGAAGAAGTTAAAATAAGTCGAAAAGTTTTATACAATATGTGTCCAACAATGAACTGTTTCGGAGATATCGAGCTGGCCACATCAGATTTTTTATTTTTCAAATGACTTCTAAACTATTAGTAATCGAGAAAAATGTTTCAAATAAAGAGTTAGATATATTCATTGTCTAGCCAGTGGTGTACGAAAATAATTTTTTTGTTGGTAAATTTTCGATATAAAACAAACTTACATTTTTTAAATGGAACCCATATCTGATTTTTACTTTAAGAAAATATTTATTTTTTGCTCTTTCGATTGGAATAAAGATTATTGTGTTTTATATAATGTTTTAGATCATATCTGGTATACCTACTTACGGTAACTTAAAAATATAGAATTAAAATTAAATCATGAACCAAGATACGTATGAAATAAGTTACTTAAGTAAAATAAAATACTATTTTGAAAAACTAATAAAAGGCTTGACAAAAAATAGAGATTTCATGAAAATTATAGTAAAATTTAATATTTGATGGGTAAAACAAATTTAAAATACAATAACCTTTATACCAATCAAAAGAGAGAAAAATAAGTATTTTTTAAAGTAAAAATCAAATATGGGTTCCGTTTTATATATATATTTTGAAAATTTTGAAAATTTAGCGATAAAAAATTATTTTTGTACACCACTGGATAGACTTATATATATATATATATATATATATATATATATATATATATATATATATATATATATATATATATACATATACATATATACGAATTAATGTTAACTATTCATGATTACAGGTATAACGTTTAATTTATAATGTATAATATTGGTCAAAACGTGATTACTTCCTTATATTTATTAATTATTTATGTGATGTACTAAAATTACAAAGATCATTGCCTTTGCGATGTAAATATTTTAAAGCGCGCCAAATGTTGCGCGCGCATATCATGCTAATATATAATATGGAGGCTTTCAATTCGGCATAGTGCGATAAAATTGGATGCGAAGTCTAGATATAGTATATATATATATATATATCTATGCCCCCACCACTTTTAACGCGATAGCCGTCACATCTAAAAGCCATAGCATCGACAAGTCGCCATATCTACACCAACCTTCACCACTTTGAACGTGATAGCCACCACATTTAATAACCGTAGCGTCGACAAGTCTCTATGTCTATATCAATCACATCCACCATCATCTGAGTTATTACTATGACGGATATAGTGGATGCGATTGATGTAGACGTGACGACTTACCAACGCAACGGTTATTTAATGTGGCGGCTATCGCGTTCAAAGTGGTGGGAGATGATGTAGATGTGGTGACTTGTCGGTGCCGTGGCTTTTACATGTTACGGTCTTTAGATGTACCGGTTGTCGACTGCACGGCATGCTCCGCACAAATGCGTCTATCTAATTCTTCCCAATTATGCTCAATCGGGCTTAAATATGGCGATTTGGAGCGGTTGATCAATGGTTTTAGGTACGTTGTAGGTATAGTAACCAATTCTTGACATTTAGAGCGGTATGTTTGGGATCATTATCCTATTGGAAGATGCACTGCCTTCCGAGACCCACACATTCAACACTTCGCAATATGTCCACTTATTTTTGGTGGTGCATTATGTCTTCAAGAAAACATAAATTTCCCATTCCAGCTGCTGCCATTGTTCCCCAAACCTCCACCTTGCTTTACCGTTCATGTCATATTACACATCTTCAATTCTTCATTTGCCTTAATCCATTCTTGTCCTCGCTCATCACATCCGTAGATGTTGTTAAATTTACTTTCATCGGTGTTTCCAAAATTCAAAGTACTTTTCTTGATACTTTAGTTTTTGCTGAATAACTTTTGAAATTAAAGGTTTTCTTTCGTGATAACCACTCCGACGCAGTATCCTTCGTACATTTTCTGGATGTACTATTTATTTTATTAATGCCTGATGTATGTTCAATGGCTAAAGTTGGAGCGCTCTTTT
Organism: Harpalus rubripes; assembly: GCA_963082715.1. Taxonomy (NCBI): domain Eukaryota; kingdom Metazoa; phylum Arthropoda; class Insecta; order Coleoptera; family Carabidae; genus Harpalus; species Harpalus rubripes. Next base: position 16,730,458 of record OY720465.1, read on the forward strand.
TCAAATTTTCTTTTACTTTTCGTATCAAAAATCGAACGTCGTGATTGTTTAATATTTTTGGCCTTCCTGATCTTGGTTTATTTAATACATTTCCGGTCGTATTAAATTTAATTATTATTAAATTGTACGGTTACCCGACATTTTTTACATTTTCTAAAGATTTCATCGTAGGATTTTCCTTTTTCCCGCAACTTAACAATTCATTTCCTTGAACTATTTTTTTACAGATTCCAATTGAAATGACTGATTAAATTTTGTGTACTTCAAGAAAGAGACGATGGTCGTCTTCTATGGGTTTTTACCTTAATTTGATTAATGGGGTATTCTAATATTTTTCTGAAATTTTTGTCTATTTCTTTATAAAATCTAAAATTTGTAGTTCTTTTTCATTTAATTTCAGCGAGATATGAATTTGAATGTTAAAACTTGTAAATACACAAAATGTAATAAAGCTAACATGAACAAGACAGACGACATCACGTCAATGATAACAGGACAGCTAAATATCCCTCGTACGCCACAAACCAGATCATATCTTTTTAGTGTCAAAATAAATTACAAGAAAATTCATGTTAGAAAAAATTAATTTTGATTATTTTTACATTATTCGGTTTTTGTTTAGCAAAATCCACAATGTTATAACATTATTTTACCTTAAATTTTACTACATTAGAATATCTCATTGCCAATATGGTATTTGATGTTATGCAGGTGAACATTAGTGATGGGTGGCTGGTCAGGTCCAATGGGTGGGCCAGGCGTCCCGGGTGCCTGGGTCTCAGTGGTTAGGCTGGAGTCTGTTACAATGTGTTTCCCCTAAATTAGTCGAATTTCAACACTCGGCTAGCTGAACACTGCTTTTTTGGTCTTTTGGGGTACGTTCGGCATTGAAATCTACGGATTGCTCAGAGCTCATAGGTCACGAGATGGACTTTACAGATGTTAATACTAATGCCGAACGCTCCAGATTCATAGATTAAGCTGTAAATTATAATACACAAATATGCAACTAGGAACAGACGTAGTACAGAAGTAAAACGTGTATTAACGAATTACCTAATACTTCTTCACAATAGTGTTAAAATATTATATTTTTTCTTAGCAGGTAACAATGAAATTACGTTTCAGTGATAATATAATTTATAATTACCTATATTCATTATCTTATTATCGTGTACTTGATTCATTGGCAAGCTTTATGAAAAAGGTTATATGAATTTTGAGTAATTTTTACATAATATTATTTCTAACTTCCCTATATGCTACATCTTTATGTTCATTTTCATGTTTTTGTAATGTTTCTATAAAACATGCCTTAACTGTAAATGAACATAAAGGGCACATTCAAAACTTTTTGCTATAAATGAGTCAAATTATCTTAGAACTATCAGGTGAGAACGTGGTACAAAATTCTAAGAACTACCCTGCGCCGGTTTAAGTCCTGAGTATGCTAGTTTTTACGCCAAAATGAAATTTTTAACTGACTCGCCACATGATAGTTGAGATAAAAGCTTATACGCAGGCTCAGATTCGAGAGCTCTGTGTGCTCGGCGCTTGATCACGGAGCACACACAGCGAGCTCAATATGCTCAGCGAGTTTAATGCCGAACGCTACCGATCGCTCTAATGTCAATGCCGAACGCAATCGACGGTTCTAAGCGCTCAAAATGTTAATGCCGAACGTACCCTTGAATGAGGGCGCTTCTTTGAACTTTCTCTCGTATCAATGTTCTTCTTTCTCCAGGATGGTCTACAAGTCCGGATTTTTACGTCTCTCCTCTCTCAGTGTACCGCCTGGGTTCCTTAATTCTGATATCCAATGGTCGTTTTGTTTCTCCTATATGTTTTTTCACATTCACAATCCACCTGGTAGATGCCTGTTTGTGGTTTTGGTGACTGTTCTGGTTTTGTTGTTAATAGTATGTTCTTGATTGTGGTTGTTGTTATAAAAGGAATGTATAATTCATTTCTCTTTCCTTCATCTCTGTTTACTTGTTTCGCCTTCGTTGTTCGGTTTTTCTTTACTATTTTCTTGATTGTTTTATCTGTGTATCTGTTTCCTTGGAGTATGTTAATGACATCCATGACTTCTACCTCATAATCTTGTTCTGTGTTGCAGTGTGATTTAGTTCTGTCAAGTAACGCGTAAGCTACCCCCATCTCGATGTTTTCGGCATGGTTGGATTCATAGTTCAGATAGCGTCCTGTGTGTGTGGGTTTTGCGATAAACAGACAAACTTGTCGATGACGGAATCGTCGCGAGCAGCGGCGGAGTAAACAAAAGTGTTTAATTATCGAATGTTGGAGAACCTTCTAGAAAACGACGCCGGACTATATAAACCCGTCAGGGAAGACATCCGGGATATTCTGCATTCTGATATAGACCATATTACTTATTATAGCGCCTCTGCCGGCAGATTTATGAAATGTAAGAGCGTGCCAGGGTGACAAACTATTTTTAAATTTTTCCACTTAAGTTGGCAATACTAACTATTTTTGTCTTTACTATTCTTAGGAAAAAAAGGAGAAGATATTCCTTTTTAATTAATGGATTCAAAGCACAAGCCGGAAATCAACAATAATAAACAGACATAATTTTAAAAAAATCGTACTTTACAAAAGAATCACAACAAAACATTAGTTTGAGGTTATCTGTCAGTGACAGAAGAGTAAATGGGCGCTTCAATTTTTTAAATTTTAATGTTTATTTTATAGTGATGTCAGTGGCGGATTTAGAGGGGGGAGCTAGGGGGTAGAGACCTCCTAGCCCCCCCCCCCTCTCCGACCCCAAATTACCAACATACACTAGTGATAAAATAAAACTTTTGAATATACTTTCGCTATAACTAGAAGCACTAAAGTTACTTCCAGGTTGATAGCAAGCGTCGTTTGTAATTATCATTATTACACGTGTATTATTCTAAAACACATAAACTATGATGTCTAATAATGTGTTTTCTTTCCTTCCCAAGATAAGGTTACCGAATGTCCTCTTTTCGCCGAAGATGTCCTCATTTGTGGGGGAAAGGTCCGGCTCTGGTAACTTTTTCATTTTCAGTGCATTTGTCCTCTTTTTTTCAAATCCAGTTTTTTTTTCTTATATCTATTTTGTAAATGTACCTATCCCAGTACCTACTTATATTTTAATACCAATATGTATAGTATTTGTGTTCACAAAACAGCATAAAATTCGACCAAGCCCCTTTAAAAAAATTGTCTCCGGCGGTTTCGTCCTCGCTTCACTCGGCGTCCTCTTTTTCGATTATTCAATTATTGTAATCCTACCCAAGAACCGTTCGAGAACCAAAAGGTGTTTCAAACTTGTCAGTGAATAGTTTATGTACAATATGATACATATTGGAAACTTATCCAATTACTAGCTGGAACAAAGCTTATAGGGAGACCAGAAGGGAAAGTCGTTCGAAGAAATACATGGGATTTAAGAAAATACAACAATCAGTAAAGAAACAACTCAACATCTAGAACTGAAAAATCAACTTCCGATACAACCAAGAATGAGGCAACAAATTTGACCACCCGATCTGGAAGAAGAATAAACAGACTAAAGATTGTAAATTTGTAAATTAAAACAGTATTACATAATGCAAATTTATTATTATTGGAAAAAGGGAGATGTCAGTGGTAGTCTGTAATATAGAGACATTTTTGAAATATAATAGTCGCTAGATTTGACAGCTGTAACAATTGTTATACTCTGTTCCATTTAACTAATTCAGCAGATGGCGCTCACGTCAGTGCCAGTTTTTAATAGCCGAATTTAAAAAATGGCGGTATCCAACTGCTGCCATCTGAAATTTTATTGAAATATTAAAAAGGTATCATAATGTCATCGAAACTTTGTATATTATAGTCAGTAGGTATGTAATATAAAGTATTATTATCTACCATCTAAGCCATTGCCTAGATATTCAGTGTATTTATTGCAGTCATGCCAATCTCGAATAACAATATATCACCAAAAATCGCTTAAGAATGAAGCTCCTTCTAACATCAATATGCATGCTAGAATGTGACATATTAATTCCGGAACAGAGAAAAAGTATTACAGTGGCTGAAATTGGAGCCAAGTTTATGCAATGTAATTTCAGACTATATTCCGTTTCATTTAAGCCATTCAGTAGATGGCGCTCACATCAGTGCCATTCAGCAGATGGCGCTTACATCAGCGCCAGTTCTAAGTAACCGAAATTACATTAGATAAACTTGTCTCTTGTCTCCAATTTCAGCCAATCAGAGAGTTCAAAACTATGCCCTATTTTTAAATGGAACAAAGTATAGTGTCAGCGTACGTGTCCGATTTGGAAAGCAGGTAGATAATACTTAATATTTCATACCTACTGACTAGAATATATAAAGTTTCGTTGGCATTATGATAACTTTTTAATAAAATGTCAAATGACAGCAGTTAAATACTGTCATTTTTATTTTGGACTGTTTAAAACAAGGGTAAAGTCACTAGATTAATTTGGAATCAAAATGGATACAATCGAGATACTTTATATGATCTATACTCTACCCGTTTTAATTATAGAGCGTTGGGTGAGATAGGGCCTAAGATTCTAGCTCTCTGATTGGTTGAAACGTGAACCGAGTTTATACGAGTACAGTAAAATAATTGACGCGAAATTTAAATTTGCTTGACAACTGTATCAATTATTTTGCCGTCTGACGTATAATAAATAAAAGTCAACAAAGTACACGATTTATTACATATTATTAATTTCTGTTCAGTTCTGTTTGTTAAGTATATTATTGTTCTTTTCGTTTATATAATTTTCATAGTGTTTTGGCGTTATATTTCATATTGCATAGTTTTCGTTGTGCGCGTTTTCTTAGTTTTCAGTTAGTAGTTCGTTAGTTTTGTTATTGTTCTCTTCGTTAATATTATGGATAAAAATCCTGAACCTGGCTCTGCCAATGTTTTAAAACATCCAAAAGGAAAGGCCCTCGGAAGTGGGCAATAAAAAGGCGTATAATTTATACTGCACATATCGTGCCACGAATGCATATTCCAAATCAGAATGTGCCAAAATTGTGGCATCAGAATTGGGCATAAGACGATGTAGTATTTGGAAAGAAAAGAACATGAGGAAAAAGGGTCATTCGGATCACCCCAGAAACAAAGAAATTTGTTTAGAACATTTTGTTCATATTTAACGGTGTATATAGTATAAACATGTAATGTATATATTTCAGAGAGTAAATATTTATATTTCAAAGGTGAATTATATTTCTATTTTACGTTGTTTTCTTTAAAATTTATTTGAAAAATGTGGTTTTCATGTATATGAATAAAAACACAAAATAGATTAGCACATGTACGTACAAGATAAAATTACTGAAAAAATTTCAATTAGAAAGAATTTTATTAAATCCACGAATGGCGCCAAAATTTGAATTCTTTATTTAATACATGTAAAAACGGCCGCGCTCGAAACTTCATCTACTCTATAGTTAAAACGGATAGAGTATAGTGACTTTACTGGCGCTGATGTGAGCGCCATCTATTTAGTTGGTAAGGTGGAACAGAGTATACATCCGTATGTAATTATGTCATCTTTGACACTTTTATTTTACAAATAAATTCAAGGTTCTCGGTATTTACATATTAATTAAATTTATATAAAACCTGTGATATCTCCGAAACAATTCATTTTTTTGACACATATTAGGTTTGTTCGTTTCGCTACTCTGGGTCTCCGGTTTAATGTCGTTCCCATATACTTTGTATGGACGTGGTAATAAACCGTACACGCAAAGTAGCAAAACAAATACACCTATTGTATAAAACTTTTCGACTTTTTTGATTTCTTCTCCATGTCCTATAAATGTGTTACACTTGTTTTTTAACACCCTGTACTTATGGTGTGCCTGAAGTCCCGACAAAGGAACCGCAGTCCCGATTTCAGTTATGTATTTGTAACGACAGAAATGGCATATTTCTCTAAATGTAACAACAATAATCTAACCTAACGCACAAAACTCGCCCCGAATTTTTCAAGCATGGTATTTATGTATTAAGTTATTGTTGTTATTAGAAAAATATACATAGAAGCTAAAAATAAGCTGTTTGTCGTTTTTCAATATGCCTATACGCCTAGCGAGATTATAAAACATCGTTTGGTCTAAGACGGGTTTTACAATCTGGCTGCGACATACATAAAAACTTCATCCCGATCATATTACTGTTGTCACAAATGAGACGTCATAACTGAAGTCGGGACCTGACTGTGGTCTCTTTGTCGGGACGCTAGACACAGCCTTGCCCTATATTTATAACTTACTGTTCCGTTAGCATTAGATATGAGTTGTTCCCTTTCAAATTCTTTATTCCAATCTACACAAACCGGTCGAACAACGTTTGTGAGTTGGAATTGTGTCTTCAGAACTAAAACAGCTATATCTGCTTGGTAATGTGTACTAAATCCATTGTAGTATGGAGGAATGTAAATCTCTTTCACTTGACGCGTTTGCGAGTGTATATCTTTGGGTGATTCGTAAGCGCTGTAATATTTTCCAGCGCTTACATAATAAGTTTCTGCGGGGAGTTTTTCTCCACGGCTATCCGTGAAACAATGGGCAGCTGAAACATAAACAGTTAAGGTTTAATCGTTTCACTTCTTTAAATTACTGCAAAACGCTACGCTGCAGTTTTGACGCTGTTGCAATAGTCTACTGACAAACGCCATCCGTAAAAAATAAATAAGTAAAATTTTAAATTTTGTTCGTTTCAACAACTGTATTGTTATTAACTATCATTTAAAACAGATTAGTTCGATTCTCGTAAAAAAATAGCCGACCGTTTTTGCATGCGTTTTAAATTCGTAAAACCAAGCTTTGTCAATACTAAATATTTTTACTATCAGTAAAAATGTACTAGACCTGAATATTAATAATTACAAAGTCAAAATCAAAAATATGGTTAAATATCAGTTAAATCCGTCGATTTTATTTGATAACTGAGAGCTGACCGGCGATATTTTTTCGCTTTTGTAAATTAGGTGTGCATTTTGACCAATCAAAGGGCAGAATTTATTTCTCTGTCTAAAGTATAAGCAACGCTATTTTGTTACGTGAAATGAATTATAGACTTATAGGTCGATTCTGTACAAAACTGTAAGTTTTACAGATCTTTAAATCTGAAAAAAATGACAAAAACACATCTATTCTTGTTGATTAATATAAAATTATATATGAGTAGCAGCGAGGCCAAACGAGACTACAGGTCTGATTGTTTATCCTTGCTCAATGCGACACGCCTAGGTAAGAGGCCCGAGCGCTAGTCTAGCCTTCTACAAACAATCGACTTATAGCAGTCAGTGGGAGCGGATGCACGACACAACGAGGAATGGAACGTTAAATTTCTATTATTTCTCGTTGTAGGAAACTATAAAAATGGTTTTCAAATGCTGTGTGCCAATGTGCAGGAGCAATTACAGTAACACAAATAAATTCATCAATGTTTTTAAATTTCCACGCGATAGTGAGATGCAGAGAAAATGGTCAAATGCAATACAACGACCAAATTATAAGATCACAAATTCCTCAGCTGTTTGCATTTTGAGGAAAAATGTATTATTCGTGATCTCGAAGTCAGTAGAAAAGATGGTACAGGTTTAATTTTACAAAGAAGACGTTTAAAATTGATGGTTGGCGCAATACCCACTATATTTAAAATCCAGCCCTCAATTTTATCTGAACTGTATGTATCCCGCAAGAGAAAAAATGCAGACATTTGCCAGGAACATATGAAAACACCAAAATTGGAATTTAATTTAAATATTGACAGTGATAAAATTACTGATTTTCATGACCTTCTCGCAAATTATGAAACAAAGTTAAAATGTGTAAATGATTTCATATTTAAAAAGGTAGATAACCATTTAACAATATTTAAGATAAAATTGTCTAACAATATTCTCCAAATATATATATCTCTCTAACAATAACGGAATAATAAATAAATAATACAACTCGTATACAAAAACGCAGTTTAACAAAAAAATAATAATAATAAATTAGCGAGCATCTAAATGTCTTTCATTCATCATTTTTAGTTTCATTATCATTTTCATATTATGTTCTGTGTTATATAATTTTCATTCGTTTTTTTACTTCCTTGTACGAAGTAAAGGAAGTATTGTATTCGCGAAAAATTTCGGTTTCCAGATTTCAACGGAAATATCCATTTTGGCCATCCCTGAATCCATTCTGACTAATTTCGTCGTGACGTCTGCACGTACGTACGTACGTACGTACGTACGTACGTACGTATCTCGCATAACTCAAAAACGGTAAGCCGTAGAAAGTTTAAATTTTGTATTTAGGACTTCTATAACATCTAGTTGTGCACCTCCCTTTTTGGTCATTACATAATTTCCAGAAAAGGTACTTTGTTTGAAGCCTATAATAGATTTTAATGAAAAACTATATTAAAATATAATCCAAAACTTTTCAAATTTAGTATATAAGACTTTTATATCAATTGGAATAACATAGCAGAATTTGGTTAAAACAGGCTAACCGGAAGTGATATATTACCTGAAGTTGTTAACAGTTTTTCTTGAATAAAATGGTTTCATTTTGATTATAGAAATAAATGCTTCAAATAAGAGTTTTAGAGAATTAAATTCTGCGTCTAGCACATCAAGTATTATTAAATTAGCCCTTTGTATAAGCGAGATATGTAAATTTAAAACTTATGTACTTTTTGGTTTTTGTAAAGAAGCTTGCTATGGATTAGGACAAAAAATAACAAAAAAATAAAAAATAGATGTTAATGTCAAATTACGTCAAATACGTGCAATTTTATAATTGAGTTTATACTTCATCTTCATATTGGTCTTGCGTACAAGGAAGTCGTGTGGTGTCCACATCAGATTTTTTTCTTGTACAATTGGAACAAAAATAAATAATTTAAAGTGAAAAATGAGTTTATTCGTATATATATACATATATATATATATATATATATATATATATATATATATATATATATATACCGGGTGTCTTAGGCCGACCGACACATGGGCGATTAAGGGGGTTTTATCGCTCAGTGCTCCTAGCTTAGAAATCCCCGACATCCTCAGGTGCCCGCGCTGGCAGCCTATGTGCTATATCATTTTGTCTCTATTTATCTAGCTCCGTTCTTGTTTATAAGATTTGATTGGCTAGCGACTATTATTCACCCCCCAGTCTGGGCATTGGGCACCCTGGACACTGCGAAAAGATTTGCCGTGAATGCGTATTATTTATTCATTCTCCAAGATTATTGTTCAATTGTAGAGGTATTATTTGTATAACTTTTAAATAAATTCTACTTATTACAATCAGAATGGTTAAAAAAATAAAACAAAAAATAATGTTCCATACAATAGGATAATTATAATTCTTTCGTATTTCACTTCGTTACATCCATACGAAGAGCTGATTAGATTTTGGTTATAATTGGTGAAACTGAAGTACCCGTTTTTTCTTGAAAAAACGATGTTAAATATATTTTTTTTATATTTAATGTTATTATAAATATTAAAGAATATTTTATTCTCTATACGACTTCACTGCATTATACTTCATATTAAATGGATATAGAGATAAAAAATTATAAAGGAATTAAATTTTATAAAGCAGCCAGCTATGCTATAACTTTGGAAACAGCTGCTATATTGTAGCTATTAACATACCTACAAATGTTACGAGTATCATAACAGCCGCAGATGTCGATTTGAAATCCGAGCTCGTAGAGCGAGGATTTTAAGACTTCTGAGGTTTGTTATGATTCATAACATCCGTGGTTTGTTCAATACATTATCGGTTTCAGATAATGAAGTCATTATTATTAAATATTATATTTTAAAATTCTTTTATTAATGCTGCTTTCAGAATGCTATGCCACATAGCAATTATTTTGACGTATTTCAATATGACAAATATTCAAGTGCTTTATTCATCATGTTTATTATTTTAGAATAAAGTAAACCGTGTTAAGATACACCAACGTAATCTGTATTTATTATTGACAGTATTATACTTTCATTTTATTTTCATTTTGTAGACTGTTGTTGACAAGTCTGTATTGCAATAATATTACCGTACAGATACAGTTATTACTTAGTTACCAGCCTACTTTTGTACATGTAATATATATATATATATATATATATATATATATATATATATATATATATATATATATATATATATATATATATATATATATATATATATATAGTCAAATCCTCTTCTACCGGTATGGTGTTGAGGTTGTTTATTCCTTTTTTTTAGAGTTCTATAAACGTCTTCCACTTTTTCCTGTCCCTTGCTAAGTCATGTGCTTCTCGATTTGTAGTTTTCTTCTCTTTCAGAATCTGGTTTAAACTATCTTCCCATGTTTTCCTAGGTCTTCCTCTCTTTCTTTTCCCTGTTGTTCTTGCTTTCCATATAGTTTTTGCTTGTCTGTTATCTGGCATTCTAATAAGATGCCCAAACCATTGCAAATGTCTTTCCTCTATCATTTTTTGGGTTGATTTTATATCGAGTCTCCTTCTTATTTCTTCGTTTCGGATTTTATCCATTTTAGTCACCCCTTCTATTTGTCTGAGGCACTTCATTTCTACCGCTTGTATTTTGCTGTTTTCTCTTTGGTTTAATACCCACGATTCACTTCCATATATCAAAATTGGTAATAGTATTGTTTTATAAACAATTAGCTTTGTTCTTTTGCTTACATTTTTATGGCTAAATATCGCTGTTCTCAGGGAGTGGTAAGTTCTGGATGCTGCTTGTACCCTATTGTTTATATCTGCATTACATCCTCCTTTACTTTCAATCACGCTACCTAGATATTTAAAACTTTCGACTTGTTGGATTATTGTTCCGTTCAGTTTAATCGTTATTGTTTTGTCTTCTCTAGATATTGCCATTACTGTTGTTTTTCCTACGTTGATTGTCATGTTAGCTTTCATCAACTCTGCCTTCCAAATGTCCACGTTTGTTAGTAGATTGTCTTCCGTTGTTCCGTAAATTGCCATGTCGTCGGCGAATAGGGCTTCGGATATTTTAATGTTCTGAAGGTTTAAGTTTCCCACTGGTATTTTCCTTAGTCGTGGGTTAACATTTTTTGATATTTCATCCATATATATTACAAATAACAGTGGACTTAGGTTTCCTCCTTGTTTTAGGCCTTGGGTCGTTATAAATTCTTCTGATATAGAATTGCCAGTACGTACACAGTTCCTGCTGATCTTGTAAAGGGTTCTAATCGATTTTAGTAATTTATTACTTATTCCTCTTCTTTTAAGTATATCCCATAATATTTCTCTGCTCACTCTATCAAATGCCTTTTCTATGTCAATAAAGCATATATAGAGTTCCCTGCTAAATTGGAGCGTTCTCTCTATTAGTTGTCGTATGCTGAAAATGTGATCTTGTGTGCAATAGCCTGGCCTGAATCCACTTTGTGATTTTCCAATATTGTCTCCTATTTCTCTTCTTAATTTATTTTCTATTATAGCCTCGTATAGTTTAGCCGTTACGCACAAGAGTGATATTCCTCTGTAATTTCCACAACTTCTGTTGTCTCCCTTCTTGAAAATTGGCATTATATTGTCTTCTCCCAGTCTTGTGGTATATTATCTTCTTTCCATATTTTATTGAACAAAATATGCAGCATCTCTACTCCTGTAGTTCCCGTATATTTTATTTGTTCTGGCTTAATTTCGTCGTAGCCTGCTGCTTTACCGATTTTAATTTTTTTGATTGCATCTGTTATTTCTGTCATTGTAATCTCTTCGTCTCTTTTAATTTCTTCATTGTACATTACTGTATCCCTTTCTGGTCTGTTGTTTGTCACTTCTAGCAATTCCTCAAAGTGTTCTTTCCATCTTTTCATAATTTCTTTGTGGTTTACTAGAATCTGACCGTTTTTATCTCTTATTTGTCTTAAGGGTGGTTCTTTCCCTTTCTTTAAGTTTTTAGTAATTTTAAAAAATAGTTTTTTATTTTCCTTGTAGTTTTTTTCCACGTGGCTACCAAAATCGTCCCACTCCTTTTTCTTTTCTGTTTGTATTATTTCCTTTACTTTTTTCCTCTGTAGTTTATATATTTCGTAGTTTAGTTGGTTCTTGTTGTTGATATATTCTTTCCATTTTTGTTTTTTAATATTAATTTCTTCTTTAATCTCTTGATTCCACCAATGTGTTCGTTTTTTGTTTACATTTGTTATATTTGTACCACAGATTTCTTTCGCAGCTTCGTTAACGATGTTTTTAAAGTTGTTCCATATTGCTTCTGCCGTTGATCTTCCATTATCTTTTAATTTTAAGATTTTTTCTTCTACCTTTTGTTGGTATTTTTTTTGATATTCTTCATTTTTTAACTTATAGACTTTTAACGTTTCTTTATTGGTTTTTATCTTTCCTTGGGTTTCGTAATTTCCATTCCTGTTTTCAATTTTAGTTTTTGATTCCACCAAATAGTGATCGCTTCCGATTTCCCTTCCTCTTTTAACTCTTACGTCTTTAATTTTTTGTCTATAGCTCTGTTCAACTATCACATAATCTAGTATTGATTTTTCTTTCCTACTTTCTACTTCCCTAGTATATTTGTGTATGTCTCTGTGTGTAAACATTGTGTTCATTATTGCTAAGTCATTGATTATGCAGAAATCTATTAATCTGTTTCCGTTATTGTTTATTGTTTCCTCTCCATTCTTCCCCATCACATGCTCGATGCCTATATTTTTATTTCCCACACGGGCGTTAAGATCTCCCACTAGGATAATTGTTCCAAGTTGTTCTTCAATTATTTGCTGCATTTCTTCCCAAAATTTTATCTATTTCTAGGGTTACAGAAAGAATACGTTCTGTATAAAATTTCCATTTGAAAACTTTATTTATATAGTCCTCTCTTATTAAGCAACCTACTCCTTCCCTTGCGTTCTCATGTTGTTCCACTCCACTGTATATTAGCATATGCCCTTTAATTTTTTGTATTCCTTTCCCTTCTTTCTTTGTTTCAGTAATACCTAATATACATAAGTTGCTTTTTTCAAATTCTTCTGCTAGTTCTAGTTCCTTCCCTTTTATACTTCTTATGTTCCATGTGCCTATTTTCATTGTTTTGTGCTGTGATTTTGAGATTACTTTGCTATTTACAATTCCATATTCTTGTTTCATTACCATTGCCGATTCCGTCCTCAGAAGTCCAGTCATTTCTTTTTTAAATAGTTTTTTGAAGGGTTAATTTGAGTAACTTCTTCTAGTTTCCCACTTTCATAGTTCCAAAATGATGTTTTGTCATTTATGGTAATTTTTAGGTGACCAATTTTTACTGTTTGCCCTTTTTCTTTTTCTTCCTTAGCTTTTTTTCTAATTTCAGCTTGAATTTTTCTTTCTTCTTTTGTTAGATCATTTTCTATGTATATACGTTTATCCCCGAGTTTATTTTTATTTTTCATTATTTCTATCTTATCATTCCAATCATTTAATTCCGCTATAACTATTACTTTCTGGTCTTTTGTGTTTATCCTATTTGTTTTATAAATTTCTGGCTCTAGTTTTAACTCCTCTTTGAGAAATTTCTTGACTACTCCTTTTAAATCGTGTTCCTTTTCCTCTATCTGTAGTCCTTTTATTACAATATTATTCTTCCTTTCTCTCTTATTCTTTGCTTCAACTTTTTCTTCTAAGTCTCTTATTTTTTGATAAATTTGTTGTTTTTCATTTTCCCATTTACTTTCTCTTTCTTGCATCTCCTTTTGCATCTTTGCAATGAGGAGGTTATTCTGGTCTAAATGTTCCTTTAGTTCTTCTTTATTTGTTTTCATTTCCGCCTTGAGGTCTAGGGATAATTTCTCTATTAACTTTTTTATTTCATCCATTTCTGTATCCGTTAATTGTTTATTTTCAATTCTGTTTTTGGGAGGTGTTCTTTGGGTGGTTTTACTCCTCTTGAAGCCTTCTTCTTGTTCTTCTAGATATCTTTTCCTTTTAGAGTCTGAGTCGCTCCTACTTCTGAACTTTTCACGCATTTATTCAGTTTCCACTATTTCGCTGGTTTTCCCTTGTCGTTGCACAAATTTATTCCTGGCCAAACCTATTGGACCTGATTAAATTTTTAAATTAAAGTTTGAAATCAGATTATTTTATAATAATATGCCCTTCCTTCGACCACTCGTAAGTCACAGTGCGACCTTCAGCCAATTTTTATAACCTAACTTAAAGAACTATATTTTAAATATTTGCTTACCCTTTCTCAGATACTGAAAGATTTTATAAAAACAAATACTTCACACCTTTACCTTGAACTATGTCATACACTTTGATATAAATAATACTCAATATTGCCCAAAAAATGAGTTTAATATTGGAGCGTGAATTTACACTATAACTCGGTTCAGTGGCGTACCTATTTGTACATGTAAACAAAGGCTTAATCTCCTGAAACCGATAAAAGAATTATGATTGAAAGATGTCAGTGTTAAATGCAATTGACATCTTTTGCTAGAAACTTTCTGCATAGAATTCATATAAAATACATACAACTGCCAGAAGACAATGTACAAGAAAAAGAATATTTTGCAAGGAACTTTCTGTATGAAATTAGTACAAAATACATAGAACTGAGGGAAGGTAATCTGATTGCCACATCAGATTTTTTATTCTTGTTTTCGGCAACAATAATAACTCATTGCTCGTAAATTGCTGTATACTTATCTATAGAAACCGAGTACGGAATTCTAACGTTTCAGTGTTATAAATTATAAAATATAATTAATATTTTCAAAATCTTAGAAAGAATGTATTTTTCATTTTTGTCTTAGTAAATCGGTAAAGTGTAAGATATTAAGTAAAAGCCTGAGAAATGTGAGAGATTGGAATTAGAGGGAGAAAGAATGAATTAGTGCAAACCTACATCTCCCACTACACTACATCGCGCGCGCCCCTTCCTTTGGATGAAAATAGTAAATATGATTACCGCCAGGGCCGCGTTAGATCAACGCATGCAATTTTTAAATTTATTTAACAAATTACTCGTCTACTATTTGATAATTTTATATAACAATGTGATACAAACATTTTAATTTACAATACAATTCTAGTTGCGAAGAGTTTTGCTCAGTATTATTTTTTTAAATTGTTTGTATATGAAAATAATAACAATTTTATAAATTTCCCAACGTAGCTAGTTTTTTACTGCGTTTTTCTTTGTGTGGTATTTTTTCCAGATTTATAGGTTAATTAGGTTGGGAGTAATTTATTAAATACTTTTTTTACTGCGAGAGAAGCCCCTTAACATGTAAAATTAGTTAATTGTGAATAGTATCTCCCCAGTGCAAGATATTAAGATGAAATTTTGCATGCTTATCCGGGGATACTATTTCTATGGATTTCAATTCAAATCAGTCAATTTACAAGTGTAATATTAGAATAAATTAAGAAAAATTGTAGAAGTACCATGAATGTTATTCATATCTTGAAAATAATAAAGTGGAATATTTATTATAATTTTTAAATTTTAATGTTGTAATTAGTAGGTACGATTTAATATTTTTTAAATAAATAAATCTTGTTACGTACAATGTATCCACTTTATTAAATTAAATATTAATAAAAGATTAAAAACATATTAATAATAAAAATTATTTTGAAAAGAAAAAATTAAAAAATAAATATTGCTGTCGGTTGGTTTCGAACGCGACTCTCTAAATTGTGAAGCGCGCACGTTACCCCTACTCTATCAGAGCTGTTGCTTAGATACTATTATTTTCAAGATATGAATAACATTCATGGTACTTCTACAATTTTTCTTAATTTATTCTAATATTACACTTGTAAATTGACTGATTTGAATTGAAATCCATAGAAATAGTATCCCCGGATAAGCATGCAAAATTTCATCTTAATATCTTGCACTGGGGAGATACTATTCACAATTAACTAATTTTACATGTTAATCGCCCATGTGTCGGTCGGCCTAAGACACCCGGTATATATATATATATATATATATATATATATATATATATATATATATATATATATATATATATATATATATATATATATATATGCGTGTTGAGAATTCGTCACTGTTTTAATTATAATATATAACTTTTGTAGGATTTCAGTGAAAGGGCATGAAAGTAGAGCTCGTTCTTGATTATTTCATCTAGCTTTCGGATTTATTTAATCCTTCATCAGGATGCTGTAAAATTATACATCAATGTAACAAATAGTAGTTAACATTCAAGTATGCAAACTTACAATAATGTGAAGTTTAGTTATAACATAGCTTCATTGAAAAATATAAAAATATATAGGTGTTTGGTACAATTTTAGTCTGCTGGAAACACAAGTTGTACTGCGGAGTTCTTCTCTCAACAGGTAGGGGGTTGCAGATGTTACTGTGGTGGGAGAATGGCGCTGAATTCAAAACGAAGAAGTTGGAAATAGCAAATAGATGTCACGATCAAGAACTTGTTTGAGTATTACTATTTTGTTGTTGAGTATTATTTGTATTTTTGTTTTTTATTTTATCAAATAGGTTTGTGTATATAGCGCTCAAGCCATCTATGTCTGTTTTTTTATTAATTGTGTGGGGTGTATTAAATATATGGTACATTTCTAAAAACGTTCGTTTTTGATAATTTGTTTCTGTATCTAAAATTTTGATATTTTTATAGTCCATTGTGTGTTTTTCATTAGTGACATGTAATGGAAGTGCTGGTGCATGGGGTTTAATTTTAGTGTCACTTTTGTGTGATGTTATTCTACTGGACAATTGGCGTGATGTTTGGCCAATATAACATGAATTACAGTCTTTACACGGGATGTTATAAATGACGTTTGACGCTTGCAATGTGGGGGTTGGGGTTTTGACTTTGATGAAAATATTTTTAATAGTTGTGCAATTTTTATTGGCAATTTTTATAGAGTCATCTTTAAGAATTTTTGTTAGTCTAGGGGTCAGCTCTGCAATGTACGGCAACGAGCAATATTTTATACGATTGATGCTATTAGTTTGGGTGATATTATTGTTTGCGGGGGTTTGATTTGGGCTATTGAACAGTAAGTTGTTAAGTAAGTTTTTTGGATACGCATTTTGAAGTAGTACATCCCTCAACCTAGTCAGATTTTTGTGGTGGAGTGAAGGGTGTGAAATTTTTAGTACGCGGTGTTTTAAGGCAAGAACTACATTAATTTTGGTCTGTTTGGGTTGTTGAGAATAATAATGAATATATCTTTGTGACGATATTGGTTTTATATACCAGTCTAATTTCAAATTTCCTGTATTATCTCTAATTATTAATGTGTCTAGAAAGGGAAGACTATTATTAGTTTCCATTTCTAGTGTGAATTGTAAATGTTTGTTGTACTGATTGAATGTATGAAGAATGTGTTCAACTCCATCCGCTGGCACTGCAGTCACAATGTCGTCTACAAATTTTTTTATGAACGGAAGTTCGAAGTTTAATTTGGGTATACAAGTATCTAACAATGTATCCATTATATATTGAGCAACAATGGGGCTAATTATTGCTCCCATTGGGCTGCCTAGAATCTGTTTGTAGAACTTTTCATTGAAAACGCAGTAGCTGCTGTCAAATATGAATCTTATGAGGTTTATGAATTCTGTCTGGTTGAGGGTCGTGTTATCGGAGATGGTATCCCATTTCGCTGTTATACTGTCAATAGTAGTTTCAATTGATATATTACTAAATAGGGAAACAACGTCTAAACTAATGAGTATGTAGTTTTTCGGAATTGTAAAGTTATTTATGAAATCAGCAAATTCAAATGAATTTTTTATATAGTAATTATTATTTATATTGTAGGATACCGTTAGAGTATCAGTAAGATATTGGGCTATTTTACTGTTAGGTGCATTAATTGATGATATGATAGGTCTAAGTGCTAGGGTGGGTTTGTGAATTTTGGGTTGGCCGTAAAATTTGGGAGCTGTAGAATTATAGATAGTTAAAGTTTTTGCAATATCGGGGTGTAAAGCTTGTTTGTTCTTCAGTTGAGAAATTAGTTGGTTTTTGTTATGTTCGTCAAAATTAGCAATGATATATTCAATATCGCTCAACAATCTCCGAACACATACCTGGTTTATTGCAGGAGCTATACAGAATTTCGGGCCAAGGCCAAGTAGTGTTTTGACTTCACTGGGAATAGTCTGAGAACTGATGTTTTTAAACCATTTCGGTTGTGTTCGTAGTTTGCTGCGCTCTATTGAAATCAATTTATTTAATTTGTCAATGTTAGTTTGTTTGATTTTATAAAATTTTCTATTAAATGATATCTGTTGTTTTTGTTTGAAATTTTTTAAAAGATATGGCGGGGTTGAGTTTAAAATATGATCTTCATACCTTTTTTGTTGTGACTCTAATTGTTTAAGTTGTTTGATTGTAACATCTATTTCTATTTTAAGTATTTGTTTTTTGAGCCTGTTGTACATTCTCTCTACTTGTTGTAGTGTTTTTCCACTGTAGTCTTGGATGCTTTGGGGATGTTGTTGGTAGTTATGTGTTGTGTACTTGAATGTTAACTGCTATTTATTACATTGATGTATAATTTTACAGCATCCTGATGAAGGATTAAATAAATCCGAAAGCTAGATGAAATAATCAAGAACGAGCTCTACTTTCATGCCCTTTCACTGAAATCCTACAAAAGTTATATATTATGTATATATATATATATATATATATATATATATATATATATATATATATATATATATATATATATATATATATATATTCTAATTTATTTCTTATTTAATTTGTTTAGTTATGAATATAAAATAGGTAATACATAATATTTAAATAGTTATTTAGGAGTTGTACATCTTTATAGATCACATTCTCCAATCCTATTTATTTAAAATTCCGTATTTTTCCTATGTTTACAATGCTAGCGTTCGAGGCGTGGCGTGACAGCAAGAGGCTCGCTGTGACGTCACGGACAGAGTATTCAGGCCTGTATTCTCGTTTGGCCTCGGTAGCAGCTTTCGTTGCGATTTTGTTAATTATTTACAGATTTATAAATCTGTAAGACTTACAGATGTGAACAGAATCGACCCATTAGAACGAAATTATAATTCGAAGTTATACGTTTGCATAATAGCTATTTATGTAACAAGTTGCAGTATGAAGGTGTTCTTCGAACTAGACGTGAAAATTGCTACACGAGCGAAGCGAAGAAAATAAATACAGAAAATAATGAAACAACGAAAATAAATCAAATAACATTTGTCTGAATTTAGGATATCACGCCACATATAAAATTGAATGAAAAATACGTATTACAATAATGGTCATTGTAACACTTATCTTTCAATGCACTATTACGTACCTGATATTATAATTATAGGATTTACAATGGAACCGCCACATTTGTAGACATGTTCGCCTTTTTCAAGGTGGTAAACTGCAATGTGCCACGGAAATTCACCGGGAACTGCTGCTGTACCGTGAACTATATTTGCTGGACCCTTTGAAATAACTTCTCCACATTCTAAAATTAATAAATAATATATTTTCATAGTTCTTTTTTATACAAGACGAAGACGATAAAATTCTATTTTATCGACGAACGGAAAGTGTAAATCACTAGCGATGAAATCGCAAGGGAAAGGGGAATTATTTTTCGCGAGTCGATATAAAAAAATTATCGTCGTGTATAAAATACAATTTTTTTCTATAGCAGATTTTAAAAAATAAGAAAAATCAATTATAAACTAAATTATTATTTAAGCACAATTTTAAAAATTAATATAAGTTGTGATTCTATTCCAAGAAAAGATCTTTCTAATAACGTTAATGGTACAATTAAAGTTGTTAATACAAATCGTCACTGTTTATAATGTATTTTATATGCTGCCGTGTCATAAACACAATTTGAGTCTTTCATTATAGGCTAAGGACGATAATGAATCCATTAGACTACTCTGTACCATAATGAGCTATGGTAACGAGGTACTTGTTTACAAACAAATCGAAAACAGCACACCTGATTTTTTAGAGTATTTTTCTTTTGTTCAATACCAAGTACTTTATTAATTTTTCATTGCTTTACGCCAGAAAATAAAATTTTGTATGTAATATGGATTGTAACTAATCATATGGCACACGTCGTGTTATCAAACTCGGCTTCGCCTCGCTTGATAATCTTCACGAATAGTACCATAATAATTGAAGTTACGATCCTTATAACATAAATAACTTATTTGAAATCGTCACTTAAATGCACAAAGTCATTAAAAGTTTAGAAATCGGCACTAAAGTAATCCATTATACGACGATTTCAAAGAAATGCAGTGTTGCCAACCTTATGATAATTATTGTAGATGTAAGAAAATTTGGGCAGATGTAAGTAAATTTGTACCTGAAATGACAAAAAAATATGTGCAAGAAGAACGAATTAAATAATTCCGATGAAGGAGTTTGAGATAAAACACGTAATTTTGAGAGTTTTTTACAATAACTTCAATATTCAAGATTAACATCATTGAATGTCAGACTAACAGGTATGTAAACTGTAAACATAACCTAAATATTCTTTTCATTTTACAATTTTTCGATTTCAAATAAGATATATGCACCTCGGCGCTGAAGTTTCGTTTTATCACTCATATGGTTCATTTTCATCGGCCCTACGGGCCTCGGCATATAGATTCCACGTTCGTGATCAAAAAAAAGTAGAACTTCAGTGCTGTGATATATAATTAACTATAATTTAATTTAAATAAAAATTAAAATATGTAGGTACCTACTTTATTTTATATATTTTGGGATCATAATAATACATTAAGGTACAAGTTTCATAAGACATTTTAGCGCACGCGTCTTTTTTAGAAACGAGCGGCTTTCCGGGAGTTTTCTAATGGGACAAGTGCGCTGAAATGTCTTATGAAACGTGTATTTTATACCATTTTTCTATTTTGGTCCTTTTGTCAAAGAATATTTACATACGTTATTTCATTTTGAGGAATTTCTATTTTGATTGTTTCATAAAGTAGATATTAAAGAACCAAAATAGAAAAACTTGTTTATTTGCACTCAAAAGCGGGAGCAATTTGGGTTTTGTCGTCCGAGTGCTAAACAGATAAAGATTGCACACTGTAAAATTCGGACACCAAAAAACTCAAATAAAAAAATTCAGCGCATCTATTGTAGCAAAATATATTTATTATTATGAATTAACACCAGGTTAACATCTAACATATTTAACTTTAGCCATTATATTTTGTACAGTGCCTTCTAGTTTTTTTTTTTGTCCCAAAATTCCATCTTTTCTTGTAGTCTAGGTCTAGAAGATTTCTGGCCAAACTAATATTCCTTTTTTAATTTCCGCTTCAGAATTGCCCAATAAGTTTCTATCGGGCTTAGTTTTGGGCAATTAGACGGACTTTGCTTTTTGGGACTGTTAGAATGATTTTGGTTTCCTACCACTGAATAACAGACTTTCCATAATGATATGAAAGCAAAACAAGCCAAAACACAATAGAAGTTGATAATATAATGCAACAAACGTTTTGGAAAACATTGTTTCAAGTAAATATTTTGAGTTATGGTATCGGTTGTAACAAAAGTCAGACGTTTATTCCACATGTACAAATTACTTGTCTCACAAGATATTGTTATACAAATTTTGGCATTTTTTGTTTTAAATATCTCTTAAACATTCAACTTGTCCTTTGAAGTAAAGAAATAGTCCTGGGAGTTGTTCTAAAAAATCACCTACAACATACGTTTCGTCGTCCATCCGTCAGAAGAATTTTTCGTCAAAATTTCAGTGTTTTGTTTGCGAACTTGGGTTTTAGCTGCTAAATATTGCTTATTACTGCGGTTTCGAACTACTTGAACCTTGTAATTATTTAACTATTCGTGTTTTTTCCTCTCGCCATAGGGCGCGAGCAGACACGTGACACAAGAGTCCTTGACGTGCATGGAATCAGCTGATTTGTGTGCGCATGTCATTTTGGAAACAACCATGTCACATTGACAAGACCAATGTTTTGACTTATTTTGATTTTGAACTGCTATAATGTTATTATTATACAATTTTCAGGCAGTAAAACACATCTAATTAAAAATAATAACTTCTCAACAGTTCAAAATTGGTCTTGTCAAAGTGACTTTGTTCTTGTCAAAATGACAAGCGCACACAAATCAGCTGATTCCAAGCACTTCAAGGTTGCTCGAGTCACGTGTCTGCTCGCGCCCTATACCGTAGATAAGGGTAATGATTTCGGTCCAAAATGGGGTCTCGTGGCCGCGTGCCTGAGTGTCTGGTAGCGAATCTGGGGAACCGGGTTCGATCCCGCCCGACGCTAAATATTTCGAATTTTAAATGGCACAAAGTTGACCCCTGTGGTGCACTCTCCACGCCAGCAATGCGTACCCGTGGTAAACGCCCGCACGGTACAAATATGTCATCATCATTACCGATATCTGCGAACCAAGCAGATTGACACATCCAGCAATGGGTAATATGCCGTGATGATATTTTTTTTCCAAAAATTCGATAATGAGTTTTCAGTGAATAAGCACGAATTAGGGTCCCCACAACATGTTTTTACTATTTTTACAATGATGATGATCACATAAACCGGAAGTGATACCTTACTTTAAGCTTTGAACAGATTTTCGTGAAAAATATATTATGATATATTCCAAAACTTTTCAAATTTATTATTTAAGATAAGACTTCTATATGAAGGGGAATAACATATTAGATTTTGACTCAAATTGATAAACCGGAAGTTATACTTTATTTGAAGCCCTGAACAGATTTTCGTAAAAATATATATGATATAATCCAAAAATTTTCAACTTTGGTATTTAAGTTGTTTTTATATATTAATGAGAACGATATATTAGATTTTTTTAAAAATTGATAAACCGGAAATAGTACTTTACTTAAAGATAGAAACAAAATTTTTTGAAAAAATATATTAAAATATGATCCAAAACTTCTCAAATTTGGTATTTAAAACTCGTGTATAATTTGAAACAATATATTAGGTTTTTGACTATACCTATAGGATAAACCGGAAGTGGTACATAATTTGAAGCTCTTAAGAGATTTTCGAGAATAAACAATAAAATTTAATCAAAAATTACGTACATACTTTTCTATTTATTGGAACAACAAGTTATTTTTTGTTTACAATCAACCGGAAGGATACGTTACTTAAAGCTCATTGCTATTTTAAATATGGAATTGGCAGGAGGTCATGTGCTGGCCACATCAGATTGTTTCTTTATTTTCCGCACTTAGGAACGGGACATATCCACTTTTTGAACCACAACGTGCACAAAATGATTTTGATTTTTTCAAAATTTCTTACAACTCTTCTATCCGTCTTAGAAATTATTGGCCCGCAGTTTACGCCACTTTCAAGCTGTCTTGTTGTTGTTAAACGTACCTACTTCAAAAGACTTCACAACATTATGAACAAGACTTCGGTAAACACAATAGTTTTGCAAGTTTTTGGAAAACCAAATTTAAAATATGTTGTCGAGTGCACAGAATTATTTTGTGAGCATCTCCTTGTTTAAGTTTTTTTTTTTTTTTTTGTTAAACATTTGATATAAATTACGGTATAGAAATATAAATAGCGATACTTTGGTTGTATTTTAAGCGTTAACAGACAGAGCTAGCTACATTATTTTAAAAGTTACATTAATATATATGTAGGTGTCCAAAATTTATCGTGCACAATCTTTTTTCAAACAAATCAAAACAGACAATTTCAGAAATTCAAAGCGTATGCGCCAAATATTAGACTGCGACAAAATATTAGTGCCGTTTGCCGTTTACCCGTCCTTGTTCATATGACAGTCCTGTCTGTTTCACAATTTTGCTTTTGTTTTGTTGGTTTTGTTTTTCAAATAATTATGATGGATATTAAACTTCTGGTCCCCAAATACTGCCATTGGAAATGTTTTGTCTGGGTTGGAAAATAAAAAGTTAGGTTAACTATAGTAACACAATGTTATAATTGATTGATGAATATACTTCACTTTTTCACATAATAAAATAGGTAAGTTTTTATTTATAAAATAAGAATTTAAACCATGCTCAAATTCATTGAAACAACTTCTATGTAATTTTAAAATCTATAACCATTTAACGGCACTAACTTTTAGTTCAAAAAGTAAATGTAGTGGACGCTTAAATTTCTGAAATAGTCTATTGTGGTATATGGATAAATGACAGTTAGGGTCGTAACTAAGGATGAGCGAGCGAGGCACTTATCCCGGCCGCAGCTGTTTATAGGGCGTAGAAATAAGTTCTTCATTTGTTAATTCTCAGAAAAATTCTAAAATATAAGCCAAGCACACTCTTGGATTTCTTATTACACACTTTTGGTTAAAATGCTAATTGATACCTACACTATTATATTGAGTAGATAAAAGCAAACTTTAAAATCTGCTACAGAAAAAAATGATTTTAATAATGTCTATGTCATCAACCTGCAACACATTCTATTAAAGGTTTGTCCCAACTTCCTCTCGTACATTTGATTGTGGGAACTTGATATGTATTTAATGATACATAAAAATCTTTACATTTACATCTTGCTGTTGTTCCGTCTACCATGGGATTACTGCAATTCACTGTTTCATTATTATATTTACACTCGATATCCACTGAAGATGACGTTAATGGTGGACAGGCCACTGAAAAAAAGACACTCAAATGAACAAACGGAAACCGGAAGTAATAGTTTTAGTTACAGTTATCGTCTACATACAGAATGTCCCCTGGGGAAACCGAAAACTTTAACCATGTATATTCTAGGGATCATTCTAAGTTAAAAAGCTCATATAAAGTATGGATCAATTCTTCTCCGTTTTAGAGATATCGATGCAAACACGCAAAATCTTTAACCCTCGTACCGCCACAATAAAAATACAAACACTGACGACTATAACTGGGTCATTTTTGACCCATCTGTATTTTCATGTAATTATAAAATAAACGATTTTGTTGCATGCAAGTAATGCATTTTGTTATCATTTGTCCTGCACATCTAACATCTGTCACGTTTTGCTGTTTATTAAAGCTTTCTGTATTAATTTTGCCAAAATAATTTTTGTAATATAATTTATATTGAACGAAATTATTGCAAATATTCTCAAAGGAGTATTGGCCCTTGTTAGGGTACCTTTATAACCAGGGTATGGCCATGGGCCAAGATCGCCGCCATTGTCGGTAATTGATTTTCCTATTTATTTGTAATAAATGTGATATTATATTATAAAATAATATTAAATTATCACACTGTGAATTTATAAAGGTAAGAAAAATTAATTTATTTAAGAGATACACAATTATTATTATGACATACATTTAGAGGTTATGTAGAATATATGACATGGGTTGTTATTATCACATCTAATTTAATATCTGTAGTTCTTATTTACATAATAATTATATATTCTAAACTTACCTTTTAAAAATTTAAATGATTGTGTTTAATATTGGTAATTTTTTGTTGTTTCCAGTGACAGTAATCGTGATGGGTATCTTAACAAACTACACAAGTAAATAAGATAAAATATATTACTTACACTTTAAATACATATTAAAATGATAATTAAATGTGTTTTTCATTAAAATAAAACAAATATCCACGAAAATACATAATCATTTGCGCAAGAACAACACATATAACAGATGTCCCGGTAATGGCGGACGAAACGTGAGCCACGCCATGGCCATACCCTGGTTATAAAGGTACCCTAGCCCATGTTAGATGTCAGCGCTCAAGTGGAAAATATTTGAACCTTAAGACAGGGTATTGTCACGTATTGTTTTGTGTCATATGGTAGAATTTACGTTTCTGAAAGATTTTTTGATAGTGTTAGGCTTGATTTACATTAGCGGTACAATGACGGTACGATGTCAATACAATAACGGTACAATGATGGTATGTCAATTGCACGAGGCATGTACAGTAGACGATACCACGACGGTACGAACATAATAAAATACCATGACAATATAATGTTGTCTTTTATGTATTATGACGGTTTGTGGTGCATGTCATGTTTCTATCAAAAGTATAAAATATCGTGCAATGTTTAAGAATGTGTCAGATACAGATTTGGCTAATTCTCTTTACTCTTGACGAAGAAAATGAAAATCCAGAAAATTTTACAAAACGTTACTATTTTTATGTACTTACTGTAATAAACTGAAGTGTATATTTTACGTTTCTCATAAGCATAGAGAACTTTTGTTCATTAATGTGTACAATAATTTCTCATTTGTAGCTCATTTTAGCTACATTTTGGTTTAATTAAAGACAAACATCAAAAAGTCAAAAACATATCAGATGTCAATCACGTACTAGCATAGCTGATTTTGGCATGAACGTCAACGTGACGTGCACGTACTCAATATACCTATAAATAAATATAATGCTGATGCCTTACCTCTCACTTAAGAGGAGTCTGTTACAAACATTATTGTCTATCCTTGTCAGTTAGCGTAAGAATTTCCCTCCCGCTAGTTCCCCTTTCTCGTTCTACACCAATAAAATCAAAGCAATCTGGCGCTTGCGCGAAGCTATTCTTACAGACAAGTGCAGCTATATATGCAGATATATATGTCTGTACTCGTCCAATGTTAGTCTCACAAATCTCACTCCCACCAGCAGTATATTAGTTATATGGATATATTACGTACTCTTCAAATGCAACTTTCCAATCTCCCTTGCATGCAAATACTACGCTGTCACTATGATACAATATTTTTTCAATAGAAACAAAACTATACTGTACCGTGGTCGTATCGCTAATGTAAATCAGTGAATATCAATGTGCCGTCATTGTACCGTCATCGTACCGACAACATAGATGGAAATGGGTCCATTAAAATACATTGCAGCAAGAAGTATCGTACCGTCATCGTACCGTTACTGTACCGTCATTGTACCTCTAATGTAAATCATGCCTTAAAGAGTATAAATTATTATTGTTTTAAGTCAAAGTTGCAACTACAAATTTAAATAATATCTAGTAACCATTTCAATAAAAAAAAAAAACTTCAAATCAAATAAATCAACTGCCCGAGCAATTAATTAGTACCGAATACTATTCGCCGAATATTTGGCTATTCGGCCAAGGAAACCGGCGAATATTCGGTATTCAGCTTAGAGTCGAATGCACTATTCGTTGCAACTCTAACAGTGACCCGTTTTCCTTACCCGATGAAAATTTTAAACAAATCTATTATTCATGATGTACGACAACTTTAGATTTCAGGTACATACTTTAAGGGCATATAGTACTGACCAAAATGAGTAAAAAATGTTTAATCAATCAATCAATTGGTCCGAACTTGTGATCTTCAATAGTTTCCGAGATATAAGGCAGTCAAAAATGAGTTTTTACGGGGTTTGCGACTTCAATTAAATTAGACTTTTTGTTTACCTTCGAGAACACATCTTCGATGTACTTTTGCTTTACAAAAATATCAAATAATGGTACTAAGTTAAATGTTATGGTGACCTTGAACAATATTTAATTTTCAAATAACTTCGTAACTATTAGAAATTCAGTAAAATTTTATTGCTTACTGACAGACAAAATTTTGTTCAATCGCTATCTGTCAGTTTTTCTTCGATTCTAATACAAACTGGCCTCTGTCTCGGAACTAGTGTGTTTTGTTATCAGGGCCACCATTGGTATCTCGGAAACTGTATGTGCTATATCATTGTAATGGGGCTGTATTAACAAATTAATTATTTTTTAGTCACAAAATATATAATTTTACAAAAATAACTTACTATTTAAACAATTAACTTCAATATTATCTCAAATCTTTTTACAGTTTGCGTGATATCATGGCTTAGCAGGTTAATTATTCATAATTTTTTCTTGCGTTTTTGGAAATTTCTTCAATAAAAATTCACTTCAAGCATATCGTTGAATTTGTAATTTTACGTAGATTGCAAATATATAAAAATATATAAGGTGTTCCATTTAAAATAAGAAAGTTGTATCCTGTATTTTGAGAACCACTGGTTTTTAAAAAAATGTTTCGTTTATTTTGACAGTTTTATGATATAGAGATTGTTTCCTAATTTAACCGAACTCGTAGCGCTTATAGTTCTCGAGATAGCAATAGTGGACAAAATAAAATGAGCACCTTGTATACATAATCCCGGATTTTGAAATCCGAGATTAAATTTTGTTTATAAAACTGGCCATTAAAGATTAAATAAATAATAAGAAATATTTTAAGAATTTTAGAAAAAATATTTTTGATTGAGAATCAGCAAATTGAAATTTTATCCTTTTTTAACACCCTATCAGGTAGGTATGGAATGTCAAATGAATTACCTACTGTCCTGTTATAAATTCAATTTGCATTTTTTTGTTTCAACGTAGCTTAAAATTTAAAGCCCATATGACACGATCACAATTTTGGGATCGTGTCAAACAGATTTATAATGAAATTTATGCAAAGCCACGCAACCCTAACCACAGAGCTAAATAATGAATTATAGCCCCGGAGAGTCAGTCTTTTGAAGAGGCAATTTTACTTGTCCTCACGTTTTTTGTTTATATAGTTTGTTTTTGTTTATATACCTACATAAATGTAGTTTATTTGAATTTTGCATGAGATATATTTTTATTTGTTTATTGGTAATATATTGACTTTTTCTATTTTTCTTATGAAGAGGGGCGCATTATTATTATGTAGCCCGCGGGCGCCAAATATCTTAGGGTGGCGGCGGTGGAAGATAACATCCTATTTTTCAAAACATTCATTTCCAAAGAAATCATTTATTACCAAATTTGATAATAATATATGATAGTGTCACACGGGCTTAAGCCTTTCAAAACTTACGTTTGCACTCAGGTATAGAATTAGACCAAGAACCTTGATTGCAATCGATAAAATTTCTTTCTGGATATAAGACGTAATTTTCTTTGCAGGTAAATTTCACTGACGTTGTATCTGGTATCGGTGATCCTTGTTCATAATTGGCAACTCTTACTTCAATTCTTCCATTTTCAATCGTCCGAGGCAGAGGAGAACAACTATCAGTGTGAAACAAAAGTGTAAGAATCAAACTAACAGGCACAGGCTTATGCCCGGTTTCATGAAAGCATGTTAAATCAATTATTAACTACTATCCATTTCAGAATTATAGTCAGTTGAATTTGAAACTTAATAACACTCAAAAAATATTCAAAAATTATGAAATAATCTCTCAATTATGGACTATACATTTCTCAGTAATTATTCTAATTTTAATATTTTTAAATTAATTAATATAAAAATAATGATAACATATATAAAAAACTGATGTGGCCAGCACATTACCTAGTTCTAAATATTTTGTACAAATTTCGTACAAAAAGTTTATTCTAAAAGATTATATTTCTTGTACATTATCGTCCCGCTGTTGTATTTCCATACATAAAACTTCCATCAAAAAATCCTATATTTCCAGTAAAATTATAAGACAAACATACTATGTCAATTGCACTTGACACTGACATCTTTCAATCAGAATTTTCTTAATATTGTAGCTGTTTCCAAAGCTGGCTGCTTTATGAAATTTAATTTCTTTATGGTAACTAAGTAATAACTGTATCTGTACGGTAATATTATTACAATACAGACTTGTCAACAACAGTCAACAAAATGAAATTAAAGTATAATGCTGTCCATTAATGCATACAGATAACGTTAGTGTATTGTTCTTAACACGGTTTCTTGCGGTTTACTTTATTCTAAGATAATAAACATAATGAATAAAGCACATAACTTAAATTATTTGTCATATTGACATATGTCACAATAATTGTTCTGTTTATCATAGCATTCTGAATGCAGCATTAATAAAAGAATTTAAAAAAATAATATTGGATAATAATGTCTTCTTTTTTTGAAACCGTTAATCTATTGAACAAACCACGGATGTTATGAATCATAACAGGCCTTAGATATCTTAAAATCCTTGCTCTGCGAGCTCGGATTTCAAACCGACATCTGCGGCAGTTATGATACTCATAACATTCCTAGGTATGTTAATAGCTATTACCTCCCGTCGTACTGTAGGTAAGGGAGATAATGATATTGGTCCAAAAATTAGATGGTGAGTGCGTGCGTGAAGCGCGCGCATGTGTGTGCGTGTGTGCGTGCGTGATAAACTGGAAGTATATAGTAATTTACAGAAAGCTATAAACAGATTTTCTTGAAAAAATATATTAAAACATGACTCAAATTTAGTATTTAAAACTCGTGTATAATTTGAAACAACATACTAGATTTTGACTATACTTGTAAGATAAACCTGAAGTGGTACTTAAATTGGAGCTGTTAACAGATTTTCGAGAAAAACCATAATAAAATATAATCCAAAATTTCGTATTACAGACTTTTCTATTTATTGGAACAACAAATTAGATTTTGTTTACAAACGATCAATCGGAAGTGATACTTTACTTAAAGCTCATTGCTGTTTTAAACATGGAATTGACGGGAGGTTATGTGCTAGCCACATCAGATTTTTACCTCCCGCTACCCTTGGTAAGGGAGGTATAGGGATCGTGCTAAAAATCGCATATCGAGATTTTGGTAAATGACCACGTTTTAATGTCCCTAGAATCCAATTTTAACATTTTCACGATAATGTCTGTGTGTGGATCCTCCACTCTAACTCAAAGGCTATCATACAGAAAAATTTTAAACCTTGTATTTCGAACTTTTTCTGTAATGGAATGAGCCCATTAGATTTTGGTGTAAATTGGATATCCGGAAATGGCACTTTACTAGAAGCTCAAAATAGTTTTTCTTCGAAAAATACCTTTAAATGTTATTTTTTCGACATTAATGTTATTATAAAAATTTAAGATTATTAAATTTTCTACAGATTTACATTATTACTTTTTCTATATATTTTATGGATAAATTTATAAAACGATCTATAATTTAAACAAACAAAATTCAATACAGTTTACATAAGTAATTATGTAAGTATGTATTTAGATTAATAAAAATTAACGATTCAGAAAAATGTTTAAGCTAATACTAATTTTTGGATTAGTGAATTCCACGGGTGAATTCTATATTCTATCCCGGTATTTAAAATTCAATCTTCATTTTATTATAGCTCCGGTGACTCAATGGTTAGTGCAACGCCTCATGTCATGAGTGCCCTCGGGGCTCTGTGTTCGAATCCCACTAAGGCATGGATATGTGTGAATGTGAATCCACTCTGTAATTGGGATTTAATCCTGATGAGGGGTTTAAAAAATATGTAGTTACTTGATTTAGATTAGACACTATTTTAAGAAATAAACTGTCAAAATTAGAATAAAATTCGCTAATACAAAAATAACGATTAACTTAATCTTTTTGTGACTGAATGGCGGGACCTATTATCTTGGTCACACCAGATTTTTTAACTTTATGTCCATTTAATATGAATTATAAAATGCAATCAAATCGTATAGAAAATAAAACATTCTTTAATATTCATAATAACATTATATGTGGAAAAATGATATTTAGTTATCGCAGACGAAATTTTTGTTACAAACACACATATATACACATACACACATACTGTAAAAATTTTCAAAGATGTCCTAACCAGGTCATCTGTATCATAAATGAATTAACAAATTGGCATATATTTATCTTTCTCACAAGATGCGTGTGCGATAAGGATGGATATTATACGCTTGTCTTTCAAAAATTCATATTGTTTCGACTAAGTTATGACATGTCATTTTATTACTATGCTCGTTGTTCACAATATTTTCGTTGTAACGTAAGTTTATTTATTAATTCATATATATTACCTTGATTCATAGCCGTACGAATAATATTATTTTCTGTCAGTGTCACTGACACTGACACTTCGTCAGTATCTTATTTTTTTACATATTTGGTTTTACATTTGCTAATAAACTTACCAGTTGACTTAATTTTGAATGCTTTTAATGTGACATATATATTTATCATAATAAAATAACAGTAGTATTTTATGTACCCTCATAAAAACTAAGTAAATGACAGCACTGAATTAAAATAAACAATTTGCGGAATTAAGATTTTAAATTCATACAATTCGTAATGTCCTTGATGGACATCTTTAATAATTTTTACTGTACACACACACATACAGATATCATTGTAAATATAGTAAAATCGTATTCTAGGGACCGAAAATGTGCTTATTGATTAAAAACTCATCATCGAATTTTTTGACCAAAGACAATACCTTCCTTACCTAAAGGTGACGGAAGGTAAAAATGACAACCATTTTTAGCGCATTAGAAGAAATGCTGAAATTCATTGGTGTCTAATGTCAATATGCATGAATGGAAAAAATTTAAATTTTAATATGTTGTAGTCATATGCTTTGTGAATAATTTCAACGTTAATTTTTTTTTCTGTTTATTTATATTTTGTTTATAACAAATAAAAAAGTAAAAATGTTAGATCTCAGCTTCTGTTAATAATTCAGAATTGAAATGTGGCATATTGATACAAAATGCAGTTTTTATATAAAATAATATTAATAAATTTGTATTTGAAATTGATTTGTTTAATTTTAATATTTTTTTACTGTAAAAGCGCACCAAGCGTCTACTCGCAAAAACAGTAAATAAATATGAGAATTAAACAAATCAATTTCAAATAAAAAACGAAAAAAAATTGACGTTCAAAATATTTACAAAGCTTATGGTTACAACATTCTAAAATTTAATTTTTTTCATTCATACATATTAACATTAAACATCAATGAATTTGAGCATTTCTTCAAACGCGCTAAAATGGGTGTCATTTTATGTACAGTGTGAACACTGAAAACCGTGACATAGGCGCTTAACATGGGAAAACAGTTTTTTATAAATATCATCTATCCCGCAAGACTATAGTGTAGTGATGCACGACGAGGCGAGAGTACTCTCGCATCTCGTCTCGTCTCGTTGCATTATGCGAGACGAGAACGAGAGCAAGATTGCAGTTTAAAATTCGAGGCGAGATCGATATAACAACTGCGAGAAGCGAGAAATCTCGCGAGATTCTCGCGAGTCTCGCAATAAAAAGTATTTGTAAGTTTATAGCTTTAATTCATAAATTCAATGAAAAATGTACCGTACAACGAGTGGAGTCAACGTTAGTTCATGCATAGAACACGTAAATGTGAAAACTATATGAATTCACTATATTTTTTGAGTCTATCTAGAGTCGATTCGATTAGTATCGTTCCCAGAGCGAGGAAATGCAAAAATAAAGACAAAATCGGTATTGCATCCAATAGAACTAATTTTCTCCAATATTTCATTCCGTAATTCACCCCAGTTAAAACCACGGTTAATAAAACTATTGTCGCCCCTGAAAAGTAAAGGATGTTATATTAAGCGTTGATGGTAGCCAACAGGAAGAGAATCGAAGTGATTGGTTCCCGGCGGGTTACCAATATAGAGGTTTTTTATGACTTAATCGTACTTAAATAGTGGCATATATTTAATGAAAAAGTGTAGGTACTTTTAGTTACAAAAAATATTTTTTTAATGATTAATTCGTTTTACTGATGACAGAATGTGTTAACAGATGTTCGTATTGAAATAGTTTAGAGGTCACAATTTGGAGATAAATTGGATATTTTAGAGGTAAATTAAATTATTTACTAACTTATCACATTTTCTGGTAACCGTAAATGAATAAACATTATGTTCGTATTGACATAATTTGGTGACCAGAATTTAATGTGGAGTACGATGATCGACTGGTAGCAGAATGGAGAATTGGGAAATAATCGGACACGCAGTCTAATGTAAATAATTTATTTCCTGGCCAGGAAATAAATTATTTACATTAGACTGCGTGTCCGATTATTTCCCAATTCTCCAGAATTTATTGTTTCGTCTCTTTATTATAGTTACACGATTGCAAATACATGGAAGACGGTGCTATTGGTGCGAACTTGTCTCTTGTAGTTAAACAGTTACGTAAATAAGTAGTGCGCATGCGTTTATTTTTATAACGAGACTCTCGCGAGACTCTCGTGCGACAACGAGATGAAACCCAAAAAAATGTGCGAGACCGAGAGCGAGATCCAGATTACAGATCCGAAAACGAGACGAGAGCGATATTTTATATTTCTCGTCTCGTCTCGCCTCGCGTGCATCACTACTATAGTGGGAGTTTTTGATATGGTTAGATAGAATATTTAATTTGGCATCGAAGAGTATCTAAATACTTCTAATTTAATAGCTTATTATTGAAATATTTGCGAAAGTATGTATAATGCTATTTGACAGTTATTACTTATAATTTATTAAAAACAGTAATCATGGAAACGTGTTCTGTAGCTGAATTGGTTAGATCGGGGCTTCGTAATAATTATGTACGAGTTCAAATCCTGCCCGCCACATATTTTTATAATTTTTTATTTTATTTTGTAAAATGTATTATTAAAAAAATTACAAAATTAAAACATAAATTGTTTACTAAATCAAGTATTTTATAGAATTCACTATTTTTACCTCTCGCTAAGAGAGGTATTGAATTCATGCTAAAAATCGCATATCCAGATTTTAGTGAATAAGCACGTTTTAAGGTCCCTAGAATCCGATTATAACATTTTTTATTCGATAAATATAAATTCATTATTATATCTTCTATAGGCGGTGTGCTGTGCACAAAAATAATCAGCGCCAACAGCGGACAAAAATGAGAAAAATGGTTACTCATTAAAACTAGGGATCGACTGATACCAATATCGGTATATCGGTCATATAGGTCTTCTTGGCCGATATCGGTATCTGCCTAAAAAATATTAATTGCTTAATATTTCAGTTGCTTTACGACAAAATTTTATGGCCGATATATCGGTATCGGCCGACATCGGTATCGGCCACAAAAAATCATATCGGTCGATCCTTAATTGAAACATAGCAAGGTTATGTTTTATGTCAGAATAATTTTGCAATTTATATTTTATAAAATATTTGCAATAAATGAGAATGATAGGATGTCAAATATTATATGATGCATTGGGGGATTTAATAATGCTCATAAAATTACCGATTGAAGTATCAAATTTTACAAATTTCCTAGAAAATTATATGAGGAACAGATGTTTGAGAAAATAACTTTTTTTTCTACTATCATGAAAAATTCTTTTATGTATACATATTTTCTCATTGCAAAAGATACTTATCGTATGAATAAAATTCCAACAATAGTCGTCTGAATCGTCTGATTGCAATAATGAATTATATAAAAATGTGTTTCTTAAGATAATATTTGAACAAAATATAATACAAGAAGCAGAAAATTGTCTTAAAATTGTATAATACTTGCAGTTGTATGAAATATAAGTCTATTTCTGACATAATTCGTCTATTTATTATAGATTTTGTACATGTAATGTTAATGTTAAAGGTAGAAATCCACATGGTTCGTATTTTTCGTGTATTTTCTTTTCCGAGCTAGTGCAACTGGTTCCACGTAACTTAGAGCCTGGTATATTTCCAATGAAGAATCTTCTTTATTTATTGCGAATATAAAAGAAAGATGCTAACATCATACACTGATAACGTGATATGTAGAAATTTTCTTCTTTCCAATCATTCAAGATTTCCAACTTTTTAATCTCAATTTCCATGTATTGTGCATCTTGTAACATTTAACTAATATTATAAATTTAATGATAAAATAGTTTACAGAAATCACACATATGAGAAAAATTATATTTTCTGCCACAGTACCTTCGCTGGTATTTTGACTTTTTTGATTGTCATATCACATCACATACCTATATAGCATTTTAAATATTTTATTTATTCATATTATTATACTATGATGTATAATATTCATACACAATAGCAACAACTGAAAATAAAATTGTGAATTGTACCACTTACTCGAAATGTCAAAATTTATTCAGTAACCAAAAATGCCAATGTAGCCGTTAGAGGCGCTGACGCTCAAAATGAATAGACTATAATTTGATATACTCGTAATAAATCTCAGATCAAACTACTTCAAGGCAAGAAATTCAAATGTTTGTTATTGACACATACCTGTCACTGTCAAAAATATTTGTATGCCACTGTCAAAATTATTTGTACATCATTATGAAAATAAAAAAAAGTCGACAACACAAAAAAATATACGTAAAAAAGAATATAAAAGGAATTTGCGAAAAAATGAATATAAAGAAAAAGAAAAAAATATTTGGCGAGAGGTTATGTGCTGGCCACATCAGATTTTGTTTATTAATTTTAATTTTATAACGTACTTTAGGTACAATAATTTTTTTATTTCATTTCTCGTAGATTTATTCTATAAAATACTTGATTTACCAAACAATTTAGATTTTAATTTTATAACTTATTTAATAATACATTTTATAAAATAAAAAAAATAAAATATAAAAATATAAGGCGGGCAGGATTTGAACTTGTGAATAATTATTTCGGTGCCTCGATCTAACGAATTCAGCTACTGAATACGTTTCCATGAAAATTTTTTGGTTAAAAAATTATCCAATTGAATCCCTTTATTTCTGATCACGTGTGCGAAAGTAACCAATCAAAATAAACTTACACTGAAAATTATCCTGAGACCTGAGACAATTATCACTTATGTCACTAAGTTGCTAAGTAACAAACACTTTTTGACAGATAATTAAAGATTAATTGTTTTAATTTGAAAATGTCATTTTAACGGTATGGCAGTGAAAATAACTATTCCATTAATAAAATTATTACTAACAAACGTTGTATAATAAAACTGGACGTGTCTTGTCTTCTCGTGTCAATGTCAATCTTATTGTCGTCACATATTCATATTCATAGCTACTACGGACATCTATTGGGTGATTTTATAATTATAAAATTTTTGCTAAATACAAATTCTTTGTAAATTTAATTAAAATTGCAAAACATTTTCTCACCGAAAGTAATAATTGTCAAATTGCATTATACTTCTGCAAATATTTCAATAATAAGCCATTAAATTAGGAGTATTTCGATACTCTTCTATGCCAAATTAAATAATCTTTCTAACCATATCAAAAATTCCCACTGTAGTGTTGCGGAACAGGTGATATTTGAAAAAAACTGTTTTCCCGTGTTAAACGCCTATGTCACGGTTTTCAGTGTTCACACTATATATATATATATATATATATATATATATATATATATATATATATATATATATATATATATATATATATATATATATATATACACACATATTTATATTTATTTATTTATTGTCATTATTTTTATATTAATTTAAATATATGAAAATTAATATAACTACGTAGAAATGTATAGTCCATAATTGAAACAGTGTTTCATAATTTTTATTTTTTTTAAGTAAGTTATTGAGATTCAAACTCAACTGACTATAATACTGAAATGGATAGTAATTCCGCTGTTAACTGTAATCATTGTTCAACTTGAATTGATTTTCGAGATATTATTTACCATTATAGCATTCATTAAAAAATCTAATATATGTAACAATAAACAATTCATTAAATTTCAAATTTACAAATTAAACGATAAATGTAGCTACTTCAAAGTGTAATTAATTAACTTGTCAAAATGTAAGCATCAAAATTTTACTGATAAAATGAATCGACATTTTACATTTTTACACTCCGATCCGATGAAACAAAATAACGTATTTAACAAGGCGATTAAAATTTAATCATTTCTTTCATGAAACCGGGCATTATTATGTAAAAATATCGTCATATACCAACTATCGTTATTTATAAATATACCTAACAATGTGATCCTGAATATTTTGTAAAAATCGTACCTATTTACTAAGTAATATCGTTATAAACGTGCTCATACCGTATGTCACAACGGCATTAGCCATTTTTTATATCTTTCCCATAGTAACTATTACTGAAAATTAAATTAGGTAACATTGTCCTGTCATTTTCCAAAAAAATATTGAAATTATTATTTTAATTATTAATTCTTTATTGAGTAAAGAATATATGTAAATGTTTATCAAATAGATTATTATTATCCCATGAAAGACTTTGACGACCACAAACATTTCTTCTAAAATTTAATTATTGTTAGTATTAATATATCTGATGCATGAATAAATGTTTTGTTATTTACCTACCTATTTTCAATTTCTTCGTGCTCAAATATAAATAATTAATTTACAAACCCTTTCAATTTCTAACATTTAACATTAACGGATTGTATTCCAAGTTATCGTAATTTAACAACTTTTTCATCATAACGATACGTTTGGTATAACGACATTCTTACAGAATAAGTGTGTAATATATATGGTTATTCTTACCTTAACGATTGTCGTGTACTACGAGGATGAAATGAATTATCGTATTCCGCACTTACGACAATTAAAAAGTAAATATATATTTCATATGTTACACTTGCAAGCCTTGCCATTATTTTGTGGATGTTAAATTATTGTAGCACTATTTCGAATATACCTATCAATATATGAACTTAATAGGAACAACACAACGACTGACGAATTCTGTTTGTTGCACTTGTACACATAGTTTTGAAATACGTAGTACAGTTTGACCGCCGGTGAGTCGTGACCGACCAGCTTGGATGCAGTAGCCTTGCCTTCAAATTGTGGTGGGGACTTCAATCCCTTGCCACTGCCAGCAGTGCGTTCCCTCTCCGCGCACTCGCACTTACGCACTATTCATCCGTACAGCGCCACAGCTTACGACTTACGACTCAGCAGCGGTCAAGCTGTAGCTGTATGTGCAGAATCAAGGAGAACAACTACTAAGAAAGGAGCGTAAATCTCAAAAGATTTATAGCCTTCTTTTAATAATTGAAAAAATCGACTCATGACCTTTTGTTTTTTTTTATCTCGGCAATAATAAATTCATAATCAAACAAACATAAACTGGTATTTTCGTTAGACCTTGAAATATAAACATTTCGAGCCGTTTTCATAATAAAATTTATTTATTTAATTTATTTAGGAGAACCACAGCCTAAGCCAAACAGGTCCCTGCGAATTTACAAAAATGTATACAACGCATGCATATTTATAAAAAACAGTTATTTACAGATACGAAATTTACAATAACATAATACAGGAAAAGAATTGAAGGCCTTAAAGTTCCTTAGGTTTTTATTACAACAGTTGTGTTGTATAGAACACAAATGGACATTTCGTGCCCATCATCAGCTTAAAAAGTATAATACAAAATAAATATAAAGTTAAGATATAAAAAAAACTTAAATAAGTAACTAACCAAGAATAAAATTCGAAGTTTTACATCAATATTGCAATTTGCGAATATACAATGTTAAATTATAATACATTTCTAACACTGAGCCTATTACTTATTGGGAACCGCTTCAAAGAACGTGTTTCAAGCTAGGCTGCTGGCGAAGTTCTGAATTGCAAAATTTGAGACATACATTGACAAAATGTGCATGCGTAGAAGAATAAAGGGGAGGGATAATAACAATTATCTTTCTGAATTTTATAAACAAAAAACCTAAAATAACAATTGAAAGAAAGAAAGAAAAAAATCTGTTACAAGTATTACATTTGATCTGGTGTACGACGTCGGTCTGTGCTGTAGTGTCAATTTTGTCTTTGAGATTAGTGAACAGTGGTTTAGTGGTATTGACATATAGTAGTATCTCTCGATGCTATGACCAAACAATCATCTACATACCGTTTATAAAAGGTATGTAGATGATTGTTTGGTCATAGCACCGAGAGATTCTGTTGATGATATCTTGAATCATTTCAATAATTTTCACCCCCGCATAAATTTTACTATCGAAATAGAGGAGGATAATAAAATTAACTTTTTAGATACTACCATCATAAAAGAAAATAACCAAATTAAAACAAATTGGTATCAAAAACCGACTGCCTCTGGTAGATACCTTAATTTTTATTCTTACACCAATTTAAAATATAAACGCAGTGTTGTTTACGCCCTTGTAGACAGGGGAATATTATTGTTCCACCCAAGATATCACCAACAGAATTTACTCCATATTACTAGCACCCTTTTGCATAACGGTTATCCAATCCACCTCTTAAATAAAACTATTAATGAGAGACCACACTATTTAAAACCTAAACAACAAAATAGAACTCCCACGGATGGTGGAGTGCAGACACAGCAAGAGAGAACTGTTTATGCCAAAATTCCTTGCGATCAATATTTAAATAAAACTTTTCAAAAAATTCTTAACAACACAAATATCACAATAGCAAATACTAATATCAATACCACTAAACCACTGTTCACTAATTGATGTAAAAACTTCGAATTTTATTCTTGGTGAGTTACTTAAGTTTTTTTTTATATCTTTACTTTATATTTATTATGTATTATACTTTTTAAGCTGATGATGTGCGGATGTCACACGAAACGTTCATTTCTGTACTATACAACACAACTGTTGTAATAAAAACCTAATTAACTTTAACGCCTTCAATTCTTTTCCTACATTAAAACTGGAAGTTCCCAATATATTTCAACTTTAATAATATAATACAGTTAAACATAGATCCCTATACGAGTAGAACAAAGTATTTATCTCAAATAATCAAATTTACAACAATATAGTAAAGCTAAACGTGAGATTCGGTTATGTAAACATTTAACATTTTTTTTAAATGTATAAAGCTAATATTAAATATGTCAATTAATGCACAAACATTATTGTGTGCAGTAGTAAACTATTTGTGGCAGAGTTTTCGACTTGAAACATGATTTCAGATCTAGTTCATCTAGATTCTAGATGGTACAAATAATTTTATATATTCTAATAACTCGCTGATAACAATTTTATTATGTACTATTTTGTATAAAAATATTTGATCATAAAATTTTCTTCGCTGTACTACAGATGTTATATTAAGAACTTGTAATCTGGATGCATATGACTCATATGGAATCTGTAGTCTGTAATATAATATTCTTGTGATTTTTTGAAATTGTAAAATGTGATAAGTGATTTGTATTCCAAATGTGGTCTAAAGGCGGATTCTTGCAGCCATTTACATTTATGTTTAATTTACATTTAATTTAATTTAAAAGTTAAATGTATATAAACCAATGTAGGCATTCATGCATCATTTTAATTTATGTTCTCATTTATCTTTATTCATTTAATTTATAAGATAACCAACTTTCAACTTTTGAATATAAATTAAAATTCACTGCACCTCCGATGTTTTAAAACGTCAAAATTTTTGACTGGAATTTTGTCAAAAACAAATCAACAAAAATGAATTTTGACGACGGTAAATTGGTTATTGGTTGATTTAGTGAGACCAAATGCACTAATTTATGACAAAACAGATCTTCTTTTTAAAAGTAAGGACGCAAGAGGAAATGTTTGGAATTTGATTGGAGCAGAAATGCAAAGAACGGGTACAGTTCAATGCAATGTAAATTATATTTAATATAAAAAATCTGATGTGGCCAGCACATTACCTTCCGTCAGTTATATGAGGTATTTACGAAACTTCTACCGCTGAACTGTTACCGGTAAACTGCTTTTTATCAGGTTATAGCTACCAGAATCGGTATTTTAAGAACACAAGTATAGTAAACAGGGTAGATCCATAACCTATGAAAAAATTTGAAACAGGTTAGAAATTTTACGTAGTTAACAAAATGAGCAGAGTCCTACTTTGAACACATTTCCACTTTTAACGCGCTCGATTCGCTTTACATCACTACCTTTTTTTGAGATTAGATTCTTCATGAATCCAGCAGATGGATCCGGTAGATATTGAACAATTTTCGAACACGGTAACGTTTTACCACTCGTGTTTTTGAACACAGTCGATAGATGGGGTATCTACCGATAGAATTTTCGTAAATGCATATGTATTTTTTATAAAATCCATACAGAAAGTTCCTTGCTAAAAATTTAAAATTTATTGTTTGTACATTACCATTTGACAGTTGTATGTATTTTATACAAATTCCGTACAGAAAGTTTCCAGCAAAAAGATCCTATATTTCGAGTAAAATTTTATAACACTAATTAACTACGAACATGTCAATTGCACTTGACACTGACATCTTTCAATCAGAATTTTCTTAATATAGTAGATGTTTCTACCACAGCTGGCTAATTTATGGAATTTAATTTCTTTATAATTTTATAACTCTCTGTCCATTTAATATGAAGTATAAAATGCAGTCAAATCGTATAGAGAATACAATGTTCTTTAATATTTATAATAACATTAAATGCGAAAAAAAGATATTTAACATCGTTTTTTCAAGAAAAACTGTTAAAATCTTCAAATGAGGGTACTTCCGGTTGACCAATTATAACCAAAATCTAATCAGCTCTTCACATGGATGTAGCGAAGAGGAATACGAAAGAATTATAATTTTTGGAGTTGTAGTATTAGAGTTATCGTAGACGAAAATTTTGTTACACACACACACACACTGACACACCCACACACACACACACACATACACACACACACATATAGACATCATCGTAAAAATAGTAAAGTCGTATTCTAGGGACCTTAAAACGTGCTTATTCATTAAAAACTCACCACCGAATTTTT
This sequence comes from Harpalus rubripes, assembly GCA_963082715.1. NCBI lineage: Eukaryota > Metazoa > Arthropoda > Insecta > Coleoptera > Carabidae > Harpalus > Harpalus rubripes. The sequence continues at coordinate 16,773,090 of OY720465.1, forward strand.
TGACCAAAGACAATACCTTCCTTACCTGAAGGTGACGGAAGGTAAAAAAATATATTATATGAACTGAATGTGAGCAAAGGTGGAATGAACGAGTACAATACGGAAAGAAGAAATCTGAAAAAAACCATCGGGATAATAAATAAATCAAAGCTAACGCCAATACTTCATCTTCATTACCGCTTCCATTAAACATTTTTACCTTCCGTCACCTTTAGGTAAGGAAGGTATTGCCTTTGGTCAAAAAATTCGGTGGTGACTTTTTGATGAAAAAGCACGATTTAGGGTCCCTAGAATACGATTTTACTATTTTTACGATGATGTCTCTCTCTCTCTCTCTCTCTCTCTCTCTCTCTCTCTCTCTGTGTGTGTGTGTGTGTGTGTGTGTGTGTGTGTGTGTGTGTGTGTGTGTGTGTGTGTGTGTGCGTTTGTGTGTGTGTGTGCGTGTGTATGGGGAGAGGTGTGCGTGTGTATGGGGGGAGGTGTGCGTGGGTGTGTGTGTGTGTGTGTGTGTGGGTGTGACAAAATTTTCTAATGCGATAACTTTAATACTACAATTCCAAAAATTATAATTCTTTCGTATTCCTCTTCGTTAGTTCTATGTGAAGAGCTGATTAGATTTTGGTTATAATTGGTCAACCGGAAGTACACTCATTTGAAGATTTTAACAGTTTTTCTTGAAAAAACAATGTTAAATATCATTTTTTTCACCTGTAATGTTATCATAAATATTAAAGAATATTTTATTCTCTATAAGATTTGAATGCATTTTATATTTCATATTAAATTTATTTATTTATACCAATACACTGTCCTAACGAACCCAAATTTGGACAGGAACAAATTAATAATACAAAGTCCGAACAATGAACAATGAAAACAGTTAGCAGTATATAAGAAAATTACAATAAACTAATAAAACATAATTACAAATTTAGTGTGTCATAAAATATATCTACATCAGACTCTATTTTATGATATAAATTGTACATTTGATGTAACGGCGAATATAACATAATATTTGTACGTGAAAAAGAAGGAAGAAATGTTTGGTTTTTTTCTGGAATATTAAAGGAAGGTACTCATATATTAATGAGGCTTAAAGTTAATAGATCATCAATCACATTATTTATAATTTTATATAAATGGAGGAGTTGTATATTATTACGTCTATTAGATAATGTAGTAAAATTGAAATAGTTTAATAAATATTGACATATATGACATAGAAAAATCTGGGTATACATTAGTTTTTTTAAAATATAAAAATCTTAATTTTTTTTAAATTGATTCTAATGATAATATATCTGAATTGTAAGAGGGATTCCAAACAGCTGAACAATAATCAAGTTTACTGCCTATGAAAACATAATAAAGTGAAATTATTGGTTCTATGTTCTATGGACGAAAAATTTCGTGAATTGCGTGTTACAAACCCAATCATCTTATTTGCGGATGCAACTAAATTAAAAAAATGGCATTTAAACGTTAAGTTTGGTTCAAATATAATACCTAGATCTTTAGTTTGTGTGCAACGGATTACCGGTTTATCAAACAATGTATGAGGATACATTATTATACTTGCTTTGCGTGAAAAGGACATAATTTTACACTTATCTAAATTTAGGTCAAGCTTATTGTTAATGCACTAATCTGTTAATTTTTTAAGATTACCTTGCAATGATACACAGTCGTTAACATTTGAGGTCATCTGCAAAAGGTAATTTTAAAGTCAAATCATTTATGACAAGAAGAAATATAAGAGGTCCAAGATTTGATCCTTGAGGAACGTCTGAGGGTGCACAGAACATAGGAGAATTGGAACCTACAAACAACATGCGATTGTGCAAGTTAGAAGTAAGTAGTTGTATCAACGCAGGAGATAAACCGAAGTTCTTTAATTTCTGTAAAATAATATTATGATCTATGCGATCAAAAGCTTCCGTGAAATCCGTAAACACGACATCAACTTGTTTATTCATATCAAGAGAAGCATAAATAAATTGTGTGAAAAAAGTAAATTAGTACAATTTGATCTACGTTCAACAAAACCATGTTGATAAAATGAAATCAAATTATGTACTCGATTATAAATAGTTTTGTATAAAATATTTTCATATAATTTACTGAAATTATTCAAAATTGCAATAGGACAATAATTTGTTATTTCCGATGCATTGCCTGACTTGTGGATGGATACAATTCTAGCTAGTTTCCATACGTCCGGGAAAGTATTAGTTCTCAGAGAAAGATTAATAATATGGCGCAGAGCTGTAGTAAGTGACGAAGAGCAATCTTTAATAAGTAAAAAAGGAAGTGAGAATTTCAGTTTTTTAATAGAGGTTGCAATTTGAATTGAGTTGACAATTGTGAGTGATATAGTAATGTTAAAGTCGATTTCCGAAGTCTTAGAGTTTGTATTTGCTGGAGTATACACTACTAAAATAAGTTGCAAAATTTGCAGCATTTTCATCTGGTGTATTAAATTTAGAATCTTGATATTTCATACTTGTTGTGTTGGATGGTGTATTTTTCTTTAATTTAATAAAATCCAACCAAGAATGCTTTAGGTTAATGCTTGATTTTTGGTTCAGTTGATCGAATATAGTTTTTGTAAGCTACTTGTACATCTTTTTTTTATTTTAGTCCTAAAAAAATTGAATTTATCATAGTAGGAAGGGTCTTTATACTTCTAATACAATTTGTGAAAGTGTAATTTCCTTTTAATATCAGTTTTAATTGTGGGGGTGTACCATACAGGATATGAGGATGTACGAGAAGGACGGGAAGGGACACATACATTAAAGAAGCTATATAGAGTAGAATACAAAAAATTATACGCTAAATTAACATCAGTGAATATTTCAAGTTGATTCCAATCGAAATCATCGATTAGAGAGTACAGTTTACAAGAATCAGCCCTTTTAAAATCATAACTGACAGATGCAATATTACGTAATGTTATTGGTTTTATAATTGAATTCAACACTTATAGTAACGGCGGGATGATGATTATACTCTACATTGAATGACATATCATCAGCACGATTAACAATACAATTACAATTTGATGTAACCTCATCTACAATTCTACCATTATTATTTTTAACATTATTGTATTGTACAAACCCAAAAAAATAAGAAAATTATTAAATAAATGATTCATATTAGAATCATTGTTTAAACAAAGTTGTGGAATATTAAAATCCCCCAAAATAATGCAATTTGCGTCCTGAAGGAATGGTAACGACTGAAACAACTCATATAATGCTATATAAATCGGAATATTATTACCTGGAGGTAGATAAACATTAAAAACATATAATGAAAAATATTGAGAATTTATTTTTACGCATCCACGCAAAAGGGAAATGATAAACCAAATTCGTTTAGGTCTATTTTAATAGAATTGATATGATTCTTTATGGATAATAAAACTCCCCCACCACGGGATAAACCTGTATTGAGTGGGTTACGATCAGTTCTATATATTATATGTTTATTGTCATTAAATTCACTGTTTAGAACTGAATCTTGCAACCAAGTTTCTGTTATAATTATATCGTATGGTGAAGTAAGCAATGATGTATACACAGTATTTAATTTGTTATTTATACTTTGTAAGTTCTGATAATAAATATTTAATATTTTGTCGAATTAGTATTATCTTGTGAATTTATTAGTTTTTTGAAAAGAAAGGTATATTGTTTTTATATGTGATGCGAATATTGTCTTCACCATCAGATTTACTACGTCTTATAAATTCAGCCCTAATCTTTTATAATAATTAGACTGTAGTTTGGTTTTATCATTGTTGATATAAATACCATTGTATTTAGGGAAATGTCTTAACTTTTTCGCATTTGATAAAAAATTATTTGCAGTAATGGAATTCTCAAAAATAACCTTGACTAAACAGGGCCGGGGGGCACGGGGGATGCCTTTGTTGTCGCCTGAAGTGCCCGGTGAAATAGAAGCGCTGCCGAGTCGAAAATATCCTCTTCATGCGTGTGTGAGGTGTTGAAGGAATGATATCCGCTGCAATTTCATTTATTTTGAAAGGCAGATCTTCATTTGTTTGTTCAGTTACACCACATACTATAATGTTTTTCTCGCGAGATTGTCAGTCGTTTATTTCACTTATAACTTTTTCCACAATTTCATTAGAATCGCGGTTTTGATTTAATTGAAGTGTCGCGATAGTTTGCTTTAATAAGTTAATAGTGTTCATCAAACTATCAGCCTCTTTTAAACACGGCTTACAGTAAATACGTACTGATTTAGTAGTATTACGGGTGAAACTATTGGCATCGTCAACATTTAGTTCAGTGCATGACAGATGGGTGCGTTTTTTACAGCCGTCACATGCGATATATTTATTTGGATCATTTTTGGTAGATTATTACAATTTGTACAATTATTACTCATTGCCACGAAGTTTGCCGAGATGCAACGAATAAATACAATCTTAAGTAGTTAAGACGAAGTAGGAATGTTTCGAACAAAAATTTATTAATTAAATTTAGTTTGCAAACATTGCGATTTTGAGCCTTATTAAAGACATGTGATTAACAATATGTCTTGAAAAAGCGTAACAGGAATTTCATCTAACACTAAAAATTATAACGTCCACTGCAGCGCACTTAACTTTACACTGTACACCACTAAAAAAAATTAGATCAAGAAATTGTAGCACTTATGAAAAAAAAAAAAACTTTGGAGATGGCAGATATACGTCTGCTCAAATGTCTATAGAGTAAGAAAATTATAAAGAAATTAAATATCATATATTAGCCAGCTATGCTATAAGTCTGGAAACAGCTGCTATATTAAGGAAATTCTGATTGAAAGGTGTCAGTGTCAAGTGCAGTTGACAGTATAATTTTACTGGAAATATAGGATCTTTGCTAGAAACTTTCTGTATGGAATTTGTATAAAATACATACAACTGCCTTAAAGTAATGTACAAGAAATATAATCTTTAGCAAGGAACTTTCTGTATGACATTTGTACAAAATACATACGAGTAGAACTGATGCAGGCACCGGACAGCTAAATGAATGTGCCAAAACACTGTCATAGTTCCAGGAAGCAAACTGTAGAGGCGCGACAGTGCTTAAATTTTAAGAAAATGGATTAAGTCACCTATGAGTTCAAAACATTTTGCAATATTTTGAATTGTAAAGTCACATAAGTCATCACACATGTCATTGAACGTACGCTTTAACATCTTTCATTATTTGGTAATCCAATTTGTAATAGTTTATAGATTTAGTTATAGTGCCAGTAGTGATTTATTTCGTGATTTCTCCAGTTTTAAAGAGTATTAACTGTGTTTAATTATTGACGTAATACGGAATTGAAATTCAATAAGCTGATGAACATTCGTTGCTGTTTGATATAAGGTGCAATGCAAAGAAGCCAATAGACGTTTACTTTTATATTTAATGATGAAATGTCGTATCATTTCCAATATCCTATGTCTATCTGACAAGTAATTTTAAATTTATTTAGAAATGAATTTATAGTTATTGTATTGTGATTATTTAAAATATATGTATGTACTTATATTCAATTTTCTTATTATGTCTTTTATTTTAAAAATTCAAAATTTCAATTTATCTATACATGACATGTCTATGTCACAAACTACCAAGCCGACCAGGCCATCACAGTGTGCGTTAGTTCATGGAAGCAATCTGTAGATGTCACTATTTTGTATTTCGAAAAATATATTAGCTGTCCAATCTGTAGTTGAGGTGATCCGTGAACTGATGGAAGGTAATGTGCTGGTAACTACTACTTCCGGTTGTCCAATTGTTACTTAGAATCAACTCTTCCCATTATTGTTAGGTTGAGGAATCCGTAGTTAAAAATGTCTTAAGTCTTATAGTATTTGAGCAGTCGTGGATCCAACATACACACACACACACACACACACACACATACGGACGTCATCGTAAAAATTTTATAATCGCATTCTAGGGACCTTAAAACGTGCTTATTCACTAAAATCTGGATATGCGATTTTTAGCATGAATCCAATATCTCTCTTAGCTAGAGGTAAAAATCATCTAAACATTATTTATCGAAAATTTATGTAAATACTTATATAAAAGAACGTTAAACTCTTTATTCGATAAATATAAATTCATTATTATATCTTCTATCGGTTTAGAGATACAGAAATGCATATATAATAATCTGATGTAAAAATTCTCAGATCAAACTACTTCAAGGCAAGAAATTCAAATGTTTGTAATTGACACATAAATGTCTCTGTCAAAAATATTTGTATGCCACTGTCAAAAATATTTGTACATCATTATGAAGATTATGAAAATAAAATATCTGATGTGGACACCACACGACTTCCTTGTACGGAAGATTAATATGAAGTATAGACACTCAATTATAAAATTGCACGTATTCGACGTAATTTGGCATCAACATCTATTTTTTTTTGTTATTTTTTGTCCCTATCCATAGCAAGCTTCATTACAATATCCAAAAAGTATATAAGTTTTAAATTTACATATCTCAAAGGGTTAATTTAATAATACTTGATGTGCTAGACGCAGAATTTAATTCTCTAAAACTCTTATTTGAAGCATTTATTTCTAAAATCAAAATGAAAACATTTTATTCAAGAAAAACTGTTAACAACTTCAGGTAATATATCACTTCCGGTTAGCCTGTTTTAACCAAAATCTGCTATGTTATTCCAATTGATATAAAAGTCTTATATACCAAATTTGAAAAGTTTTGGATTATATTTTAATATAGTTTTTCATTAAAATCTATTATAGGCTTCAAATAAAGTACAATTTCTGGAAATTATGTAATGACCAAAAAAGGAGGTGCACAACTAGATGTTATTTCAACTTTCTACGGCTTACCGTTTTTGAGTTATGCGAAATACGTACGTATGTACGTACATACGTCACAACGAAATTAGTCAGAATGGATTCAGGGATGGTGAAAATTGATATTTTCGTTGAAATCTGAAAACCGAAATTTTTCGCTTATACAATACTTCCTTTACTTTGTAAAAGGAAATAAAAATCTGATGTGGCCAACACCAAACCTCCCGCTATTTAATTTTTATTAATTTAAATATATATATATATATATATATATATATATATATATATATATATATATATATATATATATATATATATATATATACTTTAGTTATTGCGGAAACTGTATTAAGATCCATTCCATACAACTAGGGTTGTATTTACTATTTTATTTTTAAAACGTTACTGTTATTAATTTGAAATGATTAGTTCTTTGACAGTGACATGTATCTGTCAGCTACATACATTTAAGATATGAACTGTGTAACCAAGGAGATTTGCTTGTTTAAAGCGTAGTAGGCTCCGGGATTAAATTTATAGATAATATTATAAATTTATCCATAAAATATATAGAAAAAGTATTAATGCAAATCTGTAGAAAATTTAATAATCTTTAATTTTTATAACAACATTAATCCCGAAAAATAATATTTAAAGGTATTTTTGAATGAAAAACTATTTTGAGCTTCTAGTAAAGTGCCATTTCCGGTTATCCGATTTACACCAAAATCTAATGGGCTCTTTCCATTACAGAAAAAGTTCGAAATACAAGGTTTCTAAATTTTCTGAATGATAGTATTTGAGTTAGAGTAAAGGATCCACAGCCCACATACACACATATATACACACATACATAGGTACACACAGACATCATCGTGAAAATGTTAAAATTGGATCAGATTTTTTTTACGTAGAATTAGAATGCTATAAATGAAATTAGTGAATATTTTGTTTTGTCACTTGATCATACTTGATCATACTTTTTATTAAAATGTCAACACATATAAAATAATCATACGTCAAAAAGTAAAGTTGCCGGCCCTGGCATTCTCTAATAATTATTGTGGTCGGTAGATTATTGAAATTATTAATTATGTGAGGAGAGTATAAATGCATAATTTGAAAACAAATCACGCTTGCATGTTTTTGTAATTAAATTCTCTACATTATGTAAAGAACAAGTTATGGGAGAAATTAAGTTGTCACAAAAAATAGCAAAGGTGACCTTAAAAGAGTGGGAATACGTGTTGAAAACACAATATTATTGAAATACATGGTGAAAAGAAAAGAAAAAATGACGGATGAAGGTTATTTGATATTTGCGCATTGAATGATATGATAATAACAAATACTTTTTTTCAATATAAGGATATTTATGTCGAATCCAGAAGATGTAATTATACATTTCACGGAAAAAGAAATCATCCACTTCATGAATCGGCTCCTCGTAGTGTTATTTGAAAGTTGTCCGCCACCTGGACAAAAATCCCATCCATTTCATGTAACTATTTAATTACTTTTACAAAAAATACCAACAATAACGTCACCTAACCAGGGCCGGCTCGTGGCGCAAGCACATTAGGCACAGGCCTAGGGCGGCAAAATTTTAGGGGCGCATGTCAGCGCTAAGCCTTAAGTGGCCAAATCAGTCAATCAGCGATAGCCTGTCACTTTTTTACATTAATGCAAAAAAGTGACAGCTAACCTCTATATGACAATAATTCATTATTTTTACCTCCCGCTATCCTTAATAAGGGAGGTATAGGGATCGTGCTAAAAATCGCATATCGAGATTTTGGTAAATGACCACGATTTAAAGTCCAAAGAATCCGATTTTAACATTTTTACGAAGATGTCTGAGTGCGTGCGTGCGTGCGCGCGCGCGCTCGCCTGTGTGTGTGTGTGTGTGTGTGTGTTGTGTGTGTGCTGCGCGCGCGTGTGTTGCGTGTGTGTGTGTGTGTGTGTGTGTGTTTGGATCATGTTTAAATATATTTTTACCTCCCGTCATACTGTAGGTAAGGGAGATAATGTAATCGTGCCAAAAATTCGATAGTGAGTTTTTAGTAAATAAGCACGAATTAGGGTGCCCACAACACGTTTTTGCTATTTTTACGATGATGTCTGTGTGGGTGCGCGCGTGCGTGTGTGTGTGCGTGTGCATGTGCGTGAGCGGGTGTGTGTGTAACGATTTTTTCGTCCACGATAACTCTTATAACAAACTTTCAAATATTCCTATTTTCCGTATTTAAGCCTTCTGCATTCATATAAAGAGTTGATTAGATTTTGGGTAAAATTGGATACCGGGAAGTGACTGTTTACTTGAAGCTCATAACAGTTTTTAATGAAAAACTATATTAAAATATAATCCAAAACTTTTCAATTTTAGTATTTTAAACTTTTGTATCAAGGGGAACAATATATTAGATTTTGGCTAAAATTAATAAACCAGAAGTGAAACTTTACTTGAAGCTCTGAACAGATTTTCGTGAAATATTATATATTATAATATATTCCAAAACTTGTCAAATTTTGTATTTAAGACTTTTATATGAAGAAGATTAACATACTAAATTTTGGCTAAAATTGATAATCCGGAAATGATACTTTACTTGAAGTTCTCAACAGATTTTCGTGAAAAATATATATTCCAAAACTTTTCAAATTTGGTATTTAAGATTTTTATATTAATGACAACGACATACTAGACGTTTTCTAAAATTGATAAACTACTACAACAAATTAGATTTTGTTTACAAACGATCAACTGGAAGTGATCTTTACTTAAAGCTCAATACTATTTCAAACATGGCATTGACGGGAGGTCATGTGTTGGCCACATCAGATTTTTTCAAGATTATTTGTTTATAGCGTTCTGTAAAGTACTACTTCCGGTTAATCAATCTGAAAAAAAATATTATATGTTGTTCTCATTAATATAAAAGTCTTAAATACCAAATTTGGCAAATCTTGGAATGTATCAATATATTTTTCACAAAATTATGTTCAGAGCTTCAAATAAAGTATCACTTCCGGTTTATCAATTTTAGCCAAAATTTAATATGTTGCTCTCCTTCATATAAAAGTCTTAAATATCAAATTTGGCAACTTTTGAAATTTGAAAAATTGAAAATGTTTAGAGTTTCAAGTAAAATATCATTCCGGTTTATTAATTTTAGAAAAAATCTAAAATGACGTTATCATTATTCTAAAATTCTTAAATTCGAAATTTGAAAAGTTTTGGAATATATCATAATATATTTTTAACGAAATTCTGTTCAGAGCTTCAAGTAAAGTATCACTTCCGGTTTATCAATTTTAGCCAAAATCTAATATGTTGTTTCCTTTTATATAAAAGTATTAAATCCTGAATTAAAAAAGTTTTTGGATATATGATAATATATTTTTCACGAAAATCTGTTCAGAGCTTCAAGTAAACTATCACTTTCGGTTTATTAATTTTAGCCAAAATCTAATATGTTATTCCCCTTGATATAGAAGTCTCAAATACTAATATTGAAAAGTTTTGGATTATATTTTAATATAATTTTTCACGAAGATCTGTTCGGAGCTTCAAGTAAAGTATCACTTCCGGTATATAAAGTCTTAAATTCCAAATTGGAAAAGTTTTGGAATATATCATAATACATTTTTCACGAAATTCTGTTCAGAGCTTCAAGTAAAGTATCACTTCCGATTTATCAATTTTAGCCAAAATCTAATATGCTGTACCCTTTCATATAGAAGTATTAAATACTGAATTAAAAAAGTTGTTGAATTTATGATAATATATTGTTCACGAAAATCTGTTCAGAGCTTCAAGTAAACTATCACTTCCGGTTTATTAATTTTAGCCAAAATCTAATATGTTATTCCCCTTGATATAAAAATCATAAATACTATTATTGAAAAGTTTTGGATTATATTTTAATATAATTATTTATTAAAAACTGTTATGGGCTTCACGTAAAGTATCACTTCCGGTTTTTTAATTTTACCCAAAATCTAATCAACTCGTTATATGAATGTAGAAAGCTTAAATACGGGAAATAGAAATTTTCGGAAGTTTGTTGTAAGAGTTATCGTGGACGAAAAATCGTCACACACACACACACACACACACTCACACAAACACGCGCGCGCCCGCACACACACACACGCACACACACACACACACACACACACACACACATACACACAGACATCAACGTAAAAATAGTAAAAACGTGTTGTGGGGACCCTAATTCGTGCTTCTTTACTGAAAACTCACCATCGAATTTTTGGACCGCTAACATTACCTTACCTCCCTTACCTTCGGTATGACGATATGTAAAAAGGAGGGAATCTAAATTGTAATTCTGGACGAGGGGATTATAGCATGGTAGTTCCGGACGCAAATTTTCTGTATTAGAGTGGGGATACAGAGAGGCAAATTCAAATTGTAACTTGGAGTAGTATTGAAATTAAACTTGTATAATACACAAAAGAACTGGAAGCAAATTTTAACATTCCCTAATATAAAATATATTAAACACAAATTGTTTTTATTATTGTTTTGAAATGTAGTGAATTGATATTAAATTTCGAACGTTTTATGAGTATAATATAAAGGACTCATTTTATAAGACTTTTTTTGCAATTGTCATTTAGAAAACAAACCACTCGCCAGGGCTCGTTTTCTAAATTTTGACGCGTGCGAAAAAAAAGTATTATAAAACTTGTTCTTTAATATACTATTATAGAGCGTATTAAGAATGAAGTTTATTACAAGTAGGAAAATAAATTGAAATGCTTTATTTACGTTTGCATTTAGGTACTTTAGAGCCCCATGTACCGTTAATACAAACCAGCAGTTTAGTTGGAAGGAGGAGGTAAATAATAATTACTATTACACGAAATTTTCAGTACAGAATAATTTGGTATAAAATATACAGAATGCTGGCCTAACACTTCATATTTTCCATTTTGTATTACTGGTGCGGGACAAGAACTTATACTACAACATAAAAGTAACACATATATATGGTGCGGCAGTTGTGTTACAATATGCCGGATTTTCTTTCGAACATTCCATCTACAATATGTCTTACAATCTTTTAGCAAATGTAATTTTTAAATTAAATATATATATATATATATATATATATATATATATATATATATATACAGGCTGTAAATGAAATAAGTGCATTAAATTTTTGAGTTAAAATTCTTTAAAGATTTGCAGCATATTTCGTTACCCGCTCATGGAGAACAAATGACTGTTGCCGTGTTCAAGTGGGATACAATCAGCTCAAAAATTGTCGGTTATCGGTTACACTTACAGTCACAGTAATTAATAAACGAATCAAGGGAAATAACATTATTATTAATTGATACGTAAGAGTACAATTTTTAAAATAAATAAATTTAAATTTTGGATAACAAAATTGTAAAGTTGTGTTTTGAACCAGGGTTTTAATTACCTTTGAATAGTGTGAATAGAGGAAGACAAGGAGAGACGAGGAGCAAAAGCATAGTTGTTAGGTTATGAGATGATTATTTATCGTCGAGAAATCATAATAGTTTAAATACGTTATTCAAAAAATGTAAGTACAAACTTTTGTCCATTTAAAAGAGGTAAATGAGTATCAATAATTAGTCGTCCATTTATTGTTCCCGCCCAAAACATTTTTTAATGAAAATTTTTACAGCATTTTCGTCTGTCAAGATGTGTATTGTGCATAATAAATACACCTTCCCAAGTAAATTCAGTCTCATGAATGAACATTATGAGCCATTCCCAAAATTGAACTCTGTTATGTGCTGAAAACATTGAACTTTTTGCACATGGTATGGATATAACTGTTGCTTTTTTAAAAATTGTCATATGTGACACTCCGTATTGTGATGTGATAAAGATGTACAAGATTAACAAATGTGCGAATATTAAGAACAGAATGATTTGGTGATGATTTGGAAACGCTCCATGTAAATGCGTTGGCAACTCCATGACACTGTCTTTATGAGAACCGTGATGTCAAGTAACATGTAGTACAGATACGAGTAAAAAGATAAATAAATAAACCATAGGTAAGTAATTACAATGTCTGTGTACTCGCATTTTGACAGAATTTTACCTTATAAACAAGTTTATTACTAATGTCAAAATTTAATTGCAACAATTGACAGGACTGTCAATTGCTAAAACAAAATTTTTCATAGCTATTGTTGCTGCATTCAATTATTATAAAAATATTTGGAACGACTCGTCAATTTACGGGGTGGTAAAAATGTTAAAAAAATATGCGATTTCGAGAAAAAGTTATTAAGAAATATTGTTGCTCTCGATGAGTTATACTACTGGTCAAATTTAATGCACTTATTTCATTTACACCCTGTATATATATATATATATATATATATATATATATATATATATATATACAGTAGATAACACTAACACTATTTATTTATTTAACCAATTAACACTACTATTTATTTCTACAATATTACTAATTATTTTTTTCGACTATTTATGTCACTGTTTATTTATATCATGTTCAACTGTTCGCTTACCGACCTCCACAGTGTCTACAGGGTGTAAACGAAACTAGGAAACACGCTTTTTCTCGGAAGTCATTAGAGATACAAAAAAATACTATAGAATAAAGTTGTAAGAGACCAAGGGGGGCATCCCATTACAGAACAAAATATTTTTTTAAACCAGTGGTTCTCAAGTTACAACACAAAGTTATATTTGCTTAAATGGGATGGCATATATTTTTTAGGCCCATTCGATACAGTATTTTTTTCTGAATTGAACAATGTAATCATTTTATATCCTTACATAATAAAAATATTGAGAAAAATTCAATTAAAATTTAAATAAATTTAATTTTTACAGATATTTCTCAGTAGGCCTTGTATGAAAAACAAAACCTGATATATGTCCATTTACATTATTTGGTGCATAATAATTCCTATTGTTGCGGATAGAACACTATTTATAAGGTAATTAACAAATATTTGTTTTACTTTAATTTAAGCTCAATTGTTTTTCATACATAGCCTCACACGTTGCAGTATAGTAGTATTCACGAAAGATGACATGAATAATTGTATAAACTTTCAAGCCCACTAACTTCATGGGCAAGATTTGTACAATAGGGAAATGTATTTAAATCGTGACGTTACTTGTGATTAAAACAAATCATCCTCATCATTAAAAAGTTACTTTAGTATTGAGAGTTTATTGAAGTGCAAGAAAAGTGGATATTTTCTGTAATAAAAATATGTAAAAATAAACCTTGTTCGCATTTCTTAAAAGAATCCTTCTCAGTTCACTTTAAATACACTTTGGAGCCATACTTGTAGGTGATCTCTGCTACTGTACCCTCCACTACCTGACATTAACAACGGACATGTCTCTGCTAAAAGAACAACGTATTTAATATTTTTGTTTAGAAAGTTTATAAAGAAAATTGCACAACATTTTTACACTTGGTTACAGGTACATGCCACGTGGTGTTGATATAGTTCATAAGACATTTCGAGGTATAACACAAAGTTCTCATTCCAAAAAACTCGTAGGAATGAATAATTTGGGATATCCTGTACTCTATGTCCATATATAAAAACTATCCGTTTTCCAAAACTGGTATTCGACATGAACCAATACTCTGGCTATGCACGCCTGTGTCTTTACTTCAGAGTTATTGGCTGTTACTTCTTGGATGTAATCACTGTAATGCGCAACAAGAATATAGACTCCATATTGATGATTAACACAAAACACGTATCATCCATTTGTATAGGTCCCACGCTGACTATTCCTTGTAAGCAGCGTTGTGACTGATTTAGATCATTTGATCTAAATCACTGATCTAGTTCATTAAGTATGGTTTTTGATCTGATCTAGATCCTTTTACGTAATCAGATCTTGATCTGGATCTAGATCTAATAACTGTAATCTCTGATCTTAAAAAACATAAAATAAAAGCCTTAGAATAAGTTCGAATGATATAAAATTCGTGTATCTCAAATACAATACCTACTACCATACCGTCATCTACACCATAGGAAGTTAGTGAAAATTATTGTTGGCAGTCAAATTAGTTCCTAGAAGATGCAATTTAAGTGGCAGTAAATTTGAATCTTTTGAATATTTTTAAAGGGAATAAAATTGGAGAAGACGAAAATTAATGGCCTGTCTTAATAGATTTCAACAATTCTAATATTAAAAATTATTATTGTTTCTGTTTCTACTTTATTCATTACTTTGGTGTTATTAAAACTAAGTGTGTGAAATTTATTTATTTTTTGTAAAGAAATAAAAGGCATTTGAAAATCGTTACTGATCTTTTTTATGATCTAAGAAAAACAGATCCCAAGTTCCTGATCTGATCTATAAAATAGATTCGACCGCAGAAATTGACCTATGATCTGATCTAGAACATATGAATTATATAGATCTTGATCTTGGTCTAGATCCTTTATAATTTTATCTGTCACAACACTGCTTGTAAGTAAGTAGTAATTTAACTTGCTGTTCCATAATATTTCGACTTGTTTACATTTTCAACTAACAAATTATAAAACCTACGCAAATGGTGAGAAATTTATACAAATATGTTATTCAAGTATTCCGCTATTTAATATTGGGTTACATCTCCTTTATTATTGTTCTATTAGGCATTGTATCCCTAAGCCTTGCAAATTTAACTTAAAATGCTGGTTTAACTATTATCAGCACACATCATTTGGCCTTCAGTTTTTTAAAAGTTTCAAGTCTATACATGTATTTAAAGTACCTGAAAGAATTTTGTAGAAATTTCTAACCATTTGTATAGGTTAATGGTGTCTGGTACTAAAAAAAAAGTTGCGTGTACATATTTTGTCATATTATGAAAATATGACTAAATTCAAATGATTTTGTACCAAAATATTTTTAAAATATGAAACTATTAGCGCTATAACAATATCACGGCACAACTTCAAGCTTGAGAAAATAAAATCCATATAGACTAACGTGCATCGAATTCGACCACTTTGCAATTTTGAATTTAATTATTTTCTTCTTTTAGAAACTAGCCCTCCTTTCGTGTTCTCAAACGAAAAGTTCTAAAATGCAATGCAAGAAACAAAGTAACATAACTTTAAGATTAACTTAGAACACTGAAAAATGAATTATGTGCAATCTGTCAAAACTATGAGCCACACTACAGCAACCGCGTAAATATGCGCAGTTTTTAATATCGGGTTCCGCATTACTGTTAGTGCACTTGATAAAAAAATAAGAGCTATGCACGTAAGTGTATTTACGAGTATATGTAGTTCTGTTACGTGAAAATGTATGAAACAGTTATCATTTTTAATAAAATAAATAGTTATTTGTGTATTAAGAGCGCAAAATAGGACATTGTCTACTGAGAGGTTGTTGCATTCTCTCGAAATCGACAATGTCTATTTGCGCTCGAAACACACGCAAGATTTTTTCTGCAGTCGCCACATAACAAACATTTATTTGTTTCAAGGAAATTAAACTAGTGCAGTGAAAAAGTGAATGTACATTTATTCAAAATCTTTATAACAATAGATTTTTCCTTTGACAAGGTGCAACTATAGTTTTTTGAAAGTGACAGCTGTCACTAATTATTTTTTAAAAAACCAACAAGGTTTAAATTTTAAGCGAGCCTTAAACAAAAAATGCAAATCGAAATTGTGACAGCAATGCATAATAATTCATTTTCTATTTTGGTTCTTTAATATGTGCTTTTTGAAACTCATTTGGATGTGATAAAGTACGTCTTTGTTACATCCAAAATGAGTTTCATAAAGTACATATTAAACACCCAAAATAGAAATTCCTAAAAAGGAAATAACGTATATTTAAAAAAAAATGTGACAAAGGAACCAAAATAGAAAAAATTGTATAAAATACACGTTTCATAAGACATTTTAGCGCACTTATCCTTTTAGAGAACTCGCGGCAAGCCGCTCGTTTCTAACGAACACAGGTGCGCTAAAATCATGTCCTATGAAACTTGTATTTTAATGTATTAATTAGACCTTTGTTATTTTTAAACAATTTCCAAATTGATCGCCTGGATAAATTTTACGATTGATTTTATTATTCTGTTACTACTACATATTTCACTCTCATAACAATAGGCTGCATTTTATAGGACATGCCACTCTCTCTTGAACTGTCACCAACTAACCCACGTCGACATAATTTTTTCAAAAATATACATTTCAAAAACTATACACATTTGGAAAGTTTGACAAACGCATAAATTCATCATTTTATTAAAATTTTCGGTAAATACATAATATAAACCGGCTGAAATATAATAAGTTTGGCGTCGTATGTTCTCTACGTGGTATATTACGGAAATACGCTTCCCGGGCTATTGTACAGCCGCCTACAACCCAACATGTTGTTTCTTATAATTTGTGAAACCAACACAGAACTTGTCTGACGTAACCCATCTAGTAAAATCGTCAGAAACAACTGCTAAACTTCTTGAAATTTCAATGAAAGGCGCAGTTCTTCACTAATTTTAGTTCTATTTATTTGGATCTACATAGCCCATCCTACCATCTATAAAAAATAATGATAATAATTTGATTACCTATGGTGCCTGGTGCCGGGAAGTAGAAATCTTTATTTTAAATCCAATAATTAATCTGGAGACGCGGTCATAAAAGTGGCCCATGTGGTGCACTCTTCACACCAGCAATGAGTGTCCGTGAGGTAATGCCCGGTAAACGCCCGCACGGTGCTATATAATATGTCATCATCATTATCGATATCTGTGTACAAAGCAAGTTGGCACACCCAGAAATGCACATTATGCTATGATGATATGTTTGTTTATTTATACTGACGTTGTGCCAGGCGTCCCGGTAAAGAAACCGAAGTCTGCTCCCAATTACAGTTATGACCTCTCATTTGTGACGACAGAAATAGTATATTTTTTAAATATAACAACAATAACCCAACCTAACGCACAAACTTGACTTTTATGTGTTAGATTAGGTTATTTTTGTATATATATATATATATATATATATATATATATATATATATATATATATATATATATATATATATATACAAAAATAACCTAATCTAACACATAAAAGTCAAGTTTGTGCGTTAGGTTGGGTTATTGTTGTTATATTTAAAAAATTTACTATTTCTGTCGTCACAAATGAGAGGTCATAATTGTAATTGGGAGCAGACTTCGGTTTCTTTACATATATATATATATATATATATATATATATATATATATATATATATATATATATATATATATATACATTCTATGTAAGTTGTTCGTCGCCAGATTGTAAATCATCGCTAAGTTTCACCCACCTTTTATTAAAAGACGGGTTTTACAATCTGGCTGCGACATATACAAGGTGTTGACCGCGACACAGGAACATAGGACTTTAATTATATGTCACATATGTATGATTCTGTGCGGTGTGCGATAAAAAATCGGAATACTCGTGTCACACTTGTATGACAAAAATCATGTGAAAAATTTGTATGTTGCTCATTTTACATCGATGTAGAATAATAATGAATAATATGTAATAGTAAATAATAATAAATAATAATAAATAATACTAAGATTAACAATCATATTGATTTAGGTAACTAATTAGTTACAATGTTTACATTATAATATTAAAATTTTAATATAAAATACAAAAATGTCCTATGATGCATCTATCTTCATAGTTAACTGCTAATTATGTTTGACATTTGTATAGCAGCGTGGATTAGCAATATTTCTTATTGTTGTTTTCTGCTTTAAAACAAATTTAACTGACGTTTGTAAGACCGGACATAAATATATTGGCCTATATTATATTGGTAATATATCCCCAAGTAACAATGACCGACGGTCGACCAAAAAGTAATGTCGATTATAGGATGAATTTAAGTCATATGCGGCCCTGTAATTTGACGTGTATGCGACGGCATTGCGACGTTGATTATACGTCTGAAACAGAACTATTTAGACGTCTAATTTGACGTCTATGCGACGCCACTGTGACGATTGTCTTGGGTCCATGCGATTAGCTCTATTTAAACCTTTGTCAGACGACAAATTTGACGTCTTTACAATTATTTTTACTTTACAACTCGTATTACGTACATATTATTTTTATTTAAATATCTATTCTATGCAAAAATATACAACAATATATTGTTTATTATTTTTATATTACACAGGGTGTAAATGAAATAAGTACATTAAATTTAACCAGTAATGTAACTCGACGAAAGCAACAATATTTCTTAATAACTTTTTTTTTCTAAATTTTGAGATTTTGAAATAAAATTCTTTAAAGATTTTCTGCATATTTCGTTACCCGCCATGGAGAACAAATGGCTGCTGCCGTATTCAAGCAGGATACAAACAGCTCAAAAATTGTCGGTTATCGATTACACTTGCATTCACAGTAATTAATAAACGAATCAACGGAAATAACATTTATTATTAATTAATTCGTAATAGTACAATTTTTAAAATAAAGAAATTTAAATTTTGGATAACAAAATTATAAAGTTGTGTATTAAACCAGGCTTTTAATCACCTGTGAATAGAGGAAGACAAGATGGAACGAGGAAGAGCAAAAGCATAGCTATTAGGTTATGAGATGATTATTTATTGTCGACAAATCATAATAGTTTAAATACGTTATTCAAAAAATGTAAGTACAAACTTTTGTCCATTTAAACGAGGTACATGAGTACCAATAACTAGACGTACATTTATTGTTCCCGCCCAAAAATTTTTTAATGAAAATTTTTACAGCTTTTTTGTCTGTCGAGATGTGTATTATGCATAATAAATACACCTTCCCAAATAAATTCAGTCTTATTAATGAAGATTATGAGCCATTCCCAAAATTGAAGTCTGGTATGTGCTGAAATTGTCATATGTGACACTCCGTATTGTGATAAAGATGTACAAGATTAACAAATGTGCGAATATTAGGAACAGTATGATTTGGAAACGCCCCGTCTAAATGCGCTGGCAACTCTATAACATTGTCTTCATATCAACCACAAATAAATATGTAGTAAAGATACGAATAAATAAATAAACCATAGGTAAGTAATTACAATGTCTGTGTACTCGCTATTTGTAAACGTAAGCATTTTGACAGAATTTTACCTTATAAACAAGTTTATTGCTAATGTCAAAATTTAATTGTAACAACTGACAGGCCTGTCAATTGCTAAAACAAAATTTTTCAGATCTATTGCTACTGCATTCAATTATGAGAAAAATACTTGGAACGACTCGTCAATTTACAAAAATATATTTGTAAAAATACTAAAAATATATGCGATTTCGAGAAAAAGTTATTAAGAAATATTGTTGCTCTAGACGAGTTATATGACTGGTTAAATTTAATGTACTTATTTCATTTGCACCCTGTATATTTGTATAATAAATATTTTTATGTATCGTCTTTACAAAAATCTACGAACAGAAGCAAATTAATTTGCTAAATGGCACACCCAGAAATGGGTAAGCCGTGGTGATATTTATATTATATTTATTTGAAATATATTACATGTATACATATTAGTTTATGAGGACACTGCCCGCTTCGACCCCTAAGTGTGTTAGTGGCGCTAGTCAATTGATACTGGGGTAATAAATTATGTAATTGTTTTTAACACCTGCGTAATAAATTATGTTAATTGTATTGTACACGTGCAGAAATTTTACGGCATCGGTGATTTCTTTTAATGATATCTGAACCGTGTAGGGCAGAGAAAAATAAATTATTACAAATATGTAATTGTTTTGAATTAATTTTGTAATATATTTGCAAAATAATAGTTCCATTTAGTGATTAATGTTCTATTTGTCAAATGACGAGTTTAAGCGACTTGTATGGACTTGTTCATTTTTTATACGTTTCATCTTGTTTATGGAGGTGCTCATTTCTGACAGTGTTTATTTCTGGCGATTTGTTTTTCATTTGCGTGCTACAAAGTAGTGAATATGGGTGACGAAACAGTGAAAAATATATACTTTGCATTTTTCAGAGTAAGTACATATCTTTGTTGCCAAGGCACATGCATCGGTACCTAACCATTGACATAAATTATTAAGGGCCACTTTTACATTCATTAGATAAACCTCGTATAACGCTATACCAGGTATAAAATTGGAAATTGTGTTTTACAAAACTCGGATAAACCTCAGATAGAATAAACACCAGTATTTCTTATCCCATGGAAATCGGTCGTATAAACCTTTGATAACTTTATCCCTGGTTCTTATGGATACCACGTAAACACAAACGATGTTATTCACGTTTGACAGACGTCAATCAAGTGTATCATAATCACTGTCAGAATCAAAAATAACATTTATATCATCTAATATCGCGAAAAATGCACATTACAAGGCAGAAATAATAACAATATAGAAGAAAAATAGTCTAACAAAAAGATAATTTTATTGTGCCAATTCCAACCTAAAGTGATTTAACGTAATTCCTGGTATAACTATCTGACAGATAAAAATGCATTGTAAAAGATTGTCTTGTTTATCGAAGGTATAATTGCTAGGATAAAGTTATACCTCCGATAGCTATACCATAGTTCATCCATCAATTGTAAAAGTGGGCGTAAAGGATATAAATATTGTAATTTCTAAACAACAAATAATATACATGTATATGCAAATGGTTCACAGTACATTCATATTTACAATGATGCTAATATCCTAAAAAATAATTTGTAATAACAAAATAACTCAAAGTAGGCTGATCATAGAAAGAAACGTACGCCTGAACTTATACAACATTTTTGACAGTCTCGTATCCATAAACATTAAACTAAATAATTTTAAACTAACATATATGCCTACTTTGACTTTTTCCAAATGTACTGTAGAATTCACGTTGTACAGAGTGTGTACTTATATTTTTATAATTATTTATTGTAGTATGTACATTAATATTCTCAAATATGTAATTTTGTGATATTGAATATACTGGTTTTTATTTAAATATTTTGCTTCAATTTAATCTTCTTACAGTGGTCATTGGTTCAAATAAATAATATTTATGAAATAAATTTAGCGCAATTAATATAATTTTTAATGTAACTAAATGCATAGTTCTCATGAAATAGAAAACATAATTAATCCTAATACATATTTATTTGAGACTGCATCAATTGTAGATATATTTGAATCTATTCAAGTGTAGGATTTACAGTTCACGTAATTATATCTTTTTTTCAGTGTGCGTAATAAATTATGTTAATTGTTTTTTACACCTGCAGAAACTTTAGAGGAACTTGTAGTAGCTAATATATTTGTAGCTAGGTACCTAATAAAATGAATGTCATTGTCAGTTGTCATCATATTTACATTTGAAATAAAAAATATTGTAAGATGGAAATGTATTTTGATGAAATTGATTATATACTGGAAGAGGAAGAACTTGAAATTATTGAAAATTTTATTCCCTTAAGGATGACAAATACCTGATAATTTAAATATTTGGACCAAGGGAGATTGTTTTCAAAGATTCCGGCTATCTTTTCTACTTCAATTATGATGTGTTAATTTTTATATTATTATTAGCAAATTTGCTGTAACAATTTTAAACATTCTGGATTCATTTTACGACGTTATAAGTTATAACAAATATTGTGTAATAAATATATTTATGCTCGTAATGTAATTTTCAATATTTACAGTGTCCTAACAACTTCCTAATAAATTTTATGTAAATTATAAAAAATAAATTTTATACCTAAGAACCATTTTTTGCGTATTTCAAAGTCCAAACAAGTTATTAGGTACCTTATAAATTGTAAGAAACGTAGGTCATTATTCGGTTTTCTCCTTTCAGTACCTGCTTACTTACATGCTTCTATCTTTGTTCTATAAAATAGCTCGTCCGTACAACAAGCCAATTCACTTGAACCGAATTTTCCATTCTATGAGTCACAAAAACAAATTGACTAATTGTTGAATCTTTGCAAAGCAATTTTATCGCAGAAAGAACCAATAACCAGGGGAATAACTGATGAAGGGAGTGGGTGAACATTACCTTTCCGATAGATATCTTGAGAAAAGGCAATGTATTTTGTATGCTACAAAAAGTGTTTTTGTAACCGTAAGATTAATTAAAATGATTTACTTTCTTCAAAAAATTATTCACAAATAATTAATTAATCGGGGGAGATAGTTAGTTAAAATAAAAAATACCTAAAATACTTTTTGCAGGTATGCTATATTTTTCCTGATTTTTAATTAATATTTTTCAAGATGAGAGTAATAAATATTTAAATAAATTAAACACGTCCCCGATGTATCACACTTTAACTAAATTAATATTTTTCAAGATGAGCGTAATAAATATTTTAAAAAATTCAACACGTGCCTGATGTATCACACTTTAACTGAATTAATCTGAGTTTATTTTATATTCATATCTTTTCTGGTTAATGAATAAAAATATAGGTATTTTGTAAGCATGTATTTTGCAATATGCCAAGAGACACCAGGTATGCTCTTAATGTTACATCGGTTAATAACAGAACTTCAGCCCGTGGAAAAGTTTGATGGCCGTTTCTTGTCCATATTACTTACATATTCACACAGCTTATAAATATTTCCAATGTACCACAGTGACTTGTGCCTGAGTTCTTTTACTGTAAGTTCAAACCTGCAATATTTTCACAGTTAAAATATTAGGCTATTTACGAGTGATTCTAAATTAACAATTTCTTAATACGTTCCGTTTTATTTACTACAGCAAAACTATGGGGACCAAGAAGAACGTAAATGATTTTAAATGGTAATGAATAAAGACAATTTATTGGGGTAAAATATATAATTTCATATAATAATTTGTTATACAGATTTGCTTTATTATTTATCACATTACTAGCTGCATATTTTAAATCAAGAGTTATATCACAAAATCTGGTAGAAAACAATTATAAGAACCACCACAAATTTTTAGTAACTACTTCAACAGTAATAAAAACCGTGTCTGCATAGGTACTGTACAACCACAATTCTGTTATATTCAATAAAAAAAATCCGTGTAGTAAGTCTTACCATTTCCGAAGTATAAGACTCTTAGCAGCCAGTTTTTAGAAACAAAAAATGCTTAGTATATATATATATATATATATATATATATATATATATATATATATATATATATATATATATATATATATATATATATATATATATATATATATTCTATCCATTATGTTATTGTGTAGATTATCAAAATCTAGTGGATGTAGGCTGTAGGTTAATTCATTGTGGATGATTTTGATATATGTGTGGATATTTATATATATATATATATATATATATATATATATATATATATATATATATATATATATATATATATCCACACATATATCAAAATCATCCATAATGAATTAACCTACAGCCTACATCCACTAGAATTTGATAATCTACACAATAACATAATGGATAGAATAATACCAATAATACACAAAAAATATGTAAAACAGAAAAGGAAATTAAGCAATTTATTAGAAAACAAGATGTACAAAATTCAGAAGAAGGAAGAAAGTATACAAAAGTATAACAATAAGAAGAAAGAAGATACTGAACAAAGTGATAGTGACAATAGTTTTGTGTTTTGTGACAGAGTTATTAACTTATCAAAAGTGAATTTCATGAATTCAGAAACAGAACTATTAAATTTTGGCTTTAAATACAATTTACCAACCGATAATAAAAAACATTTACAATCTTTGGTTATAGATACTGAATTGGGACTAGGTACACAGCACGACATTAAGGTAAACGCATTACAAACATTTCAAAATCACAAAATAGAGAATAAAAATTTGAAAATATATGAAACATTAAATTCGTTAAAAACAAAAATTAAAGAAAACAATATTATTGTATCTAAAGCAGATAAAGGAAACGCAATTTGTATCTTAGAAAAAATAGACTATATTCGTAAAGTTAATGATTTTCTAGTTTCAAACAATTATTCCAAATTAGATAAAAATCCAACAAATTATTACCAAACATTAGTTAAAAAACAAATGAAAGAATGTCAGTACACCATACCGGTAAACAAACTTTATTTCCTGACTAATATGAATCCACAACCACCAATATTATATGGACAACCAAAATTACATAAAACCAACATACCTATTAGACCAGTATGCTCTTATAATAATGCTCCGTGTTACAAATTAGCAAAATATATTAACAAATCATTTTTAGAACACACAAATTTCGTTGCAGATTATTCAATAAAAAAATCAATAGAATTAAGTAATAAATTATCTAAAATACAGTTAAATCCAAATGATAAACTAATTTCACTTGATGTGGTTAATTTGTTCCCAAATGTTCCACTAAATGAATGCTTAACGTTCATGAAAGAAATATTAGAATACCAAAACACCAATCCTGTAATCACAGAGGAAATTTAACTTTATTTAAAGTATGTACAGATCAATATTATTTTCAATTTAATAATAATTATTACACCACATCACAAGGTTTAGCAATGGGATCACCAATATCTCCTTTATTAGCAGAAATTTTTATGGACAATTTAGAAGAAACAATATTAAAAACTGATTCATCAAAATATACAAAATACTGGTTTAGATACGTAGATGATATTTTAATATGTTGGACGGGAACCACACGACAACTTAATAAATTTTTAGAAATAAATAAAATTCACAATAATATTAAATTCACTTTAGAAGTAGAAAAAGATAAAAAAATTAATTACTTAGATTTAACAATAAAACATAATAACAATAACCATGAATATAAAATATTTAGGAAGCCAACTCAAACAGATACAATAATCCACAAATCTTCTAATCACCCAAAAACACAAAAACTATCAGCATTTCATAGTATGATTCACAGATTAATCAAAATTCCATTATGTAAAGAAAATTATGAATCAGAAGTATAACTAATCAAAAATATAGCAAGGAATAATGGTTATGATACAATTATTATAGACAATGTAATTCAAAAAACAAAATTAAAAAATTATAGAAAATACATTTACAATCAAAATGCACAAAAAGAAAACATATTTATAAAATTATTGTACATAGGTACAATATCCAATAAAATAGCAAACATTATAAAAAATACTAATGATAACTATAAAATTGCTTTCAAAACATATAATAATTTAGGAATGTTAAAGAACAAATGAATATTCTAACAAAATCAGTTGTATATAAATTAAATTGCGAAAAATGTAATGCTGTATACATAGGTCAATCAGGAAGAAATTTTAATATAAGGGTAAATGAACACAAAACATCATATTTAAACAAAAAGTCTGACTCAACATTTTCCAATCATTTAATAGAAGAAAATCATACTAGCAGTTTTAATCCCGAAATATTACATATAGAATTAATAAAGTTTCGGACTAGCAGTCAATATTACAAATTTATTCACGCCGACGTTTCGACTACACAATAGTCTTCTTCAGGGCTCTACAATATATATATATATATATATATATATATATATATATATATATATATATATATATATATATATATATATATATATATATATATAAATAGTACATGAGAACACAAATCAATTACAAAATTCTAGATTACAAAAAACTATAACATGAAACTTACAGAATGGTCCAGTTGAAGGAAAAGGTACACGTGTGGATAAGCGTAGATACATAAAAGCCGGGCATTTAAAAATATAAATAAATAAATAGTTAAAAATCACAGATCACAGAGTGAAAATCGTCAATTAATAAAAAACTTGTCCTGGATGACTAAAATAAACTTTGCTGAATATATATTTTTACCTTCCGTCACCTTTAGGTAAGGAAGGTATTGTCTTTGGTCAAAAAATTCGATGATGAGTTTTTAATCAATAAGCACGTTTTAGGGTCCCTAGAATACGAATTTACTATTTTTACGATGATGTCTGTATGTGTGTGTGTGGATGTGTGTGTGTGTGTGGATGTGTGTGTGTGTGGATGTGTGTGTGTGTGTGTGTGTGTGTAACAAAATTTTCGTCTACTACAGTTACAAAAATTATAATTTTTTCGTATATTTCTTCGTTACATCCATATAAGGAGCTGATTAGATTTTGGTTACAATTGGTCAACCGGAATTACCATCATTTGAAGATTTTAACAGTTTTTCTTGAAAAAACTGTTAAATATAATTTTTTCACATTTGATGTTATTATAAATATTAAAGAATATTTTATTCTCTATACGATTTGACTGCATTTTATACTTAATATTAAATGGATATAGAGTTAAAAAATTATAAAGAAATTAAATTTCATAAAGTAGCCATAGCTATGGAAACAACTACTATATAAAGTAAATTCTGATTGAAAGATGTCAGTGTCAAGTGAAATTGACATAGTGTGTTTGTCTTATAATTTTATTGGAAATATAGGATCTTTTGCTTTCTGTATGGAATTTGTATAAAATTCATACAACTGCTTTAAGGTAATGTACAAGAAATAACAATAATAATAATAATAATAATAATAATAATAATAATAATAATAATAATAATAGTAATAAATCTTTTATTTCTGCAGATACATTACACTGTATATAGAAAACGTAACAAAATAATAATTTTATGTATGAAATTTGCATAAAATACATGCAACTGCCGGAAGGTAATGTACAAGAAATAGAATATTTAATTTAGCAAGGAACTTTCCGTATGAAATTTGTACAAAATACATAGAACTGACGGAAGGTAATGTGCTGGCCACATCAGATTTTTTTAAATGGTAACTGTAAAGATGTTTTTTACACCAATATAAGGACTAATCTGGAAGATTTTATATTAATTAAATCAGGACCAATAGATTTCAAATTTATTTCTGGATGTGCGGAAATTAACGAAAAAAAATGCCGCATGGACAGAGAGCAAAGAACACGAGGAAACCTTTGAACGACTAAAAGAATTATTGACTTCGCCAACAAGTTTACTATTCTAAACCCTACGTTCTGGGCACTGATGCCAGCGCCTACGCTGTAGGTGCTGCTTTACTCCTGGGGAACCTCAAAAACAATTACCGGTAGAATATGCAAGCCGACTTTTACCCAGTGCGGAATGTAATTATATTACCACAGAGAGAGAAGTACTTGCGCTGATATGGGCCATCGAGAAATTCAGAGGATTCAGCTCCGATAAAAATTATTAGTGATCACTAACCGTTACTCTGGCTAATGTCTATCGAGTCCCCAAGTGAAGAACTTGCGCGATGGGCATTAAAACTACAAGCTTTTGATATTCAGATACAGTATACACCCGGAAAATGTAATGCGTTAACCGATACTTTTTCTCGTTTACCAGGTGTGGAAACTATAGATGCAAATGACGTGACAGTAGATTTAACTTCTGAAACTTATGAGAAAACAAGATTGCTTTAAATGAAAGATCCCGAAGTACAGAAAATTATTAGAGATTTGGAAAATGTCCAAAACCCCGTAAATGCTAAGCATTGGTTAGAACAAGGTTACTTACTCTCTAACGGGATACTTTATCGATACTTACCAGACGACGATTATGAAACCGAAGAGCCTGTTCAGGTAGCTCTCGCTTCAAGGATCCCTGAAATTCTCTTTGAGTACCATGATTTGCCTTTAGCCGGTCACTATGGGTGCGACAAAACTTATCAAAAAGTAAAATGTCGGTACTATTGGCCAGGCATGCGCCGACAAATATTTTCACACGTGAAAGAATGCATCGATTGCCAAAAGTTTAAACCTACTAACCAGAAAACTGCCGAATTACTACAAACGCCAATTCAGAACAGACGTTTCGAAGTTGTGACGATTGATCTTGTTGGCCCGCTTCCCGAAACTTCAAAAGGTGAACAATGGATCTTTGTCGTAGAAGACACGAGCACGAGATGGATTGAACTATTTGCCCTTAAACAAGCGACCACCAAGGCATGTACCAAGTGCCTGATTGATCAGGTAATATTGAGATACGGTACGCCAAGAACAGTCATTAGTGATAATGGTGTGCAGTTTGTCGGAGAGGTGATGCAAATTGTTGCGTACTCTCTAGGATATATAAAGAATTTGACCCCATCTTATCACCATGAAGCTAATCTCGTAGAGCGGAAGAATAGAGATATCAAGACCCAACTCGACATCTTTACCTCTCGCTGCCATGACCAATGGTCTGAATACTTACTAAGTATACACTTTGCCATGAACTCTACTCGAAGTAAAGCAACAGGATGCAGCCCTGCGTATCTAACCTTTGGAAGAGAACTCAACACCCGATGACGTAGAGCGTGATCTACGAGTTCAAAATGCACCCTTTGTAGAACAAATAACACCCTACCTGGTTACGTTCAGTGAAGCATTAGCAGAAGCCCGAGAAAATTGTGAACTAATGCAGAACCAAGCTAAAGAAGCTGCCGATTCCAAAAGACGCCCTGCACCCAATTAGTCCATCGGAGACAATGTCTTGGTGGGTGCCCATGCAATTAGTAAATCCTCAAAATCCTATTTGCTCCTAGACGTGATGGTCCTTATGAAATTATCAAAATTGTTTCTCCCACAACCTATCAAGTTGCTTTACCAGAAGACCTGACTACTCCCCTCGGAGTATATCACTCTTCTGCTCCTACTGCTTACAGAATAAAAGAAGGCCAACCTCCACCTGTTCCAATCAAGCCACTACGGAAGAGAGGGAGACTCAAAAAGAGGAGACCACCCAGTAATTGGACAACACTCAGGGACGTTGGTGTTACCCAAAGGGGGGAGGATGTAACACACCCCTCTACTTAACTCCCCACCCCAACTACCTCAGCGCTGCCGTTGCCAACCGTACCATAATTATGGTATACGTACCATAATTTTAGTCACTGTACCATATTCAATGCAGAAAATACCATAATTTTATTATTGATAAATAAACACATCTAAAAATTTATTCCAAGTTTAAATTTGTAGAAAACTAAAAAAAATTAGCAAGTTTTATTTCTGTTTTTCGTAAGACGGCAAGCTTTAGATAATATTCTGCGCGTGCGCTGT
Source organism: Harpalus rubripes (assembly GCA_963082715.1). Lineage (NCBI taxonomy): Eukaryota > Metazoa > Arthropoda > Insecta > Coleoptera > Carabidae > Harpalus > Harpalus rubripes. The sequence continues at coordinate 16,803,050 of OY720465.1, forward strand.
ATCGGAGTTGCTGCAAGCTTAGGTAAATTCGATTTTCTGAGTTCGTCATTCGTCAATTATTTTGTTGCTCACTTCATTCTTATTATTGTGAAATTCTCATATGAATGTGCGTGGCGTGGTGTTTGTGTTCTGTTGATCATTTGACAATGAGTGAGTTAAATTTGGTGGAATGCAAATCTAATACAAGTTACAATACCGAAGAAGAAAAGACAAACAGCATTATCAGTACCAGTTAGAAAAGAAGAAAATTGGAAAGAAAACAAAAATACACAAAGGTTTGGGAAACCAAATTTAAATGGCTAAACCCAGCAAAAGGTTAGTTTTAAAACGAAATAAAAATCAATAGTTATCATACTTAATACGTTTGTTTTGTAGATTCACCCTATAAATGTTTATGTACAGTGTGCAATTATCAAATGAGTGCAGAAATAACTGTTATAAAAAATAATTCGCCAGGCAACAAACATTTGAAAAATATAAATAAAAGAGAGTATACTCTACATCTGATTACCAACTTTCTGCAGAAGCAAAACAATACTCAAGATGAAATAAAAATTTTAAAATTTGGTTATTTTCCTTTTTTGCGGAACATAATATTGCATTCAATGCCATCGATCATTTAATCTCAGGTTTAAAAAGACACACGCTCAGTTGTGTATGGAACGCGGTTTGACTTTTTATTCAACATGATATTCATATTTCTAATTGTTAATAGGACGTCGAACCATATTTTTAAATATTTATATTTTAATATGTTTCTTATATTTTTCACGTTTTAAATATATCACAAACATATTTTTAAATAAATAAAAATATCATTGGGATTCATTTAATTTACTTAAAATGTTCTCAAGCATATTTGTAAATCAAATATAAACCCGCGAACAATTAAAAATAAGGTTGAATTTGCAATATGTATTTGAAAATATGGTTAGTGTGCTCGTGATTTATCTTTTTAAAAACATATTTTTAATTCACAATGCAAACTCAGTTTTATTTGAATAAAAAATTTGTTTGTGATATTTTTAATTCTCTGTCTCGCTCGTACTTATAGCGTTATATGGGAAAAATAGAAAGAGACAGAGAATTAAAAATATGGATCAGTAAGTTTGTAACCATATTTATAATTCGAAACATATTTGAAATTCAAACATATTTTTAATTGAACATTTAAAATTATGTTTCGAGTTCTAAATATATTTAAAAATATGTTTTATTCAATTTTTAAACGATTTAAATGCAGTTTGCTATTTGAAAATATGTTATAAAAATTTTAAACAATTTTTAATATGTATAGCACTGTATAAAACATTTAATTTTAAATTTTTGTAAAAGGAAGTGACTGAAAAATATATTTAAGATTTCTAATGCTTCTCGAATCGCAAACAAATTTACAATGATTCAAAATAAATTCAACCATATTTTCAAATAATTATTTAAAAATATGGTTAAATTTATTCTGAACCATTGTAAATATGTTTGCGATTCGAGAAGCAATAGGTATCTTAAACATATTTTTAAGTCATTTCATTTTACAAAAATTAAAAATTAAATGTTTCATACAGTGCTATACATATTAAAAATGGTTTAAAATTTTTATAACATATTTTCAAATAGCAAACTGCATTTAAATCGTTTAAAAATTATATAAAACATATTTTTAAATACATTTTAGAACTCGAAACAATCTTAAATGCTCATTTAAAAATATGTTTGAATTTCAAATATGTTTCGAATTATAAATATGGTTACAAACTTACTGATCCATATTTTTAATTCTCTGTCTCTTTCTATTTTTCCCATATAACGCTATAAGTACGAGCGAGACAGAGAATTAAAAATATCACAAACAAATTTTTTATTCAAATAAAACTGAGTTTGCATTGTGAATTAAAAATATGTTTTTAAAAAGATAAATCACGAGCACACTAACCATATTTTCAAATACATATTGCAAATTCAACCTTATTTTTAATTGTTCGCGGGTTTATATTTGTTTTACAAATATGCTTGAGAACATTTTAAGTAAATTAAATGTATCCCAATGATATTTTTATTTATTTAAAAATATGTTTGTGATATATTTAAAACGTGAAAAATATAAGAAACATATTAAAATATAAATATTTAAAACTATGGTTCGACGTCCTATTAACAATTAAAAATATGAATATCATGTTGAATAAAAAGTCAAACGGCGTTCCATAGTTGTGCAAGGTGTAAAACTAGGGCGAACAAAAACAACGGCCATTGTGAAGAATGTATTAGGAAAATGTCACCAAGAAGAAATTTTTTCAGAATTAAGATGTGCAAAACTTAGTCTGTTAATTGATGAATCAACCGATCGAGGAAGTATAAAAAGTATGTGTGTGTGCGTAAGATATGTATCCAATGGCAGAGTTGTTACAAAATTAGCGGGGCTTCTGGAAATATTAGATAAAAAAGACTTTAAAAAGGTAGCCGAAGGTGTAACGGCAAATAATGTATATAAATGTGTGCTCGATTTATTAGATAAAAACTATATTCCTCATGAAAACGTAATAGGATTTGCGTCCGATGGATGTGGTACTATGATGGGGGTGAACAATTCCGTCAGTAGCCATCTTAAAGAAGGTTTTGAAGGAATTGTAATATTAAAATGCATATGCCATTCCTTACATTTATGTGCCAGTAAAGCCTGCGAACAGCTCCCACGAATATGTGAAGATTTATGTCGAAATATTTATAACTATTTTAAACATAGTTCGAAACGACAGTGTCAATTTATAGAGTACCAGGAATTTTGTCAGGTGGAACCGCTAAAATTATTGAAACCGTCGCAAACCAGATGGCTTTCTCTAAATAGCGTCCTAAAAAGAATAATACATAATTGGGACGCACTGACATTATTTTTTAATTCACAATGGATGGAACACAAGGCACATTCTTCAGAGATTATTAATATTGGCTTGCATAGCAAAAATGTAAAATTATATTATTTATTCTTGGAATGGATTATACCCAAAGTAGTGAATTTGAATGAATTTTTCAAACAGAAAAAGTAATAATTTGCGATTTATATTCAAGTATGACCAGAATGTATAAAGATATTCTATGTAGTTTTATCGACCCGAACTACGTGAATAAGAAATATCTTTGGGAAATTGATCCAACGGATAATAGTAATTACATTTATTTAATATATATATATATATATATATATATATATATATATATATATATATATATATATATATATATATATATATATTTAGGTATCAGCGTTCTACAGTTTCTGCAAAAAAGTAAGATGAAAGAAGATGAACTTTTAGACTTCTTCTCTCGATGCAGGCATTTTTTAATAATCTTGTGCACAGAAATTAGGAAAAGGTTTGATTTTGAAAATAACATTCTTTCTAAATTATGCATTTTCGATCCCAAAAGTAAAGATCTCCCTACTAGTTTATTTAATATAATGCAAGAATTACCTCGAATTGTTTATGGTTTTGATGCTCAAATTATAGACTCACAATGGAGAATGTCTGTTTTAGAGCGAAACAATTTTTCTGAATCTGTTAAGCAATATGATAATCAAATTGATTTGTACTGGAATAAAATTGGTACAATGTGTGACTATAATATGTTATTAAAATTTATATTATCAATACTATGCCTGTCGCACTCTAATGCTGCGTGTGAGAGAGTTTTCTCAAAAGTAAATTTAATTAAAACCGATATAAGAAATAGACTCAAAACAGAAACTTTATCGAATATATTGTTAGCATCTGAACATGTTAAATATGCAGGAGGTTGCGATAAGTTCACTCCAAATGAAAAAATGTTGTCAATGATGACAAAAAACTGTTTGTATCCTAATGAAAGCGAAGAAAATTAACTTCACATCAATATTGAATATGAATAATTACAAATAAATAGGTTCATTTCCATTGTACAATTTATTTATTTGTTTTGTAATTTATGAAACTATGTGCAATAAAGTAAATATTGTAAATATTTTATTATATTATTTGTTTCCCAAAATTACTGTGGATACCATAATTTAGGTCGAAATACCATAATTTTTGATCACTTGCACGATAATTCATATTTCAGAAGTTGGCAACACTGGTTGCTACGCAGCTACGCTGCTTGCCAAACGACCACAGAGAGACGAGTGTGAACTGCCAAGACGAGCACATCTGTAGCAGTTGTCGCTGCGCGCCATTTATTTCTCATAAATTTGTTACAATAACCAGTTTACTTTGTATATCCTTACAGTAATGTTAGTTTATTACTGAAGTTTACAAATGTGTTTATTAATTTACACTCAACCCACAATCATTTTCTTACAGGGGGAATTAATTTTAAAAAATTGTTATGTAAAGGTAATAAAGAGCTCTATTGAATGAGCAAATAAAAATGTTTCCATTTAAAATAAAAAATTGGTATCCATAATTTGATAACCACTGGTTGAATTTTTGTTCAGTTTATCATTGAAATGCCCATGTAAAATAGAAATTCTTTGCTAATTTAACCAACTTCGTATCTAGTGATGCGAGACGAGACGAGAAATATAAAATATCGATCTCGTCTCGTTTTGGGATCTGTAATCTCGATCTCGCACATTTTTTTGGGTCTCGTCTCGTTCTCACGCGAGACTCTCGCCATAAAAATAAGCGCTTGCGCACACACAAGTTCGCACCAATCGTACCGTCTTCTGTATATTTGCAGTCGTAGAACTATAATTATAATAAAGAGATGAAACACTAAATTCTGGACACCAAATTATTTTAATACGAACATAATGTTTATTCATTTACGGTCACCGGAAAATGTGATGTTACTAAATTTACCAACCTCTAAAAAATCTAATTTATCACCAAATTGTGATCTCTAAACTATTTCAAAACGAACATTTGTTAATACATTCTGTCATCAGTAAAACCAATTAAACATTTAAAAAAATCTTTTTTGTACCTAAAATTTCCTGTACTTTGTCATTAAGTATATGCTTTTATTTAAGTAAGATTTAGTCACAAAAAACCGCTACACTGGGAATCCGCCGGCAACCAATCGGTCCGCTTCGCTCCGTGTTGGCTCTCATCGACGCTTAATATAGTGCTTTACTTTTCAGGGAGAGCAAAAATTTTGTTAACCGTGATTTTAACTGGGATGAATTACGGGCTGAAATGTTGGACAAAAACCAGTTATATTAGAGGCAAAACCGATTTTTGCAATTTCTCGCTCTGAGACCTATATCAATCGACTTTAGATAGACTCAAAAAATTCATATAAGTTTTACATTCAAGTATTCTATGCACAAATTAGCGTTAACTTCACTCCCTGTACGGTGCATTTTTCATTGAATTTATGAATCAACATATTTTTTACTGCGAGATTTCTCACGTCTCGCAGTTATATCTATCTCGCAGTTATATCTATCTCGCCTGAAATATTAAACTGCAATCTCGCTCTCGTTCTCGTCTCGCATAATTCAACGAGACGAGACGAGATGCGAGGGTACTCTCGCCTCGTCGTGCATCACTATTCGTATCTCTTATAGTTTTAGAGATCGCAATGGTGGCCACTTAAAAATGAACACCCTGTATATGTATATATTTATAAACATACGCGAAAAGTAAATATACAAAAATTATATATAAATATAAATTTCTTCTATAACAATTTGTTATACAACTTTTAATTTTGAACAACTTCGCACTCTAGCAGTGTTTGCCGTAAAATAAACAGGCGAGGGCAGGAAATTGCAAAAAACTAAAATCTCTATATTCACACCTTAGTGTCAACATCCTGCATAACAAGGTAGTTAACATCGGTCATATACGCCGAATATTATTTTAGTCGGGAACGAAGTTCAGCCGTCAAATAAAATTAGTTGGGTAAATGGCGGATATTTATAAACTGCTCGGTCTGTGATACTGTATGTCAACTGAGGAAGGTTAAGGGAATAAGAAAAAAAGCAAACAGAAGAAAATGATTAATTATTGGATAGTACAATTTGTTCCTGAAAAATGCATGAAAAATTTAATTTGGAGGATTTAAAAAATCTATTGTGGTCATCACATTATCTTCCATCAATTCTACATGTACATTTTCAAAATCCAGTAAAATTTCACTTACATCTTACATACTATTACTAATGTTTTTAAATACTAACATTTTTTTATTACGACATATTTATATTTTATTTACGAATATTTCCATTAGAAACATAATAAATGCTAAAAATAAACCGAAAAATAAAATGAAAAACACACTTTTTAAATGCAATAAACTAAGTGGTTTTAAATCGTCTTCATCTAGCGAAGGTACGTGTCGGAAGAAATTTTCCCATTTGAAAATCATACCATTTGCCATAAGTCTCAGAATAAGCTCATTAAACCTTTCTAAAAATGGATACCCTTTCAATGTATACATGCCGTTATTATCTTGCGTTACAATTTTTTTTAAACAAAACACTGAATTCTTATTTTCATTTCTACTCAGCCTGTAAAGCATTAGCTTTTCGGGTATTAGATGCCCCATTTTTCTGTCGAATAATTGAGATATACAAATTTCTGGAACACACGAAACAAAATTTTCGTATATCATTCTGTCCTCATAGTTTTCTTTATCCGTAAAATAATTCCTTGCATTTGGTATGGATCCAAATGCTAACTTAGAGTCTACCATTTCTTGTACGGTTGATATTTGATACCCTAGTATTGGTTTAGAAAAGAAACTTACTAATTTTGATGTATATATCGTCGCAATTAAGAATGTTTGAAATGTCCAAAAAATAAACAGAATTTTCACTGGTCGAGTGGATGGTTGGTTGATTGATAGCTGTAAAAGCATACTCCACATTCTTAGAAAAACTAAAGACAAGTTTTGCCTTTCTAAGTTATAGGTTATGAAAAACCAAATAAAAACATAACCTATAAATAGTGAAAATTGTGTTATCCACAATATTTTATTGAAGATTAGAAATATATTCTTCCATTTTTCTATTGGTAGTGCCCGAGGTACACACCAGACCACTTTATCATATATATAATTATCTGTTGCACCAAAATCAAAGTATAAAGTAACGTTCTTGATATAATGGCCAACTAAGGCATGTACTTTTTTCTCAAACAAAAGTTGTAACGTATGCGTAAAACTTCCATTAGCAAATTTAAAGCCCGTTATTTTGAAGTCATTAGGTATATATGTAACTGTTAGATTTGTTCTTTTTATTAAGTTGTTTATGATGACTATTTCTGTGCCTAGTTTTGTAGGATTATCATCCAGTGAAGTAGTACTTAGAACATATGGTCCTCGGTGAAGAGCCATTAACGTTATTTGACATCCATTTACTTTCTTGGGGACTTTGGTTGGATATAAGTTTGTAATTTGAATGTTATCACATTGTGTTAATACCTACAAATAAATAAATATATTATGACTTTTTGGTCACAACCCAAATCTACACAAACCGGCACGGAAAACAGGCCATTTCTTTTTCAGTTAAAATTTGAATATAAAATAAAAATTTATATGAGTATTTCTGTAGTCGTGTATTAATTATGGATCTCACATCTCAATATTTCTTAAAAATATGTATTTTTGCCTATCGTAACTGAATAATGAAATTGATAAAATTTGTGCTTAGTGTATATTAGTTTCGTTTCTTTAATTGACTTGTCTTATTATTTGTCAATTTAAAGTTAAAGGAACTGTAGCTTTAGCTTCCATGGTCGCATTACTTGAAGTTGGAAAAAGTAACGTTGCGTAGCTGGATACCTAAAAACTATATTTATTTAATAATAATGCGAATTAACCTTATATAGATAGACCCATTCTAACAATAATTCATAATTATACAAAATAACGATGAGATAACAATTATTTAAAAAGAAAATGGTCTGTTTATCGTGCCAGTCAGTATAATATCCAATAAGGTGCAAATAGGATCACAAACACACACTGGTTTAGGCAATCATACACTGTAAAGTTTCGGAGCAGAAACATGGAAGATGAATCTCCAATTGAGTTGCTGAATCTTCCTTTAGGTTGGTTTAGGGTAGGAAGGTAGAAAGATGGTAAGAAAAAGGTAGCAAATTTTGGTAGGGTAGATTCAAGTCACTTATAAGCAAAGCATCTTTGTTGCTACTACTTTTGTAACATGTTTAGACCTTTAGGGTTGATTCGCGCTGTATATTCTGCGTTCAATTTGAGGTACAGTTCCTACCATAAAAAATATGAGCTTGACATTAATAACACGTAACAATGTAATATATGTATAATTTCAAAGGAATCATAGGTAAGCAGTGGCTAAAATAATATGAAATGTTCAGTTTTACTGAATTTTGTAACTTATTGTACTTGCAGTATTAATACAAATCAAATTTGTTAATTAATATTAAGTATTATATTTTTTTCATAATTCCGTTGAACACATACATACATCATTTCCTTCGTTACTTATTAGAAAGTATTTATCAGCAAACTATTGAATATACATAGCATGTTACGAGATAAATAAATATGTGAAATGCAAAACATAAATTACAATTGATTTAAAGTATTATTTACCCGTTCTCACAAAATTATGAAAAACTGGAATTTTCCATGAAACATAACTGACTTTGTATAGACTTACAGGTATATAAACAAATGGAAAAAGTTATTTCTTATTTGTAAGATTTTAGAAGTGAATAGTGTTCGAATGAAGCTTTCGCATTTCTCAGAAAATGTGTTTATTAGCCCAGCAAGTAAGTGTTTTGTTAAAGGTCATATAACGGTAAATAGGGTAGGGAACGGAATAATAGAGAGATGCGATGCGAAATTTGTGTTATTTTGTTGCCGACAGTCGCCATACCAATACTTGTAAATCAAATTTATATTTTTAATTGTATAAAAACTACTATCATATTTTTAGCTCCATTTATGTAAATTGAATGAAACTTTAATAAATAACTCCTTTGTTCACAAATATTTCTTGGACACAACAATACTAATTTTGCTTTGTCTGCTACAAGAAGATCCAAGAAAACTGAATGAATATTGCTCCAAGACCTACAAAAATTGGAGCAATAGCCAGTGCACGTGCACTTTTTTTGAATACATACTTTAGTTTATAAATAAATAAAATATTGGCAACATTGCTTTGAGTGAATAAACATCTATTTTGACAGTCGAAAATTTAAACATTAAAATACACAAATATTACGAATAAATATTACTATTTATAATCAACATTAATCAGTACTACCTTAGTTAATACTACATCAATAAAATCAGTGTTAATTCTACACTAATTGTAACCTCTCAAAACCACGTGCTATGGAAGGCAAATTGAACGAAGTCCTAATAAAACTAAATATCCTCGATGAGGTAAAGACTGAGGTCTCAAACACAAATACAAAAGTTAATTCTCTTGTTACATCCATAAATAAAAATACGGAAAAGTTAGAACAATTAAATAAGAAAATAGAAGTCCAAGCAAACCGCATTGAATTCTTAGAAAAATCTCAAAAAAGGAGAAATTTAATACTTACTGGACTGGAAAAAACGAAGCAAATAAAAATGATCTAGAAATATACATCATCAACTTTTTAATCAATAACCTTAAAGTTGATATCTCGGCGAATGATATAGAAAATACTTACAGACTGGGTAAACAACGTGAAATATGATTTTAACAAAAAGAAACCTTTTAAAAAATTCAAAATACTTCCTAAATGAGGACTTAACCAAACAAGAATATGAGTCGCATAAAGAACTATTATCCCAAATGAAACAACTACGTACTGAAGTTAAAAATGTTCATATTTACCGTAATAAAATTGTCATCGATGACAATCAAAATACAAAACGAGGACGTCAATCCTCAGAAGCATCCCCAGGGTCACATCAAGTAACCAAAAATATTAAAATTGTTTACAACACCAGCAGGCAACCCATTAAAAATAAAAAAGGATTTGACTGCAGCTTCTTTTTTAGGACTAGGTCAAACTCAAACCAATGAAAACCCTATTCACAACACCCAGACACCTCTCACAACAATGTAGAACCAACACAAAGTATTATTGCACCTGTTGAGGAAAGTATACTTCATACAAAATTCAATGTTAAACATTGTAATAATGATAAATGTAGATCACAGTTCTGTATTGCTTTTTGGAACATAAACGAAATCAATTATTTATTCAACTTAGATAAAGATACAATAGAAACATTATTACAGGGAAACGTGATCTGTATTTGTGAAACTTGGCAGCAATATGATTTTCCTTGTTTACCTATGTTTTTTGTCTGAATGTAAAATTCTTTGTGCCAGCAAAGCAACTAAAGAGAAAAGTGTCGGTTGTCCAAGCGGAGGTCTCGCTGTTTTTATCAGGCAAAACTTCTTTGATGAGAGAAATGTGATTGAACCAAACCTCCCAACATGTTGCGCTGACCTTCTCCACGACACGCTGGAAGATATTATAGTTACATACAGATTTCATGATATTATTGTGATAGAAGATTTCAACGCACATGTTGGGCAGCTGAATAATTTATACATTGATACATTTCTGTAGCCAAATGCTAATGACGGTAGACAACTTTTACACTTGAACGAAAATGCTAGAGGGATTAAGTTAGTGGACATAATGGAAAAATTTAGGATTTTACAAGTCTTGATATACCGGGTAAATATATATTTTTTTTAGCTAAAACAGGGAAAACCACGATTGACCTAGCTTGGTTAAATGTTAACGCTATTGAAAATGTAGAATCTTGAAATAATCCATACACTGGCTAATTCAAATCATGGATTGTGTGTTATAAGTTTTAAAGAAAATATTAAATTAGAAAAACTTATATTTCCTAATCATTCTAACACGAAATATGGAGTAAAATTCAAATTTGACGGAAGTAAAAATTTTAAGTAACACTTTAATCTAAATTTATTAACTAATATTTATTTTCAAAGCAACTACGTACGTTTGCTATAAATTTGGAATGTGCAATCAAAGAAGCAGCTAGCAGTTGCGGTATGTTGAAAATAGTAAAACCTACAAAAAGTATTAATAATATACCATGGTTTGATAAAACGTGCTTTTAAATGAAACAAAAAAAAAAAACAGAAAAAAATTAAGAAACTCCAACAAAATTTTTCTGAAATTAATCTAGAAACTTACATCACCGACAAAAAAAAATATACTAGTACAGTTAAAAGAATTAAAAATAATTATTATAAACAAATTAAACAAAAATTAACAAATTTACATAACAGTCAAGAATTTTGGGCGGAGGACACAAACATTGATGGTATCAATGAGATCTCTATGCTAGCTTATGCCGACGACTTGGTTAGTTTGTGCAAATCACCAGCAGGTGTAAAGAAAAAATTAACGACCTTAATTCAGTACTGTTTAGAAAATCATCATGAAGTAAATACCAATAAAACAAAAATTGTACAATTTTTCAAAGGGCGACAAAAAAAATTATAGGTGCATTCCTTTCTTCATCCTCTGGTAAATTTAAAAATGCAGCTAAATGTAGTTAGAAAAAATCAGTTATTGCATTTCAAAAAGTTAAAAGTATATTAAGTAAAGGAAAATCCGAAGGTTGGTTAGGGAAAATGAAGCTTATTAGTTCTATAGTGCACGCTACATCTCTCTACGCCGTAGAAATTTGGGGGCTTCAACATGGGGACATAATAGAAAAAATTCAAGTACACTGCTTAAAAAGTATTTTAAGAGTGCCTAAGAATACTCCAAACTACTTTATTAGATTAGAGACAGAGGTAAAGCATTTGGCGGTAGTAATGTGGAAAAGGATATTAAGTTGGTGGTTAGCCATTCTAAAAATGACGGATGTTCGCCTTCCTAAAATAATATATAATAGACAAAATAATTTGAATGAATATGAATACAATAAAGAAAATCTTAACTTGTGCTCACAAATCAGACTTTTTCTTGTTGTACAAGGATATATATCTGTGTGGATTGAGCAACAGTTATCTAGTTTTCTTCATACACCAACACATTTAAACACAGAGACCTAAGTAGACTCCAACTGACATCATTTAGTCTATTGTACAAAGAGTTAAAAAGTAACGCAAATGTAGAGCTATATTTAGAAATGAAATTGCATATTATAAAACATCAAATTATCAGCCAAATCAGACTAAGCTGGAATAAAGATTTGAATTTTTTTACAAGGACATAAAATGCGAGATAAATAGTAATGAACTAGATACTCATTTTTGTGAAAATTATTACAAGATAAAGAAATAACAAACCAAAAATTTATTATGATCCTAAAAAAATCTAGATTTAGAAAAGAAAACAATATCTTCTATTATACATTAAACGCTTTCAAAATACGTAGTTTTTGTCTTAATGCGTAATTATTGTTGGTGGTTCTCCATTGTATATATATATATGTATATCCCGCAAGACTATGGTGGGAGTTTTTGATATGGTTCGATAGAATATTTAATTTTTCATCGGAGAGTATTAATATACTCCTAATTTAATGGCTTATTATTGAAATATTTGCAAAAGTATAATGCAGTTTAACAGTTATTACTTATAATTTATTAAAAACAGTAATCATGGAAACGTATTCCGTAGCTGAATTGGTTAGATCGAGGCATCGTAATAATTATTCACGAGTTCAAATCCTGCCCGCCTCATATTTTTATTATTTTTTATTTTATTTTGTTAAAAATATTATTAAAAAAATTACAAAATTAAAACATAAATTATTTAGTAAATCAAGTATTTTATGGAATTCATTATTATTTTTTATTAATTTTGATTTTGTAGGGTGCTTTAGGTACAATAATTTTTTAGTTTTATTTCTCGTAGATTTATACTATAAAATATTTCATTTACCAAAAAATTTAGTTTTTAATTTTATAATTTATTTAATAATACAATACAAAATAAAACAAAAATATAAGGCGGGCAGGATTTGACCTTGTGAATAATTATTACGATGCCCCGATCTAACCAATCAAGCTACGGAATACGTTTCCATGATTACTGTTTTGCAAATATTTCAATAATAAGCCATTAAATTAGGAGTATTTAGATACTCTTCGATGCCAAATTAAATAATCTTTCTGACCATATCAAAAACTCCCACTATAGTCTTGCGGGACAGATGATATTTGAAAAAAACTGGTTTTTCCATATTAAATGTCTATGTCACGGTTTTCAGTGTTCACACACTATATATATATATATATATATATATATATATATATATATATATATATATATATATATATATATATATATATATATATATATATATACATATATATGTATGTATACACGCCAAAGTTTCCATTTATAGATTATTGAAATGATATTGTGTAAACTGGTATATTACTTGTCAACGTGAAATAACTCAAAATGTTTAAAATTCGTTTGTTTCCTATGTTCATTAATTTTCTAATGAATAATTGTTGGTTCTCCATTGTAAATAGATAATAAGGTATGTTAAAGTCTCCACTATAGGACTACTGATATGGTATATTGTTATTGTTCTGTGGTATAGTTTATTATTTTTCGATACTTATTACATTTATAATGATATATTATTGTTCTTTATTATATTATTTGCTAAAGCATGCAATACAATATCGTCAGTTTAATGCAGAACTATCCTAAGTCTAATTACGAAACATTAGAGATAATGAGATTTTAAACTTTTAATTTCTTTGTGTGTTCTTGTTTCACTAAATATTGCCTGTAATGAAATTTTCATATGAAACAGGAATTTTCTTATGATCTGCTAACTTCATATTTATGATAACATAAAAATTAAACAAAATACTGGACTTAAGTTATTTAAGCACTTAATTACTTTTATACATAACTAGTTTATGTCCACTTTTAGGAATTTTGTAAAAATATTGTTCCCAACTGGAATGTATAATGGATATAGGATAAACATGCATATAAATTAAACGTCATTTTAATTTTATTTTTCAATTTAATTTAAATTTTTATAACATAAATGGTATTCTTAGATATTTACTATAACATAAAGTAAGGAACTGTTAACAAAAACAAAACAAATTTTAAAGATTATACAATTATAATTGAAATTGTTGGATAAAAAGAAACGAAGCTGAATCAGTCACTATCTGGCTCAACAATCCGGTTGGTAAATTTTAGATTTTGAAAGAAAGCTTGGTATTCCACAGGTATAACTTTTTCATTGCATAAATATAACAAATATTTATATTTAGCCTCTGAAATAGGAAGTTCTTGAGGCCTTAACTGTTTTAAAAAATAGTCATTAAAATTTGTTTTTTGAAGTCTAATTTTTTCTGTTGTATCAAGACTAATAAAATTTTCTTCTAAATCATATTTATATAATAAAATATAAGGATTTTCAGGCTGCACGCGTATTGCTTTAATGTTTTGCCATTTCACTTTATCATTTTGATCATTTCGTTCCCAATTTTTAGTAGTACATCGCAGTACTTCTTTTAAATCAAAAAAATTGTCTCTTGACATCTCTTTAACTATGTAAGGCTTTTTTCGATTGGCAGTTCTTACTAGTGTGTACCACTGACTTGGGGCATATATTGGAATATTTCTTGCAGCTCTCTCAACCGTGCTGTGGATAGAATCACCCTCATTTTGGGTATGCCCTTTTTCTAGAAAAGTATGATTTATTATGACATTATATTTACTAGCACAATACATATACATGCAGTAAATAAATCTGTTCCTATTTTGTCCTGTACAGTTATCCGAGTAAAATGAAAATTCATCTATGCCTTCAGTTACTTTACTGGATATAAAATTATAAACACAACTACCTATTCCAGAGGCTCCTCTTCCGGCAATAGCTTTGTGCCACATAAAACAATATCCCTTCTGCTGGCCCATGTCATAAATTGATAAATTATATGAAGAAAATTTTCTTTTATAGTATAGTTGCGATATCTCTGCCTTGGGACACTGAAGAACTTGTTGTAAGTCGTAAACGGCAGCGCAGTATTTGTTACTCTTTTCCTTTTTGTTTATCCTCTTCTTTCTTGATGTTTCCTTATGTTTAAAATGTCTTTCGATTTCTCCTTGCCTTAGCAGTTTCTCATTTTCCGAACTATTGTTGTACTTTGTGCACAAATTGCACTGGTCTTTTTTTGGTATACGAAACGAAATGTTGAATTCTGTGACAAAAATTTGTCGATATATAGAGTCAGATGCAATTTTAGTTATATTTTTATCGGAACAATAGCTTTTATACAGTTCATACATTTTTGATATATTCAAATTCGATGGTAAAAAAGTTTTTAATGTTTGTTTTCTGCAATAATGGCTCTCAATTGAATCAAAACTTTTAATGTGATTTGTAACTGCTTCCTTTACTGCATTAGGCAATTTAGAATTGCACTGCCCTTTTCCTCTTTTATCCGGCTGCACGACATTAGAATTATTAGATTTTATAGACACTGTCTTGACAACTTGATGACTTATGGCCAATGTGTTAAAAAAAAATGTTTGGCACACTGTAATTCTAGCTGTATCTGCAGGTAAATTATAAAAATAAGAAAAGTTCCTTCTGCTATCTTTTTCTTCAGTAGTGACGTTAGTTTCTTTATTATTCACATCATTTTTTTCTTCAGTATTATTATTTTCTTCAGTAATCACGTCATTTTCATTTTTTACTTTTATCTTTTTCACTTTTTCTTTGACGGCATATTTTCTTTGAACGAAAATCAACAAATCTTAGGATAAAATCGCGCTGCCTATTCACATCTCCCAACCTCCAATAATCTTCAAATATCTTTAGTCTCTGCTCTTTAGAAAATTTGGTTTTGCATTTCAGACGACATTTACCATGGCAAGCTTCTTTCATTTTCCTTTCATCAACTTTTTTGTTTTTCCAATTAAGATAAGCTTTTCCTCTATTTCTTAGTGACCTTATTTTACTCCTCCTTCAGTAATCTTGTTTCCGTTTGCGCTTCCGGCTTTTTAGTATATTATTTGACGTGTTTTCTGTCTCAGAGTTTATTAAACGTTCTTCATTAGAAGAAACACTGGAATCATCGGGTTTGTAATCTGAATCGGAATCTGTAGAATACGGATCTGAGACAGTAGCAGTAGAAACGTCCGATAGTTCTCCTGGCTCAAAAATTACGTCTTCACCTAAAATAAGTTTACATATAATTTAAAATTACTAATTTCTATTGGCTGATATTCATAGGGTTTACTTAATGGCTTTATGAACAACAGTAACACTGTCACTATGGAAAAGTTGTTGAGTTTTATATTTTAGTTCATACAGCCCTTAAAACAACCAACTGAATAGCACACAATGTGTATAAATTACCTATACACTTTTCCAATTCTGTGTAATCTATAATATTCTCATAGGAAATAGGAGCAGTCTCTATTCCGGATTGAACATCATTCTCTGTAAATAAATGTTAAATTATAAGACTTAATTTATAAATACTAAATTCTATTGACTGATATTCATAGGGGTTTCTCAAGGGCTTTGTGAACAATAATAACACTGTTACTATGGAAAAGTTGTTGAGTATCTTGGAGATTATTATGAATAAGACGTTGATATGCAAGGTAATCAACTTTTTAAAAAGTTTAGTTAATACAGCCATTAAAACAGCCCACTGAATAGCACACAGTATGTATAAATTACCTATACACTTTTCCAATTCTGTGTAATCTATAATATTCTCATAGGAAATAGCAGCAGTCTCTATTCCGGATTGGACATCATTCTCTGTAAATAAATGTTAAATTATAAGACTTAATTTATAAATACTAAATTCTATTGACTGATATTCATAGGGGTTTCTCAACGGCTTTGTGAACAATAATAACACTTGTTACTATGGAAAAGTTGTTGAGTATCTTGGAGATTATTATGAATAAGACGTTGATATGAAAGGTAATCAACTTTTTAAAAAGTTTAGTTAATACAGCCATTAAAACAGCCCACTGAATAGCACACAGTATGTATAAATTACCTATACACTTTTCCAATTCTGTGTGATCTATAATATTATTGTAATTAGAAATAGCAGCAGTCTCTATTCCAGAAGAAACATCATTCTCTGTAAATAAATATTAAAATATAAGACTTACTGATAATATCAATTGGGGTAGCTTAACCTCACTTTCCCAGAATAAACATAATTCAATACTTACTAGCTTCGGTTTGTATATCACTCGTACACTGCTCTAAAGCTAAATTTAGTAGCTTTTTACCCCTAGACTCCATTATTACTTTAGTTAATGCACAAATTATTAAGTTACAACACTCCACTCCAGACCCAAATTAGTTACTTCAGTATCCTAAGTCCATCACTATTTGACATGCGCGTGGCTAAGTTCAATGCAGTACTATCCTATCTCGCACGTAATAGAGTTAGGCTAGTTCTGCATGGAAAATATTGATAGTTGATACATAGGATACTTTTCAATGAAATTAAAAATAGAGAATATACTACAAGCTTGGACAAAGGATAGTTCTGCATACGATAATAGAGGCTGTCAGGAATTATATAGTGACATAGGCTCAGTTTTTAATAAAAATGGACTTGGATAGTTCTGCATTAAACTGACGTTATTAGCATATATGACACTTCTCTCAAAAAGCCTATGGACCCCCAAAGGAACAGATTGCGGAACCATTGGGGGTTCGCGGATCACATTTTGGGAAATATTAAACTATAATATACGTATTTTTTTAATTATTTTATTGAATTGTTTATTATCCATGCATATTTTCTATTATTGACGACGAAAATTTCAAAAAGATCATTTTATGTGACTCGAATTATTATGAACTCCACTGTTCGAGTAAAAATTAATTTTAAAATATATTACGACAAAGTATAATATGTACATACTACATACTTTCTAGAGCTATAAACCGCTTTAATTTAGATGAAGTTCCATAAAAAATAAAATTCAGAATTTTGGAGGGCCCTATTATATTTGCCCAGGTATCATAGTGGAAAGCATTTATTCTAGAAAAGAGTAAACCAAACATTCTAAAAAATATTAGAACTAAACTTAAGATATTTACCAGACGTCACACCATAGAAATTTACAACTATCGTGGAGAGTGCACCATAACTTTTGTGCGTAAATAATTGACCAAGATTAAATTCGAATCGGGGGTCATCAGAATCACAACCAGCCACTTACCTCATACTGAGTATTGTTGCAGTTATTATTTTTATATGGAAAATACGTATACAAAGTATCATTAAATAATAAGATTATATTGTAAGCATAGTAAATCCAAGATACATTGAAAATATCTTTTATTTCTTCTATGTTGCCATGAAGAATGATTATTATTTTACTTCTGGGGTCCCAAAGTGAGGAATATTCCCATGTGGTGATAAACTTTTCTAATTCTTGAGAAGCACGCAGTGAAAATATATAATAATTAAATTTGAGCATTTTTTCTTTCGGTTGAAATATTTTGTTAAGATTAATCACATAAGCACATTTTAACTGTTGCAATATTTCTGAAGATATATCATTTGTAGAATATAAAAAAGCAACATGACTTTCTAATGTTTTTAGGTAAATATCTCTAAAACAATTTACTCTCAAAGGTGGCAATGCTAAATTACTGATCTTACTGTAATATTCTTTGATATTAAGAAATAAAATGATTAAAATTATGATTTTCGCCATTTATTTCAAAATATTAATAATATTTTTTTTAATATATTAACTTTTGTACAACTTTGTTTTAAATATGAACGATACGTGTATATTCTTCTGATTAGAAAATAATTTTATTTATTAAAGTATTATATCTATTGACTATTATATTAGAGGGCAAACAAAATCAGCGTTATGTAACAAAATTGATTTGTTGTTCTATTTAATATCAATCAGGGAAAAATGAAATAAAATTGTTGTGGTACTCCCTAATTATTGTTGTATTGGGGTTCTCCACTTTCTTAAATGTTATTATTTTATTAACTTCATCTGAACGGAACTTTGTCTAATAAAATTAATATTATTATAAGTATAATCTAAATTAAAAGCGATCTGTAGTTCTAGGAAATCTTAATTGTTATTCCTTATGCCTAAGTATTTTTTAAAAATATTCTATGACTTTGATATTAGTAATGATGTTGACATATACATACCGAGAGTTTAACAGGCGTTCCTCATGGGCACTTATTGTCGGAGGAGAGTAACAAGGGGGTTATTTTTGTGCCATTTAAAATCGAAATAGTTTTGGCGTCGGTCGAACCCGGGTCCGCAGATTCGTGCCCAGGCACACGGCCACTAGATATCATAAAAATACATTAAAATTACATCTATGGTCAATAACAAGAAATATGCTTGGAATCTATTTTTTTTCCTTTTCTGATTATTTCTGTTTTTATTATTATCCAATATCTAAATTTGAGATGAAAGTGTGTGGGTTTGAGTGGTAAAAAAAATTCTACTCTGGTCTTACCATTCCAATTTTCTAGTTCCGTTGTAAGTAAAAAAGCGCATTTTTATTCTCTATCTCTATATTGGTCGTAAACGGTTTTCAGTTAATGGGCGCATAAACCATAATCAAAAATAATAAATGTACACTTTAAACTTAAAGTGCTACTCAATAAATAACGATTAAGATAAAAAAACATTTTTCTAATAATTACTTTTCAGTGTCACTGATGATGTCACACTATTGTTATCTTTCTTGCGCAGCCTACTATAGAAACTGGCGCGAGAAAGATAGCTATAGGTTTTGTTAAAATTCAAATGCAGTGAAACTAGAAACAATTATGACTTTTTAATACTACAAATTACTTCAAAATTAAACGGAATTTAACAATTAAAAAAATATAAATTAGATTTATGGGCTTACAAGTTACTTATTCAGTTCAATTTCAGAAATCTACAATTGTTAACAGAATTAACAATCCATACAGGTGTCCCAGGATGAGCTTACATACCTTATCTTCACTTTAAAAACTATTCAATATTATTTTACGAAATTTGGTTTCTAGGGGTTTCTAATATGCCCATTTCAACTAAAATATTTTCAAAGCAGTAGCACTTCTGATATAACCGGAAGTAATCCCTAACATTTTCATTTGAAAAGGAATGTTATAGTTTTTATTTTACCATTGAATTCAACAGAAAATTTGTACACTTCGTATGGAACTTATTTTAAAATAAAACTGACATTATAAGCTCTTAATTTTCACGCCGTATATTTGATTATGTGAATAAAAATAATTTGTAATCTAAATAAACACTCTTACTTGATTTATATCTATATTTTTGAATTGAACATATCGATAAAATGCACATAACCTATATATAATTTATTTATTTACAAATTTATACAAAAGGATACAATACCAAAGGAACAAAATACAATAAAATATTGCATTTAATTCGTTTAAAATTGAACATAAATTGAATCTGTATATTATAACATCAATAAGATAACATTTTTTATTTATTTACAAATTTACACAATAGAATACAATAACAAAGGAACAATATACAAAAAATATTACATTTAATTCGTTTAAAATTGAACATAAATTGAAACTGTAATAATTATGTACGTTATAAGGCAGGGAAGTGAGTTATTACAGTACGAATGAGAAGTTTACGGACGAGGCGACGAAGGAGCCGAGTCAGGAATTTCGAAATGAGCACCGTAATACTACTTCACGGCCGTATGACGTATATTTTATTTCATACTGTCTACGTGTTTTAATAATTTATATTAATTTAAACTTGTCTATTTAACTTAGATCACATCATCTTTGAATGTGTGACAATTGCTAATATGAGTCCGGGAAATGGAATATTACAGTACTGGGGCCGGGACATTTTGTCTGGAAACATTTCTCGGCCCCGGTACTGTAATGTTCCATTTCCCGGACTCAAATTAGCAATGTAAAGTAATATAAAGCAGACAGTATGAAGTAAATTATATTATAATATCAATAAGATAACATTTTCTGTTTGTCAAGCTGGCCAGCAAGGGAAATTCTGTGCACAGACATTAATAATCTTCATCAGAAGAACTCTCCGATGAGCTGGAGTCACCATTGCCAACCGAAATAATGAATGATTTTATTAAGTCGTCCATTATTCCGTCCACCTTACACATTTTTTCTTCTTCCTTGATGACGTATTAATTAATAATCTTCATCAGAAGAACTCTCCGAAGAGCTGGAGTCACCATTGCCAACCGAAATAATGAATGATTCTATTAAGTCGTCCATTATTCCGTCCACCTTACACATTTTTTCTTCTTCCTTGATGACGTATTCTGCACAATTTTTCCAGTCAGCAGATGTGACATTTCGCACCGCCTGTTGATATAGAAGTTTCACATAATTTACCGATATCTGCATACAAAGCAGATTGGCACACCCAGCAATGGGTAATATACCATGATGATATATTTTATTTATTTTATTTACATAATTTAGCTTAAAAGTGGTATTTTTGGATGTCACTTCATTCTTTATTTTTTCCCATACCAACTCAATTGGATTGAGTTCACAGTGGTAGGGAGGCATTCTTAACACAATTTTGTTATTTTCTTTGCCATTTCGTCAGTCACATATGAATTGTACTTTTTTTATCTTGGTTGATAAGATGAAGAAGTTCTGATCGAACCATGTCGGAATCAAAACTAATATTTATTGATTCTAATCATTCCTGCATTGCTTGTTTTCTGGACGACGATGTTGGTATTTTGTGAAGTTTGCGGCAATAGTAGGAGACATTGTACATGACAATAACAGCATTTTCGGGTAATTTGTTAAACAGTTTAGCAAACCATTCTTCAAATACAATTGCATTCATTTTTCATGATAATCGGAAGATTTTTTACCTTCAAAGAGTAGAAATGCATCATCCACGAATTCATGTTTAGATCCACAATGAAGAGTGATAAGTCGTCGTCCTTTCCCTGTAGGATTTCTTAACCCAGTAGATAAATCTTCAAGGAAAGCCTGTCTTTGATTTTTGACACCACTATCTACCCAAACTTTTTCTTTCGTATGACCTTCATTGAACCAAGTTTCATCCAGATAATAAATAATACGATCTTCTTTTCTATATTGTTTTACAGTTCTGAGATATCGTCGCCTCCATCGAATAATATGGTCACGTTCAATTAAAATACTTCTTCTGTTTCGTTTCAAGTATCTAAAGAATAATACATATATATATATATATATATATATATATATATATATATATATATATATATATATATATATATATATATTATTTATGTACCAAATGTATTTAAAAAAAAACTTACTTGAAATTTATCAGCTTCATTAATTCATACAATGAAGAACGCGAAAAAGGAGGCAAATCTGGGTGACGTTTTACTACTTCTAAAATCTTATTCAAAGTGGGCAATTCGTTCCTGTGGAAGAATTCATGCACTATCCGCCGTACTGAGTTCTTTACATATTCGTTAAATGTTGCAACTAGTTGAGGCCTTCCTCCATAATGGTTAGAAGTTGTAACAAATCCTTTCTGCTTATATTCTTTAACTACACGGTAAACAGTAGACTTTGCTACTCCTACAGAAAGAAATTCATCATTATTGTGGCACGAAAATATATAATTTTATTTGATTTTCTTACCTAATGTACGAGAAATTTCGCCTACTATAGCCGTTATATTCTTACCGGCGGAATTTTTCAAACTTTTGAACATATTTAATTTGCTCTGCTTATCGGCGACAAATAAATGCCCCAAATCAAGACGTTTTCTTTTCTTTATAGGTGAAAATTCCGTACTTGTACCAGGCTTTTCATCCATGATTCAAAATACATAATTTCAAATAAAATTCGAATATAAACAAAATTCGAATATGAAAAAAACTAAATGAAAAAAAAAACAAAACTCGAATATAAAACACTAAATGAAAAAACACGAGTAAAACAACACTCGAATATAAAAAACTAAATGAAAAATCACGAGTAAAAGAAAACTCGAATATAAGAAAACCGAAATGAAAAAAACACGAGTAAAAACAAAACTCGAATATAAAAAACTAAATGAAAGAAACACAAATAATATCGATACAATCAATATTATTAGTTCTTAAAAGAACTGATTTATTTTAAAGTAACGGAAATGCGAATAACCAAAACAGAAAAAGATAACCTCCAAACGAATGACAACTAATACATCAAATGTAAAATCTTTGTGCAATGTAAACCTGACGAAGCACTAGCCAATCAGAAGCGTCAGTTTTGGCGGTTAAAATGTAAAGTACCCCTCCTAGTTTAAAAACAGGGTATACTTCTTTATCACTCTATATCTCGAGAATGGAATGGGGTATGTGACCATATTCGGATTTCAATATAAGTCATAAAATATAAAAACTACCCACTGTAGCTTCTCATTATAATAATATGAACTAAATAAAAATTTGTAATAATATTGTTATTAGCAATTTAATATTTAGAGAAGAGATATATGCCGTAAGCGTGTTAGAATCGTGGAAGAAGACAGATAGACTGCGGGAAGGAAACAGACAGTTATAGATCAGCTAATCAGCGTCGCGGTTATGTTGTGGTAGGTGTAGCAAGACGATAGGTAGCTATGGCTGGCTATAACTATTTCGTTCGCTTCCAGTTTACCTGTCTTCTTTCACGCTTCTACCATACTTACGTCACATATCTCTTGCCCAAATTTTTAATAATTATTTTCTCGTAAAGACCTAATAATTAATCGATTTACAAAAATATGGGTATTTTATTTTTTTGTCTAGTATCATATTATGTAAAAATAAAAATTGGGTCACATACCCCATTGAATTTCTATAGTCTGTGAAGACAGTTTTATAAAGAAAGGTCTCATTTACACTAATACAAATAAATAATTGACTGTTTTTGAAAAATGTAATTTTTAGGTCCACATAAACTTGAAGTTGAAATAATTTACAAAACAATTTCATTAGTTAGTAGACAGGTATACTATTAGAGAGATAAACATATATCTCCCTTCATGACGGTCGCTAGTCTCTATCAGCAGTGTACAGGGTGTCCCATAACTTCAGGTACATATTAGAAGGGCATATAGTTCTTAATGTCCTGATTACGGAACAAAAAGAATTTTTTCAAAATTCAAAAATAGTTTTTGAGGTTTTTGAAGGAAACAGTTCTGGGACACTGGTTGAATAGGTTGTGTGTTTTTTTCATTACATACACATCTCCCAATCTTACTTGGTGTGACAAAGCTTTACGTAATTGCATAAATTAATTTCATTGTTAAATTATTTTATGTAATAGTTATAATTAATTTCACTATTCCAAATATTATAGTATCCAGGGGTACAAAAAATGTTCTTCTTAAGTGAACTACCCTTAATTATAGGAATTTTGAAAAAATTCTTTTTGTTCCGTAATCAGGACATTAAGAACTATATGCCCTTCTAATATGTACCTGAAGTTATGGGACACCCTGTATAGGTATAGGTAAATGAGAGACATATACAAAGAATTTATTTTTTATTTATTATAATACTTTATTGTATTTAACTTACAAGAATTACAATTGATATTGATGGGGGATGAGGGTGAGAGTCAGATTTTACCTTATATTTGTAACATTATACTTATTTGCGTTGCATTGATGGATATAAGAACTATAAGAACTATAACTATAAGAAAATTAGAATTCCAAAAATTTAAATCTACTGTGTTTAAAAAATTATTAAATAAAAGTTATTATAACGTAGAAGAATATTTAAAAGATGAAAATTTCATAAATGCGTAGGTATTGAAAGCAAGATTGTGAGCTTCATACCCAAATATTATAAATTTAAAAATGTATGTACTTTGCCTGTTTGTATCTAAATGTTTGATTTCCAAAATTGGACGTACTGTGCATGTAAATGCTTTTCAGTTAATAAAAATTATTATTATTATGAAATGATGAAAGGACAGTCATGCACATCTAAGCCCCTGGTGGGAATCGAACCCACGACCCCAAGATCCGAGAGGTGATGGTCGCTTCAAGCGATGCATGAACTTGCTCGGCCACCAAGGTGGCTTATACAAAGAATTTATGTAGTAGAAACTTTTTTTAGAATTGTTAATCAGCAATCAGAAATGCATATAATCCTACAACCATTATATTTTGTGATATATTTCGGAAACTGTGCTGAGGATTTTGCCATAATATAAGTGAAACATTGAATTTTAATAAATAAAGAAGAATGCAGCGAAGAAGAAATATTAACCTAAATTAATATCAGTGACATATTATGAGCACGGAAATGTAGAATTATCGGCTCAAAACCAGGGTTGTGCCTGTAATCTATGCTTCGTAAAATACGTCATTGTCTACGCGTAGACAATGATGTTTTCTTGATTAACATTGTATATTGCCTACGCGCATGTAGACTATGATTATTTGCTTTGCTTAAAAAGGGACAAAATATATTACTATTACTGATTAAGTTACAATATATAAATGAATGAGCCCTTGGTTGAAAGTAGCATACGATGTTTATCGAAATATTGAAGATAGTATTTTAATTTGTAACCAATAGATGACACTAGTTGTTGGACTGGGAATCACCAGGTCTGTTGGGTTGCTAACTACTATTTTATTAACATCGTATGCACATTTTTACAAAAATAAAAAAGTAAAATTTTATTGATTATATTTTTAAACCGTGCTGTGTATTTGTCTTTTACGAGCTTTAAGGTAAAATTGAACTTTTGAAACTTTTCGTTCCCTTTTTTATAAAATTTTATACGTCCCATTTTAATACCTGACTTTCACTGGACTTTTAGGTTAATTAAGAAATCAGGTGTATTTCGCTAAATCTCTAGTGCGCATGTTCACTATATACAAAGTTTATACAGTTTACATTCTCTACGCATTGTCTACATTTGACATCATTCTTTACGTAGTTTACGCATTTTAGTAATCTGTCAGATTACGCGTAGACGCGCAACCCTAGTTAGGGTGTCAGCTACGTTTTGTTTTCCAGGCCTGTATAAAATGTCATATTTATAGCATGATAACTCCAAGCGTCAGCGCTGAATTTTAACATTTTTATTTTTACTAGCGTGGTTACTGTACATGTACGTTACAGACTTTTGATTGGTAATTAAAAGACAATACTTGCCCAAAAGATAAAGCCTCTATTTTGGAAACGATTTTATGATGGCGTAGGCTTCATTTTCAACGGCCGAATGTTCACGCTCACCACAATTTAGAATACAAGAGAAAAATGCTACTGGTTTACCAGCCTGTCTTAGAATAGCTGCAATATTATGCTCAGAAGCATCAGTGGAAATTTAGTATTGTTAAAGAAAGCTATTCTCTGTGAAAAATTTGGTATCCACTTGGAATAATATGTAAGCATGCCATGAGTTATACGAAGTGATAAAATGTTCGTTGGAGAAGGTAGTTCTTTTAGTGGTTTTAAGCGACTACTGTCCGCTTGTATGGTGATATTTTCAATTATATAGCCAAGTAAATTAATGCGATTTTGCGCAAATGAGCATTTTTCTTTATTGAGAGTAAGTCCATATTTGTCGATAGTTTGTAGAAAACGCTTCAGATTTTCATCATGTAGCTTTGCTATGCGATGATGGGACAGCAGCTAAGACATTGGAAGTATTTCCTTTCATTATTGCATTTAACGTTAACGATTTCTTGATACTTCTGCAGATATTTGCAGAATGGTCTTTTTTGAAAATAATTGGCATATTGCATCGACAGCTGGACAATTTTTTCTTCGATGTATGTGCCCTCCGCAAAAAAGCATTGTTTCTTTTGTGAAGGCATAGCGGTAGTAGTTTTCTAGTTATTATCTACAGACACATTTTCAGTATTAGAATTATTAACCTGTTTTATTGCATTTAGTGACGATTTATTAAAATTACAATAATTGATTTCTGCCATTTCTAAGGTATTGCTTGATTACACGCTTCATCCAAATTTAATGTGAGGTTTTCAAGTAGCCTTTGTCGTATTTTATTCGACGTAATTCCAGCAATAAATACATCCCTGATGTAATTTTCTCGGTTATTATACGCTTTGACGTCTTGACATCTTGAAATTACAATCTTTAGCTAGCTGTTTTAGAGCCTGAATGTAATTGTCGATATTCTTGAAAGCCTACACAGAAGAAGAGACATGATTAACCAGCAAGTTTAATTTTATATCATCGACAAGGATAGTATCACCCTGAACAAATAAAAAGTTTTTAAAAGTAGTTTCAAAGTGGAGTTAGGAAGGGCTACAGCGGGAACAGTTTACATCAAGCCGGTAACAACTTTGTCTGTAGCCGTTGGATACTCTCACCACCAAAAGTTTTGGAGTGGTAGGAACTTTTACGTGACGCTCAGTTGAGAGCTAATATGCTCCCAACCCGGGCCGGCGCGTACAACGCTAAAGAAGCTCGCCGATGCAGAGCAGGCTGTGATCGTACGGAGAGTCTCTCACATGTGTTGCAGGTGGGTGGTGTAACGCAATATAGCCGTTTAGAGAGACAAAACTATGTGGCAAAGACAGTGAAGAAGGCAGGTGTCAGGAAGGGGTTTACGGCTGAAGTAGAACCACTTATCACTTGCATGGACGGACAGTTTAGATAGCCTGACCTCATCTTGACCCCAGAAACGATATAATCATTTCTGACATTGCGGTTAGCTGGGAGGGCGCCAAACCTTTGACATCCTCTTACTACCAAAAGCAGAAGTACTATTCGAACGAGAAATTCATCTCTGCTATTCGGGCGAAGTACGGGGCCAACAAACCTATTCTGATCGCGCCGTTTATAGTGGGTGCAAGAGGTACGTGGTGTACTCTAAACCGTACCTTTGTATCTGTTTTCGGTATGAGCCGCCGAGATCAGGAAATAATCATTCTTGTCACTCTGAAAGCGAGTGGACAATTCATGCCGATTTCTATCGTCGGACATGGCGCAACACCACCGCTAGACGCTACTCCACTATAATAGTTTAATTGAGTTTTGATTGACGACAGGTATTTAGCTTAAATGTTGTCCGCGTGTCTTGTATCGCGATCAATTTAAATAATAGCCAAATGCCGATTTCTATCGTCGGACATGGCGCAACACCACCGCTAGACGCTACTCCACTATAATAGTTTAATTGAGTTTTGATTGACGACGGCTATTTAGCCTAAATGTTGTCCGCGTGTCTTGTATCGCGATCAATTTAAATAATAGCCAAATGCCTCGCCATATAATTAGTGATGTGCATGAATGGATTAACAATATTCCCTCTGTCCCTATCTACTATCTAGAGAAACCATTGCCAAGGGAACGGACTTGGAAAAATTAGCGGGGAAATAAGACACTGTTGAGCTTCACTCTACTCTTACACTGTAAGGAGACATGAGAGGTGTAGCATAAGTGGGAGATATGTTTCGGATATCGCCGGTGAAATATTACTACTTTCATCGTTTCTTTACTTAATCGGTAAAGCGGAACTTCGTACTTTAGTTTGCCTCGGCATCGAATGTTTACGTTGTTCTATCTGTGGGTAACATTGAAACTTAAGTTTACTAATCATTACATTTAGATGTGGGCATATATCATTAACATTTCGGTGTATTTTGGTAGTTTGTTCCACCGGTGTGTTGGTTGTGCTTTTGTAAATTTGTCATTTTATACTCCGGTGTGATCCGATTCGAAGACACTACCAGGCGGGGTGTTTGATTGGGGCGGTACATCTGTCAAAGAATAACTCAGGTGTCCTACGGCCAGCTCAGCGAAGACTAAAACCTCGCGTAGAGCAGAAGGGCAAATGCTGGCTTGATATCGGTGTTCAGTATGCACAGAGACTGCGAAAGCACGGCCTATTGATCCTTTTGGCTTCAAGAGTTTTCATCGAGAGGTGTCAGAAAAGTTACCACAGGGATAATAGGCTTGTGGCGGCCAAGCGTTCATAGCGCTTTTTGATCCTTCGATGTCGGCTGTTCGTGTCATTGCGAAGTAGAATTCACCAAACGTCTGATTGTTCACCCGCCAATAGAGAACGTGAGCTGAGTTTAGACCGCCCTGAGACAGGTTACTTTTACCCTACTGCTGACATGTCGTTGCGATAGAAATCCTGCTCAGTACGAGAGGAACCGCAAGTTCGGTCATTTGGTTCACGCACTCGCTCGAGCGGGTGGTGGTGCGAAGCTACCATCCGTGGGATTATGCCTGAACGTCTCTAAGGTCGTATCCCGTCTAATCATAGTTTCGGCAACGATATTTCTTGGAGCCACCAATAGTCAAAAGGCTCAAAATAATGTAGCAAATTTATTTGTATTATTAGGCTAGCGATATTCGTATCGTTAGTCACACGAGTCTAATTTGCTAGATATAGGAACTCGGTTAACGATCAGATTTTAATCTGATTTTGCTCAACCGTCCCACAACCAGTGGAACATGAGTTACACGAATTATATATATAAGAAGAAATCTCAGCAAGAATATCTAAAGGTATGAAGAGTATTGCGATCAACGTCACACTATATAAAGCGGTAGTATTATGTGCATGCGAATTATGGGTATTAAAAATGGGTAACCAAAGAAAACTTGTGATTTGAGAAAGGAAAATGTGGAGGGTATTATTCGGGGGGTAATAAAGTGCGGAGAGGGATATGTGATTAAGAAGAACGGATGACGAAGTAATGAAAATATGTCTATTTAATTTGTGTAGTGTAACAGATATACCTAAATAGTGACATTACTTTATAACACACTAAAAATAGCAATGAGGAATGTCGTAGTGTTACAGACATGTAATTATCTACTATACTGCCCTCTGTATTAATTTTTATCCAGTGGCGTTTACATTTAAATCAAATTATTATTTTATGGGTTATGTCAAGTCTATATTTTTGTAAGAAACAAAATTGTCAAATAAAATACATTTATTTTTACACTTAAAAAGTACCCATAAATATTTCGCGTTACGCCTATGGGTACGAAATGTAATGAAATTATCTTCAAATACTATTATATTAGCCGGCTTATGAATGATCTTAAAAAGTCATCTTTCGTGAATAATACTTTTTATTCTAGATATGAATAGTCCGAAACCGTGTCGTCAAAATCGAGCAGGAATTATAAAAGTTTGTTCAACGTCCACAAATATACTAGACACAACATGCCCTATACCTCACTATTGTTTGTTATGCTCTCGGCTGGACAGGAAGAGACAACCAGAGATAGAGATATACTCGTATACAGTCCACTCTACAGTTTGTCGAGAGATGTCTATACGGTCCTTATAATGTATTTGTGAAATTTTGCTCCGTTGTTTGGAAGTTGTGAAGTCGTTCGGGCCTCAATTTTGTAACTATAAATTCTGTCTGATTTCAAATTCTGTCAGAATTGGGTTTTCGCCACTACGAATTCTACTGCTCCAGACCAGTTTTGAAATCTATCCGGAAAAAAATCGGGGAAACCTCTATTCTGTCAGATTTCAAATTCTACTAGTCTGGAGCAGTAGAATTCGTATTGAGGAAAACCCAATTCCGACAGAATTTGAAATCAGACAGAATTTAACTTAAAGTTAAAAAATCGAGGCTCCCTTGTTCAAAGTTTTCCGGTTTCATTGATTTCTATAATTCTGCCTTTTTCAAGTAAGATTTTAAATAAAATGTACATAATTTTAAAAACTCGTATTAAATTAAAAACAATTAATTATTACTACCATAAGAAATTTACCTACGGGAATTTCGGTCCGACTGTATTCATAACGATATTCTGGATCACGATTCATTAAATAATCATGGCATTCATTTGCTTAATTTAATTTTAGACATTTATTTCAAAATCCGGAACCACCATGAAACAAAAATAAATTTAGAAAAAAAATACAAATAGAATAAGAAGCAAGTATATGAAAACAACATTGTTTAAAAATCAATAGAATAAAATAAATAATTATATACAATTCTTTTTATCCTTTCTTAATACAAATAACAATTTGTTTCATGCATATTATAATTGGGTTTCGTTAATAATAACTCAAATGTTTCAAATATAGTACAGTTTATTTTAATAAAACAAGCAGTGACATCTAGAGAATACTTCGTGAGGTGACTTTACATATCTCTATCCTTAATTGTCTTGTTCTGTCCAGCCGAAAACAAAACAAATGCTATTAAGTTATATATAGAGTATTTGTGATCGTTGGGTTTGTTAACTGTATTTTGAAAGAGTTTATTCTGAACAAACCGCACCTCCCCCTTCAACCGCGAACACAAAAAATTTGACGGGAAATTTGAACATATCTAAATATTTAATTAAATTTATCTCTGTTTGGAGTTCCTGTGGCATAATCTATTGTAATATGCAAATATCTATCATTTATACGTTTACATTAATTGTATTTGTTCTTACTGTAATGTATTTAAATTATTTGAAACGTTTAAATCCATATTATAGTACTGAAATCAACTTTCCGAACAAACCATACGTACTTTGACAGTTAATTATTCATTATACTGTTATAGTTTGAATATTACACAATTACATAAAGTAAATAAATATGTAATTCACCTAATTGTATTATAATTAACCTGCACACCCAAAAAGGCCACGTAACATACCCACGCAACCTGTCCACTCAATCTGCCTACGCAACAATATGGGCGTGCAACTTTTATAAAAACAACTTTAAAATAACGATACCTAACGCACAGAACTCGGATTATAGAAAGTGGTTTAGGTAGACAGTGTTACCATAGCAACAATGTCATTGACAATATCTAATTTAATATGATAAAATCAAATTTAATTCTTTTTACCTTTTCTACGCGGGTAGGGGAAAATCTTCATAAACACCAGACAGTACGGGCTATACTGTCTGGTACTACCGAATTCTTACCTGCTAAAAACCCCTCCAGTTGTTTAATAATAACCATAACTAAGAATAACATAACATGTTTATTTTTGTTTTCTAAATGACGCCTGGTAAACGCTTGCACGGTACATATATGTCATCATCATTACCGATATCTGTGTACAAAGCAGATTGGCCCACCCAGCAATAGGTAATAAGCCATGATGATATATTTATTTATTTATTATTTACAAATTTTTATAAATTAAAAATTATTTTATCTATTCTGGTCTCTACTTTTTTAAATTGTATTTATAATACATTTCAGTGTTAAATAATCGACAGAATGAATTTTATAACATAATAAATAATAAAAAGTTAAAAAAAATACCAAATTACTATTTATTATTTATTTTATTATATTGCATTTCAGGAGTTGTATGATATAAAAGAATACAATTAAATAGTTTTATAAAATATTATGTGATATTTAAAGTGATAAATTATTGTGCCATAATAATAACCATTCTATACATATCACTATATTACGAAATTGAATTGAAAAATAACTTCATTCGTTTTAAAATTGAATTTTATTTTCGATTTAATAAATAATTAATCATTATTTTTAATTTTATTACAGACAAATATATTATTTAATTCATCGTAGAATAATTCTTAAACTTATTTTATTTTTTATTTTTATTATTATATTTAATATAAATTATTCATTATCCTATTTTATTTCTTCTTTTACCTATCTTCATGAAGAGCATTTTATTCTATTTCCAGTTTTTTGTTGTAAGACGGAGTGAATTCGCATTGCTCTAATACATAGTGCATGCAGCTTTTCCAAATCATATAATTTATCCGAGGATATTTTTAATTATTTCGATTTCGAAATGTTTTATTCTTCGAAAACATTAATGCCGAATGAGAAGAGATCTTCAAAGTATATTCTCTTTTCATTTGCACGGCATATTTTTGTAACATTATGTTACATATTTTCATACTTATTATTAGTTAGTTTTTTGTAAGATCAAGATAATAAGTATTGTTATTATATAAAAACATTAAAATCTCGTTAATCCATTCATGCGCGTCACAAATTAAATGACGAGGGCATTCGGCTATTACAAGTATTTATTGGTTCATTAAAGACATTATACTTTGGATGTTACCCAAGAAGGTGTTTAAATTTAAATTAAGCACATGCTCAACAAAATAATACATAGTATGATATATCACATAAAGAAAAGTTATTGCATGAGGGGGGGGGAGCAGTGACTTCATCCAGGGAGATGTTGGGTGGTGGCGGAAGGCACCTGGGCAGCCTGGTTCCCTTGTCTCGTTCGGGAAGGTGGCGGAAGTGGTCGGCGTCTCCAGGTACTAGCCATGAAGCGCTAGTATAGCGAACTGTCCCACTTAAGGCAGGAGTAGACAACGGAACTTTTCAGCTGGGCGGAGAGACTGATGGCCTCTGATAACTTCCACCAGAAGTGGAAGGCAGTTGATAACTTTGCGGCAGCTTCCTGGAACCGTGGTGGTCGTAATCTAGTCGTTTCCTTTACCAGAATTCGGCTAGCGTCCTGGGTGCATCATAACAGACCTGGACATCGCAGATGACGATGGGGTTGTTGGGAATGTGGATGGCTAGGTCCAGGTATGAAGAGTGTGCCATCAGGATGACGGACGCGGGCTCCATCTCGGTTAGCTAGCCCTTGGAACGTGAATGCCGCACCAGCGTGGAAAAATTTTGCTGTGCCGATCGATTTGGCGGAAGTGGTTGACCCTGCAACCCTGGAGGACGTGGCACAGGGATTCAACGGGACAACAATGTCGAAATGTTCCGCCTTTCAGGACTACATTTGGCAAACCATAAAAACAGGGATTGAACAACGTTCAATCAGACGCGTCAGATCTAAAGCTCTGACTGCCAGTTCACTGCCGAGCGATCCCGGTCCCCGGGTGCAAGCCCGGTTGAAGCACACTGGTGAGGGCGGGTAACTATTCATACCCTACTAGCTATGCAGGCTAGTGCTCGAGCTGAATTGTCACGCAGCTCACCCGCGGAAGTGACGTAGCACTCCTAAGCAGCATATGCATTTGAAACCACTACCCTCTCCCATCGCACATGCTGCAGACCACAGGACGCCTCCCATTACGCCGATCGGGTATAAGTACCCCGGGCACGGTCAGTCTCACGGAGTACCAGATTAACCTTCCTGTGGAGGTTGCGCGGATACAAGGCTGAAGTGGCAATGGCACCGACGACACCATCCCTGGCGACGCATAGCAGCATCACCCCTCCAACCCCAATAGCTACTTATATAGGCTCCTGCAAGCCACGCATAAGTATCGCCAGCTCCAAGGTGGGGGAGTCGCCACTTCCTTGCTTCCACCTGGCAGCTCTTGGGAGAAGACGAGGCTAATCCGTCCGATACCACCAGGCATCCACACCCTTGGCCCAATGAAGTGTGCAAGTACCCACTACTGCAGCGTAATGGCATCTTGCACACTCCTCATTCTAGCTGCGCACGACAATCACACAACTTTCAGCCCATCGTTCAACCCAGCTTCACGCACACTCACTTGCATTCAGCTTATACCATCCTCCAATACAGAGATGCTAACCCTCTCCGGCATCCCTTTCTCTCCGCCCCGCCAATCGCTTGTCGAAAGCCTCACCAGCGAATTTTTCTGCCGCCCTGTATCTATCCTTGTTTTCTAGTACTCCTGAAACGTCTAAGGTTCCCCTTCGCAAAACCACCCCCATCGTTCCCAGGTCCCTACCGTCTTCGAGGAGAGTACAGTTCTAAAGAACATGCAGCCAATCCTTATCCGCTTTACCACAAGCACACAAACTCTCGTCCTCTAAGCTCCTCGCATGCAACAACGCCCTTGTGCTCTCATGGCCTGTCAGCAGATAATTCAGCTTCATGATGAAGCCACCGACACCGGCCGGCAAATGAAACGTCGTGGATGAAAGGGTAGGTTACCCTACTCTTCTCTGCTGCCAAGCCTCAATGGCTTTTCCCGCCAACAGGGTCTTCACCTGGGGTTGGTTCAGACTCCTATCCTCCCCAACCCGCAGCCATGTCCATGGGTGTTCGCCCTCCTCTTCGTCTCCAGCCATATAGTGCGCAGTTGACGAACGACCCTACATGCATTTATACCACGTCCTCACTCCTTACTTAAAATCCTTCGCACCATGCCAACCGCTCGTACTACTTTTGCATTCATTATTTCCAGATGTACTCTAAAATTAATTCCCGCGCACATTCACTCCCAGATATCTCACTTTGGACACATGGCGCAGATTCACCTCTCCCACTCGCACCAGTGGAGGTCGGTTAGCTGACAACCTATCCTTCAGGAACGTAGTCACCGACTTGGAACCGGAGACAGGCACATCCACCCGCTCTCCCCACCGTACCCCGAAAAGGCGGGAGGGCTCCCGCTTCAGCGTCAGTCTGTGACTGATCGACAAGCAGGCGTCAAACATCGACTTCACGTACAGCCCTAGCGCCGCCCACACATGACGGAAGCTCGGTCCTCTGCCTCTCTCTGTGCCAAAGTATGCAACTGTTCCCGTCTAGCTCGCTGAAATAACCTGCGCAAGCGCCTTAAATTGCGCTGCAATGCCAAGTCGCTTGTCCACCACTGGACCTGTCTTCGCCTCTTGCCCCTCGGTCTCCTCCGTAGGACACGATCATTTACCCTGGACACTCAGTTCAAAATAACCTTCGATTGCTTTTCGGCTGGCAAGTCGACAGAGTCGGCTTCGGCGACATCAACAACGCTCTTCAATTACGTCTCGTACAGTTCCCAATCTACACCCATAGTTACCCAACCCAGACGATCTACCGTGTCGCGCCCACCGCATCTACCCGAAACCATTAATAACATCGCATGGCCCGACATACCCCAACTATCGAACACATTCCAGGTTCAGTTAAAACGATTCCCAGCCCTGCTAACCAACGAAACATTATTATCGCTCATTCCGCCTGGCCCGCAGTAAACTCGGCTGGTTCGGCACAACTAACCCCCGCTTGTTGCTTAGGTCTTCAAACAACCGATCGCATTCAACCTTCTTCCTGTACCGGTCGTCCCCCTTGATGAACCACAGCGGCGAAACGGCATTCTCGTCTAACCCCGCTACTAACGGAGTACCATTCTTCCTTTTTAATTCGCCGTACGGCACTGATCTGCACATTCGTAACCTGGCTCTTAATGTTCTTCAATACCTTCTCTTTAACCACTTCGGCTGCCATTGGCTCATCCCCCTCGGCTCTAAGGACGATCGCGTAGTTAACGTTGCGCGGCTTCTGTACTTGCGTACCCGTTCCCCTTTGACCCCTTGCCCGCCTGTAGTAGCACTAACCTTTCTCCACCCTTGTTCCCCCAAAACTGACTATTCCCCCTATCAAGAGTACTGTCCACCTACCTTCAAAGTGCAGCTATCCCATCCCTTGAATGGATCGCACACACACCCGCAGTCGAAAAACGCACTCGGACTGGGTTAAAACGCACCCGTGCATCGGAAAGTTACATTGGAAGACGTGGCACAAGGATTCAACTCTGGAACAACAATGCCTATTGGCACTACATTCGGCAAACCATAAAAACAGGGTCTGAATATCGTTCAATCAGACGCGTCGGAGCCGAAGCTCTGACTACCAGTTCGCTGCTGAGCGATCCGTGTCCCCGGGTGAACGCCCGGTTGAGGCCTACTAGTTATGCAGGCTTGTATTCGAGCTGTATTGTCACGCAGCTCACTTGCGGGGGTGACGTAGCACCCCTAAGCAGCATATGACCGGGTATTAATATCCCGGGTACGGTCAGCCCCACGGACTACTAGATTAACCTTCCGATGGAGGTTGCGCTGGCATAAGGCTGAGATAGCAATGGCACCGACACCACTATCCCTGGTGACGCACAACAGCATCACCACCCCAACCCCAACAGCTACTTATATAGGCGTAAGTGTCGCCAGCTCCAAGGTGGTGGAGTCGCTACTTCCTTGCTTTCACCCGGCGACCCTTGGGGGGAGGCGAAGCTAATCCATCCGGTACCACCCGGTTTCTACACCTTTGGCCCAATGGAGTGTGCAAATACCCACCACTGAAGCGTAGTAGCATCCTACACACCTCCTATTCAAGCTGCTCACCAGACTCATCCATCGTTCACCCCGTCGTTCAACTCAGCCACAATCACACTCTCACTCATTCATCTGCCACCCCACATCCAAGACCGAGACAACTATCCTTCTTCCGGCATTCTCCTCTCTCCGCCTTTTCAGCCGCCTGTCGAATGCCTCCCGAGCGAATTCCTCCACTGCCTTGTAGCTACCCTCTGTGTCTAAAACCCCGGAAACATCTAAAACTAGGGATGTAACGGATATCCGCACCCTCATATGCAACTTCGCATTATCCTCATAAAATTAGACATCCTCATCCACATGTTTAGTTTTCAAATATCCGCTTCCTCATTCGCATCCTCATATTTTTTGAGGATATTTATCGGGATATACCGACAATCAACGGATCATCCCGAAGTACTTCAGCGGACGATTTGGCGCGCTATTGACAGTGTTATTGCCCTGAGTGAGCTCTGCGTGTTTTAATGTACCCGCTATAAGGGACACTATATCTATAGTCTATAAGTTGCGAAACGCGTCAAGTGTGTTCTTCGTTATTAAGAAACCTAAAATAAGTTACATTTGGACATATTTTATTGTAACTGACAATGAACACGTAAAATGTTAAGATTGTGGTAATTTATCCTCCCGTAAAGGTCGAGGTACAACGTCTTTGAAAAATCACCTTCGGAGTGCACATTCCGCTCAATACGCCGAATTTATAAAGCAGGATGAAGACGATGAGAAACACAAAGAACAAAAAGAAAAATCTGAAAAATTAACTCCTATTCAACAAGCTAAAAAGCAACTTACTCTACAAGAATCTATTTTAAACAAAAATGCATGGGCTACATCACATCCTAAAAGTAGAGAATTTGATAAAATTATTACTGAAATGATAGCAATATAAAATTTACCATTTAATTTTGTCGAAGGAATAGGTTTCCGACGCCTTTTACATGCTTTGGAACGTAGATACAATTTACGAGGACGTT
Source organism: Harpalus rubripes (assembly GCA_963082715.1). NCBI lineage: Eukaryota > Metazoa > Arthropoda > Insecta > Coleoptera > Carabidae > Harpalus > Harpalus rubripes. The sequence continues at coordinate 16,840,992 of OY720465.1, forward strand.
AGTTTTTTTACTACAAATATGAGTGATGAAATTTATCCAGGGGTTGTAGCTAAAATAAAAGATTTATTGAAACATTTAAAAAGCTTTTCAATTACCACGGATATATGGTCAGAACCAAGTGCAGGTGTATCTCTTTTGAGCTTAACATGCCACGCTATCACTAATCATTTTCAAAGGATTGCCTTTATGTTGAAAAGTGAAAAGTTTTGAAGGACGTCATACTGGCGATATTATAGCTGAAAAATTTCATTCTATGTTACAATATTGGGATATACCATCGAACAAAGTTCACTGCATAGTTCGTGACGGAGGCACTAACATGAAAAGGGCAATACAACTTTCAAATTGCAATGATATAGATTGTGCTGTGCATAAGTTGCAATAATTATATGTACGAGCTGCTTTGGAATCACAAGAATATGTAACTCAGTTGGTTGCAAAATGTATACAAGTAGCAGGGCACTTCAGACATTCGGTTATTGCACAAGATCAACTACATAAAATACAAAAAGATCTCTTAAACAAGGTATGTATGATGTATTTATTTATTCAAATATTCAAATGAGAAAAATTTATTGTTAAAACTTGTTACTTACAGTTGTTCTCTTATAATCCATCGACTAATTTTATTTTATTATCTTTTAAATTACATACGGCTGTATCATGCAACACATCGCTTATATTAAAGACCGTAGTTAAATATTTTGACAAATAGAAACAAATATAACAAGTGACTCATCACTAAATATGATGGAACGCCTTGTACAAGTTAAAGATGCATTGAGCTTATACGCTAACAATAATAAACATGTGCAACAACTAACTCCTCAGGAATGGTTAGACAGCGAACAATGTGTGAGAACTTTTAAACCGATTGAAGAAATAACAAAAACAATGAGTAGTTCACAAACGAGTATCGCTTCTGTCTTTCCACTTATACATGTGTTGAGAACTTCTTTGCAAGAAGAAGAGACAAAAACAAATAATAATCTGGTTTTCAAGGGGGTTATTACGTCACTGATTTTCGAAATAAATGCTAGATTTGGTGAAATACTTAACAAGAATATATTTGTGCTCTCTACTTATCTCGATTCGAGATTGAAATTAAATTTTTTTAATCAAATTATAAAAAAGAAAGTTGAAAATGAGATATTCTCATTATTTAGCGTTAACAATATTCGAAATACTCAGCAAGCTAGTGCAACTGTATAGTCTCTTGTAAAAAAGGTCAAGAAATAGTGAAGGCATAGCTCAGCCACAGCCTTCTCCTACATCCTCCAGCACTCAGGAAGAAACTCGGCGTTCTGGGGTACCTACATTAAACAATTTATTGATGGAAGTCATAAATTCAAGTGATGATGAAGAATCTATTCCCGAGAGTAGTAAAGTTTTGGATAATTATTCAATTTTTAAGTTTTTGATAAACGAGTATAATCAAAATAAAAAACTTAACATTAATGAACATCCACTTGACTGGTGGAAAAACATTTCCAAATTTGAAAAATTATATAGCACCGTACGAAAATATTTATCTACTCCACCTAGCAGCGTACCAAACGAACAGCTTTTTAGTGGAGCTGGATTAATATTCGATGAGTTACGAAATCGTTTAGAATGGGAAAAGGCCTGTAAATTACTTTTTTTACAGTATAATTTACGTTTAATTAATTTTGAATATTAATAGTTTCATAAAGCTTCAATTGTCAAATTATTGTCAGTAGTACATAGCTTCCACTTACAGAGTGTATTTTATTTGTTTTATTCATATTAAATTTTCTAAATACTCAACATTGTATTTATTACTACAAAACTGTAATTTATTTCGTAAATATTATGCATGTTGATATATCCTTACCCTCATCCGCATCTCCATCTGCATCCCCAAATTCTTATGCATCCATATCCTCATCCGCATCCAAAAATTCACACATTCTCACATCCTCATCCTCTTCTGCTAAACAATATCCGTTACATCCCTGTCTAAAACCCCCCTCGATTCGATACTGTTTGCCATGATATACTATTACTAAAACTTGAGTGCGTGGGTGTACGAGGCATTGCATTATCAAGGTTCATATCCTATCTATCTGGAAGAACTCAGTGTGTCAAATTGAAGACAAAAGACACTTACACCCCTATACTGTCAGATAAGGGCTTCATTCATCGCGGCGTACCACAGGGGTCAGTGCTTGGACCCCTTCTTTTCTTAGTGTATATCCGGTAGTACGACAATAATAAGTTATCCCTAAATCTAACTAAAACATCATGTTCTCAATTCTTCTTGAATGTCTCCAGCAAAGTGGATGTAACTCCTGCTGAACTACGTATTTCCCCAGTTGGTTCTACTAGATGTCTCGGCGTTTTCTTAGACGAGGATACCAAGTGGAACACGCAAATTTCCTACGTAATAAATAAACTAAATAAGAATTGTTATTGTTTCCGAACACTCACCTCTATATTTGACACACCCAGTCTTCTAACTATTTATTACGGATACTTCTACTCAATTGTCACATTCGGCATCAGCATATGGGGCACTCCATCATCAATATACGAAGTATTTACTGTACAAAAAATAGTAATACGTATTATTTCAAAACTACATCCTTTGAGTTCTTGCAGAGGTCAATTAAAAAAATTAGGCCTTCTAACGGTACCGTCTATTTATATTTTAGAAATAATCAAGTTTGTATTAAAAAATTTCAGCAATTTCACCACCTTCAATTCACAGTATTCTACTAGACAAACTAATACAACTCTGTGTGAATATGTTAGCATCAAAATATACAATGCTTTACCTGTAAATTTAAAAAACGGATCTCACAATTCTATAATAAAAGCTGTAGAACTGATATTGATTACCAAAGAATATTATAATATTCAAGATTTCTTTGCAGACTGTGCTAATAACCTCTTTTTTTAATAAACAATAAATTGACACTCTACTAATAATAAGAGTGAAGCTTGTCTGATCTGCACGACTGCTTGTTTCTTTGTTTAAAAAATCTTATTCGTGGTGTGTTATTTTTTTTCGTTATTCTCATCTATATTAATTTATCACCTATATGTTATATTACAACGTACTGTATAAGTAAACTATTTATCAATATCTTATGTAATTTGTTTTGAGTATTTATTTTGCCAAATTGTTGTTGTGCCAAAAGTTTGTAATAATATTTTATTGCATTTCATTTTATTGTGTTACTCACTTCAGGGTTTGCTTGAAAATCAGCTGAAGCTGAAACAAATCCCTTTGTACTTTTTATGTGCAATAAACATTATTATTATATTATATTCCAAACCCCATCACCACCAGGTCCCTAACATCGTCGAGTAAGGTCCAGTTACAGAGAACATGCAGCCAGCTCTCATCCGCTCGGTCATCCTCCATTCCTCTCGCGTGCAAGAACGCCCTCATGTTTTCATGGCCTGTCAGCAGATAGTTCAGCTTCAGGCTGGGATCGAACCACCGACACCGGGCGGCAAAGGAGACATCATGGACAAAGGAATAGGTTGCCCTACCCTTCTCCGACGCATCCCATTCCGGCTGCCACGCGTCAATGGCATTTCCTACCAACAGGGTTTTAACCTGAGATAAGCTCAGACCTCTAAATTCCCATCTGTTGTCAGGTTCATGGGTGTTAGTCCAATCATATGTTTCACCTTACACATGCCTCCAACCACCACGGTAATTCCTCCATTAGTAACTGCCTAGCCTCCGTGCTAACAGTTTTGCATACCCAAATACATGCATACAAAGCTACCCTTTCGCACTTGTTAGATAATTTCTTACTATACCCAAACTCAAGTACTTCGCACCACACACTGCGTACATAAAGTGCGCAGTTAACGAATAATCCCTTAAATAATACCCTGCGTGCGTATCTTTCCAATCCCCAATCCCTTCTTAACACCTTTATCATCATGCCTACCATTCGCACCACTTTTGCATGCATTAACTCCAGCTGCACTCGGCAATTTATACCTGCACTCACATTTACTCCCAGATATCGTATGCTGGGCACATGGCGCAGACTCACTTCCCCCTCTCGTACCACTGGAGGTCGGTTCGCCGACAACCAACTCTTCAGGAGCATCATCAGTAATACGCGTCCTCATTCTTCGTAACCGCTCGCTGATACTCCGGACATTTTCTCGACAAAATACCATACGCACTATTCCTATTTGCAACCACACAATTCCTGCATATTTCGTCACTTACAATATTTTGCTAAATGACCCTTTTTTCCGCTCTGACAGATTCTCTTTCTCCGGGCATTCTCTCGCCATGTGCCCATAAGCATAACATTAGTAACAACGCTGTACGGCATCTACCTCGTGCAACGGCTCAACCCGATATACACACTCTCTTCTTAACATATAATATCTTTGGTAATTCCCGACACTTCTAACGCCCATCGCCATTTTTGTTCCGATATTACGCGCGTCCTCGCTAATTATTCCGGCATGTCGATTCTGTCTTTTACACTCTTCAAATAAATTTTTTCTAAAACTTTGTCTCTAGCCATCGTGGGAATATCGTAAATCACTACCTTAGGCCCAACCTTACGCGGAGCCTCAACCCTTAGCCCAAGCTCTCTGAACTTACCCCCGTCTTTAATTAGCTGCAGTTCCTTCTCGCTAGCTGCCTCAATGGCGATTCCATTCTTATTCCGCCGCACAGCGCTGATCCGCATATTCGTAACCTGCTTGCTGATGTTCTCCATGACTTTTCTTTCTTAATAATGTAATGTGCAGTGCCCGCCGTCGCCGCCACTGTTACCGCCTCTGACCCCGTCGCTGTCGCGGCCGCTGTCGCAGGGACGAGCGAGTGTCTATTGTTAGCGATGACGCAAGCGACTGGTCGGAGCCTGCTTAATTACGCGGTTGATGTAACCTATTGTGTTTTATCTAGAAGTGTTCCAGTGAGTTCTGGAATTTTCGGCTAGAGTATATAAGCACCGTTACCGAAGGCACAAGACAGTCTGTTATAAGCGTTGCGTGTTAAACAGTTGGTGATATAAACAGATAGTAGACAAGTGGTGAATATAAATAAACACAGTTGTATAAATAAATAAGTGATATATATATATATATATATATATATGTTAGGAATAATGTTAGTAAAGGTGAGGATTATAACAAATCAAACAACTGTTCCCTTTGAAATTATTATATTGAACCGTTTCTCTGAAGGTTTACAACTTAACTGACTACTAATTCTTCCTTTATTGGCGGCCAGCCGTGATCTATGATGTAACGATGTAGTTATGTTGGCATTTGCCTGGGCTACAGTAATTAATGTACAGTTATTAGCAATTATAACAGTCATATCCTAACACGGCCATCCTGAAAACTGTGCGCCCTCGCACAACCATCTGTAACAGAGTTGTAAAAAAATAAAACAAACAAAATATTATTTAAAATGCATCCACCTAATTGGCCATACTCTCAAAACAAGCAATTCAATTCAACTCGGTGCTGCCAAGGCTCACAACAACAAATCAAATAAACTCGGCGCCACCAAAGCCCATAACAACAAATTCAATATGCTCGGCGTTATTAGAGCCCACAACAACAAATCAAATAAACTCGGCGCCACCAAAGCCCATAACAACAAATTCAATATGCTCGGCGTTATTAAAGCCCACAACAACAAATCAAATAAACTCGGCGCCACCAAAGCCCATAACAACAAATTCAATATGCTCGGCGTTATTAGAGCCCACAACAACAAATCAAATAAACTCGGCGCCACCAAAGCCCATAACAACAAATTCAATATGCTCGGCGTTATTAAAGCCCACAACAACAAATCAAATAAACTCGGCGCCACCAAAGCCCATAACAACAAATTCAATATGCTCGGCGTTATTAAAGCCCACAACAATAAATCAAATAAACTCGGCGCCACCAAAGCCCATAACAACAAATTCAATATGCTCGGCGTTATTAGAGCCCACAACAACAAATCAAATAAACTCGGCGCCACCAAAGCCCATAACAACAAATTCAATATGCTCGGCGTTATTAAAGCCCACAACAACAAATCAAATAAACTCGGCGCTACCAAAGCACATAACAACAAATTCAATATGCTCGGCGTTATTAAAGCCTACAACAACAAATCAAATAAACTCGGCGCCACCAAAGCCCATAACAACAAATTCAATATGCTCGGCGTTATTAAAGCCCACAACAATAAATCAAATAAACTCGGCGCCACCAAAGCCCATAACAACAAATTCAATATGCTCGGCGTTATTAGAGCCCACAACAACAAATCAAATAAACTCGGCGCCACCAAAGCCCATAACAACAAATTCAATATGCTCGGCGTTATTAAAGCCCACAACAACAAATCAAATAAACTCGGCGCCACCAAAGCCCATAACAACAAATTCAATATGCTCGGCATTATTAAAGCCCACAACAACAAATCAAATAAACTCGGCGCCACCAACGCCCATAACAACAAATTCAATATGCTCGGCGTTGTTAAAGCCCACAACAATAAATCAAATAAACTCGGCGCCACCAAAGCCCATAACAACAAATTCAATATGCTCGGCGTTATTAGAGCCCACAACAACAAATCAAATAAACTCGGCGCCACCAAAGCCCATAACAACAAATTCAATATGCTCGGCGTTATTAAAGCCCACAACAACAAATCAAATAAACTCGGCGCCACCAAAGCCCATAACAACAAATTCAATATGCTCGGCGTTATTAAAGCCCACAACAATAAATCAAATAAACTCGGCGCCACCAAAGCCCATAACAACAAATTCAATATGCTCGGCGTTATTAGAGCCCACAACAACAAATCAAATAAACTCGGCGCCACCAAAGCCCATAACAACAAATTCAATATGCTCGGCGTTATTAAAGCCCACAACAACAAATCAAATAAACTCGGCGCTACCAAAGCCCATAACAACAAATTCAATATGCTCGGCGTTATTAAAGCCCACAACAACAAATCAAATAAACTCGGCGCCACCAAAGCCCATAACAACAAATTCAATATGCTCGGCGTTATTAAAGCCCACAACAATAAATCAAATAAACTCGGCGCCACCAAAGCCCATAACAACAAATTCAATATGCTCGGCATTATTAAAGCCCACAACAACAAATCAAATAAACTCGGCGCCACCAACGCCCATAACAACAAATTCAGTATGCTCGGCGTTGTTAAAGCCCACAACAATAAATCAAATAAACTCGGCGCCACCAAAGCCCATAACAACAAATTCAATATGCTCGGCGTTATTAGAGCCCACAACAACAAATCAAATAAACTCGGCGCTACCAAAGCCCATAACAAAAATTCAATATGCTCGGCGTTATTAAAGCCCACAACAACAAATCAAATAAACTCGGCGCCACCAAAGCCCATAACAACAAATTCAATATGCTCGGCGTTATTAAAGCCGACAACAATAAATCAAATAAACTCGGCGCCACCAAAGCCCATAACAACAAATTCAATATGCTCGGCGTTATTAAAGCCCACAACAATAAATCAAATAAACTCGGCGCCACCAAAGCCCATAACAACAAATTCAATATGCTCGGCGTTATTAAAGCCCACAACAATAAATCAAATAAACTCGGCGCCACCAAAGCCCATAACAACAAATTCAATATGCTCGGCGTTATTAGAGCCCACAACAACAAATCAAATAAACTCGGCGCCACCAAAGCCCATAACAACAAATTCAATATGCTCGGCGTTATTAAAGCCCACAACAACAAATCAAATAAACTCGGCGCCACCAAAGCCCATAACAACAAATTCAATATGCTCGGCGTTATTAAAGCCCACAACAATAAATCAAATAAACTCGGCGCCACCAAAGCCCATAACAACAAATTCAATATGCTCGGCGTTATTAGAGCCCACAACAACAAATCAAATAAACTCGGCGCCACCAAAGCCCATAACAACAAATTCAATATGCTCGGCGTTATTAAAGCCCACAACAACAAATCAAATAAACTCGGCCCCACCAAAGCCCATAACAACAAATTCAATATGCTCGGCGTTATTAAAGCCCACAACAACAAATCAAATAAACTCGGCGCCACCAAAGCCCATAACATCAAATTCAATATGCTCGGCGTTATTAGAGCCCACAACAACAAATCAAATAAACTCGGCGCCACCAAAGCCCATAACAACAAATTCAATATGCTCGGCGTTATTAGAGCCCACAACAACAAATCAAATAAACTCGGCGCCACCAAAGCCCATAACAACAAATTCAATATGCTCGGCGTTATTAAAGCCCACAACAACAAATCAAATAAACTCGGCGCCACCAAAGCCCATAACATCAAATTCAATATGCTCGGCGTTATTAGAGCCCACAACAACAAATCAAATAAACTCGGCGCCACCAAAGCCCATAACAACAAATTCAATATGCTCGGCATTATTAAAGCCCACAACAACAAATCAAATAAACTCGGCGCCACCAACGCCCATAACAACAAATTCAATATGCTCGGCGTTATTAAAGCCCACAACAATAAATCAAATAAACTCGGCGCCACCAAAGCCCATAACAACAAATTCAATATGCTCGGCGTTATTAGAGCCCACAACAACAAATCAAATAAACTCGGCGCCACCAAAGCCCATAACAACAAATTCAATATGCTCGGCGTTATTAAAGCCCACAACAACAAATCAAATAAACTCGGCGCCACCAAAGCCCATAACAACAAATTCAATATGCTCGGCGTTATTAAAGCCCACAACAATAAATCAAATAAACTCGGCGCCACCAAAGCCCATAACAACAAATTCAATATGCTCGGCGTTATTAGAGCCCACAACAACAAATCAAATAAACTCGGCGCCACCAAAGCCCATAACAACAAATTCAATATGCTCGGCGTTATTAAAGCCCACAACAACAAATCAAATAAACTCGGCGCTACCAAAGCCCATAACAACAAATTCAATATGCTCGGCGTTATTAAAGCCCACAACAACAAATCAAATAAACTCGGCGCCACCAAAGCCCATAACAACAAATTCAATATGCTCGGCGTTATTAAAGCCCACAACAATAAATCAAATAAACTCGGCGCCACCAAAGCCCATAACATCAACTTCAATATGCTCGGCGTTATTAGAGCCCACAACAACAAATCAAATAAACTCGGCGCCACCAAAGCCCATAACAACAAATTCAATATGCTCGGCGTTATTAAAGCCCACAACAATAAATCAAATAAACTCGGCGCCACCAAAGCCCATAACAACAAATTCAATATGCTCGGCATTATTAAAGCTCACTACAACAAATCAAATAAACTCGGCGCCACCAACGCCCATAACAACAAATTCAATATGCTCGGCGTTGTTAAAGCCCACAACAATAAATCAAATAAACTCGGCGCCACCAAAGCCCATATTAACAAATTCAATATGCTCGGCGTTATTAGAGCCCACAACAACAAATCAAATAAACTCGGCGCCACCAAAGCCCATAACAACAAATTCAATATGCTCGGCGTTATTAAAGCCCACAACAATAAATCAAATAAACTCGGCGCCACCAAAGCCCATAACAACAAATTCAATATGCTCGGCGTTATTAAAGCCCACAACAACAAATCAAATAAACTCGGCGCCACCAAAGCCCATAACAACAAATTCAATATGCTCGGCGTTATTAAAGCCCACAACAATAAATCAAATAAACTCGGCGCCACCAAAGCCCATAACAACAAATTCAATATGCTCGGCGTTATTAAAGCCCACAACAACAAATCAAATAAACTCGGCGCCACCAAAGCCCATAACAACAAATTCAATATGCTCGGCGTTATTAAAGCCCACAACAATAAATCAAATAAACTCGGCGCCACCAAAGCCCATAACAACAAATTCAATATGCTCGGCGTTATTAGAGCCCACAACAACAAATCAAATAAACTCGGCGCCACCAAAGCCCATAACAACAAATTCAATATGCTCGGCGTTATTAAAGCCCACAACAACAAATCAAATAAACTCGGCCCCACCAAAGCCCATAACAACAAATTCAATATGCTCGGCGTTATTAAAGCCCACAACAATAAATCAAATAAACTCGGCGCCAGCAAAGCCCATAACAACAAATTCAATGTGCTCGGAGTTATTAGAGCCCACAGCAACAAATCAAATAAACTCGGCGCCACCAAAGCCCATAACAACAAATTCAATATGCTCGGCGTTATTAAAGACCACAATAACAAATCAAATAAACTCGGCGCTACCAAAGCCTATAACAACAAATTCAATATGCTCGGCGTTATTAAAGCCCACAACAACAAATCAAATAAACTCGGCGCTACCAAAGCCCATAACAACAAATTCAATATGCTCGGCGTTATTAAAGCCCACAACAACAAATCAAATAAACTCGGCGCTACCAAAGCCCATAACAACAAATTCAATATGCTCGGCGTTATTAAAGCCCACAACAACAAATCAAATAAACTCGGCTCTACCAAAGCCCATAACAAAAATTCAATATGCTCGGCGTTATTAAAGCCCACAACAACAAATCAAATAAACTCGGCGCTACCAAAGCCCATAACAACAAATTCAATATGCTCGGCGTTATTAAAGCCCACAACAACAAATCAAATAAACTCGGCTCTACCAAAGCCCATAACAAAAATTCAATATGCTCGGCGTTATTAAAGCCCACAACAACAAATCAAATAAACTCGGCGCTACCAAAGCCCATAACAAACAAATCATATAAACTCGACGCTGCCAACAAATCAAATAAACACGGCGCTGCCAGGGCTCACAACAATAAATAAAATAATCTCGGCGCTGCCAGTTCTCACAACAATAAATCATAAACTCGGCGCTACAGGGCTCACAACAATAAATCAACTAATCTCGGCGCTGCCAGGGCTCACAACAATAAATCATAAACTCGGCGCTACAGGGCTCACAACAATAAATCATTAACTCGGCGCTACTAAGACCTAAAACAAACATAAAATCAACTCGGTGCTACCAAGGCCAAAACAAACAAATCAAATCAACTCGGCGTAAATCAAACATTTCAATTCAACTCGGCGTACAATCATTTCATTTCAATTCGGCGTAAAACAAATTTTTCAATTCAACTCAACGGTGCGAAAGCTTCCAACAAATACTCCTATTTAAATCAACGATGCGAAGACTTGAATAAATATTTCAATTAAATTACTTGTTCAGACCAGGGGCCTACTTCAATCCAGTACCAGATTGGCACATAAATTTAATATCCTGAACCAACTGAATCCAGCATTACATTAACCAAACTTGTAATCTTTATTCCTGTTTTCTTTTTTTTTTTCACTGAGTTCATGTATTTCACCAGACTGCTTATTCTTCAATTCTGAAACATGTGGCATCCAATCTGCAGTTACGCGTAAGGCGCCATAGGCTGGTTTAAGTTCCATTTCCTAACTCTTGTAAAATCTGCTCCTGTGGGGCTTATGTGGTTGGAGTTCCACCGGTTTCCCTCACCAAATTTTTGCTTGCATCCAGTAAATCAAGTGAGTGGATTAAACCATAATATAAAAGGAGTCGACGGCCCTCAGTGGCCACGGGATGCGACTCACTCGCATATTGTGCTACCTGTCACCAAGAAATAGACTAGCCGCCAGACTACAGGTGATTATAAAACATTAGATTCAAGTAAATTTTCTTAGGCCGTCATACTCGCCAATTTCCACGATTAACGGTAACGGTTGTGTATTGAAACACGAGGCAATTATATTATTAAGTGTAAACTAATATCATTATTAATCATTATTATCTAACCCTAAAAAACGAACATTTTAACGGTAATATACACTTCCATTTTGGAATCCTGCATCCATGTTCACAAAAACAAAGGCTCCGTCAGCCCAGTTCCCGACAAACATATCTACAACACAAGACACAAAGACAAGCTCCATGTCCCGAATACCAAGCCAAATGTAACCAAAAACAGTCCAGAATAAAATAGGCTTAATTATCTACAATAAACCTCCCGATAAATTAAAGTTGCCAAAAACAGTAACTTTTTTTTTAAAAAAAGCCAAAATCTTTTCTTTTACTATACAGTCCTCACAGTATTGGCGAATATGTGAACTTTCAACTCATACAATGATGTCCATTTTCCCCGCTTATGCCTTGTATGCACCCATATAATATTCTTGACTTATTCCATACATATTGTAGTCCTATCAACGGAAACAAATTTATCATCATTACTATCACTATTATGTTCGTATTTTCCAAGTATAAATTCCGTCTTTTTGTCCTGTTTCCTTTTCATCTAAAATTACTGGAATCTACAAATCAGTGTTAAGAAAACCAAATGTATAAAAAAAATTGTTACAACAAATCCAGCCGATCTTTACATAATGAACCATTGGAATGCATTGGGAATGTTACTATTTAGGTAGCATCATCTAACAATATCTGAAACTCAACAAATCAAAACACCCTGAACTTAAGATTTTTATCAAAAATATGCAAAAAAAACTGTTCTCCTCATATACCCATGTAAAACCTGCAAGATCAACAGAAACTATGAATACGATTATTTGAGTAACTCTGTTTTAAGAAAATTGTACTAGTTCTTTTCTCGCTGTTAAGATATTAAACAAATGAGAATCTCGATCTATTGCTATATTACGTACGTCCGGCTCAATAATATCAAGAAAAACGAGTTTCTTTCCTTCCAGGATACCCTCACATAAAAAAACTTGTATCTACCATGAAAAATATGAGAAAAAAAAATAACAAAGCTACCTTAAAAAGAAGATGACTGCATCTTGCATCGCGCAATAAAAATTGTCCATCTCTTACTAGCATTTGAAGAACGTTTACCTTAAACTCATTACCAACGAATTTAAAATAACCAAACCAATTAGTTGCATCGCCAGTGTACGATTTTGATACTACTAGCTCCGCTTCAATGCCTGCCAATACTTTAATCAATCCGGCTATTGTGGTCTACGATATACTTGGTGACTCTACCACTTTGATCTAGTTGACAATACACTTCGCGCAACACTTCACAATAAAACATAAAAAAATCACCAAACTTATGTGCAACGCGAGTGATCCCACTTCTGATGTTAGGAATAATGTTAGTAAAGGTGAGGATTATAACAAATCAAACAACTGTTCCCTTTTAAATTATTATATTGAACCGTTTCTCTGAAGGTTTACAACTCAACTGACTACTAATTCTTCCTTTATTGGCGGCCAGCCGTGATCTATGATGTAACGATGTAGTTACGTTGGCATTTGCCTGGGCTACAGTAATTAATGTACAGTTATTAGCAATGATAACAGTCATATCCTAACATATATATATATATATATATATATATATATATATATATATATATATATATATATATATATATATATATATATATATGTCGGAGATTGTAATATCAAAGCATGTCGTAACGATCATTTAATGAATCAAGTATTACATGAATCACTTATAATCTTTTAATTGTATTGTCGTAATCGAAACGTCAAGCATTCTTGGCTATAATGCTTGGATGGAATCAGTGTGTAGCGGTGCTCAGGGTGAGTGCATGTCCGCCTCGCTGAGATCATCACGTTTATATTATCGCTGTGGTTCTGAAATAGTGTTGCTCGACATAGAGTTTGCCAGTGACACTACCCCGCGACATCAGAAGTGGGATTCGCCTGCGATCCACAATATTGTATGTGGGTTTGTGTTCTGTTGGTGAATTATAAAGTAATGTGGGGGGCAAGCAGATTAAGATGGAAAGGCCGTCTAGCAATTTTTGCAGGTTTTCATCATGGGGCATTGACCAGTAACAAGGATTCCGTCTGTGTCTCACCCAGAGAGTGGTGACGCAATTACAAGAGCTCGTTAAGTAGAACCGTGAGTAATAAGTACTGAATTTATGTTAAGCGGTCTTCCAATACTGGTAAGAGATTTTATTACAAAGCTCAAGATATCGTTGTGAGCTATGTTGGTGGCAATTGGGTTGCCGTTGTAATAAAAGCAATTCGGTCAGTTGCTTGCTGAGAAACGAGGTTGAGTTTGTTGTTTATGATATTGTGATGGCCGCCATACTAACGATGCATGAGTGATCATTGGTCCAAATACGATGATGTATGGCCAGTGGTTCGTTTCTTCCTGCAATCTCTAGTTTTTGCTAGAAGAACAGCGGCTTGTGTCCGAGGCTGCTACGGGATTTGTTTTGATGATTTTGTTAATGTATAAATTGCATGTAGACTTTTGAGTATTCAGGTTTCAGGTATCTGCGTTGACATTAAGGGTAATGTGATTGAAGTGAGAGATCGATGCATTCGATCAGTTACCGTACGATGATGCTATTTGGGAAAAATATTGATGACAGTGGCGGGAGAGCTGTAATTATGGACGAAGTCTTTACCAGTCTGTCTCGAAATAATAAGCCAGAATGGGCGAGCATCCTGCCCAAGATCTACGAATGAGGCGATGTGTAGCACTGATAGTGAGAGAATGTATTGGATGTACCGTGTTAGCGTGAATAATATAGCGCTGTGCAGACAGTTCAAATCTGAGTGAACTTTTATCAATTGTTCATGGTATAATTTGTATGATTATTCAAGTTCCTGCACGTCCATGTTCCAAAACCCTGACTCGTTACAGATGGAACTTTCATGAATATTGAAATTTAGGTACAAATATGGTAGTGGTTTGAAATAGTCCCTGAGTGTATTCCCAGAACATACTATATGACTTTATTGAATTTCCGGTGAGCATGGTCGTAGCTATAAAACTTGGCGTTTTGGTTTTGATGGAGCTGTGGCCGATCAGGCTCCTCGTGACCGTTTTCGGGGTGACCATGCCAGTTTTGTCAAATTGTGAATTTGTTGAATGTTTAAATTGTGGCAAGCTAGATCATTGCGAAGCCACTGTTTTACCTGAAAAACAATTAAGCAACAGAAATCTGTCAGCCATTGGAAGCAGAGAAGTCTGACAAGACGGGACTTGCTTTTCAAATGTTTGTCTTAATGTTTGGAACGCCTAAGTGCAGCGTGATGGACGCTGGAACAAATTGCTTTAAGTTTAAGCATGCCGGATTATTTCGATTTGGTATTACGTATTATTCTACCTTCATCAAATGCTACAATAAAAATATTTGACACAAATCAACAACAATCGTTTTCCAGAGTATAATCAAGCATTAATAAACAACAAGTTTAAATAAACAACAATTTTTTTATAAAATACCTGTGAGATATGTAGGCCAAATGAGAAACATTATAAAGGACAGCATCACCTGTGACAGTGTAAGATCAACTGATTAAAACTTACTAACCTCCAATAAAAGCAAAAACCAACATGTCAAAAAATTAAACTAAAAAAACACTAAGCCAAAATACAGTTAGGAAAACGAAAAGAAGAACTATCCGTTTGAATTATTTAACAAATTTAGAACATTTTGATAGCTTTAAGTATTATTTACAAAACACATGAATCCATGTTCTAATTTTTAAGTAGAGCGGTTCATGCGTACAATAATGAACCTTCTGGAGGTTGAGACCACAATTTAGTTAGGCTAATCGAGTGGATCGTTGAAAATCCACAGGGGTGACTAAAACTTTGAAGAGCCGACAAACTTTTATAACAAAAGTGGCTAAGGAGCAATTGAGGCGTTGGTCTGGACATTGGACATTTTCGTTAAATTCTTTAGAATTATTAACCGTGATGGAAGATGGCATGCTACTGGATGCCTCTGTCATGGTGTTTCGGTATGCTACTGTGATACCTCTGCCGAAGGTAACATGCTAACTAGGTGCCTCTGTCGTGTGGTTTTCCGAGCTGGTTAAGCGATGACGGAATAGTGTTCCATTGCTGGGTAAGCAATGACGCTGTGGTTTTCCGAGCTGGTTAAGCGATGACGGAATAGTGTTCCATTGCTGGGTAAGCAATGACGGTGTGGTTTTCCGAGCTGGTTAAGCGATGACGGAAGGGTGTTCCATTGCTGGGTAAGCAATGACGGTATGGTTTTCTTGCGCTGGTTAAGCGAAGATGGAATAGCGATCGATTGCTGGTTAAGCAATGATGGTCTGTCACTGTTGGACAAGCTAGAACAATGCTTGAATACTGATATTGGTAGTCATGTATTTACTGGTGAAATGAATTGTCACAGAATTATGTTTTGTTTGACGTCTTGTAAAAAAGGCGTCCATTAAATAATTTATTGTACTATAGCTAAATTTTGAGCTTAATATAAATGTGAACAAAGTTGTAACTATTTGAGCACTTAATGGTCAGAGATAGCCGAGCGAAAATACTGTGGATAAATTATTTGTTTTCAGATAGTTCACACGAGGACGTGTGAAACGTCAGAATGGCCGTGTCGGAGATTGTAATATCAAAGCATGTCGTAACGATCATTTAATGAATCAAGTATTACATGAATCACTTATAATCTTTTAATTGTATTGTCGTAATCGAAACGTCAAGCATTCTTGGCTATAATGCTTGGATGGAATCAGTGTGTAGCGGTGCTCAGGGTGATTGCATGTCCGCCTCGCTGAGATCATCACGTTTATATTATCGCTGTGGTTCTGAAATAGTGTTGCTCGACATAGAGTTTGCCAGTGACACTACCCCGCGACATATATATATATATATATATATATATATATATATATATATATATATATATATACCGGGTGGAACATCATACCTGTGTACATAGGCGATTCATATGAGAAATCATATGAATCGCCTATGTACACAGGTATGATGTTCCACCCGGTATATATATATATATATATACCGGGTGGAACATCATACCTGTGTACATAGGCGATTCATATGAGAAAAACAGTTTTTTCGTGCGCATTGCTCCCCAAATTATTTTAGACAAAAATGCTTCAAATAAATGTTGTAGAGCATAAAATTCTGCATCTAAATCAATAAACAGAATTACTTTTACATGCTTTGTAACGACAGAAATTAAATAAGAAAATATTGAAAATTACGTTGAAAATATCAAATAGCCATGGAATTGAAACAAAAATAGAAACAAATAAATGTCTGACGTTTGACTGATAAATAACTAATTTGACGGTAAAATATCAAAATGAATTCAGTTTATTCTAACGAAGAAAGGGTTTTTATAATAAAAACTTTTTATAGTGGAAATTGTTTACGTATAGTTAGAGATTTATTCGCCGTGAAATTTCCAAATAGGCCAATTCCAAGTGCTACAATACGCGCGTATGTTCAAAAATTTGAATCCACGGCAAGTGTTGCGGCGGAAAATAGTACAGGTAAATTTAAATTTGAATATTTTTAAGAGATTTACAAACAAATCATATCTTTATTTATAGGAAATAAAAATAATCGCATTAATTTAGAAAACGAACAAAGAGTTCTGGAATTAATAAATTTTAATCCTAAATTAAGTTCAAGAATAATAGCGCAGGAATGTGAGATTGCTCATTCTACTGTATTGCGCATTCTTAAAAAACATAAATACCACCCTTATAAGATGCAATGCCGTCAAGACATTTCGCCCATTGATGAAGAAAGTAGGCGAGTTTTTTGTGAAGATATGCAAGAACGAGCAAATCGGGATCGTGATTTTCTTCCATCTATTTGCTTTACCGATGAGTGTACTTTTACATTAAACAATGAACCAAACGTTCAAAATGATAGGCACTGGGCTCTAGAAAATCCAAGATTAAATGTTACCACCAGAACGCAATATCCTCAAAAAATTAATATTTGGGCAGGCATTTTTAATAGCAATATTATTGGACCATTTGAGATCGTTGGCAACTTAAATTCTGAAACATACTTAGAACTCTTGATTAGCGCGCGAAAATCAGGAGGTTTGGTTTCAACAAGATGGCTGCCCAGCTCATTTCGGAGTAAGTGTTAGAGATTATTTAAACCAAGCATTTCCAAATCGCTGGATTGGTCGTGGTGGAACTTTAAATTGGCCAGCCAGATCTCCTGATTTAGCACCTTGCGACTTTTTTATGGGGTCATCTTAAATGTAAACTTTATAAGCAGCGCCACCCAAATATTAATTCATTGAGAGAAGCTATCATGGAGGAGAGCGCCTTAATCACAAATAGGCAGCTCGCTAATGTAAGAAATTCATTCTACAATAGACTTGGTTATTGCTTGACTGAAAACGGAGGATTATTCGAATATTTGTTATAATAATAAATTGTAGTGATTATTTTATTCAGAGAATTACTGTTTGAAATTTGAATTGTAGTAGATAGGTCTTAATGTTTACATGAATTATTTCCAATTTAAAAAGATTTTCAATAAAAATCCTATAAAAAATAAATATTTCATTGAAATGTACAATTGTCATAATAATAGGTATGGAGATTTTTGTATGAATTTAATTTACCTATTTATTTGTTTCTATTTTTGTTTCAATTCCATGGCTATTTGATATTTTCAACGTAATTTTCAATATTTTCTTATTTAATTTGTGTCGTTACAAAGCATGTAAAAGTAATTCTGTTTATTGATTTAGATGCAGAATTTTATGCTCTACAACATTTATTTGAAACATTTTTGTCTAAAATAATTTGGGGAGCAATGGGCACGAAAAAACTGTTTTTCTCATATGAATCGCCTATGTACACAGGTATGATGTTCCACCCGGTATATATATATATATATATATATATATATATATATATTGTTTAAATAAATAATCTTAGTGTTTAAGTGTTTTACAATATTCTTACTCTTAATTAATGTTTAATATTTGTTTAATCGTAGTGTTCATTATATTTATCATCTTTTAATTACATTTAATATCTATTTATTGTTATAATAAACTTTAATAATAATTGTCTAATATTTACACTTCACCCAAATAAATAAAAACGTTACAATAACTTCAGCTGCCATTAGCTCATTTCTCTCAGTCCTCACGACAATAGCGTAGCTAACATTACGCGGCTTAATCATCCCCCTTCGCCTTGGCTTGCCTTACCGCCCTCTCCGTCCCTAAGATTTTGCGCACCCTTACTCTTCCGACCCCTTCGCTCCGGTTATTCGTCATTGTCAACGGAGTCGCCCATATATTTCATCTTGTTCTCTTCATACTCTCTAACAATATCTTTGAACTTATCCTGCTTCACCAATCGCCCTTTCAGGTTTTCGAGTCACACTACTTTCCCAGTAAAATTATTTTCTAACAACCTTAACCGTTTGTGATGTTCCCGAACTCATCCTTGTTAATCTTATTTTTCAACGGTCCATTAAGCATCTCTAAAAACGAGTTCATGACCATAGTGAACTCCCCAATATGATCCCCACTACTATACGTACTGGACATCCTCTTTCTCTTATGCCCTTCTCCAGAGCCAACGGCAGCAATGCCTTCTTTACTACCACAGGCTACGCCCTCCCTCATATCCATACTATCGCCATCCGATGACATGGCTACTAAGTTCCTCGCTCTACAGGCAGTAGCGGAACTAACCCACACGGCGGCCGACCGAACTAAGTTTGTCTCTGGTGGCTAGTTCTTGCACTACGCGCAACTAACCTAGCAACTTCCACGTGTTGCAGGAACACGAGAGAAGAGAAGCCCGTACAATGGCCAGGCCCTGTAAATTTACTATGTATTCTTCTCTAATCCTTCGACTAAGTTTAATTCCCAAAAAAAAAACACGCTAGGAGCCAGGAACAGGCTACTAAGAAAAACGAGAAGAAAAATAAATTGTGGCAAGGCCACCTACCTTTGCAGTACAGCTACCCCAGCCCTTGGATGGATTGCACGCTCACACACAAACGAAACACTAGGTTAAACGCACCCGTACGCCCGAAATTTACACAAAAAGCAAAATAAACGCGGTTTTCAGACCACGATAGAAACACGTGCTCAATAGATCAAGCCAGACGAGCGCATCCAAAACACGTCCGCTCAGCTCGGTATTCACAGCTCGAATCACACAACTCTGGGACAAAAGAGGAGAGCAGTATGGGCCTGCGCCCATGCTCCTTGAATCTCTTCATTGTTCAGAAAATTAATACAATTTTGGAGGTATTTTGCCCCTCCTGTGGATTGGATCGTCTACCTGATTGCACGTAGGGCAATTTGGTTCATTTCTTTTACCAATCCTAAAAAGGTGGCAGGCAAATTCGCCATGTCCGGTGAGGATCTGTGATAGATCCGCCGAGTATGGTTGGAAAGTACGCTGTTGACCCACTTCAGGTAGGAATGTGTACGTTACAGACCTTTCTCAGTCTCATCTTACGCGCTCTGCCATTCGTCAACTAGCGTATGCCGTATTATGCTGAAGCAGTCACGTTTGGATAGATTAAAATCTTCTGCGCTAATCCCTTTGCCATAAAAAGTGACCGACTCGCCAGATCTTAGTTTGGCTTTGGCAGCCTTTTCCTCTTTTAATAGATTCAAGGATATGAGTGAGACCAGCACGCAGGCGGTCTCATTTGAGACCGTTATGTATGCAGCCGATATCACCGCAGAAGCCTATGAGACGTGTCAGTTCCCTCTTGTTCCTAGCTTGGTTAGCCTTATGCCCACAAATAGTGCATCCGTATGTGACAATTGGCACCACTGCCCCCTAGTATATAGTAATCAGACCTTCAGGTGGACGTCCCCATCCCAGTTTCATGTAGCGCCTCAGGGTAACAAATATAGTCCTGGCACGATCGACTACATAGTTGATGTGCGCAGTGAATAAAAGCCTGTCATCGATTATAATACCTGGGTACTTGTATGTGCGTGTGTGTCTGACGTTGCACCCATTAGTTTGACCGTGGGGTCCCTTCATCTCTGCCTTGAGCTTCTTTTGCGGTCTGTTCCAAACTGTTTCGGCTGTTACCACTAACAAGTACCAATATATCGTCTGCATAAGCGATTATTTTAGTGCGTTCAATTGCTACATTCTCTAGTAGGGTATCCACCACCATATTCCATAGTAGAAGCCCCAGGACTGATCCTTGCGGGCACCCTTTGGAAAGGTCCTTACTGACGGAGATATCTCCGACAGTGTATATTGCATTCCTTTTCTGCAAGTAAATATACAGTACCTGCAGAATGACGTTGTTTACGTTGATGTCTTTGAGCTTCTGAATGACACAAGGCCACCAGAGGTTGTCAAATGCACCAAATATATCAAGAAAAATATCAGTAACGTACTTGGCTTCTGAATTTTCGATCCAGCTCATCATTTCACTCACGGCTTGCGTTGTCGAATTTCCTTTCACAAATCCAAATTGATTTTCATTGTAAAAGTCTGGTCTGTCTCTGTGCAGCAACCTTTCAAACAGTTTCCCAAACTCAGATAGGAGAAATATGGGTCTGTATGATTTGGGGTCAGTCCCTATTAACACTTCGGTATTACTTTCAGATTGCCTATCTTGCATGCTTTGGGAAAATACCCTAGTCCCAGACAATCTTTAAATAACCTGCGCAAGAAGTATGCGAGGACATCTGCTGTGTTCTTACTGAAAGCCCCGGGAATACCGTCAAGACCCGGAGCCTTCTTGTTACCAATGCAGCCAATGAGTTCCATGATCAACTCATCCGTCAGTTCTGGAAGCTCTGTTCTATCCGTGGTCGGATTAGTGTTCATACTTCTAATATTTGTATGCTCAGGAGTGTCGGTATCTACCGAGTCGTCGGGCATCAATGAATCAAATATGGCCCTGAGTGACGACTCAGTGTCTATAGTGTAGCGACCATTACATAGGTGTACTGTACATAGTGGCGGTGTTTTCTTACTCTTGGAGCAAGCTAGTTTGTGAGTAACACCCCACGGGTTAGCGTTCAGATCCTCTTCAACAAAAGGTTTCCAGGATGCATCACGCGCCCTTTGGACCTCTTTCTTGTACTCAGCAAAGGCTGCGCTGTAGTTATCGGCATGTACCCGTCTGTCTGCTTGGTCTTTGTTTCGCTGCGCCAGGTGTATGAGCTTTTGGATATCTATATCTTTCGAGATTATTATTCCACCAATCTTCCCTGCCACCATAGAGTCTCCTTTTTGGTACAAAGCTATCCCAGATAGCCTATATGTCACTAGTTAATGTGTCTACTATGTAGTCTATGCGTTCTGTGATTGGTTTCCAGGGCAGGGAGTCGATAAGGTTTATGAGATCTGTCAGACTGAGCCTTATAGCTTCCCATTTGCCATGCTTGATTATATATCCAGAGGTTGTACCCTGCGTTTTCATATCGACAAGACATTCAAATAGTATAGGTCGATGGTAACTTGTAATTACGCCAACCTTCACTTCCCACTTATTAACAGTAGGCAATGCGTTACCTCCATTGATTGTCACAACAATGTTACTCTCACCGTTAGGTCCACTAAAGGTTTTTGGTTGTTTACCTTCGTTGATGCAGTACAAGTCCTTATCCATCAACAAGTCCAACAGTCTGCGACCTCTGTCATCATCGGTGCCTGAGAACCAGACATCCGACTTGCATCGCAGCAATACACCTGTTGTGCTCCAGGGAGTGCATCAGCAGCTTTCGAGAAGAATTCTAGGTCGGTTTCCATATCATTCCTTGGCGCAAAGTGTATGGAACCCACCACGACCGCTGTCTTTTTTTTTCATGAGGGTGGTAAGGGTAGTGTAGAACTTTCACCCACCAAAACTCCCATCCCTCCTCACCTTGGGACCGCTTTTGGCATTTCATCAGGGTAATCAGTTTTAATTGGATTTCTTCATCTCTATGTCCGGTTGTTTACATTCTTTGGTCCTCTCATTCTATTGTTTCCTTCGCTCGCATAATTGTATTTATGTACGTTTCTATGGTGAGCCAGTTTTGCTCGCTTTCCAAAATTATGTTGACCATGTTGTCTGTATTAAGGTTTCCTACAATCGGTTCCACTATGTGTCTTTCTGGCTCTCATTTGCTGCATGCAAAAAGCGTGTGCTCAGCTGTATCCACTTCCATTGTTCCACAGGGATTACACCTGTCGTTTGCTGCTTTAGCTATTCTGTGCAGGTATGATTTGTAGCATCCGTGCCCGGTCATAACCTGGGTAAGGTGGAAGGATACCTTCCCGTGTTTTCTTGTTACCCAGGGTTTGAGTATGGGTATTAGTTTTCTGGTCCAAGAACCCTTAGAGCCAATCTCCCATTTTTCCTAACATCTGGCAAGTAATTGCTTATCTTTCTCCTGCTTTGTCCCGGACATCTGACTCATCTCTGCCAAGAGTTTGATTGGGGGCATTCCAGGGACAAATTGAGAGGCCTCCAATGACAGTGCAATACTCTGAGCACACTCTCAATGCCATTAGTCGTTGTACTGCTGCCAAGGTATTCCGATGTGTAGCTTTGTTTAGCGCGTGCGCCCAAACAGGTGCCGCGTACAGCATAATCAAGTTGGCTACGTGTGCCAATACTTTGCGCTTACTGGCTGTTGGTCCTCCTATGTTGGGTAGCAGCTTAAACAGCGCCATTGTAGTTTTGTTAGCTTTTTCTGCTACGTTTCTTATGTGTTTCCGCGGGTTCATTCCTGGTGTTATGATAACACCTAAGTACTTGATTTGTTTCCGGCAAGTAATTGTGTCCCCTTCAACTTGGAACGTAAAATCCCCTGCTTTCTTCCACCCCGTTAGCATCATTGCCTCCGTTTTTTCTGGTGCAAGTTTCAGGTCCACGTCTGCTGTAAATTTGCTGATCTCTTTGCAACTTATGTTGACTTTTGTCACTAGCTCAGATTTGTAATCAGCAATGGTGCCCACGGCTAGGTCGTCGGCGTACGCAATTTGTGTTACTGCTTCCGGCAGTTTTATTTTTAGGATTCCGTCATACATTACATTCCAAAGGTTGGCCCTAGCACCGAGCCCTGTGGGACTCCCCGTCTTATAGTATGAGTTATTTGACGTTATTTTCCTTTCACAATAATCCTTCTGTCGGTGAGATAAGCCATTATTATTGTTAGGAAGTATTGTGGAATATTTCTTCGTCTCAAGTCTGTGACAATTGATCGCCATCTTGCCGAGTTGAAGGCGTTTTTTATGTCGAAGAGTACGATCGCGCACATCTTTCTCTTTCTCCAGGGGCCTAGGCATGTCTCTTCGGCTATCTTTCGTACCGTCTGGATGGCTTGGACGGTACTCTTCTCCTCTCTGAAGCCGAACTGCATTTCAGAAAGGTTTTCTGTTTCCTCGAGTGCAGTGTTTCGCCTTTGTAGTATTACATACTCAAAGATTTTTCCCATACCATCGAGTAGACAGAGGGCTCTGTAGTTAGACGGATCTGCTGTTGTTCTACCTGGCTTTTTTATTAGTATGAGTTTCGCATATTTCTATTTTGCTGGGAAATTTCCGTTTTGGAGCATATTATTTAGGATCCTTGCAATGCCGTCGGCTTTACAATTCACCGCTCTTTTGATAAATTCCGGAGGTATATTGTCCGGCCTAGGTGCACGTGTCTCACGAAGTTTTCCTGCTGCCACTAGTACTTCCGTTGTTGTGCTGGGAGGAATCGCATTGACCTGGTTCGCTACAATCCAGTTTGTCGTCCAGTTTGTCGTTTCTGGAGACAATTTTGCATCCGCGTCCCCAAATAGCTCGGTCAAGGTCTGTGCATATTTTGTCCCAAGCTTGTTTCTTTGCCCGTGCTATGGCCTCCCGAAGTTTCTTTCTAGCCATTTTGGCCTCGTTTCTCTCTACGAGACATAGTTCCTCTGTTGCGTTAGCTCGTTTTCTCTGGTATCTTCTTCTGAGTTTTAATGCCGCTCTCCTCAGCTCCGCTATCTTTTGTGTCCACCAGTAAACTGGTGGACGCCTGTTTCTTCTTTTCAGGGGCATCGCTTTATCACATGCTCGGTGTAATGCAGATATTAGGTCTTCACTGGTTTTAGTTTCGGCATTTATGTTGGCCTCTATTTCCTTGGTCAGTGCGACTTTGTCTAGCCGGTTTAGGTTCCAGCCTATGGTTTTTTGCACTTTTGCTGAGCTGAGACTCCTCCTCCTGTTATTCCAGCGGCGACTCCTGTATTGGCCCAGGTTAGGTCTAGGCATGATTTTGATATACCTCGGTGGAACGTTGTACATGTTGATGAGATCTGGAGCCGCCGCCCAATCCATAGTCAGTCTACCCCTTCTATTTAAAACTCTACTGCCCCATTCTGCAATAACCACAAGGTCGACCTGTTCTGCATGTGCTGTGGCATGCAAAAGGTCTTGTCCAACCCAGCTCCTTTTGAATGTATTTGTTTTCTAGCCTCCTCTAGGGCCTTCTTATGTATTGGGCATCTGCCTGATCCTGTCTTATGGCCTTGTTTATCGCAGGTAAGGCATTTTTGTCGCTCGCCGAAGCAGTCTTTTTCTTCGTGCCCCTCAGCGCACTTCCTGCAGTTGTTGCTGCGATCTTCATTTACGCAGTCTTTTGCGAGGTAGTTGTATTTAAAGCATTTCTTGCACTGTGTGAGTTTAAGATATTCTCTTACCCGATACATTTTACACCCTATTTTAATACTTCCTTCTTCGATTTCGAGGATTTACTTGGCTTGTACAGCCATTGTGGCGAAGGCTGTTTGGTTTTCCTGGAATGCTAGCCTGAGGGATAAAACTGTTATTTCCCCCACCTCGTTAGTTATTTTTTTCCTCTAAAGCTTGCTTAGTGATATCCTCCTATAAGTCTTTTATTATGAGTGTTGCTTTATAGGTTTCCTCCGTAATCATTTTTGTTTTATCTCATCCTGCTATTTGCTTTATCTCTTCCCCCAGTTTCTTAGTATTTTGCTAGTCTTTTTTTATTTCTATAAGCAGGTCTCAGTTTCTTGTTCTTCTTATGTTTCGTACTAAGACTCCCATACTGTCCGGGTTTACAGCTCCTTTAATTTTTCTTGTCATATCTGCATAGCTCGTTTCCTTTGTCGAGATAATTATGGCATCTGTATTCCTTTTTTGGTTTTTATTTCTTAGTAATATTTTATCTCCTAACATGTTTGCTGTGTCGTTATTATTGCCTCTTTGATATCTTTTCTTTTTGGCTACTTCCTTGCAGCCTTCTGTATGGCTCTCAGTGTCCGGAATCGTCGGGTTTTCTGTTTGTTCTTGTCCAGCACTTTGTATAATTTTCATCTTTTTATGTATTATACAATACATTTTAATACCGGAAATGTGGAAGATTGTCTCCAGCATCCTTATTATGAAGCCGCAGTTGGATTTTCTCTTCCTTGTGTCTATCTTTTCTATAGCGGCAGCTGTTTATGAGTCCGCTTGTAGGGTGTCTTTTAACTTCCAGAGACTTCCATATATAATATTGGGGTTGTTTTCCTTTTTCAAAATGCATGCGGAGGTAGTAGGTATTTTGGCCTGTAAGTTTGCTTTTTTCCCGCTGTTTATATTTACTCTCGTGATTGTGGTTTCTTCTTCATCGTCTTCCAGTCTATTTACTAGTAATCTCACGTATCACTTGGAACTCGTTGGTAAACTGAGTCATCTTTAGAGCTTGGGTATCATGTAAGTGTTGGATTGCTTGTTTAGGTAGTTATATGGTTCTTGAAGAGCCAAAATATCAATCTTATCACTTCTCGCTAAACTTACTACTTCCTGAGTGGCTAGTCTTGAGTTTTGCAAGTTTGCCTGCATTACCTTTATAGCCTTAAGCACCATAGTTAATGTTATTAACAAAGGCGGCCAATTTACGTTTGTAATGTGGACAGTTTAGGTCACTTGTTGAATGAGCTATGTCCTTCAAGTTATCTCTCTTGCCGTTTATACACTTAGCAGGCTCTGTCTTTTTGATACAGTCCTTGCATGCGTAGAATCCACACTCGTCTTTTTCGCTGCTGAACGATGTATGCCCGAACCCTCGGCATTTATAGCACCTGCGGATTGAGACATGGTCTTCAACCCGGTAATGTGCCCAACCACCAACGTGCAGCTGCGTACTCAGAAGAAAAGTGCGCGTTTGCGGTGTCACCTCTAGTATATCATGGTACCAATTTTGGCCTCTTGGGCCCGTCTTTCCTATAAGTTTGACATCTGTTACTTTTGTGACCCCAGGGTTCTCAAGAACAATATCTAGGATTAAATCTTTGTCACTTGTCTCGGAGGGTACATATTTTAATATGACCCTAGGATCGAATTTTCCAGTTACTTTACCTACTAGTCCAGCAGATTTGAGCTCTTTCGATCCAGTTATTTTCTCGACATTCTTGGGTGAGGACTCAATAATGACCCGTTTGTTGCTGACTTTCACAACTTCGTCAGCTTTAAATCCAACAGTTTTAGGGTTAATTGCCTTGGTCAGTTGTACTTTTGTCTCGTCGCTAGTTTTTAACGCCTCGTTATCAGCTAGTGGAGAGATTACTACTCTGTATGTTTCCAGCTTTTTGGCCACTTGCCTGCTTGCCCTAGTGCCGGGGGCGCCAGCTGTGTCAACCTGACTATAAGTTGCTTTAGACTCGCTTACTCGCTTATTTGTCTCATCTAGCTTGCTTATTATTTCATTGAGGTTCTGGTCCATAGAGACGACTGCTTGGATAGGGTCAAGCTCGCCTTTTAAGTTCTCAATTATGTTCTCAATAAGGTCGCACTTCTCGATTCCGTCATTCTTAGTTGTATCATTTTTGCTTTTTCCAATATTTGTCTTAAGTTCCGCAACAAGTTGCCCTAAAGACTTCACTTGCTTTAGTATGGCCTTGCAAGCCTCCGTGGCAGACTTGGTTCTTTATTTGTTTAGCCTTGGAAAAGACTGTTTATGACTGGCGCTATACAAAGCCGGTTTCCCCTGCAGGCTTCGTCCGAGCTTTGCTTCGGATTCGGCCTGCGGTTAAGAACACTGGTGGTGCTTAGTCGTGAGAAGAAGGCTTATGCGTCTCAGGTTTCCCTACAGCTCGGTTTACCCAGTAGCCTTCTCTTTGGTTCCGAAGTAATCTCGGGGAGGTGGGTCGCCAGTGCAATCTAGGTGCGTATTATTGCTATTTACCAATACCAATTTTGCAATTGCTTCACTATTTTGCATACGCATGTATGTCACAATTAGATCCTAACACAATGTGACACCGCTAATCGCAATGCTTTGTTTTAATTAGACACTAGTGACGCGCGGAGTCAGAGAAATAGGAAGACAGGAAAGCGTTGTGATGGTTATATTTAGAGTGATAGTGTGCGCTAAGACAGAAATTGGTACAGTGCATTGGGGTAGAGAAATAAGCACAGCAAAATACTGGGACAGAGAATAATTCAATAAAATTCATCATGGGTTTCAAGTAAAGTACCACTTCCGTTAGTTGAATTTTATCTAAAATATTATCAATTCTTTATATGATTTTAAAATGTTAAAATACGATATATAAAAATGTTTAGATAATTATTATATGAGTTATCAGAAAACAAATAAATCGTTTTATAGATATAGACACCCACATAAACATACATAATTATACATATATACACGCAGTCATCATTGCAAAATTAATAATAATTCTTGTATAAACTTTAATTCATGCTAAATCATCGAAAAATTCTTACTGACTTTTTAAATCGAAAATATAATCTTCATACTTTAAGAGGGATAAAAAAGTGAACCTGAGTATATATATATATATATATATATATATATATATATATATATATATATATATATATATATATATATATGTTGGCATTTGTTAAGGAGTCACTTCCGTAAAGTTTATAAGGCGTCCTGACTTCCATATTAATTAACGGATATATATGATTAAAAATTACATATATAGGCTTAGGGGAACTTCTATATTAAGGTTTTCAAAAGAGGGGTAAAAAAATATTACATTAAAAATTAGTATACAATTGTACATCCTTAAAATACAAAGTCACTTCCATCACTGTAATTGTGTACAAGATATTGAAGCGTATGACTGACTTCCGCAACGTAGCCAAATTTCATGTCAGTCAAACCACATATCAGCAAAACATCAAATAACGTACATGATGAATAAGGTCTCACTCTGTGTTAGCGAAGCGTCATAATGGCGAATTTTGAGCTATTATCTTTGTTTAAAAAATTATAATTTTGTTGTACACCTTGAAAAAAATTAGCCTGTATGTTATATTTTTTATTATTATTATTTGCATATCTTTTAATAACAAAACATGAAATAAAATCAATCCATTGTATGCGAAAACAAAAAAATAAATATTATTTTTTTACTGTACTGTTTAATCAACATTATAACAAATTAGAAATGTAAATATATTTATTAATAGTTGTGATGTCAATACAAAGATAAAAAATTTCCTCTAGTATTTTAGGCCTATAAATTAATTTTAAAATTTATTCATTTTCTTATTAATAGCAATAGCCATGTCATATTTGAACAAAAAGATAAACAAATACTTGACAATTTACCTGTCAGAATAGGTTAATGTCTCTTGTCAATGTCAAATAACCTATTCTGACAGATAAAAAGCATTTGTTTATCTTTTTGTTCAAATTGGGCATGGCTATTGCTATTAATGAATTTTAAAAATTATTTATGGGCCTAAAATATTGCATAGTCTCCACCTATTTGGTATTTTCGGATGAGGAATTTTTTATCTTTGTATTGAGACCACAATCATTGGCGTAAGTTAAAATGGGGGGCAACGGTTTGCAAAAAATTAATTTTCCATGTTAATGTACACCTTGAAAAAAGTCACTCTGTTTATCCACTGTGGACTGGAAACATACGGAAACCCCATATTAATTTTTTTGGTTTTCTGTTTGCTGTGGGAGTTAATCATTTTTTTTGTATTAGCTATAAAATAATTAATTCATAAATTGTTTTACTTAATTTTATTCAAATAGTGATGTAACCATTGTGATGAAG
Source organism: Harpalus rubripes (assembly GCA_963082715.1). Taxonomy (NCBI): domain Eukaryota; kingdom Metazoa; phylum Arthropoda; class Insecta; order Coleoptera; family Carabidae; genus Harpalus; species Harpalus rubripes. Next base: position 16,870,815 of record OY720465.1, read on the forward strand.
ATATGTCTTGTTGAAAATTATTTTTTTTAGCATATTTGTTTTATTCAAAATATTATGATTGTTACATCAAAGGGAATAATGACTATTATTCCCGGGTCATTATTTCCTGCGGGATTTATACTTAGCATTATATATCTAAAACTACATAATTAATGAACATAGTATTAGTTAGTCGTAGATAAAATGATTTTATCTACGATTATATATAATATGTAAAGAATGTCTCATTTTCGATGTTTTTTAAGGTATCTCGGGTAACATTACCGATAAATCAAAACCGTTTGCACATTGCAGTCAACTTTTCCAGAAAAGTTTAATAGTCACCAAAGGAATTTTCGATTTTCTTTTGTTTCTGAGCTACAGGCAAAAACTCGTTTTTCGCTCATTTTGAAAATGTATCATATCTTATTTATCATAATAGAGAGAAATTGGTTTTACAATATTTTTACCGTTTTTTAGATTTTTTAGATCCTCGAGATATAACACAAACTTTTGATTTTTTAAATTATTAATGTTTAAGACAAAAGAATGTAGACTTGTTATATATCATTGAAAAGCTTATGAATTAAGCAAAAAGACGAGACTATTTTTAACATAGGTTCCCATTTAAAAAATCAAAAGTTTGTGTTATATCTCGAGAATTATTAAGTTTTCAAAAAATCTAATTACGCCATTTTATTCAATCTAACAAACGGTAAAATTTTTGTAATTTTTAATATAATATTTTTTTACCCCTCTTTTGAAAATCTTAATATAGAAGTTCCCCTAAGCCTATATATGTAATTTTTAATATTATATATCCGTTAATTAATATGGAAGTCAGGACGCTTTATAAACTTCACGGAAGTGACTCCTTTACAAATGCCAATATATATATATATATATATATATATATATATATATATATATATATATATATATATATATATATATATATATATATATATATATATACTCGGGTCCACACTATCTTTCTCAATATAACCATCACAATGCTTCCCTGTCTTCCTTTTTCGCTGACTCCGCACGGCACTAGTGTCTAATAAAAACAAAACCTAGCGCGGGTACGATGAATCTCTTAACAACCTGCCGGTCAAGGGGTTTCAGTACGCTCCTGCCCATCACCGGAACTGCAGAGTCGACTATCCCAGAGTTGTAGCTTTGCGCAGTGGCGATATCGTAACCGATACATTAGCGGTGTCACATTGTGTATGCAAAATAGTGAAGCAATTGCAGAATTGGTATTGGTAAATAGCAATAATACGCACCTAAATTGCACTGGGGACCCACCTCCCCGAGGTTACTTCGGAACCGAAAAGAAGGCTGCTAGGTAAACCGAGCTGTAAGGAAACCTGAGACGCATAAGCCTCCTTCTCACGACTAAGCCCGACCAGTGTTCTTAACCGCAGGCCGAATCCGAAGCACAGCTCGGAGGAAGCCTGTAGGGGAAACCGGCTGTGTATAGCGCCAGTCATAAACAGTCTTTTTCAAGGCTAAACAAATAAAGAACGAGGATGGCCTCAACCAAGTCTGCCACGGAGGCTTGCAAGGTCATCCTAAAGCACGTTAAGTCTTTCGGGCAACTTGTTGCGGAACTTAAGACAAATATTGGAAAAATCAAAAATGGTACAACTAAGAATGATGGAATCGAGAAGTGCGACCTTATTGAGAACATAATTGAGAACTTAAAAGGCGAGCTTGCCCCTATCCAAGCAGTCGTCCCTATGGACCAGAAGCTTAATGAAATCATGAGCAAGCTGGATGAGACAAATAAGCGCGTAAGCGAGCCTAAAGCAACTTATAGTCAGGTTGCCACAGCTGCCCCCCCCCCCCCAGCGCTATTAGGGCAATCAGGAAAGTGGCCAAAATCCGGAAACATTCAGGGAATAATCTCTCCACTAGCTGATAACAAGGCGTTAAAAACTACTGAGGAGACAAAAGTACAACTGACCAAGGCAATTAACCCTAAAACTGTTGGATTTAAAGCTGACAAAGTAGTGAAAGTCAGCAACAAACGGGTCATTATTGAGACCTCAACCAAGAATGTCGAGAAACTAATTGGATCGAAAAAGCTCAAATCTGCTGGACTAGTAGCTAAAGTGGCTAGAAAATTAGTCCTAGGGTCATATTAAAATATGTACCCTTCCAGACAAGTGACGAAGATTTAATCCTAGATATTGCTCTTGTGAACCCTGAGGTCACAAAAGTAAAATATGTCAAACTTATAGGAAAGACGGGCCCAAGAGGCAAAAATTGGTACCATGCCATACTAGAGGAGACACCGCAAACGCGCACTTCTCTTCTGAGTACGCAGCTGCACGTTGGTAGTTGGACACATTGCCGCGTTGAAGACCATGTCTCAATCCGCAGGTGCTATAAATGCCAAGAGTTCGGGCATACATCGCTCACCTGCAAAATGACGACACACATGCAAGGACTGTACCAAAAACACAGAGCCTCCTAAGTGCATGCACTGCAAGAGAGATAATTTGAAGGACATAGCGCATTCACCACGTGACCTAAACTGTCCACATTACAAAAGTAAATTGGCCGCCTTTGTTAATAATATAATGTAAATAATATATATATATATACATATATATATATATATATATATATATATATATATATATATATATATATATATATATATATATAGTTTAAACAGTTACAGTTAAAATTGCCTTCAAAAGTAGCTTAACAGTTAGTAGTATATTTTCATAATTGAAGGACAAAATTCAAAAACAAAATCAATCAAATATAGTCTACCAAATTTCTTGTGCTGACTGCTAATCACAATATGTAGGACAAACACGTAGAACACTCAAAAGTAGAATAACATACCACAAAAGTGACATCAAACTAAAACATACATCGTGTGCCTAGGCAGAAAATTGTAACAAATACAAACATCATGCTTTACGATGGAACAGAAATATTAGATACACAACAAAATGTAGCAAAAAGAACATTTTTTGAAATGATACGTATCAAGGATACCAAAAACCCCATAAATAAACGGACAGACATTGATGGGCTGAGCCATAATTACTTATTTGTTAAAATTGTCAAATGATTTTCAAAATCCTCCGCACCTAGATCGCGGCTAAATTTTAAATAATTATAAAAAACGTGCAAACTTAAAGCACATATTTTCCCGCGTCTTTTTGAGAAATATGCTACTACAGAGCGCACTCTTTTGGTAACCAAACTAGATCTGTTTCAATGAATTTTGACACTTAATTTATTACAAAATGGTGATGTACATATGTTTACATCGTCAGTGCACAATTATTAAAAGCTTGACAAATTAAAAAGAGTGTATGACATACATATTCTGACTGTCAAACCCACTATCCAGTTTATATATATATATATATATATATATATATATATATATATATATATATATATATATATATATATATATATAATAAACATTTTTGAAAAAGAATATGTATGGAATTAACTTTCCAGAGCTTGGTTTTGCAACCATTAACACTATACCTTCAATTGAAATCGAGATATTGATTGGTTTCTAACTCACATTGGTGACCAAAAATGTGCAATTTTTATACCCTGGTATGATGAATTTTAACCTAAGATTTAATCACTTTTACACTAAACATATGCAAATTAATCATATAAAGTTCAATTTTGTAAGAGTAAATGCTATATTTGCAACAAAAATTGTGATATTGGATACGCATTTTCTCACATTTTTAACTGAAATTAATATATACATATATATATACATATATATATATATATATATATATATATATATATATATATATATATATATATATATATATATATATATCATGCATGTCAAAAGGCTCATAATTCCTGAACTCTCTTCAAACAGTTTTAAGATGTGGTAATAGTTTATATTTTAAAACCCGCAGAACACAAATTTCGTATTGTTTTGAAGATAATATGAATCTTTGATACGTTATGAGCAGAACAATATGCATGTTTTGAAGCAAATTTTTCTCAATATTTCACAAAATGTCAATACTATTTTCCGAAATCTTTGTCGATTTTTTGACACTTAAAATATAAATATATGTAATCGAACCCTCAAGAGTAGGCTTTTGAAAGAATTAATACTCTATCTTTTACCCAAATTGAGATATTGATCGATTTGTAATTTCACATTCTTAGCCAAAAATGTACAATTTTTAAACCCTGGTTTGAAGAGTTTTAACCGGAAATGTAATTATTTTTAATTTTAAAGTTAAATATTAAACCCTCTATTGCAACATTGTGATATTGAACCATTTTTATTTCACAGTTTTAGCCGAAATAAATTAAGAAATCATTTATATTTAGGGACTCATAACTCCTGAACTGTTTAAAATAATTTCAATTTAACACTAAACGCGTGTTGTACAAGGTTAGTATATAAATTAATTCGTAGTTTATTATTGTAATCAATATATGTTTTGTATAAAAGCTTATAATTAATAGATTCGTTTACTGCATTGTTACAATTTCATTGCTGTAATCAACACAGTTTTAAAAATTTAATATTAACTTATTACCTTTTACATTATTGGAATTTGAGACTTCATTGTTACTAATATATTTTAAAGGATACAATTTCATTCTATTTATATCTATAACATGTTTTTATTGCTTGCGACAATTCCATTTTCATTCTAATTCCTTTTTGGACAGCTGAAGGTTGTCATGATTCATTGACTTTCTCTGTAGAAATCTGTAGTAAATGCACTGCGCTTATTTTAAAAGGTCCCGTCTGAAAATTTATAAATAGGCAAACCATATTACTTTTCATAAGTGACTTGGTTTTTATAATTTTGATTTTTATAATTAACGATTAAGTGACTGCTGATTTATGTCAGAAAAACTATTGACAGCTTGGTTGACAGTATTTATTGCGATCAAATCAACTCGAGTTGTAATTAATTTTCAAAAGCCAAAACTGCACAATGTACGACAATTCTAAAAATACAGACATGCTGTTGATATTATGAGAGTGCCATGGAACAACTTCCAATCACGTTTTCAGAAGGCTTGACAATAATTTGCGACAACGTGGGCATTTAAAAGAAAATAAAGATAGAATCCGTACTGTCATAACTCCAAAAAATGAAGCTGCTGAAATTGAAATGGCGACTGAAGATCCCCACAGAAGTCAAACACAAATCGCAAGGATTAGTAAAGGTTCAGTTTTTAACGTGTTAAAGGCAAATCGCTTTCATCTATACCATGTGACACATGTGGTTTGTGCAACATTTAAATGAACACGATTTTCCAGGTCCGTGAAGTTGGACTCTCAGAACCATTATTTTTTAAGGAAATATACATCAAAATATTGTACCTATTACGTACAGTTATGTGCAATAAAAATTTAATTTTGTACGTTTTTAGTTAGCGTAGCGTATAATTAATTTATGTCAAAATGGACGGTCAATTTCACGTAGCTCTTCAATAACAAATGAGTTATTATGTGCACATTAAACAAAATTTTGTACTACATTCATAATATTATAATTAATAATTAAACATTCGGAGGGCCAACTTCACCTAGCCCTACATTAGCAAATAATGTCAATTTTGTACAGCGCATAATATTGAACAAACAAAATTTTGTGCTACATTCATAACTCACTAATTAATAAATACATTATTAAGTATGAATTATGATTTGGATATATAAATTAATAGAAGTATATACCTGCATTGATGTTTACGGGGTGCGTGTTACTCGGATTTTGTAATATTAACTAAATCATGTTCGTTTAAAAAATGGTGGAAATGTGCACTAGAAAAATATTTTTTAATAGAAGAATAACGACAGCGCGATAATATTTGATATTGTACAAAAGAATGAAAATGTTGTTTTGTTGATTGAAGAATTTTATTTTATTAAATGTAATTTGAATGCACGACAAAAACATTAAGATTGTATTTAATATTTTAAAGTTGATCCTACTTCCGGTTACATCAGAAATGGAAATTTAAAATTTATTATATAGCTATATCATAAAATTTTCATTAGTTAAGTAATGTTATAATAAGATACGTATTTGTAATAATAAGGGGTCAAAGAGTGTCTCTACTATTTCAAATCCTCCGCATATATGTAGGTATATATACTTCATTTTTAGTTGCCAATATGATAATACTTAATTTAGTCTATAAATGTAACAGAAAAAAAGATAAGGCTTCTTCAATTGTTTCTGAAAAATTACTGTAAAATAAAAATAATTGTATAACAAATAACAAGAATAAATCTGCTAATTTAAAAAAAAATATCTGCTAATATATAAAATTTTAGGAGTATGGGTGAAAGCGGGAAATTGAAATTCGAATTAGTAAGCCAGAAATGAATATCTCAAACTACTTGTGAAGTAAAAGTTCCGAATTGGTTATGATTTTCAAACAGTTAGTTTTAGGGTTATCTGCTTTGTTTGCATGAGGTATACATTTTCAATTATTTTTATTAAAACTTAAAAAATAAAAAAAATATCATCACGGCATATTACCAATTGCTGGGTGTGCCAATCTGCTTTGTAGATGTGCGTTCACCTAAGATAGACGTGTCTACCGTGTGTTCTGCAAAAGTTATAGCTTTTATTGTTGTAAGTGATTTAAATTTTATTTAAAGACCATATTTTACATTATTAATATTCCAAAACTCTATCACGTGACGATCACAACAAATCACTGTGTTGATAACTGAATCGCTCAGTAACTTGCGTTCTAATAATGAGTTTCTTGAGCTAATGGTGAAGGAAGTGACGGCTGCAGTGTCAAAAGTGTTCAATGAAAAAATACAAACATTGGAAAGTGAAATAAGTGCAGTGAAGTAAGAAATATCTGTTTTGAAACGTACTTGTGATTCATATGTGAACTCCGCTGACAATTTAGAACAGTACACGCATCGTAATAACTTACGCATTTTTGGACTACCAGAAATGCAAAACGAAAATATTGAGGACTGTGTAGTGAATTTATGTCGCAATAAACTAAATGTGAACATTACTACAAATAATACAGACAGATATCATCGAATAGGTAAACCATCTAGTAAAATCAAACGGCCCGTGATAGTTAAATTTGCGAACTATTGTACCAGGAGTAGAGTGTTCAGTGAAAAGAAAAAACTGAAGCCATCTGGAATCGTGAACATCTGACATCGAATAGAGTCAAACTCTTCAAGACGGCTGTAGATAAGTTTAATTTTAAGAACGTGTGGACTTTTGACGGTCATATAATTGTTAATAAAAAGATACTATATTAACAATATTAAAGATCTGAAGAAGTGGCTCGCACATAAATTCATATAAATATAGCAAATTTTTATCACATGTCACTAACGTGTTAGAACATGCATGGGTTCGAGGAACTTTTACCACTTAAATACATCTTTGTCTAATACCAGGGTCAACAATCAGTGTAATAGTACGTTTACATTAGGTCAATTCATGTTTTTTTTTAATTCAAGAATTTTTTAAATGATAATGATTTTGATATTTGGGCTGTAAGCGAAACATGGATAGGTGACAACTCCCTATCTCATTTGTTTAACATTGATAATTATCAACTTATTAGTCTTGAAAGGTCTGACAAACGTTGTGGGGGTGTGGCTTTTTATGTTCGCAATCATATTCATTATATAATCCTTGATATATTATTTGTCACAACTGAAAATGTTGAACAATTGTGGAATCCGCATTCTAAGTATTACAAGGAATTATGTGTTTTGGATCCAATTTTAAAGATTACATATGAAATTTGACATTATTTACTTAATATATTTGCGAATATCTATATTCTTATCTCACAAGAAATTTAACGAACGGAGCCCATGTTTATTTTGACAACCCAACTCCGCTTCCCAATTTGAGCGATATTTAATGTAATTTTGATAACACATTTTAATATGAAGCTTTCAACAAACGTTAAATTCAAAATATACCCTTTATAAATTTAACATGTGACATTTGTACGTATAAATGATAAACATATCACTTCAGGTATCAGACCCTAAAACTAGAAAAGTAGCAAACAAAAGTGCAAAGTAACAAAAAAGTTTTAATGACATACTAGATTTAATGACTACATAGAAAAGCAGATAATTGCAAAAGTCTGTGAGTTGCATATTTTGCATAAACTATCAACTTTATGAATCAAGTTTTCCGCATTGTATATTTATATTTTTACTACAATAATACATTTCGAAATTAGAATGTCACATTCTAGCACGCATATTGATGTTGAAAGGAGCTTCATTCTTAAACGATTTTTGGTGATATTTTGTTATATAAGACTGGCAGTGCAATAAAGACACTAAATATCTAGGCAATGGCCAGAATAAGAATAACAAATCATTGTCACCGACGTAATAATTCTACGAAAAATTTGTCTTAACGGAAATTTTCAAATATTTTTATAAAAAAAATTATGTAAAAGAGAGCCTCAACAGGAAAATTGTATAAACCATACGTTACAGAAGTTAATTCAAGCACCCGTTCCTTCGCCCTCTCGCTGCTTTACGCCCGTCTGCGAATTTGGAACTCGTGCTAGAATATGTTGCCTATTGTAACATATTTAATATACCATTCAATGGTATGGGAAAATATAGCAACAATTTCTAATTTTTGGGAATTCATTCTACACGTCGATAAATAATAATGAATAATTTATTGAGGTAAAATTTTTATTAAGAATACACAGCCTTGTATAAAATGTATAAAAATTAGACTTAAATAAAGTCGATACTAAATCAAATTTGAAACTACAAAAATATTACCTTAAGCCATAAAAAGTAAATAGGGACAGAAATTAATTTGAGTTAAATGGAAATGCAAACTATTACACCAGTAAAATGATATACATTCCTTACAAAAAAATTAAAAAAAGGCGGTGTGTGAGTTTGTGTCCGTAAAGGAATGAACACATAAATTAATCCAAAACTTGGTTTAGAAATTAGAATAAACATGACTGTTTACATTTCCTTGACTTTTTATTTACAGCCAAAGGCAATATGGCGAATATTGAACGTTGTGATGCTAAGTCTGACTGTATTTTTAATAAATCGAATAAATAAAAGATCAAGATAATATCAAAATCAAGTGCAGTGGACTGTGTGGTAGCAACTTTCACATCTGCTATGCCAAAGTTGGGAAGCGTGAGTACAACGCTACTACTAATTATAAAATAATAAAATTCGTGTGTGAGCCATGTGAACACGTTCTGTATGACTCTAATGGCCAGTTATTATACTCTGAGGATCTTAAATGTAATGCACCTATCTTTGCGAAGCTTTTCGGTCAAATAGAATGTTTAACTACACTGGTAAAGGATCTCGTTCACGAATTTTCATCACTGAAATCTGTTCTAAAAACGCGCCACGCCTCCATGTCAAATTTGCTGTCACCATCAGCTGTTTTGCCAACTTTATCACCTGTACCGGATATAGCGCCACCTCCATTGGTCTTACCATCCGCCAACAAAAACAGTGATCTTTCTACAATAGCCGCCGGCGCTATTGACATTACCGGCTCTTCCAAAGACAAACAAAATGTAAATGTTAAATCTCCAGATATCGGTACGGGTTCTAAAACATCGCCCAATACTACGGTTGCTACTGGTTCCCAATCATATGCTGAGCAAGTGAGGAATCCGAAGGTCAATTTACAGAATCCAACTAAACAAAACTCACGCGATAAACCAGCAAATAAACCAAAATTTGTTCCTGTCCTTGGTACGAAAAAGTGTAACTCTGACTGCAAAATTAGTGCAATCTCACGTAACGTCACTGTTCATGTTTCTAGACTTGCATTGTCTTTGACTTCGGAGGATTTAAATTCTTATCTTACCAATAATTTTTCGAACAATACTTTTAAAACTGAAAAATTCAATGTTAAATCGGGGGAATATAATTTGTTCAAAGTCACAACGTCGCCTACTATGAAAAGGTTGTTGATAGTCGACTGATGGCGAGGGGTCCGTCACTCAAGAAATCCTTGTACACTTACATAAAAATCCGATTGAAAATCCTGAAAATCTTTATCTTAATACTGAAATCTTTGCAATCAACATTACAATCCCAAAAATCATTACAATCTTTATAAAAAAAATTTAAATCTTGGAAATCTTACTTGCAATCTCATTCTTAGACAAGTCTATGCAAGTTCATGGTAACTATCTCAAGAAATCTTTGTACACTTACATATAAATCCGATTGAAAATCCTGAAAATATTTCTTTAATACTGCAATCTTTGTAATCAACAATCCCCAAAACAATCTTGTAAAATCCCAGAAATCTTTCCAATCAACATTATAATCCCAAAAATCATTACTATCTTTGTAAAATCCCAGAAATCTTGGAAATCTTGTTTGCAATCTTATATTCTTAGATAAGTCTATGCAATTTCATAGCTACTAATTCAAGAAATCTTTGTACACTTACATAAAAATCTGATTGAAAATCTTTGACAATCTAATAAAATCCCTATAAATCATCTTGAATCTAGTAAATCTTCAAAGATTTACAATCTTTGTACTCTTAAACGTCGAGTGACGAAGCCCTCGACTGATGGGATATGAAGGTTGAAAAAATATTGGGAACTGCAGTCTATTATTTCTTTATTTTCAACTACGCCGACGTTTCGATAGTACAACTATCTTCTTCAGGGCTCTATAAATATATTTCACATATACAGAAAACTATTTTTAACCAACAAAAACAAAATACTTACAGTTGAAGTCTTGTATAAATATTAATAAAATGGACATCTTACAAAATATAATATAAGGGAAATAAAAATAATATGAGATTACAATCAGTCACAAATTTATAAATAGTCTAGCTGGAGCTATGGTCACGTATGATTTGACGGTGATGAACTATTGAACTGTAATTTTCAGTAATATTCTGAAAAAAGCAGTTTTATTCGAAGAAAAAATTTTTTTTTAAATATTTTTTTTTATAAAAATTTTAGACAACCCGTATGACGTTGGTGCCCAATATGATTATGATTTTATTCTTCTTTTTTTAATTAAATTATTATATATTGTACTTAAGTTATCTATATCAGTTTGGTAATTAATATTGTTTTTATCTGATTTAATATGTAACATTTCAAGAATGATTATTTTTTGTAAATTTTTTTCTGTTTCTAGAATTTTCGTTTTTTTGAAATCAAATTCATGTTTTGTTTGTTTTACGTGTTCTACAAGGGCACATTTTGTATTTTTTTCTTTTTTTTTCATGTTGTTTGAATTTCTTTTGTGTTCATCTAGCCGTATTTTCAAATATCTTTTTGTCTGTCCCGTATATGTTTTGTTACAAGATTTGCATGGTATTTTATATACAATATTGGATTTTAGATCTTCATTTGTTTTATCTTTAAGTTTGCTGAAGAGGTTGTGTGTTGTTTTATATTGTTTAAAAGCAACTCCAAGATCTAATTTTTGTTTTACTGTTCTTTTTAACTTTGGCGCTAAATGTTTGACATATGGTAGGGAAATATATTTTTTACACTCCGTTTGTTTTTGTCCATTCTCGTTGACATTTGATTCTAGGTTATTTGTAGAAGATGATATTATTTTGTTTATTAATTTTGTTGGAAAATCATTGTTTTTTAATATGGTTTTTATTTTATTTTTTATTTCTGGATGGTACTCTCTGTCTGTAAGTGTAAATGCTCTGTTTTTTAAGTTTATTATTATGTTGATTTTTTGGTGTATTGGATGGTATGATTTGAAGTTCAAACATCGAGCTGTTGCACATGGTTTCTGATACCATTTTGTACTTATTCTATTGCCATTGTTATGAATTAATAGCATATCCAGAATAGCTATTTTATTTCTTTTTTCAGTTTCTATTGTGAATTGTATGTTATGATGAAAATTATTAAAGATGCGAATTATGTTGTCTATGTGTTCTGATGATACAATGGTGATAATATCGTCTACGTATTTTTTAATGAAAACAATTTCACAGGGAAGTTTCGGAAGAATAGATGACAGTACATGATCCATTACGAGATTTGCTATAATTGGTGAAAATGGGCTCCCCATACTACGTACAATAATCGTTTCCATCAGCAAATTTCTGGAACCAGCATTGACCTGGTTAATGAATTGAAAAATTTAACAATAACAAAAACCACACGCCTAATATCATTCGACATAACTAATTTATATACAAATATACCAATAGCCGACACAATATCAATAATAAAAAATGCCCCAACCGATACAGAATTTGACCCCGAATTTATAATACAACTAACTAATCTTCTAAAAACAATATTAAATCAAAACTACTTCCATTTTAATAACAAATATTATAAACAAAACAACGGTTTAGCTATGGGAAGCCCCCTATCCGGTATACTCTCCGAAATTTATTTACAAAACATGGAAAATAATTTACTTAATAACATACAACATAAATATAAAATTATAAAAGGGATCCGATATGTAGATGACATATTATGTGTAACTAACCATGATAACGCGAATGAAATATTAAAAGAAATAAATAACTACAATAACAATATTAAATTCACTCTGGAAGAAGAAATTAACAATAAAATTAACTATCTTGACCTAACTATCATTAAATCATCAAATAAAATAAATTTTAATATATATCGTAAACCAACCCAAACTGATAATATAATACAAGCAACCTCAGAACACCCAAAACAACATAAATTCGCAGCATTTAGAAGTTTACTTCATCGCCTTGAAAATATACCCCTAAATAAAGAAAATTATAAACTAGAATTAAAAACTATACATCAAATTGCACACAACAATGGTTACACAAAAAACACAGTTAATAAAATACATAAAGACATAAAATATAAAATAAAAAATAAGAATAATATACCTAAATCTAATACAGAAATAAAACAATGGGTCAAATTCACTTATATCGGCAAATCAACCCATCTCATAACTAAATTATTTAGAAATCACAATTTAAAAATTGCATATAAAACAGAAAATAAACTTAAAAACCAACTAAATAATAACATTGAAAACAATAATATATACAATAAAAGCGGTATTTACAAACTAAAATGTTTAACATGCAACCTGAACTATATCGGCCAAACAGGACGTAAATTTAAAGACGGTTACAAAGAACATATTAATTCTTTTAAAAATTTAAAAACAGATTCAAATTACGCAACACACCTACTTAACAATAACCACACAGCGGGCCAAATTAATGAAATAATGTCAATATGTAAACAACAAAATAAAAGCAATAAACTTAACATCGCAGAAAACTTAGAAATCTATAAAGAAAAAATAAACAACCCTGTAATAAATGTGCAAACCAACAGCCAATCAGATGCGATATTTCAACCTTTAAAATTATTATTTAAAACAAACACACACAACCCAACTTTAGTCACCAGAAGATGACCGGAAGGTCGAAACGCGTCGTGACGAACATTTAACGTGTTTTTTAAAATCCAACCCAGTGCAGTTCGTGATCACCACCAGTGTCGTGCAAGAACAATTTCTCCACTCCAAACATCACACGGTACGCACCCTGGCTTATTTTTTAAATTACTGACGAGTTCATAATAAGGACACTTACAATATTTATTAACTTATGACAATGAACATCGGAAATTCAGCAACTAGATTTAAGAGTTGCTTGATTTTTGAAAAATTGCGAGTTACGTATTATAAAACCCAAGCTTTTATAAGAAGCATTTACAATATAATTATAATGCAAATCAAACTGTAATTTCGGATCAAATACAACTCCCGAATCCCTATGATTATTCACTCTTTCTAGACACTCACCTTCATCCAATAAGGGACATTTTACATAATTTTACATTTAGAAAAATTGAAAAATAGATATAAAGAAGACGACCAAGCTAGAAGATTATTATCTTTTTGTAATTCATGACAGTCATTGCAAGTATTTATGATTTTAAATAATTTCAAATTATCAACATATAGGAGACTATTTGAAAACTCCAGACACTTAGTAATATCGTTAATAAATAAAACAAAGAGAAGGGGGCCCAAATTGAAACCCTGAGGAACACCAGAGTGAGGAATAAAAAAAAATAGATTTGTGGTTATTGTACTGTACAAATTGTTTACGGTTAGTGATATACGAACGTATTAACTTAAATAAGTCTGGAGAAAAATCAAACTGATGCTCCAATTTAAACAATAGTACATCATGATTTATGGTGTCAAAAGCCTTGGCAAAATCAGTATACACAACATCCACTTGCGAATTTTCGCTGGAAGCATTGATAGTGAATTTGGTAAATTGACTAAGATTAGTCGCAGCTGATTTGCCCCTAATAAATCCATGTTGTGCAGGTGTTAATTCTTTACTGACAGATCGTTATATGTTCGTATACAGGATTTTTTCAAAACTTTTAGAGATATTAGAAGTAATAGAAATCGCCCTATAGTTTGAAATATCAGTAGTGTCACCAGATTTAAAAATTACACATATTAGAGATTCTTTTAAAGAAGCAATGAATTTACTGGTTTTTAAAATTATATTTAAAAAATATGGAGTGGTTTAACAAAGATTTCACAGCAACCTTTTAAAATGTAAGAAGGAACACTATCAGGGCCAGAAGAACAAGACACTTTTAGAGATTTAATAGATTCAAATATGTCGTCTTCTGAAATAGCTTTTATATTTAAAAAGTTATTTGAGGTTACGGGATAATATATTTTAGAGAAGTCTGTTACATTGATTTGTGAATAGCCAGTAATAAAGTAATCTGCAAAACCTTGGACAGTTGACTGTGTATCATTATAATTGATATCACCCCATTGCATGTTCCCAGGTATTCGTGTATAATTTTTCTTTTTGTTATTAAAAGACCAGAATTTTCTTGGTTCAGTTGCAATCATATTTTCTGATCGGTGAACAAAGTTTTTATACTCAGTCTTAATATCAGTTTTGATTTTAGATCTGAGAGTTTTAAATTGCGAAAAATGTCTAGCATTATTATTTTTTTTTGCATAATTTATGATGTTTAAGTTTAAGATCTGAAATAATTTGTTTCGGGAACCAAGGAGGATAGGCAGACAATTTCCTGCGAGTGAGTGGAACACAATCCCTGAACACATAATCAAAGAATAAGTATTATTAAATGTGGAATTGGGAAGTAGAGATGGACGAACATTTAAAAATATTGACAATGTAGGATGAAGAGGATCTTCACGTGCTAATATAATGTCATTACGAGAAACAGTACCAGTTTTATTAGATAATACCATATGAAGAATACGTTAGTCACAATTAAGAACATTATTGAGCTGAGAAGCATTAAGAAAATGAGAAAAAATTATAAATCTGGTGATACAAGGATTGAAATATCCAGGATTATAATGATCAATCAATGTACTAATATTCAGATCACCAACTAGAATAAAATCAGACTGCATAATCGAGTGGCAAGATTCGAGACAGTCATAAATCATGATATGTTGGTCAAGTGTAACCGGAGGGGGAGAATAAATAACAGCAACTATGAGATTCTCGCCAGACAACAGAGAAATACGAACGCATATAATGTCAGCAAATGAATTTGGATGTAAATCTAAATTAATTACGTTAGATTTATATTTTGTATTAATAGCACATAATACACCCCCTCCCGTTATTTTATCAGTTCTAGAGTTATCACGATCTTTTCTATAAATTTTCTATTTGGAACTATCCAGAACCTCAGCATTATTGACTGAATTTGAAAGCCAAGTTTCATAAAGTTATAATATCGAAGTTGTTAATAAATTAATTATTATAAAAATCCGCTAGCTTAGTGTTTAATCAACGAACATTTTGATAATAAATATTCATATAAGTACCTAATGTAAACGTACAAGCGAAAAATGAGATATAAACAAGTAAATATAAACGCGCAAAGATATGTCAAATCTTGCAAATAAATAGTAATATAATTGAATCCGTACAGAATAAGCTAACCCCAAGAATATTGTTATTTGCAAAATAAGCATATGGTAGAGCTGCTCCGTATACAAAGAAATTACAGTGAAAAATCAAACAGAAAAAGTGTTATAGTGAATCAATATTTGTTGATGCATCAACTTTCTTAATATCGCCATTAATTTTGTAAGATATTACCATCAACAGTTCATACATTTCTGAAGCCAATTTTGTTGGAAATAAGTTTTAAGGTAATTAGTCGCTTCTTGGTTAAATCCTCTTTAATATTAATGTTAGTACCTTTGAGTTTATTCCTTGGTTTTAGCACAAGATTACGGGAGTTATACGTAGCGAATTTTATAATAATGGGGCGAGGTCGTACATCTATTGGTGTATTTGTGGATGCATTTCTCGTCACTACCCTATTCACAACACCAGGCTTTTTATCCACACGATGACACCGATCGACGGAGTTTGGAGGTAGTTCGACTGATATAAATTTAATAATATCACTAACCTTCTCGACGTTTTCAGTCGGGCTCTTCGGGAACTCCAAACACTCTTAAACAATTGTGCCTGCAGTATTGTTCAAGAAGGTCGATCTCATTAAGGAGCACTAGATTGTCCTGGCTCATTTTATGTGTGATCTTCTCATAATGGGCTTCTTGCTCTTCAAGTTTTTGTTCAACACGTGCAAAAACCATGTCGACCAAAGTGTTGAGAAAGGTGGGGTCTTTAAGTACACTACTTACAATCTCTTGAACTTGTAAAATTTCGGAGCAGCATAAAACCAACTACTCATGTCTAAACATGAAAGTAGAAGTATGTTTCCCTATCAAAAATAACTTTATTAACAAAATGTCTGTTTGCGGGAATTAAGACAACAGCCTGTGGAACCACAAGTTACAATGTTAAAAACAAAATTAATTCATTATTTGGAAATTCGGATGGGAAATTATGAAAAACAAATACGCTGTAATCCTCGATTTAAATATGTATCCTTTTCGTAATAGTGCATTTAATAAAAAAGAATTTAAAAGAAGAAATTGTTAAAGAAACAAATTGTGTAACATGTGAAAATATTGTAAATTTAAATGAGAGTATTGCAATAGAAGTTGCACTAGATGTTATTGAACAAGAAAATAACAATAGAAAAGAGAATGAAAATTCACTTTGGGAAACATTTGACAGAATACCTGCCGACCTAAGAAAAAAACAAGATAATAATAAAAATTTAGATATAGAAATGAAAAGGTATGCCGTTTCTAGACAGAAAAAATGATCCTCTTCTGTGGTGGAAAAATGAAGGAGATATGTATCCACATTTAAAAATATTTACAAAGATTTATTTATCAATACCTGCTACATATGTTCCTTCAGGGAGAATGTTCTGTAAATGCGACCAGGTATTGTGTAAAAGACGAGAGCAATTAAATACTAACATGGTTAATAAAATTATATTTTTAAATACAAATTTATTCAATTAAGACAGATTATTAATAGTATACAAATTTCTGCGAAAAGCATTATTAAAATAGAGTGTATTATTAACGTTCTGTAATAATTACTAGTTTTTTCTTTGTAAATTTAAAATATTTACGTTCCTAGATAACACAAGTCTGTTTTTGTTCATAAATATATAAAACCTACACTGTACATATGTTATGTGAAAAATAAATGTTTATCTATGCAGCAATAACTGATATCTTAATTTAATATTTAAAAATAACCCATTAATACATAACTGTTTGTCATTTAACAAAAAGGTAAGTTTACTTTATAAAAATCGAATCGATTTTTTCGATTTGCGTTGCAATGAATCGATTTTGAATCGATTCAGCGAAAAAATCGTTTCGCCCCTCTCTAAGTTAAGCTACGTGAAGTTGGCCCTCCATATATTTAAGTATTAATTATAGTATTATGAATATAGTATAAAATTTCATTTAATACATACATTATTGTACAGAATATAGACAATATTATTGGCTACATAAAATTAATCTTATTTGCTATTGAAGGGCTACGTGAAGTTGGCGCTCCAAAACGTACAAAATTAAATTTTTATTCCACATAATAAGTACAATATTTTTATGTATATTTACTTTAAAAATAATGGTTTTGAGGGGCCAACTTCACGGACCTCGATTTTCTCTGTCGCCTAAAATTTTGTGCTTTTGTGAGTGATCGGTTACGTGGGTATCCAAATTTTTTATTTAACATTCTATTTACTGATTTTACAAATAATAGCTGTATGAACTGTTATAAATGACGATTAAATATTAGCGCTGAAAATTAGAATATTAAAACACATTTATCACCCAAACCGGTATATACAGTATTAATACAAAAATAATAACAAATCTAGATGACCGTCGCCTGGCCGAACCCGGTCACGCGGAATCCTCCTTCACGCCGTGATTATTTCTGTAAAAGAATTAACACATGAGAAATACTCAGTGAGGAGGCAATCATTTACAAAAGGTTCAGGCATTCACACACCGTACACACATGTTGGCAACTACGGGCAGTACCGCTAGTTACTACGGAACCTCTGCCGCTTCGGTGGTGATCCGGAGACAATCCTCTTAACCAACTGGATCAGATCACTACAGCCCTAACTGCTGCTACGCTGGCGACCACAGAATGTGGGTCACTACAGCCTTCCCTGCTGCTACGCTGGCGACCCTCGGGTTCAAACGAGCGGCCACTACGGAACCACTGCCGCTTCGGTGGTGATCCGGAGACATTCCTCTTAACCAACTGGATCAGATCACTACAGCCCTAACTGCTGCTGCCGTTGGCGACACCAGATGTGGGTCACTACAGCCTTCCCTGCTGCTACGCTGGCGACCCTCGGGTTCACACGAGCGGCCACTACAGAACCACTGCCGCTTCGGTGGTGATCCGGAGACAATCCTCTTAACCAACTGGATCAGATCACTACAGCCCTAACTGCTGCTGCCGTTGGCGACACCAGATGCGGGTCACTACAGCCTTCCCTGCTGCTACCGTTGGCGACCCTCGGGTTCACACGATGCGGCCACTACAGTACCCAGTACTGCTCACATGCACACTCACAATCATACACACGCTAGATTAACTCTCTCACCTGAATCACTATAATATCGATGTTCTCACACTGAAATCTAGAAATAAACTCAAATAAAATACGTGAATACCAGTATCATTAAATGTAGCTCTTATCCAACAGCATCGGTTACGTACCTAAATAGCTAATTAGAGACAAAGCATAATAAATTTAATAAAAATAATCTTACGCAAAATAATATCTGTGACAGTTCGGCCATCCTGAAAAGTTCCTCGTCCTCGAGGAATCAATCCCAAAATCCTGCAGCATCAGCATCAACATCCGAAGCGCTGTTGTCTTCCGACAGTTCACGTGTACTTAAATATGGTTTCATCCTGTTAATCGCCAATACGTTACTATATTCTCCTCTTCTACTTCTATTTGTACCAAGCAAATCTTCTACTGAAAATCTATCGTTCAGTAGAACTTCCTTTATTTGGAATGGTCCTTCATATGGATGGTGTGAAATGGAATTGATAGTTTCTCAATTGGATTCAATAGTTCTAGCTGCTTTCTTATCTGTTGTTTATGGTAAAAACATCTGATACACAAGTCAGTGTACTTCGCGAATTTTCTCATTCCAGGAAACCAGTAAATTCCAAAATGTCCAAACTCATCACGACAGGAACGTACTATCTGCAACCGTTGTCCTCTAGGTACAACCCACTAGATTCCGGACGCGGTAATTCGGTAAACCCGTTCGTCTCGTAAACAGTAATTTTTATAAATATTCCTTTCGTAGTTAGTTTCCAGTGGTTTAATTAAAATGTTCTTGTAATTTCAATTTGTCATTTGTCCGGCGAGTATCCAGTCAGCTTGTTATGTGAAAAAATTTCAAATTCTGCAGAAAGTTCTTCTCCTGACACGGGGTTTCGACTTAGCGCATCGACGTGACCCATTCGTAATCCTGGGCTATATTCTATATCGAATGAATATTCCTGCAGTTCCAGCCAGCATTTTCTATTCCATTTAAAATGTATTCCCAGCAGATATACTCTAAATTACTTTAAAGTTTCGACTACTGCTAAAGTCCCTAGATTATACGAATGATACTTCATTTCCGTTTGTGAAGTTTGGCAACTGAAATAAGCAACTGGGTGGAATATACCTGTGTCCAATTTCTGCAGCAGGATTCCTCCTAATCCTAACTTGCTGGCGTTCATGTGCACCTCTGTTTCGGCTTTCGAATCGTATAGTCGCAAAAGTGGTCGTTCCGTAAGCTTTTCCTTTAGGTCTTCAAATGCCTTCTGTTGGTTCGCTTCCCAACATCACAGTCCTTTCTCGTTAGATTAGTAATCGGTCGCACAATCTTAGCGTAATCTTTAATGATGTGTCGAAAATAACTTGTAAGACCTACAAACTGTCTTACTTGATGCACATTCCTCGGTGCCTGAAATCCGGTGACGACTTTTATTTTCTCCTTTCCATCTCGATCAATCTGAAATCCTTTATAATTGATGCTGCTCTGAAAAAGAAACATTTCTTCATATCCAGTGTAAAGTTGTTTGCCCTAAACAAAATGTCAAATAGTGTCGTCAGTCGCTGAATTCCCTATGTAAATGATGATGGGCAGATGATGTCATCTAAGCAAGCCATGGCGATGGTGTTACGACATGATCCTAGAACTTTGTTGACCAGCCTCTGAAAAACTGATGGTCCATTAGATAATCCAAAAAGGAAACGATTAAACTCGTAATGTCCGTCCGGTATTACAAATGCAGTGTTGTACTTCGAGCTCTGCGCGATAGGCACCTGGTAATATCCTGACGTCATATCTAAAGTTGTGAAGTACTTCGCTCCTTGCAATTGATCTAGTTGGTCATCAATTCTTGGAAAGGGGTATCGGTCGTTTACTGTTACTTTGTCTAAATGCCTGTAGTCTATACACATTCGCGCTTCTCCGTTCTTTTTCTTCACTAGAAGAATCGGTGCTGAAAAGGGTGAAGTAGATTCGCGTATAATGTCGCCATCAAGAAGCTCTTGTACTATTCCCTGAACGTGTTATCCCTGGAATTGACAATCTATACGGCCTGTAAGTAATGGGTGTATCATCAGTCAGTAAAATATCCACTTCGGTCGCATTCGTGCATCGAATAGCCTTCACAGTTTTTACAAAACATTCCCTATATTCCTTCAGCAGACGTATTAGTTGTTAGCGTTGATCCACACTTATATCCGTTCCCACGTGTAGTTCATCCTACGTAAAGTAAATTCCTTCATTTTCTGCGCTTCTGTATTATCAGCTTGACACTTCCATCTTCTTTGTCTGCTACTACATTGTTTGCGGGAATACGTGCTCGTTTCCTTCATAGTTATGCAAGTGGACCCCATATCGATATACGCTTACATAATTACCGCTTTCCTCCGCAGAAGTTGTTAATATGTTCTTTTCTGGCAGTTGTGTTTGTGGCTCTTGTTGACGTTGAACATGCTGATGTTGACGTTGTTGTGGTCGCTGGTTCCTACTTGCATTGAATTCGCCTCCATTTCGTTCTGCACAATTCGATACTCGTTGTCGTTTTTTTTTTTTTTGTTATAATGTGAGCGTGTATGTCCCAATTTTCCACAAATAAAACAACGAATGTTCTCCATTCCATCGTCGTGCTGCTGCGCAGTATAGTAAGACCACTTGTTCTTTTGAAAAGTACGATGTAAATCGCGTGTAAGGGGAGAGTCAAGGTTTCGTGTCGCTAATTTATCCTCGATCGTCTTCAAAAATAATAAAAAAGGTTGCGGCTTTTTGCATTCTCGGATAAGGGCAAGTGTTGAGTAGCGCCAGCTTCTCATAATAGTATTGCAACATAAGTTCATCCGGTTTCTTGTTGCGAGAAATCATTTCTTGAAGCAACTGAAAATAATTTTCCTGTGACGGTAATGCCTTCAACAACATAGCCTTCTATGACTCCCAAGAATGATTTATTCCTTGCAGCGGTTTATACCATATTTCTGCATACCCTCTCCAGCGAGATCTCACGTACATGATGGTAGTTATTTCGTCCCATTTATGCATAGCGCGTAAAATGAACGTACATACTGAAATTGAGGACTGTTGTTAGGTAAAGTCATATTGTAATGTTGTTCCAGGTTCGTAATCCAGCTAAACATAAACGTAATCAATATCCGCACTGTTCCAACAGCTTTGTTGGTGTGATCCCAAAAGCTGAAAGATAAAAATGTTCTGATCCCACTTCTGAAATGTTATAAATGACGATTAAATATTAGCGCTGAAAATTAGAATATTAAAACACATTTATCACCCAAACCGGTATATACAGTATTAATACAAAAATAATAACAAATCTAGATGACCGTCGCCTGGCCGAACCCGGTCACGCGGAATCCTCCTTCACGCCGTGATTATTTCTGTAAAAGAATTAACACATGAGAAATACTCAGTGAGGAGGCAATCATTTACAAAAGGTTCAGGCATTCACACACCGTACACACATGTTGGCAACTACGGGCAGTACCGCTAGTTACTACGGAACCACTGCCGCTTCGGTGGTGATCCGGAGACAATCCTCTTAACCAACTGGATCAGATCACTACAGCCCTAACTGCTGCTACGCTGGCGACCACAGAATGTGGGTCACTACAGCCTTCCCTGCTGCTACGCTGGCGACCCTCGGGTTCAAACGAGCGGCCACTACGGAACCACTGCCGCTTCGGTGGTGATCCGGAGACATTCCTCTTAACCAACTGGATCAGATCACTACAGCCCTAACTGCTGCTGCCGTTGGCGACACCAGATGTGGGTCACTACAGCCTTCCCTGCTGCTACGCTGGCGACCCTCGGGTTCACACGAGCGGCCACTACAGAACCACTGCCGCTTCGGTGGTGATCCGGAGACAATCCTCTTAACCAACTGGATCAGATCACTACAGCCCTAACTGCTGCTGCCGTTGGCGACACCAGATGCGGGTCACTACAGCCTTCCCTGCTGCTACCGTTGGCGACCCTCGGGTTCACACGATGCGGCCACTACAGTACCCAGTACTGCTCACATGCACACTCACAATCATACACACGCTAGATTAACTCTCTCACCTGAATCACTATAATATCGATGTTCTCACACTGAAATCTAGAAATAAACTCAAATAAAATACGTGAATACCAGTATCATTAAATGTAGCTCTTATCCAACAGCATCGGTTACGTACCTAAATAGCTAATTAGAGACAAAGCATAATAAATTTAATAAAAATAATCTTACGCAAAATAATATCTGTGACAGAACAGGCACAATTATCACTATTACTCTCAATAAAATCCTAACTGGTATGCAGAGTCAAGGTTCCAGAAAATATTTAAATTCAATGTTTGGTGCGAAATAGTCGGTAACCACATAAATTGGTCCGTATTTTTTTGAGGGAAATTTAATTGGGGAAAGATACCTACATTTTTTAAGAAATAACCTACCAGAACTTTTGGAAGAGGTCTAGTTGAATATAAGGCAAAAAAAATTGGTTTCAACATGAAGGTTCCTTTCCACATTACCATCGAGATGTACGAAATTATGTAACGCAAACTTTTGGCCCAAGAGTTATTGCCAGAGAAGCGGAGTACCCGTGGCCCGGACTTGACTTTTTTCTTTGGGGATAAGTTAAAAGTTAATGCGTCCCCATTGAAAATGAAAATTAGTTACGTGAGAAGACTGTGGCGTCATGCAGGTCTATATAAGCTCGGAGATGTTAGCTGGAGTTCGCATAAATTTTGAATGACGAATGGCATTATGTCAAGAAAGGGGAGGAAGACTTTTTGAACATTTATTATCATTTATTTTATTCTAGTTCTCATTTATTCATTTCTTACTGTTGTATTTATATACTTGTAATTCCATTATATTAAATACGTTTGTCTTTCAAATTTACGTTTCATTGACGTTTTCAATGTCATTTTTGCATTTACCTACTTTGATTATTTGATTTAAAGTACTAATAATTTACACGAATTGGGGGATGAAATGTAATCTGTGTTGCCTATTTTTAACCATTTAAAATGGACAGCCTGTATATGTACGTATTATTTATAAATATGGAAATAGTTTGAATACTTGATTTTAATATTATATTAAAATGTTCTGTTTTATATGTAACCATAGAAACAATAATTAATTGTTGAATGACAGGTTGAAAAATAAATATGTATGTCAGCTTAAAGAAAAATATTAAAAGGTATAATCTTGTTTGATTGTGTATTTCTTGGTATTTTGGCTCACATCCATTCCATTAATAAAGTTAACATGTTATGGGCCAGCAACGTGGCAGTGAACTATCTTTTGACAATTTAATGTGATTGAGCAAAAATAAATCAAACATGGTTTTGAAGCATTTTCAAATACAAAAGTTCAACGGTAAAAAATTCCAATTATGGAAATATCAAATAGAAATTATATTCAAATCTGAATCTAATCTATTTGAGGTAATAAATGGAATGAAGTGTCCAATGGAATTAGCTGAAACACAAGAATGGGATAAACTTAATGCGAAGGCTAGGCTACTCATTTCCTTCAGTTTGGAATATGAACAGTTACAAACAGCAATAAGTTGTCATACAGCAAAAGATATGTGGAGTCAAATAAAAGAGATACATGAGCAAAGATCGTCAATAAATAAAATTCAACTTAAACAGGAATTTTTTAGTTATAAAATGTCTACGACTGACAATATTGCTCAACACTTAAGCAAAATAGACTCATTATCACAATCTCTTTCAGATAGAGGTGAAGGAGTATCGAAGTTGATAAAATTGCCAAAGCTTTAGGAAGTTTACCACTGAAGTATAACAATTTCATTACTGCTTGCGACTCATAAGGTACTGTACGATTACTTAAAAAGAAGAGCAACGATTATCGGATAAGGATAAGAAGACAAATAGTAATCAAAATGCATTTCAGAATAAGGAAAATATAGAATGTTTTTATTGCAAAAAGAAAGGTCGTTTCAAATCTGAGTGTTGGAAAAGACAAGCAAATCAAAACAGAATTAATAAAAACAAGACGGAAGACAAATCAAATCGACATACAGCTTTAAGTGTCGAACTTAAAAACATGAACTTCCATGTAAGTGAAGATGATTGGCTAGCAGACAGTGCTGCACCAAGCATATGTTTTATCGACAAGAATGGTTTACAACAGTTTCAGAATTTGAAAACAGTGCAACTATGGTACAAATAAGTGACAATACACAAATTAAAGTTTAAGGTTTTGGTTCAATTGAAGTTCTCTCCTTGGTCAAGGGCAAGTGGGAGTCAAGAACTATTAACAATGTTCTATGTCTCTAGTTTACGAAAGAATGTATTTTTAGTAGGAGCACTGACAAGTAGAAACTATAAAGTAACATTCAGAGAAAATAGTATGGAAGTCTATAGTAACAAACTATTAGCTACTGGAATAAAACTAGCAAATCAATGTCATAAAATGTTATTTAAAACTGTAATAAAGGATCCAGATCAAGCTAATGTGTCAATGTGAAATACTATTATGTCATGGCATAAAAAATTAGGACACGTCAATTTTCAATCTTTAAAGGAAACGGCAGATAAAGAAATCGTTCCTGGACTTAAAATAAAAACGACTGAAAATTTGTTTTGTGAACATTGTAAACAATATATTCCATCGACTTCCATTTCACAGTAATCCTAATAGACCTCATAGTCCACGTGAGTTCATTCATATGGATCTTTGTGGTAAAATGTCCAGTCCATCTCTTGGTGGAGCTAATTATTATATATTTTTTAAAGATGACTGTACATCATACAAGATGATATATTTCATTAAACACAAATCTGATGCTTTCTCAATATTTCTCCAAGTTCACAGGCTAATAGAAAATCAAACTGGAAAGAAGCTCAAAAGAGTAAAGAGTGATAATGGCAAGGAATTTGTAAATGAACAATTTAAAAGACATTTTGAAGAAAAAGGAATTATATATGAATTTACAGCGCCATATACTACAGAACAACATGGTAGAACTGAACGAGGGAATAAATCAGTAGTTGAAGGGGCTAGAACAATGTTTTCTGCAGCAAATCTTCCTACAAATTATTGGACAGAAGCTGTCAAAACATTTAGATGACGAAATTCCATACCAAATGTGGACAGGAAAGCAATCTACATTAAAGCACTTGAAGGTATTTGGTACAGAAGTTTACGCACATATACCTAAACAGCAGAGATCAAAATTTGACAGTAAGTCGGAAAAATTTATATTTGTAGTAATAATTATCGTTTGATTGATCCGAAAACGGCAAAAGTGACAGATACTAGAGACGTCATTTTTATGGAGAATAAGCAGATATAAATGAATGCCGATAATAATTATATAACTTTAGTTATTAAAAATGAAAACCTAAAGAAATAACAGGAAATATGAACAAGTAAAACCAGAAGAAGTCACTGAAGAGTCACAAAAACAAATATTTAGAGATCGTAGTCAAATTCGTAAACCTTTACTGTATAGTGAAGAATTTATATTAGCCTGCGCATCAATAATTTTAGAGGATCCAGGATCATTTGAAGATGCAATGAAAAGCAAAGAATCTCAAAAGTGGCAATTAGCAATGGACGAAGAAATAAGATCATTAAAAGAAAATAATACTTGGACTCTTCAACAACTTCCTGAAGGACGAAATATACTTCGATATAAATAGGTTTATAAAATAAAGTACAAAACATATGGATCTATAGATCGCCATAAAGCAATGCTGGTTGCTAAATGTTATTTACAAGAAAAAGGCATTGACCATAGTGAAACTTTTTTACCTGTTGGACCATATGATTCAATTCGTACACAACTGGCGATAGCAAAAATCGAAGATCTAGAAATAAAACAATTTGATGTAAAAAGAGCCTTTTTATATGGTGATTTAAAGAACGAAATATATATGGAGCAGCCGCAAAGATAAGAAAAAGATCCTTCTCTTGTACGTAAATTATACAAAAGTCTCTATGGATTAAAACAAGCACCTCGCTGCTGAACTGAAAAAATTGACAATTTTTTTAAACTTTTCAATTTCAAGCAATTGAAAGCAGATAAATGTGTATTTAAAGATGAAATAGAAAACGAAGTAATTTATATAGCACTATACGTCAATGATGAACATGTAATGAATAAAAATGAAGAAATCATTCATACTTTACTTGACAAATTGAAACAGAAATTCTAAATTAAAATCAGTGATCCTGAAATTTATGTTGGACTTGAAATTAAAAGAGAGCAAACTCAAAACAATGTGTATTAGAGTAATTACATTTGCAATGTATTGAAGAAATTTAACATGCAAGACAGCAAATCAAATTCTACACGTGCTGATCCAAACATTGATTTAAGTACGAGACAGTAACAAAATCTGAAACTGTTGAAATGAATAATATACCATTACGTGAAGCTATTGGAAGTCTTACGTTTGCAGCAATTGTATCAAGACCAGATATACTGTATGCCGTCAGTCACGTCAGCAATTTCTAAATAATTCCGGAATAGAGCATTGGAAAGCAGTAAAACGTATTTTTCGTTATTTCCAAGGAACCAAAATTTATGGAATAAAATGTAGCTATGAAAATTTTAGTCTGAAAATTTAATCAAATGCTGATTTTGCTGGTAACATTGATACACGCAGATCAACAACTGGATACATAAGCATTTTAGCAAATGAACCTATTACTTGGCCGTCTAAGCTACAAAAATGTGTAGCACATTCTACTACAGAAGCAGAATATGTGGCAGCATCCAACGCATCACAAGAAATTGTATAGCTACGTTCTTTGTTTCAGGAGCTGCAAGTACCAGTGCGCCAACCAACATCATTGTTTATGGATAATCAGAGGGCCCTGAGATTGATAAACAACGCAGAATATCACAAACTGCCCAAGCACATCGATGTTCGGTATCATTATGTAAGAAAATGTGTTTTGACCAATGTGCTAAAACCGGTGTATGTACCTTCTGATAAACAATTAGCCTTTTAAAGTATTAAAACAAAAAAATTACATGAACTCGGGAATTGGTTCAAATAAAATTGGTGTAGGTACGACATAAAGGGCATCGTGTTTGTGGCACATTATTTTCGTCGTGTTGCCTTTGCCTAAAACGGTGAACACATTGGGCACATAAAATAAAATGCCGGCAACAACATGAATTCACAGTTATTGGTCAGACAAATGAAGTATGGTGGAGCTACAAGTTGTAGTGGTTGTACATCCTTTTGGTCTGGGCCAAATGGTTGCTGCACATCTGCTCCAAGTGCTTGGAGCTGGACCACGTTGTTGAGGTTGTATAATCGGCACATTTCCAGCTGAAGGCTCGACTTGATCTGTCATAAATTTCAAATACAATGAAAGCGTAAGTGTAATCAAATAGTAGAGCAAAGTCATATATATATATATATATATATATATATATATATATATATATATATATATATACAGAATGTTCAATTGAAGTGTTTCACTATTGCTATCTCGAGAACCGTAAAAGATACGAAGTCGGTTAAATTAGCAAACAATTTCTATATTATAAGATCATTAAAATGAGCATTACAAAGATTTTTTCAACCAGTGGTTCTCAAAATACACAATTCAACTTTTTAATTTTAAATGAGAACCTACTTTTTTTATTCGCCTATTCGATTCAGCATTTTTTCTGTATACAAAGATATAAAATGTTTATACCCTTACATAACGAAAAAAACGAGAAAAATGCAAAGGAAAAATTATTATTTTCATATTTATTTCCACGTGTAATCAGAGTGCCATTACAAAAACAATTGAATATTTTCTTTGTATCACATGTCAAAGTAGTTCATTTATGAATTTTCTTGTTTTCTTTGGTGTTAAAATGAATTTTTTAATTTAATTGATATGTACGAAGTTTTCATATTATCTCTGTAAAATACTGTTGCTACAAAGAATATGTATAGGGAACGTTATCCTAAGCGGCGAGTTCCTTGTCGTCAGTATTTTAGAAAATTAGAATTAGCACTGCGCGCTAATACGGATGCATTCGTATCGAAGCGAGTTAGCGTACAAGATCAAGAAGCTGAGATAAATATATTAGCTTATTTTGAAGCTAATCCAACAGCTTCAGTTAGAAGGGCTGCTGCTGAGTGTAATTTAAGTGTGGGCACAATGCATAGGATTTTAAAGAAACATAAATACAGACCATTCAAAATGATTAAAATTCACCATTTACATCCTGGTGATCGTGAGCGAAGATTAGAATTTTGTAATTTATTCATAAATAAGGATCCAGATATTTTAAAATCAATTATTTGGACTGACGAAGCGAATTTTTCTAATAATGGTATATCAAATAGAAAAAACACACTACTGGAGCCGAGAAAATGCTGTTGCTGTACGAGAGAGAAGTTTCCAGCGAAAATTTAGTATAAATGTTTGGTGTGCCATTTTCAGTAATAATATTTACGTACACATGTACGAAGGTATATTGAGTGGTAACAGATACCTGGATTTATTTCAAAATATGCTAGGTATTATTTTGGAAGACATACCAGTAGCTGAGTTGGGAACATAGAACTAATAAATACTTCGTAAATGGAAGGAGCGTAGACAAGGATAGTCTGTGGTTAACATTGTACAATAAAGACAGAGCGAGAACCACGTGACTGAGGTCTACTGTCGCTAGAAATGTATTAGCGTTCTCGAAATTTCTTGTTTTATTTGAATATAATAAGAAAATTATTATAAATAAAGTATTAAGGATACTAAAAATTAAAATGGTTAACGTGTGCTGTGCATATAATATAAGAAAAATTTTAATTTGATAATGAAGTAGTTTAATAGTCATTGGCCAGTTAATAATATATTAATTTGCTTATTACACTATTAAAATACAAAAGTAACTAATAATTCATAAAATTATTTATCAAAAATCTATAGTTTTATTCATTTTATTCAACTTTTCCTGTTGCCTTACACTCGGTAGTCGTACCACGTGACAGGTCTACGTTCTTCTATCGCTCTCCCACTGCAGGACTTTGTGTATAGCTATCTCTCTCGAATGTTAACCACACAGCACACTGTGTACGGCTATAGGCAAGACTCCATTCATATGTATTTATTAGATGAATGGTTGGGAAACATTTATTTCCAGCAAGATGGTGCACCAGCTCACAATTCGCGTCAAGTTAGGGATTACCTAAACGAACGGTTTCCAAATCGGTGGATTGGTACTTATAGTCCTACTCCGTGGCCCGCACGATCACCAGATCTTAATCCCCTGGACTTTTTTATGGGGTTATGTTAAAGATGAAGTCTACAAAACTATCTATCCAAATATTCAGCATTTCAAAAATGCAATCGAAAATATTATTTCCCATATAGACGGCCGAAATTTAAGAAAAGTAAGAAGTAATATGTTCAGAAGGCTGGAAGTCTGTATAAATCAGCATGGCAATAATTTTGAACAAATTTTATAATAATTATTAAAGCATCTAAATCGCCCAAAAAATGATGAAATTATGAAAACAATATATTCAATTTTTTTTGTCATGGCACTCTGATTACATGTAGAAATAAATATGAAAATAATAATTTTTCTTTTGCATTTTTCTCGTTTTTTTCGTTATGTAAGGGTATAAACATTTTATATCGTTGTATTCAGAAAAAAAATGCTGAATCGAATACGCGAATAAAAAATAGGTTCTCATTTAAAATTAAAAAGTTGAAGTCTGTAATGTGAGAATCACTGGTTGAAAAAATTTTTGTAATGCTCATTTTAATAGTCTTATAATACAGAAATTGTTTGCTAATTTAACCGACTTTGTATCTCTTACGGTTCTCGAGATAGCAATAATAGTGAAACACTTAAATTGAACACCTGTATATATATATATATATATATATATATATATATATATATATATATATATATATATATATATATATAGATGAAAATGTTTACGGGTACGGCAGTCAGGATGATGGGATAGATGTAAAATGATACTCTTTTAAGTTAGATGTCAAGCTTTCGGAATTACTTTATTCCTTCTTCAGGACAGCTATAAATTTAACAAGCATGTTACAATTTTGAAAAATGTTAAATGTATGCACTAAGTACTTACTACTTTGTGAGGTTAAATTATAAACCAAACAGTCATTAGAACTGTAATGACGTCTTGCAGAGAAATTAAGTTCATTAAAAATTTTTAAATTTAGAATTGAATTAACAAAAACAAGTAATTTAGTTAAGCTGAACACTTGTAAAACAGAGCAAATAGGCTCCGAAGAAGTCAAAGTTATAAAAAAACACACGTGTGAACTAAAGTCGACAACGACTCTACCTAACTGATCAGTCGTGATCACACCGTACCTTACTATATATATATATATATATATATATATATATATATATATATATATATATATATATATGTATATATATTATATATATATATATATATATATATATATATATATATATATATGTATATATATATTATATATATATATATATATATATATATATATATATATATATATATGTATATATATTATATATATATATATATATATATATATATATATATATATATACCTGGCATTCAGTTTAAAATTCTGTATGACCCAGTGACACTGTAGCTAAATACTGTAAAAATCGCCGAACATTGCCGTCCTCTTCCAAATGTTGCTCTGTTCGTCGAATTTTTTATCTAATATTACGTAACGACAAGCTCGTCTATTGGGTAGCATTACACCACCTTGCAATCGTTGAAAATCTACTGAACGCGAATGCTCAAATTGTTGAAGGCGCTCTGCGAGCGCCCATATGTTCGGATGGGGGCGACCTACAAATCTGTAAAGCACCACAAAATAAAATAAATATTTTTTTTTAATATTAAGGTAAATTATATTTAATATAAACTAAAAGACAAAAATTACAGACCTGTACAGCTCTCTGTGGAATGGTTCCACAGAATTGTTTATCCTGTGGATTCCAGCGTGCACGCTGATTCTTAAAGGAAGCCACTGTCTCCTTATATACTCCACAAAAGAAATGATGTCAATATTTCGCTCCATCGCAGTATCTTCTATTATATTGATAACATTAGGTATTAGATCGTTAGGTAATAATGGTAACACCATTGCTACTCTTATTATTGGTCGAGTGATTTGTAGGAAATTGTTCCGGACAAGTCGTAAATTCTGGGCCTTACGAAAAATTGCTCTCGTATAATGTAACCAACCTCGTAGACTAATTCCGGGGAATACTGAGATTGCAGCAGTTCTCATAGCTGTCTCATAACCGGCCATTATACTATTACTTTCTGTATTGCCGAATATACGTGCCAAATAACTGAGCACAGAGGTGTATGCCGATCGAGTTTTACGTTCCATTAAATAATAAAGTAAAGGAAACGTCTGAAATATTATTTTAATTTTTAATATATTTATATACAGGTGACTCATGAAGAGTGTGCCAAAATCAATTCTTCAAAATATTTATTAACAGATAAAAGCAATTAAGTTACCGTAGGAAATAGAACATAATATAAAAAGTAAATAAAATTTGTTTATAACTTTTGTTATTTACCTTATTTTTATTATGGATTATTTTTTCTGTTGGAGTTTATTTAATGGATATCGTACGTAATGGTAATGGTGATCATATTATGAACGTCCAGAGAATGGTTTTATTTTGGCACATTGTTCTTAAATCATCCTGTATAAGTTTATTCTTTAACTCTCCGAAAGGCGCAATATCGGAACCGGGCGAGTTCGGGCGCATTGTGCCTGACACGTGCAAGTAAAACAATCACAAATTTATACCCATTACTTTTAATTTTAAAATTCTAAAAGTAATTACTGACCTCCGTGGAGATGTTTAGACAAAAAACAAAACGAAATTCGTTGAAAAAAGAACGCATTTATTATTCAAAAACAGAATAGATTAGCCCGCTTCACAAAAAAGTTTAAGCTAACCCTCACTTTTGGATTTATGAATTCTATTATATCGCGGTATTTAAAATTTAATCTTCATTATATTATCAAAAAATCTGATGTGGCCAGCACATTACCTTCCGTCATTTATATGAGGTATTTACGAAAATTCTACCGGTGAACTGTTACCGGTAAACAACTTTTTATCAGGTTATAGCTACCGGAATCGATATTTTAAGAACGCAAGTGGTAAACAGGGTAGATCCATAACCTACGAAAAAATTTGGAAATTTGAACCAAGTTAGAAATTTGACGTAGTTAACAAACTGAGCAGAGTCCTACTTTGAACACATTTCCACTTTTAACGCGCGTGCTTCGCTTTGCATCAGTACCTTTTTTTGAGATTAGATCCTTCATGAATCCGGTAGATGGATCTGATAGCTATTGAACAATTTTCGAACACGGTAACCTTTTACCACTAATGTTTTCGAACACAGTCGGTAGATGCGGTATCTACCGGTAGAATTTTCGTAAATGCGTATGTATTTTCTATAAAATCCATACAGAAAGTTCCTTGCAAAAGATTCTTAATTTCTTGTATGTACATTACCTTTCGACAGTTGTATGTATTTTATACAAATTCCATACAGAAAGTTTCGAGCAAAAAGATCCTATATTTCGAGTAAAATTATAACATAAATATACTACGAATATGTCAATTGCACTTGACACTGACATCTGTCAATCAGAATTTTCTTAATATAGTAGCTGTTTCTAGCATAGCTGGCTAATTTATGAAATTTAATATCTTTATAATTTTATAACTCTATATCCATTTAATATGAAGAATAAAATGAAGTCAAATCGTATAGAGAATACAATATTCTTTAATATTTATAATAACATTAAATGTGAAAAAATGATATTTAACATCGTTTTTTCAAGAAAAACTGTTAAAATCTTCAAATGAGGATACTTCCGGTTGACCAATTATAACCAAAATCTAATCAGCTCTTCATATGGATGCAACGAAGAGGAATGCGAAAGAATTATAATTTTTGGAATTGTAGTATTAGAGTTATCGTAGACGAAAATTTTGTTACACACACATCCACACACACACACACACACACACACACACACACACACACACACACACACATACAGACATCATCGTAAAAATAGTAAAATCGTATTCTAGGGACCTCAAAACGTGCTTATTCATCAAAAACTCACTACCGAATTTTTTGACCAAAGACAATACCTTCCTTACCTAAAGGTGACGGAAGGTAAAAAGGTAGTTACTTAGATTAGGTTAGACTATAGACTATATTTTCCTACAAAAATAAATCTGGTAGTGTTAATTACTACAAAAGATTGTGTAGGTTACCAGTTGATATAGCTAAAAAGACGAATGGTTGAATGCGGGGGTTCGTCAAAATATTCTATTTGTTCTTGATATTTTCAAGAATCTTGTTTTCTTGGTAATCGACTAAAGAAATATTTACTAAAAAAAAGTGGTGGAGGAAGAAATGAACAGGTTAGGATTTACAAAAAAAAAATTCGAACAAGTTAAAGCAAAATGGAAAGCTTTAAAACATTAGTATTACACAGATAATAGAAAGAATAGCATTAGCGGCGCAGCTCGAGAACAGTCTCAATTTTATGAGAAACTGAACCAAATTTTAGCTGCTAGACCATGTGCTGTAGCGGTGATAAATGGTATTGATACATGTAACAGTTCAGGTATGGTCAACATATATTCTGTTAAAAAATATAATTGTTAATATTTATATTTTTCTGTAGGTGAAACTGTAGATAATGATTTTACAATAAGAGTGAACTCTACTATAACAACCTCATCCAGTGTGACACCTAGAACATCCGAGCGATCACGTTAGATATTACTTATTTGTTTTCGTCGCATTAATTTGTTTCATTGTTTCTTTTTTTGCAGGCATTGCATCATATTCCAAGGGAACGATAAAATTACGGAACGAGGAATGGAAAGTTTCACAAGAAGAATTACAGTAAACATTTTTTGAAAAACAAAAGAAATTAAAGAAATTCTATTTTGAAGAAGAGAGGATATTAGACGAAAAAGTGAGAAGAAAAAATTTAGAAGATACTCAACAGACCATAAAAGTTATATGCGAGTATGGCAACATATGCCAATAATTCGGAGAAAGAGAACTGATCCTCAACGTTATAACCATAAATTGTTCCTTTTTTATAATTTTATAGATAAATACAGTGTGTTCAAAAAAATCTTAACTCGGAGTCGGGTTGCCCAGCAGCTCATGGAGTTCTCCAGCTGATGACACAGTTGTTGTACGTGGGTGGTTTTCAGCTTGTGCAAATTTACCTGTTAACGAACAAACAAATTAATTAAATATTCTGGTAAACATATTTCATTGTTATCTTACTCCATAAAGAATTCAGCGAAATTTTCGCAACGGCCCGTTTTTCTGGATTCTTTTCCATCAAATTTGCATTTAGCTGAATCCCCTCCATTTTTAGGAATTCTCTTAAGAATATATCTTTGGACTCATCCGTGGTAGATTCTTCAGGAAAACCTGACGCTTCTTGCTTAATTTTTGAAAAAGTTGTTGATGTACTCCACAAACAAACCCCCTGTCTTTGTATTTTTATTATATTGAGTGATCTTGTATTGCCAAATCTCGTGCATTTTAATTATTTTATAATTATATTTTATGGCCACTTTTACTTCATCGACCATCCATGTCCCGGAAAATTGTCTCTCGTAAACGTTATGAGTACAGTCACTTTGCTCTAACGCGACATAGAACGAACATAAGTTTACCGCTAGCTTCTAGCGGTAATACTGGGTGATGTAGAGTCATAGGAGGTAAAACAGTGCATTTTATTAAACCTTCTACGTGATCTTTATTATTGTTAGGACATAATGCATCACATTCTGAGCCAACAAAAATGTCTGGATGACCGATCGGAAATTTACCATAAGTACTGATGTAGCGAGCATGCGTCGACACATTTTATTTTGTCATCATCGTATTGACTTTTTTATATAAATGAGTATTTCCTGTACGAACTCCATACAAAGCGTCGCGAGCTTGTAACGGTAAATTTATATAAAAACTGATGGCTTGTCAATTTAAAAAAAATTGTTTTGTTTTAAATAATTCCTAATTTTACATTCCCATATACTTATTACTCTATAACCTAAATTTTGAATTTTTTCTAATTTATCTAATGTAGTTGAAGCCGAAAGTCCATTGTTTACATAACAAGATTTACATCTATGCCAAAAACACCCAAAAATTCAAATACTAATTTGTCCTGTGCGTAAAAACCATCAACTTTTAAGTTTGTATCAATTTAAAATTTTATTTTACAATTTTCACACAGTAAAACACTTCAAATTAAAAATAATAACATTTTAACAGTTTAAAATTAAATTAAATAATTGGTCTTGTCAAATTTACATTGTTCTTGTTAAAGTGACACGTGCACACAT
Organism: Harpalus rubripes; assembly: GCA_963082715.1. Taxonomy (NCBI): domain Eukaryota; kingdom Metazoa; phylum Arthropoda; class Insecta; order Coleoptera; family Carabidae; genus Harpalus; species Harpalus rubripes. The sequence continues at coordinate 16,907,244 of OY720465.1, forward strand.
ATCAGCTGATTCCAAACCTTTCAAGGTCACTCAAGTCACGTGTCTGCTCGCGCCCTATACTAGACAAGACGACTCATAGTTGTACAGGGTTGATGAACTTGACCATTTTAAACGTTTGCCTGTTGTACTGCAGTATACTTTTGAATTTTAATGTTTTTATAAAACTATTTTATAATTATGATAAATTATATATAATTATCAAAATAATAAACATTGTTTAATTATTAAAAGTATTATTTTTGATATTACAATTTAAAATATAATTTAATTGTTTTTCACATCTTCTTATTATATTTTATCTCGACTATTTACTATTCTAAAAATTTCTTTTACAATTAACTGTCGTCTGTGAGCCTTCATAGTGAACGGACGTGCTAGCTGTTGTGTCTAATAATTGTTACCTGTTACCTAACACCTAGCTATTAGAACCAATTAAACACAAATTTTATTCAAAATTAATAAAAAGTGAATAAACAAAGTGTCGACAAATCCAAAATTAACTACTGACGGCCACCTTTATGGTGGTCGTCAGGTTAACAACCCGCCACAATTAAGCAACCCATGGACTTTATCTAGTACTCCAGTTACACAAAATCCAATGCAAGACATGGAATTCAGTAGTCCTACTACGCTAGAAGATATATATAAAGAAATTCAAGCACTGAAGCTAGAAAATCAAGCCATAATAAAAGAAAACAAAGTACTGAAGCAAATTATTACTAATCTTCAATCAAAAAAGACGAACACTCAAGAAACCAGTTCAAATATAAACGAGAACGCCGTAGCTGAAGAAACTGCATGGATTGTTCAAAAAAACAAAAAAAGAAAATTAACTTCAACACCAGAGAACAAGAGCACCAAGCAAAGCCAGAAACAAACTGAAGTTAAACATTTTAAACCTCCACCTATAATAGTAAGTAATATAAAAGAATACAATCAACTAAATCAAACACTAAGAAACTTAAACATAAAATTCAAAACAACTATGATGAATAATAACCAGATAAAAATTAATGTTGAAACCGAATTAGAATATAGAACCTTAACAAAATTCATGAACGATAAAAGCGTTTTCCAACACGAGTGGCATACATATGAAGACAAATCTCTACGCCCAATAAGAGTCATGGCTAAAAATCTACACCCTTCCTGCCAGCCAGAAGAAATCAAAACTGAATTAACTGAAAAAGGATTTAAAATACTTGATGCAATTAATAAGTATAAGAAAGAATATGATAACAATGGAAAAGCGGTGATAAAACCGCTTCCGCTATTTATGTTAACATTTAATAACGACGAAGATATAAAGAAAATTTTTGAAATTGAATACCTGTGCCACATGCGTGTCAAGATCGAAGCAGTAAGAAGCACAAAATTAATTCCTCAATGCAAAAAATGTCAGAGATTTGGACACACACAAAATTTCTGTTCACATAACCCAAAATGTGTAAAATGTGCAGGGGATCATTTGACCATCAATTGCCAAAAACCACCTGAACAAAAACCAAATTGCTCAAACTGCGGGAACGAACATCCGGCGAATTACCGCGGATGTGTAGTAGCTAAAGAACTTCAAAAACGAAGGGACTTAATTACTAAAGCAAAAAATATACAGCAAAACCAGCCAAGACAATTTAGATCTTCTCCAATAACGGAAGGAATATCCTTCGCCCAAGTAGCAAATAACAGCGAAACTGAACAAAATCACAATCAAAATGAACAACAATCATTAATACAAATGATGCAAACTCTAATATCTAAATTTGAAACACAAGAGAAAACAATGAAATCACTAGAACTCAGAATTTCTAAAATAGAAAATAATACAACAAAACAGTTTAAAAAAATAAATAATGGATCAAACTGATTTAAGAATAGCAACCTGGAATGCCAACGACCTCCTAAACAGACGCGAAGAAATACAAATATTCCTTGACTTTCAAAACATAGATATATGTCTTATTTCTGAAACTCATTTTACTAACCAAAATTATTTAAAACTTAAAGGTTATAAAATATACCATTCAATACATCCACAAAACCAAGCAAGAGGAGGAAGTGCTGTTATTATAAAAGAAAGTATTAAACATTACGATGAACACCATCTTCAAACTGACGAAATACAACTAACGATGGTTGGAATCAAATCCACAAAACAAAAGTTAAATGTAGGAGCTCTTTACTGCCCGCCAAGATATAACCTAAAAAAGGATGATTATAAAAACTTTCTCCTACATCTTGGAAATAGATTTATAGTAGGCGGAGACTTCAACGCGAAGCATACAGACTGGGGAGCGCGACTTACAACCCCTAAAGGATCCCAACTGAACAAAGCAATAAGAGAGATGGGATGCAACTATCATACTACAGGTAAACCAACATACTGGCCTACAGATCAAAATAAAATACCAGATCTGCTAGACTTTTTCATATCTAAAAAAGTATCACCAAATTTTATAAAGATAGAAGAAAATTTTGATCTCAGTTCGGATCACTCGGCTGTCGTCATCACCTTGAGCGAGAGAATAATCACAAAAGAAAATAAACCTTTTCTAACCAATAAAACGACGGATTGGGAAAGTTTTAGAATAAACTTGCAAACAAACATCAACTTATCCATTCAGCTAAAAAACAAGCAACAATTAGAAGAAGCAGCCGAGAACTTTAACAAAATAATACAAAATGCCGCTTGGAGCAATACCAAACAATGTATTCGCAAAACCATAGGGAACAACTACTCAGTTGAAATACGAGAAATTGTCAAGGACAAAAGGAAAGCTAGAAGAAAATGGCAAATGACCAGAGATCCTGCCGACAAAACTATCCTAAATAATAAAACACAAAAGTTAAAAAGAGAAACTCAGAAAATAAAAGAAGAATCAATGAATAGCTACTTAAGTAATCTATCTGCGGACAAAGCCACTAACTACTCGCTTTGGAAAGCAACGAAAAGATTAAAACAACCAATTACGCAAACACCACCTATAAGAAATGGAAATGGACCATGGGCAAGAGACAATAAACAGAAAGCTGATACATTCGCAGACCATCTCGAAAATACTTTCAAACCAAACGAAGCACAAAATGATAATAACATAAATGAAGAAATTGACAATGAAGAAAGCGAAGATATACCACTAGTATCTCCTAGAGAAGTAGCCAATGAAATATTAACAAACATGGGCTCGAAAAAAGCTCCCGGCTTCGATTTAATAACTGGGCAAATTCTTAAACAGCTGCCCAGAAAAGGAATAGTTATGTTAACATATTTAATTAATGCAGCATTTAGGTTAAAACACGTCCCGAACATATGGAAAGTGGCGGAAGTAATTATGATACCAAAACCTGGAAAACCACCAAACGATGCAAAATCTTACAGGCCAATTTCCTTATTGCCAATAATTTCGAAATTATTTGAAAAACTGCTATTAAGACGGTTAAAACCAATAATAGAACGGAAAAATATAATTCCAAATCATCAATTTGGATTTCGCAACAAACATTCAACCATAGATCAAGTGCACAGGATAACTAGCATAATAGAAAAAGCTTTAGAAAATAAAGAAATCTGCGGAGCCATTTTTTTAGATATAGCGCAGGCTTTCGATAAGGTTTGGCATAAAGGCTTAATTTATAAATTAAATACATTATTGCCTAAACAGTACGTTGACCTGTTAAAATCCTATATCTCTGATAGACTATTTAGAATTAAACAAGATGATTCCTATTCAAACTTAAAAGAAATAAAAGCTGGGGTGCCACAAGGCAGTGTTCTAGGGCCTATACTTTATCTATTATATACTTGCGACTTACCACAAACTGATAATGTTACAATAGCGACCTTTGCAGATGATACTGCTATTTTAGCAACAGCAAGTGATGAAGAATCAGTCACGGAAAATCTCCAAAGAACTTGTAACCAAATCACATCTTGGACAGAAAAATGGAGAATTAAACTAAATGAACAAAAATCCATTCACATTAATTTCACCAACAAAAAGAGTACAAATCAACATCAAATCACAATCAATAACAATATCATTCCACATGCAAACACTGCTAAATACCTTGGAATGACGCTCGATACAAAACTAAAATGGGTTGAACATGTAAAAAAGAAAAAACAAGAACTTGACATTAAATACAGGAAAATGTACTGGTTACTTGGAAGAAGATCGCAGCTATCTATATCTAATAAAATTTTAATCTATAATCAGATATTAAAACCTGTATGGTTGTATGGCTCGCAACTTTGGGGTTGTACCAAACAAAGTCATAGAGAGAAAATTCAGAAATTCCAAAACAAAGTCCTACGTAACGCAGTGAACGCTCCATGGTATGTCCGCAACAGCGATATCTGTCGAGACCTCAAAGTTGACAGTATTAATACGGTGATTAAATGTTCTGCAACTAAACATGAAGCAAGACTCCACCATCACATTAATGTCGAGGCAATCCAACTGCTAGATAACGACGGCTTGAAAAGAAGACTCAAAAGAACAAAACCTTTTGAGTTAGTGTAGCAAAATAGTGAAAAGTGAACGTGAAAGTGCGTTAAGTGCTGTGCTATAGTGCCATGTAGGAAACCAGGGAAAACTAGGAAATACCACTGGGTGTACCCTAGAGACGATATTTACCTAAATTTTAGATTAGAGATAAATTAATGGTTAGTCTGTAAAGACTAGTTTTAATATGTATGTTAAATAAAAAATAAAAAAACAATTAACTAATACTAAATACATGTTATTACATTGCAAGTAATTTAAAATAATTTTATTATTATATAATAATAATTAAAAGTTTTAAACGATTTTTGGTTAATATTTTTTCAGATATGGAGGAACAAAATAAATCTAAAAAAATCTGATGTGGCCAGCACATTACCTTCCGTCATTTATATGAGGTATTTACGAAAATTCTACCGGTGAACTGTTACCGGTAAACAACTTTTTATCAGGTTATAGCTACCGGAATCGATATTTTAAGAACGCAAGTGGTAAACAGGGTAGATCCATAACCTACGAAAAAATTTGGAAATTTGAACCAAGTTAGAAATTTGACGTAGTTAACAAACTGAGCAGAGTCCTACTTTGAACACATTTCCACTTTTAACGCGCGTGCTTCGCTTTGCATCAGTACCTTTTTTTGAGATTAGATCCTTCATGAATCCGGTAGATGGATCTGATAGCTATTGAACAATTTTCGAACACGGTAACCTTTTACCACTAATGTTTTCGAACACAGTCGGTAGATGCGGTATCTACCGGTAGAATTTTCGTAAATGCGTATGTATTTTCTATAAAATCCATACAGAAAGTTCCTTGCAAAAGATTCCTAATTTCTTGTATGTACATTACCTTTCGACAGTTGTATGTATTTTATACAAATTCCATACAGAAAGTTTCGAGCAAAAAGATCCTATATTTCGAGTAAAATTATAACATAAATATACTACGAATATGTCAATTGCACTTGACACTGACATCTGTCAATCAGAATTTTCTTAATATAGTAGCTGTTTCTAGCATAGCTGGCTAATTTATGAAATTTAATATCTTTATAATTTTATAACTCTATATCCATTTAATATGAAGAATAAAATGAAGTCAAATCGTATAGAGAATACAATATTCTTTAATATTTATAATAACATTAAATGTGAAAAAATGATATTTAACATCGTTTTTTCAAGAAAAACTGTTAAAATCTTCAAATGAGGATACTTCCGGTTGACCAATTATAACCAAAATCTAATCAGCTCTTCATATGGATGCAACGAAGAGGAATGCGAAAGAATTATAATTTTTGGAATTGTAGTATTAGAGTTATCGTAGACGAAAATTTTGTTACACACACACACACACACACACACACACGCACGCACGCACGCACGCACGCACGCACGCACGCACGCACGCACGCACGCACGCACACACACACACACACACACACACACACACACACACACACACACACACACACACACACACACACACACACACACACACACACACACACACACACACACACACACACACACACATCATCGTAAAAATAGTAAAATCGTATTCTAGGGACCTCAAAACGTGCTTATTCATCAAAAACTCACTACCGAATTTTTTGACCAAAGACAATACCTTCCTTACCTAAAGGTGACGGAAGGTAAAAATAAATGAGAAATCAGGTGAGTAATAAAAATATTTATAACTTTTTTATGTATATAACTAGATGCTATCTCTTGAGTTTTACAGCCACGAACATTTACTGTGCTTGAACGTTCTTCAGTATTTCTAGCACCGCAAGTCAATTTACATTTTAACTTCATACAACACAATTTTAGTGTTCATTTGAAAATATTTCAAACATTTCAGAAATTATGAACCCCCAAAAATGTATGTTTTCATATTTAATTTTGGCCAAAAATATAAAATTATAAAAGATTCAATATCATGATTTTATTTAAATAAAATGTGTTTATTTTTACAAAAATAAAATTTAGAGAAGTGAGTTGTATATTTCCGGTATAAAAGTAGTTAAATTTCCAATTAAAACTCCTTTCAACAAAAAATGTATGGGTATAAATATATCAATATCTCAATTTTAATTAAAGATAATATATCTTGCAAAAATAAATCCTGAAGGATCGATTTAATATATTAATATTTTTAAAATATCAAAAAACCCTTAGAAATTCGGTAAAATAACATCGATATTTTGGAAAAAATTGGGAAAAAAAGTTCTCAAAAAAAATATATTTTATTTTGCTCACAATTCCTCAAAAGTTTGAATTATTTTCAAATTAAAACAAAATCGTGTTCTATGGAGCTTAAAATACAGATTAACTCAATTCTAAATCTTAATAATATTTGGACAATTTTTCCAAAACATAACTTTTATTTAGTTATCAATTCGGCTGAAATTTACAGAAAACACATAAAATGAAATGAAAATAATTTATTTATATTCAAAATTTATTGAAAATATCAATTTTTTAATGTAAATATTTAATTAACTGTAAAATAATATGTACTTTGTTCAGTGTTGCCAAACGTACGATAATTATCGTACATGTACGATTATTTCAATTCGTGTACGATAATACATTGAATACCCATTATCGTACGCATTTTGTACGATAATTTGAAACATCCTACATTTTCTATCACAATTTTATTTTTCATGTAAAATTTGCATCACCACTTCATAACATCGAACCACCGAACTGTGCCAACGTAGAGAGCGAGCGCCCGAGATTCCTGAACAGAGGATTGGAAGTTAGTTCGTCGCTTATTACTTTTTTTTAAAGAAAATGTCAGACAGTGACAGTGGTACTATATCTAATGTACCCAAAAAACGGGCGAGAAGGGTACAAAACCAAAACTAGAAACAGACTAGTTGCTAATACAGTTAACGGCACAATGCTTGCTTCGCAATATATTTCTAAAAATGGCGGCAACAGTAAATTAAATCCACCAAATTATTTAATAAATCAAATCAGTAGTAGCATGTACATCGATATTTGCAATTTAGATTCCGATTAATTTAATATTCTTGTTCCTTTATTATTTTTAATATTTATTGTAAATTTTGTTAAGAGTTATGTTTAATTTATTTTTGCTACCTTGTGTTATCAATAAAGTTTATTTAATATACAGTACTTTTTTATTTTTTATGCGTACGATAATTTAATTTTAAAAACGATAATTTTTCCCGCGCATGTACGATAATTACAAAGTTCAAATCTGGCAACTCTGACGTTGTTCCATTTAAGCCATTCGGTATTGTAAAGTATAGGGCATAGATTTAATCTCTCTGATTAGCTAAAATTGGAAACATGAAACAAGTTTATCCAATGTAATTTCGGCTACTTAAAATTGGCGCTAATGTGAGCGACATCTACTGAATAGCTTAAATGGAACACAGCATAGTTTTCACATTTTAATTCTATCAATGGCTGCTCTTGAAACTAATGTCAATGCTTTACTTACGTAAACTATGAAAATTAATTATAAAAAAAAAAATTATAAAAAAATTTGAACTCTAACAACTTCTATACCTCCTGAAGCTAAAAGAACAGCTTTATAAAATTTGGTATCGATATCGATATATGTAAAACGGTGCAGATTTACATAGCGGTTAATCTTTCATTTTTTTATGCAGGTTGTTCATTTAAATGGGCCACCATTGCTATCTCGAGAACTGTAAGAGTTAGAAAAACGGTTAAATGCGCAAACAATTTTTATTTCATAAGACAAATTTAAATAAAAGAAAAATATATTTTTTTCTATCTGTGGTTCTCTAAATACTTTTTAAATTTAAATGAGAACATATATATTTTTTATTTGCTCATTCGTTAGAGAATTTAATTCTGAATCCAGTGATATTATATTTTTAAACCCGTACATAACGATTTTTTTGAGAAAAATGTTTGTAGTTTGATTAAAATATGACTAATAAGAGTACCACGAATGGAAAAAATTAATATATGTTATTTTTATTACATATAATTGGACTGCCTTGAACGAAAGAAGTGAATGTTTTTCTTTTAATTGATTATAAATAATGTCAACGCAAACAAATTATGTAAAGAAAAATTAACACGTTTTTGTTTTTCCATTCATGACACTTATTATAGCCATATTTTAATCAAATTAACATTAAACTTTACATGAATTTTTCTCAAAAAGATCGTTATGTAAAGGAATAAAAATATTATAACACTAAATTCAGAATTAAATTCTCTAACAAATGAGCTAATAAAAAATATATGTTCTCATTTAAAATTAAAAAGTTAGGTCCCGCATTTCGAGAACCACTGATCTAAAAAAATATTTTTTCATTTCTTTAAATTTGTTTTCTGAAATAGAAATTGTTTGCACATTTAACTGTCTTTGTACCTCTCATAGTTCTCGAGATAGCAATGGTGGCCCATTAAAAATTAACACCTGTATAAAATAATTTTTATTTTTCCAACAAAAGATACCCCTTAGCAAAAGCAGCTGTGACAAGTTCAAAAATCAAACTCCCACCCCCAAGAAAATAAAGAAGAGTATGCAAACCACAGGAATATATCTTCCCTTCACAGGCGAGGAGGTGCAAGAGGACGAGGATTTAGAAGAAGAAAAAGACATTCAAGCGGTGGACGAGGAATGAATGTAAGAAATATACATATTTGTATTATTTAAAAACTAACAATATACCAAAATTTTTTTTTTGGATGGATGGTGGGCTGTAATAAGATTTCTTAATGGTTTAGATAATATGGAAATACCATATTAATCTTCCGCTACACGCTTGCCAATTTTTTTGCAAAAATACGCACACCGGACTTTCGCAATTCAATTTTAAAAAAATGTCTTTTCGACCAGTGTGAATGTAAATGAATCGCTTATTACAAAAAGGACTTAAGTCACGTTACTATATTTTTCAGAAAAACGATAAAATGTGTGTAAGCCTAATGTACAGGTCAGTATCATAACCTTCAGAGAGAACAGGAACAAGTCTAGCAGATGTTTTTGGCAGAGTGAGATAGAGAGAGAGAGAGAGCGGAGTGAATTTGCACGTTAGTCGTTTCCTAACAAGTTATAATAATTAATTAAAATAATAAGAATTAAGATCAAAAACTGTATAAGGGTGTAAAATTTTATAAAGTGAAATTCGTCATCAAAGATTATCTTGTGATGATCATAGGGAAACATGAACATTTCATTGTCGATTCTCTATATTTTAGGTTAGTATTACATTTGTAAATAGTATAATTTTTGTTAACTAATAAAAAACTCTATATTTTAGACGAATCAGGTTGACTTTTTGTTTTCCGAAAAACCCTCATCATATTATATGTGTTTAATTGTTTAGAGCTGGATATATTTGCTTTTCTATGTACAGCAATTACTATTGGGGTTTTCAAATAAGAAAACGCTAACTAGCGGCAAATATTAGAACTGCAAACAGTGGTACACATTTGACATTTACATGAAACTAAAACTATATGACTACAAAATCTCATTATACGTACTTGAATTATAAATAAAAAATCTGATGTGGCCAACACATTACCTTCCGTCAGTTCTATGTATTTTGTACAAATTTCATACGGAAAGTTCATTGCTAAATTAAATATTCTATTTCTTGTACATTACCTTCCGGCAGTTGCATGTATTTTATGCAATTTTCATACGGAAAATTATTATTTTGTGACGTTTTCTATATACAGTGTAATATATCTGCAGAAATAAAAGATTTATTATTATTATTATTATTTCTTGTACATTACCTTAAAGCAGTTGTAAGTATTTTATACAAATTCCATACAGAATGCAATAGATCCTATATTGCCAGTAAAATTATAAGACAGACACACTATGTCAATTTCACTTGACACTGACATCTTTCAATCAGAATTTTCTTAATATAGTAGCTGTTTCCACAGCTATGGCTACTTTATGAAATTTAATTTCTTTATAATTTTTTAACTCTATATCCATTTAATATTAAGTATAAAATGCAGTCAAATCGTATAGAGAATAAAATATTCTTTAATATTTATAATAACATCAAATGTGAAAAAATTATATTTAACATAGTTTTTTCAAGAAAAACTGTTAAAATCTTCAAATGATGGTACTTCCGGTTGACCAATTGTAACCAAAATCTAATCAGCTCTTCCTATGGATGTAACGAAGAAGTATACGAAAAAATTATAATTTTTGTAACTGTAGTATTAGAGTTATCGCAGACGAAAATTTTGTTACACACACACACACATCCACACACACACACATCCACACACACACACATCCACACACACACACACACACACACACACACACACACACACACACACACACGCACATACAGACATCATCGTAAAAATAGTAAATTCGTATTCTAGGGACCCTAAAACGTGCTTATTGAGTAAAAACTCATCATCGAATTTTTTGACCAAAGACAATACCTTCCTTACCTAAAGGTGACGGAAGGTAAAAATACTAATAAATGAGAAAATAATACGAAAACTAAAGGAATACAATTGACAGAAATGTTATGTTGACACACGTCAACAAAAAGTGTACCAGTGTTTAATGCGATCAGCGCCATCTCTTGATACTTGAAAATCCCAATAGTTACTGAATATCTTTTTACCTTCCGTCACCTTTAGGTAAGGAAGGTATTGTCTTTGGTCAAAAAATTCGATGATGAGTTTTTACTCAATAAGCACGTTTTAGGGTCCCTAGAATACGAATTTACTATTTTTACGATGATGTCTGTATGTGTGTGTGTGTGTGTGGATGTGTGTGTGTGTGGATGTGTGTGTGTGTGTGTGTAACAAAATTTTCGTCTGCGATAACTCTAATACTACAGTTACAAAAATTATAATTTTTTCGTATACTTCTTTGTTACATCCATAGGAAGAGCTGATTAGATTTTGGTTACAAATGGTCAACCGGAAGTACCATCATTTGAAGATTTTAACAGTTTTACTTGAAAAAACTATGTTATATGTAATTTTTTCACATTTGATGTTATTATAAATATTAAAGAATATTTTATTCTCTATACGATTTGACTGCATTTTATACTTAATATTAAATGGATATAGAGTTAAAAAATTATAAAGAAATTAAATTTCATAAAGTAGCCATAGCTGTGGAAACAGCTACTATATTATGAAAATTCTGATTGAAAGATGTCAGTGTCAAGTGAAATTGACATAGTGTGTCTGTTTTATAATTTTACTGGAAATATAGGATCTTTTGCTTTCTGTATGGAATTTGTATAAAATACATACAACTGCTTTAAGGTAATGTACAAGAAATAATAATAATAATAAATCTTTTTTTTCTGCAGATACATTACACTGTATATAGAAAACGTCACAAAATAATAATTTTCTGTATGAAATTTGCATAAAATACATGCAACTGCTGGAAGGTAATGTACAAGAAATAGAATATTTAATTTAGCAAGGAACTTTCCGTATGAAATTTGTAGAAAATACATAGAACTGACGGAAGGTAATGTGCTGGCCACATCAGATTTTTTGTATTTAGCAATCGAAGTAACTTGATGACACAGAAGGGAAAGAAATCGAGGTTGTAGGTCGAGGACTTAGGTCCTTTTAGAAATGAATACAGTTTTAATTCTTTTATTTTTTTATTTGCATTGAACTTACAATATTACATATAACATAGTTTCAATTAATTTTTCCATTTTTTGTTTCAAAATTGCCAATTATATTTTCATAGAAGTCTTTGTATTTGTCCAGTACCCATCTGATTAGGAGTATGATGTTTTATTTTAGTTTTGAGAATTGGAATTTTATCTCCTGAATAGTGTTTTTACTATGACAATTATTTTTATTTGGCATTTCTAATTTAAAATGATGATGGTAAAAGCTATTTATTTACTCGGAAGCCAATATATACCCATACAACTTCTTCTCGTATACAATCTGATACATCTTGGCATTGTGAAACTGCATTCTTCATTAGGCCCCTTAGCAGCAATATCCTCGTGGTAAATATAAAAAAAATGCTTTCTCTGTTTTTAAATGGTGAACACAGAAAACATTAACACTCAGTTGACTCAAATAAAAAAGTTCTTGAACAGGAACCTCCGATAACTGCAAATTCTGCATGAAGTCAAAGGCAATTGTTGCAATATCATTTCTTTATTGAATTTCTTTAGTAGTGTCTTGCAAAGCAGTATAATTTTTTTTCACTCTTCTTCTGTGAATCATCATTTCAGCAACTGCAGATCTCTTTGCAGCGTCACCAATGAAGGAGTCTTAATTTTTATTGTCAAATCTTCACACTGACAACAAGTATCGATTTGAAGGCGCCCGAAATTCAAATTAAAATATTCATGGAAGAATTTTATGTAATACCTATATTTGTTAGTAGATTCCGGGTACTTTTCCCTCTACAAGTTGTACATTATTTTGACGTTTAATTTTGCATAAAATAGTAATAATCCTTATTAGAATAATGAGTTTTTTGTACAGGAAACAAAGATATATGTTAACGAATTAAGATGTTATGTTACGTTTAAGACAATGAAATGGCAGACAGTGCTGCTATCTACGTTGGTAATTGCAAAAAGAACTAAGTCCATGGACTTGGGTCCTTATAATAAATTTGTTGAAGGTTAATACATAAATAGTATAACCGAGGGTCGGACTTAGATCCTTTCAGCATCAAACGATCGGGCTTAGTTAAATTAATATATAAAAATATGAAACTCAAAATCAACAAAATGTGACTTAGGCCCTTTTAGTAATAAGCGATTCAAATGTAAATGATTAATAAAAAACATGTATAATTAAACATTTTTATTTTGACCAGTACCAAATTAAACATAATTCTGAACATACAAAAGTATAATGTTCTAAACACATATATTTTCCACACTTTGCACAAGAGTATTTGGTAGGTCGATTTTTTTCGATCGCAGAAACCACAACGGCCGCTTCTTGGAACATTACTTCCATATCCTGCTTCTACACCTTGTGTTGATTTCTCACATTGAGTTAAAGTTCTTGACGTTAATTGTTTTAGCAAACAAGTGAGTTGAGCTCGTTGACGTAAGTGATTGTCCACTAGTTGGAAAGACAGACTTCGCAAAAATTCTCTTCTTCTCATGTTATTGGGACGATCTCATTTGTGTATCACCATCGCATTAATACCAGCAATATTTAACTAGGAATAGAATACGAACATGGACCATCTTTGGGTATTTTTTGTACAACCGTATGCAGCGCAAAATGTAAATAACACAATTCTAATAACTGAGTAAAAAAATGTTTAAATATTTATTAATTAGTATCAAACTACAAACGATTGAAGTCGGTTGCTAATTAGTAATGACGTGCTAAGTCCTAAGAAATTGATTGGTTGTATAATTTTAAAAACAAAACTCGCGCGTATTCTGCACTCACTTGAAAAGATTACGAGCTGTCACTTTCATGAATAACCCATCAAAAAATTTAACAATTTTGTGTTTGACGAATTTGTTTAATTACAATATTTTGTATTATATTCAATAATAATGTATTTATAATTATATCAATTAAATGAATACCTAATATTAATTTTTGTGTAATGATATTCGCTTAGAAATTAAGGTAGATTCTTGTACCCACACTGTACTTTATTTCCCAATTTATCGAAATCCTTCGTCTTATCCTATATACTAAACAATTTGAGAATCTTTCTATATATATGTTAGCACATAGCTTTCCCACAATTCCGCTGACACCGCATAGGAATACTCCACATACGCGAAATAAACCATCATACAAGGGACGCTGACCCAGCCATCTCAGGTGTCTTCCTGCGAAACCGAGACACACAGAATAGGCAGTCTAGTCCAGAATCTCCAACACATAACATTAACTCTGATATATCATTTTCTTGTAAATCTGACAATACATACAGTTGTAACTTATAAATTTGTAATAATATAAATATTTTTTTTGGAATATAAATAATTTTATATTATAACTGGCGCAGTCGGTAAGATAATAGTGAAATCAAGTCTAAAATTAAATATAAATGAAATAAATTTATACCTGCCAGTGATAAATACTACTTTATCGGTAAACGTTGACACTCCAGTAAACGATAAAACACAAGTTAAGTCTACTTTACCGGCAAATGTTGTAAATAAAAATATAAATAATCTTGCCACAGATGTCAATACCCATCCAACTCAACAACCAAATAAACATGTAATGACGCGCGAGAATTCCGCTTCGAAGCTACGGAAAAAATTCGCATCTAAACCGGAGACCACTGCTTCTGCCGACGAAATATCTTTAAAAAATAATTCAAGTGCTCCAGTTCCCAGTGCACCTAAAAATAATGAAGAACCTTTCACGATCGTAGAAAACCGAAGAAAAAAACATAGAAAACAAAACATTGTTTTTGGTTCTGGCTTCAAACAATTAAAGAACTCTGAATTAGTTGCAGTTCCCACATTCGAACATATTTTTGTATCTAGGTTTGCTCCTGCTGTAACGGTTGAACAAATTAAAAATCACCTGAAATCTCGAAATTTTAAATTATAATTGTGTAGGTCTACAGTTAAAGTATAATACTTATGCATCCTTTAAAATCAGTATTCCTGAAGTTCACTACGATAAAATTGTAAATCCAGATAACTGGCCTGGTACTGTACTATTAAATAAATTTTACGTAAAGAAAGTGCGTCGTGACAATAATTTTTTTTAGAGAATTGCGCGAAAACATATTGTAGTAACTTAATAAATAATACTACATCAAATAGTGCTAACAAAAATGTTTTTAAAACTGTTAATATTAATATTCGGTGCCTTAGAAATAAGAGCCCTAAATTCGAAGTTTTCTTACAAGACTACAAACCCCATGTGATTTGCGTTACTGAACATTGGTTGCGCAACAATGAAATAGACAATTACTGTTTTAAAAACTATAATTTAGTAGCAAACTACTGTAGAAGTGACTTAAATAGTGGTGGTACAGCCATCAACGTATCTAGTAATGTAACTGCTGAAATTAGTACGCTAAATCATAAAAATGTAGAACAGCATTTTTAATAATGTTGTACTCAATGTCACTTAGAAAATAACAACTATACTATTGTAAGTATATATAGAGCCACTTCAGGTGACATACATCTTTTTTTTTCGAACTGCTAACACACTCATTGTTCGAAATATGTTCAATCAACTATGTCATTATATGCGGGACTTCAATATTGACCCATTAACTAATACTACAAATTCAAATACGTTGTACAATTTGTTTGCCTCTTTTGGGTTAGACTCATGTGTATTAGGTTTTACTAGAATAACACATCAAAAACGAAAATACATTACATTTTTTCTAATATAAATAAAAATCTACTTGTAGGGGAGATTGTATTTTTACCTCTTTCTGATCATTTAAGCAAGCTTTTAAATGTATCTAGTACCGTTTCTGAGCCTAAAAGATTTATGTATAGAAGATTGTTTAGTAAAACAAAAAATAATTATTTCTTGTATTTACTTAGTACTGAATCATGGCTAGATGTTGATAATGAGACCACTGCTAACTCTAAATTTAATGTTTTCCATGACCACTTCTTACATTACTTCAATACTGCCTTTCCGCTTTTGAAACATGAAATATCTAATAATAATAAAAGATCCTGGGCCACTGAAAACATTAAAGAAGAATCTAGAAAACTGTATAACTTACGTATGCTATCTAGTACCAATAATTCTGAAGATCTCTCTCGACTGTACAACATAAAAAGTAAACAATATCGCAATACCTTAGAAAAGGCCCAGAAAGACTTCAATGATAATATCATACTTAATTCCTCAAATAAATCCGAGAGGAAAATCACTAAGAGTGAGTCCGGTGGTAATAACTCTTTTATTAATAAATTAAAAGACCTTTCAGGTAATGAAACCAATAACTGCAAGGAAATGACAGATTTATTTTCAACTGACTTTAAAAATGTTTCCAATGTATCAAGTGTTAACAATACAAAATCTAATATCCAGCCTATTAATTACCAACCTCATACAATGTATTTATTGCAAACTAATGTGCATGAGGTGTCATCTGCAATATTGCGTGTAAGTAATAAACCATCTGCTGGCTATGATGAGATACCCTGTTCATTACTGAAAATTGCGAGACCATTTATAGTACAACCATTATGCGACATCATAAATGCATCGTTTGAAAATGGTATTTTCCCAGATAAACTTAAAATTGCAGTTCCCATTTATAAAAAATGGAGAGAATGATAATATTAGTAATTATCGCCCAATATCAGTTCTATCCGCATTCAGCTAAATATTTGAAATAATTTATCATTCACGTTTAATGTCTTTTCTTAACAAGCATAATATTTTATCACAGAACTAGTATGGCTTCATTCCAAACAAGAATACTGCTGATGCAATTTTTGATTGTTTAAACAATAAATTTTGTATCACATTGTTCAGATAACAAAAAAATGTGGGTGCTATTTACTTTGACCTAAGTAAAATTTTCGATACTATAGACCACAATTTACTACTTACGAAATTGTTTAATTTCGAAGTAAGAGAAACTGCATGTGATTGGATTCGCTCCTATTTAAATAACAGAACAATTTGTACCTCTTCATAGCATTGTAGATGGTTGCACTGAAAGAATAAATTCTAAATCATCTTTAACGCGCGGTGTTCCTCAGGGATCAATTCTTGGCCCAATCTTATTTATTTTGTATGTCAATGATCTGCAAAATTATATAAATTGTAACAAATTATGTCAATTTGCAGATGACACATCATGTATTATTAGTGCGGAACCTGTACAAGAATTCAACTTTCTGGCCTCAAGCACTGTTAAGGAGATGTTAGATTGGTGTAGTAGTAACAATTTAGTACTAAATTGTAATAAAACATGTCTCATGATCTTTAGCATACGTAATATAAATTTCAGTCCACTTGTACGAGTAAACAACAAATCTCTACAAAATGCACCAAGTAATAAATTTCTATGTTTTACCGTAGCTTCTAATCTAAAATGGGCAAATCATATTGATGATTTGCATAAGAAATTGTCTATTGCATATATACATAGTAGAATTAAGTATGGTATAATTTTTTGGGGCAACAGTCCACATATACATAAAAATTTTGTACTTCAAAAACTAATAATAAGATATATAGCCGATGTCTCGTCAAAAGACCATTGTAGACACTTATTTGTTCAATTAGAAATAAAGACTGTAGTACGTCTTTATATTTAGGAAGTCATTATTTTTGACCAAAAATATCTTTCATTTTTCACTTTCAACATGGATGTGTTCTCCAATATGAAAACCAGACATAATTTTAATTTAGGTATTCCATTCCATAAAACTGTTTTCTTTGGTAATACTGCCTATTACAAAGCTATCCAGTTCTATAACGCTTTACCTTTTGATATTAAAATTATATCTGATTTGAAAGCTTTCAAAATGAAATTGAAATTTTTTTATATGTAAATATTTCTACAAGATTGATAAGTTTGTACCAATGTGAAATGTTCCATCATTATGGTTTTTCCTTTTTTGTGACTGTCTTTGTATTTCAGTTAATGGTCAAATAAATCATTATTATTAAACCATGCTGCATGTTTCTTATCTGAGCCATACAAACGAGTCCCTGAATGGGAAACTTTAAAATGCAAAGGATATAAAATTAAACGTTTATCCAAAATTTGCGAAACTAGATGGTGGAGGAAAAGTAAGGCTATTTCTAATTTATTTGGTACTTTTGATGACCAATCTAAAGATATTTATTCTACACTGCTACTAGTTCTAGCAGATATCGCTTCAAGCGCTGAATTTGATCCCAAAACATACTCTGAAGCACAATCACTTCTAGAAAATGTCACCAAGTATGAAACAGTTCTCATTTCTTTTATGATGATGAAAATTTTCGAGTATGTAACGCCAACATCAAATTATCTTCAAACGGAAGGTATTGATTTTGTTCAAGCCTACCATTTGATAACTATTAACACCAAAGAAAAGATTTGCTTTAATTATAACCAAGATTGATACATTTGTTAATTGTCTCGCCCAAAATGAAGCAATTTCCAACGCAGACATAGGTAGTAACTGAATCTGAGTTGCTTCGACAGGGATCTAGAAAAAGAAAACTCATGGCAGATGAAGCTACGAAAGACTACGTCATTACCTTTACCCTTTAAAAAATTTTGAAGTTGATGTATTTAAAACAGTTATCAACCAGGCGGTTTAAAGCATTAGCAAACGGTTTGAAGCCAATAAACACAAATCTAAGAATATTTTTCCGCCCTCGATCCGAGAAATTTTAAAAACTTAAATTTATCTGACATCAATTGCCAAAAACTTACAGTTATTTCCCAGCAAATAGGAATTAACCATTTAGAATTAAAAAGTGAACTTCCAAATTATTCCCTTTAATTAAGCAAAATGTCATTACCAATCTATGAATAAATAAATCCAATAATGCATGTTTCGGGTGGGTGCACTGCACTTTTAAGGTATTAAGAGAATACGATATGCATACATGCACATTTCAAATTTATATTTGGCATATAAATATTTACTTACACAGCAACCAAGTAGCCTGTGAGCGAGTATTTTCTACTTTAAAAATTATAAAAAGCAGGTTACGATCTCTCTTAGGACAGGATTTGGTACAGGCCTTAATTATAATGAATAAAAAAAAGACATTCTAAAAGATATTGACCACGAGATAATTATTGATAAACTGGCTTCTACTAGTTCTGGTTATCAAAGTATTTTAGCACTATAATATTCTTTAGTGTTTGATTTGTTTATTACGAATTAATCCGATTAACTGTGCTTTTCTTTGTATCTACGACGTACATATATGTGCGTTTGTGCGTATTATTTTAATTTTAAAATATATGTGCTATTTGTGTTGTTTTTTTCGTACTCTGTTATTTTTTATGTTTCAGTAACTATTTCTTTCGATATTTACCTTTACATTTAATTTTATCATTTAGTAATAAATATACAAAACAAAATATTTATTTTATTGTATTTTTTAATATTTTAAGATAGGTCATGATTTCCTGAGATCCTGAGATTTATCAATATTTGGACTTGGGGGCCAAATAAGGCCAGTTCATATATTATTAAAATGAATTGACCTGGTACAATTATACCGTCTTGTAAATCTTTATAGTTTTGCTCGGATGGAACGATCATTCTGTAAACAAAAATATTTTAATTTAAAAATGAACCTCACGGTTTTACTGTCTTAATTTAATTTTTAATTTAACATGTTTATAATTGTTCAGAATCGTATTGTAATATGCAGCGCCCGCCGTCGCCGCCTCTGTCGCATTCGCGCCTTAGCGATGAGTGAGTGTCTATTTTTAGCGATGACGCAATAGCCACGGAGGGTCGCGCGTTGTCAAGAGATTTGCCTAAAGCTGCTTAATTACTCGGGTGATGTAATCTATTGTGTTTGAGTTTTTATCTGGAATAGTGTTCTAATAATTTCTCGAATACAAACGCCGAAGTATATAAGCACTGTTAGCGAAAACATCGAGCAGTCTAATATAAATAAGCGTCGCGTATTGAATAGTTAGTGATATAAACAGATAGTTGACAAGTGGTTAACATAAATAAATATAGTTATATAAATAAATGAGTTATATATTGCTTAAATAAATAATGTTAGTGTTTAAGTGTTTTATAATATTCTTAACCTTAATTAGTGTTTAATATTTGTTTAATCGTAGTGTTCGTTTTATTTATCATCTTTTAATTCTATTTAATATCTATTTATCGTTATAATAAACTTTTGTTTTAATTAATAATAATCATCTAATATTTACAATTCGCCCAAATAAATAAAAAAAAGTTACAATTGGTGTCAGGCGTAGGTTTAATAAACTGTGAAGTATCAATTAAAAATAAATAATATGACTATTAAAATTATGTGAATTAAAAGCAAGTGCTCTGAAGACAGAACTGGAAGAACGAGAGTTAGATACGACAGGAAAGAAGTATCTGCTTCAGGAATGACTGCGGCAAGTATTAATCGATTCTGGTGAAAGTCCTGACGATTACTTATTCGACATATCCAACATAAGGACATTAAAAGAAGAAATGACAGAAACATTTGCACAAAAATTGGCAGAAAATTCTAAAACATTACAACATAAATTAACAGATAATCCCACAATATTAATGGAACATTCTAGAAGTTTAGAAGAAATATTAATTGAAAGTACGAGAAAAGCGAAAGAAAATTCCAGAACACTAGAACAAAAACTAGAAGAAAATTCCAGAACATTAAAAGAAGAATTATTGGAACAGTCTCAAACATTAGAACAAAACAGATGTTAGAGGAGAATTTTAGAAAAACTGAAGAAGACGAAGAATTTAAAAGTTGACTATGACAAGAAGATCGAAGAATTACGATAAAAAATCATTAAAATTACATTGTCGGCAATGCCAAATTCCGATGTAGCGAAGATAGGTTTACAAGAAGAAAGGAAAGTAGTAAAACCTGATACTAGTACAACAATGCATATCAAAACGCCGGAATTTGATGAAAAATCTTTGTGGCCAGTCGTCAAGCGGTTGGACATGCAGTATGGCAATGCGCACCTGGAGCAGGTGTACCAGACGCAACGGAGGAACCGCTATCAAAGGTCAAAAGAAAGCCTTCAAGAATTTGAAGTCGACGTAACTCGTTTGGTTCGTCGTGCGCATCCTGCAGCTCATGACAGTGTTTTGGAGTGTCTGGCCATTCAAGCATTCATTTACGGAGTTCAAAACAGCGAAACGCAGCAAGCACTGCGATTAGCCTGCCCAAAAACATTAATTGACGCGCTCTCATATGCAATAGAACATAAAGCTGCCAAACAAGCTTCACGTAACCAATCTCTAGTGCGAAATATTGATGCCGAGAGAAAAGAAGACACGGAATATCTAGAAGAGAAAATGCAACGAATTGTAAATAAAGTGTTTGCTAGAAGAAAGAAACTCCTCTGTTGGTATTGCGGTAAACTGGGTCATCCGCAGAGACTTTACAGAAAGAGGCAAAGAGAGACAGAATTGGTAAAAGGAGAAAAGGAGTCGAAAAAATAAGTCGGGTTTCAAAAGGAAGTTCATTACCTTGGACACGTGGTTTCGGATAAGGGTACTGCAGTTGACCCGGAAAAGATAAAGGCTGTGAGAGATTGGCCAGCACCTAGAGACAAACACGAACTTAGAAGTTTTCTTGGTTTGTATACGTATTATCGACGATATGTACCTGGATTTGCCAACATATCCAAGCCACTGACAAGGCTTACTGAAGAAGGTCGAAGATTTATCTGGGAAATGGACTGCAAAGTTGCGTTCAAAGAACTGAAACATGCTTTGACAAGAGTTCATACAAGACACGGATGCCAGCAACGTGGGAATTGGTAGCGTTCTTTCCCAGATACAAAGCGGACATGAGAAGGTTATTGCCTATTTTAGTAAGACCTTTTCAAAACCAGAGGGGAATTAATGTGTTACCAGAAAAGAACTCTTGGCATTCGTGAAATCCGTGGAACATTTATACAAATATTTGTATGGAAGGACATTTTTATTAAAATGGCTGCTACAATTTAAGAATTCTGAAGGTCAGGTGGCTAGATGGATTGAAAGACTACAGGAATACGATTTCAAAATCGAGCATAGGACAGGTATCAGCCATCGTAATGCCGACGCATTGTCCAGAAGGCATGCCAAGATGAATGCAAGCATTGTAGTCGATTAGAAGACAAATTTTCCATCGTCGCCAGGACAACAGTAATCGACGATAATTGGCAGCCCGATGGACTACGCTAAGACCAAGAAAAAGACCCGACTTTGAAAATTATACTGGAATGGAAAGCAGAGGAGAGCAAACCCAGTATGGGAAGATGTTGCACCGCACTCACCGAGTGTAAAATCATACTGGGCGCAATGGGACTCCATGGTGATTGAGTATGGCCTTGTAAAGCATATAATAGAAAATGCTGATGGAACTGAGAAGAGAACTCAGTTAGTTATTCTTAAGAGTACAATACCAGACGTATTGAAAGATATCCATGACAGATCTGGGGGCCATTTTGGAGACATCAAAACGCTAGAAAGATTGCGCCAGCGGTTTTACTGGGTTAACTTCACGGAAGATGTTAAGGATTGGTGCAAGAAATGTGTGGTTTGCGCTGGAAGTAATGGTCCGCATAAAGGACGAAAAGTTCCAATGCGTCAATACAACGTTGGTAGTCCATTTGAGCGTATTGCAATTGATGTGGCTGGACCATTTCCAGAAAGTGACGAAGGGAATAAATACATCGTGGTTGTCATGGACTACTTCACCACGGTGGCTGAAACTTTAGTTAAAGAATGTATATGCCGATTCGAAATACCACGTGAAATCCACTCCGACCAGGGAAGAAATTTTGAGTCTGCCGTTTTCTAAAATGTCTGTAAGATATTAGGAATTAATAAAACTACAACAACTGCATTACATACGCAGTCTGATGGCATGGTTGAACGAATGAACAGAACGATCAACCGATATTTGTCGAAGGTAGTCACCAACAACCAAAGAGATTGGGACCGGCATCCCCATCTGTTCCTGATGGCTTATCGTTCATCCGTGCATGAAATAATAGGGCAAACTCCTGCGAACATCTTATTCGGGTGTGAGTTGCGCTTACCATGCGACTTGATGTTCGGCAGTAAACCTGGGGAAGATCTGGTCGGGGAAGATTACGTTACGGACTTACGGAGAAGAATGGATGACATTCGTGAACAAGTCCGTACAAACATTCAAGCTGCCAGCGACTGAATGAAAAACCAGTATGACATCAAGGCCAAAAAGGGTGGATATCAACTTGGGTATTTAGTGTGGCTTTACAACCCACAAAGACGTCGCAGTTTATCGACAAAGCTGCAAATGAATTGGGAAGGCCCCTATGAGGTAGTCAAAAGGATAAACAACGTGGTATACAGAATTAAGAAACGGCCTACCGGCAAGCCGAGAGTAGTACATTTTAATCGGCTAGCCCCTTTCGCCGGAGACAACCACGAAGACTATAATGGAGCAACGATTCGTCGGAGCATAGCACAAGAACCAACTTTTGAAGATTTCATGGAGAACTATTCCTTTCGCCGCAAGGCGCGGTTCGGCGTGACAGACCTATTCACCGTGTCTTCAGATTATTCCCTCGGTCATTGCGTATCAGAAGACTTAAAGATGTCCCGCGGCACAGCTTCAGTCGAAAGGCGAAATTTAGGCGCCTACAAGAATTGGCCAACCAACGTCCAACTGTTGGAAAAACGCTGCGCCTGAGGGATAGCAATGCAGACCATCAGCGGTACATCTATCACCTGGTTACAAAACCACGCTCGTACCAGAAGCCGTCGTATCGTAGCCTGAGGAATTCGGTGTGCGATTTGAGGGATCATCGGCTAGAGAATGACATTTTGAAGCTAGCTGTACCGAAGTTAGGCTGTGGTCTAGATGGTTTAGATTGGAGGATTGTTAGGAACATGATAGAATTCCTCTTCCGTTTTACCGGCGTTGAAATTCTTGTTTGCAGCTTTAACCCTAACGGACATAAAGAAGAAGTCGGGCGAACCATTGACTGTCATTTCTTCAAAACTTCGAAATGCACCAAGGGTAATACATGCAGATTTCGTCATCACGAAATGTTCCGGGACGAAAAAGTCTTAAGGAGGGGGTAGTGTAATGTGCAGCGCCCGCCGTCGCCGCTGATGTCGCCGCTGCTCTCGCATCCG
The DNA here is from genome assembly GCA_963082715.1 of Harpalus rubripes. Taxonomy (NCBI): domain Eukaryota; kingdom Metazoa; phylum Arthropoda; class Insecta; order Coleoptera; family Carabidae; genus Harpalus; species Harpalus rubripes. Next base: position 16,931,541 of record OY720465.1, read on the forward strand.
CGCCGTAGCGATGAGTGAGTGTCTATTTTTAGTGATGACGCAATAGCGACGGAGGGTCGTGCGTTGTCAAGATACTTGTGTGAACCTGCTTAATTACTCGGGTGATGTAATCTATTGTGTTTGAGTTGGTGAATAAACCATATTACCGCGCAAATTAAATCGCTGTCATATGGGTTTGCACTTAAGTTTGGTCGTTTGTATTTTTAGATCAAATCTGTTTTACGTTAATATACTAATTGAATGCACATACATACTATAAATATATATGTAATTTACATGTTAAAAATATTTTCGTTTTATTTAAATATCGCGCCGTTATTACTACTTGCATTTGCACACCAAGCAGAGAGTAATATTGACGAAAGAACAAAGGTTCCGACAAGAGTGTTGTTACAGGATGTATTATTCACTGTGAAAAAAGTAAGATAAATAATAATTCACAGGTAAAGTACAATAAATATGTGAATATTTTGACTGCATCGGTGTAGTAGATTTTGGATTGACCGATCCTAAAATTAATACTTCTGTCAAAAACAATTTCTATCAAATATGTAAACAATTGTATGTTTATTTATTGTTATACTTTTTTCACATTTTGTGTAAATAGTATATTATATACTCAGGGACTAAAGTACATATTCAATCCTGTGGGTGAAGTTTGTTTCCCGAGCCGAAGGGATTAAATGCACTTTAGTCATGTGGTATATACACTATTTTTCGCACTCCCGTATCAAAAGGAACCACATTAGTGTAAAAGAAATTAATCTTACAATTTGACAATACAAATGTCAAAAATTTTGTTCAAACTTAAACTCAACGCCTGCTCAAAATGTATTGCAGATACGAATAAATAAATCATAGTAGCTATATGATGTTATGGAAACATCTTGTTTATTTTTACTTTAGTCTCCCCGGGATGTCCCTGAAATGAGTGATTAGAATCGCTCTTTAGTCTCGGGAGTGCGAAAAAGGTATTTCTTTATTGTGCTCTACGCCAATAAATATCATTTTGCGATCCTTTTAGAAGAAAGGAGAGAATTTCAAAAACAGATTTGTTACTCTTGTGGTGCAGTTGATAATCCAACTAAACATCACCTGTGTGAAAGCAGCAACGGCAACGGTCAAAAGAGAGTAGCAAAGTGCACTGCAAGGCTTACCGTTACACTAACTCGTGCATAACATCAAATGGCAGCAACGGAAATAGTATTGATTAAAATCATTTGTTTGCATAATACATGTTTATAGCTCATATTATTACTGTTTAATAGTGTACGTGTTAAAGACTTAAACGCAAAATGTTACGAACCAGACAACGCCTTAAAACTGTAACAAGGCGAGGGTAAGACCAGTAATAGATAAATAACATTTTATAAACTTTTCTAAATTATAGTTTCAATATTCATACTTTAACTCTGCATATCTATTTAAGTCAAAATTTACTTTAGAAATTCTCATCTTATTATGATAGTCACGACATTTATTTATCATTAGTCTAGAAATTATTATGTATACGTGCGTGACTTTGAATGCCCTAGCCTATGCACTCCGTACCCTTAAGATAATCCTGTCCTGAAGATAGCGTTTTGTTTTGTTAGATAGTTAAATTAAGATACTCGTAAAGATAGCGTTTAGAGAGAGTCTAGATTAGATCGTCGCGTCGTACAGATGTGTTTTGTTTTGGCCATGTAGAGTTGGCTTAGTTGAGTATGTTTAGTTTAATTCATAGTTAATAATAAATTATATTTAATAATGTAAATAAAGTTAATTAGTAAAACCAAATAATGTCTATGTCCGTAGTGTTCATCAAGTGTAAAGTGTTAGTGTATGTGTGTTCTTCCTTGTCACGAAATCTTTCGGCACGAAGTGTTGGACGCCAACCATCGGAGGCGTGCACCAGTAAAGTATCATCGTTGGGAGTAAACAGTACGAAGATGCAGTCATCTTTTCGAAGGAGACCCGCCTCGTGTTACAGTGGCGCAGTCAACGGGTAGAATAATGAGAATAATGTTTTACTCTTATTCATCCGAAAAGTTCCTATATAAGTTTCAGTTTTATTAGTTTGTGACCGAGGAGAGGGTACTTGGTGTACTATATGTACACATTTGCGACCACGACGCTAGCGATGATACAGCAACCCAGGCCGTATCAGCCGTCACCAGATATGCTTGACGTATTGCTTGCAATAAGTACGTTCTCTGGTGATGGCAGAGTGAGAGAATATATCCACAACACGGTAGCAGCCAGCAGAAGATACGGCTGGGATGAAGTTTTTCTCGGTAGTGCAATAGTGTTTAGGCTCAGTGGTAAGGCAAGGGAATTGTATTTTGCAATTCCATTGTATAAGCGGCCTACCACTGGCACGGGTATGGTGCGTTGGTTAGAAATAACGTATGCAGGACGCACCATATTAGCACCATAATTTTTTCCTGCTTGTACGCCAAGTTTTTATGGTACAGCATAGGCGCACCAGGTTTACGCACCGTAGGCGCCGTTAGATTCGTTGTCTCCAGAACATCCGTCAGTGGCACACGGCCACGCCTCTTTTTCCATGCATGAAGTGCACGAGTTGCCAGTAGGAGGGTCAGTTTAGAAGAATTTGAGTCCTTGCTGGCAATAGAGGATCGTTTTGCGTTAGTAGACATACCACGACCAGAAAGTCCGACAATAGCCGCCACAGCGGGTGACAAGGGCGTACAGGAAGAAAAAATGATTAAAGAGAATTGCCTGCCAGAGAAAACAGCGAACTGTGAGACTCAGGAAGAACACAGCGAAGTAGTTGATGAACAGGACATGAACACAGTGTATGACGACAACCGCAAGGAAATGGATCAGCAAATGGTCAACGAAGGGGACATCGTGAATAGCGACTTGGGCGTGTACATCGGACAGGACAACTAAGCATGCCCACCTGTGCAAGATTTACGCCGCGAGCACGCCACTGGTGATATCGTCTTGCATTCCAGGATCGACGTTATCGTTTACAGCAGTGTTCTCAAATTTTTTGTAGTGCTATCCCTTAGACCGCTTAGGTGTGAGAAGCCGCCTCCCTAGTGCAGTGCAGCGACCTTTGTGTTGTTTTCTGTTATGACGATTATATGACGATTTTTGTTAGTGTTTATTTTTTTTTGCTAGTTAAATTGCATGTTAGAGTAGTAATTTTTATTAGATAGGAAAATAAAATAATACCCTTTTCGTTTTTATCATATGAGACTTGAATTTGTAATTTGTTAAAACGTTTTACGTTTTTATTGAGTTTTACATTATGTTTATAATATTTAATGTTTGTATGCTTTGCATTTGTAATATCGTCGGTTTTATACCTTTTGTGTGTTTTAACGTATTATGTTGTGTTTGTATATTTGTACCTGTTTTGCAATTTTCTATTCCATGTTTTATGCTTTGTCTCATATGTGTAATATAGTCGATGTTTTATTTTTTCTATGTATGTGTTTTATGTTTTTGTGGTTAGGATCTATCTTCAGTGAGCCGGATTTAAGAATATATATATATATATATATATATATATATATATATATATATATATATATATATATATATATATATATATATTATGTTTTTGTGGTTAGGATCTATCTTCAGTGAGCCGGATTTAAGAATATATATATATATATATATATATATATATATATATATATATATATATATATATATATATATATATATATATATATATCGATTTTGCGATATATTTATGTCTTAAGGGGAGGAAAATGTGACAAAACTTTTCTAAATTATAGTTTCAATGTTCATATATTAACTCTGTTTATCTATTTGTCAAAATTCAGTTTAGAAATTCTCATCTTATTATGATAGTCACGACATTTATTTGTTTATCATTAGTCTACAAATTTATTTATTTTTATTTATTTATTTATTATTTATTATAATACTTCTGCCCAACTGCCAAAGACCAATTACAGGACAGGTACAAAATACAAAAGAAAATACAAAACATGTACATACGTATGAATGACAAAATAGAAAAATAAAGAGAAATGTTCATTATATCATTACACAATGTTAAATATATCGATATCAATGTATAACCTATTATATGCACTGCACATCATATAAATAGGTGAAGACATAAGTATATTAGTACGTGCATTAGGTAGGTAAAAAGTATCATTGCATCGAGTGTTTAGTGATGGTATACGGAAACATAATAGATTAACGGACTCAACGTCATCAACTTTGTTATTCACTAATTTAGATAAATGCAATGACAAAATTTCATCACGCCTACTTACAAGGCTTTTAAATTTAAACATATTACACAACATATTATACGTAACATTTACATCAGGGTAAGAGCTAAATGATTTGAAATATAAATATTTTAGAAATCTTTTTTGTACATTTTCAATACTCTTTATGTAAATATCATGTATGGGGCACCATATGATACAGCAATAATCCAGTTCAGATCTGACGTAATCAAAATACATAGTGATTATGGGTTCTATAGTGGAAAAATTACGACAATTCCTTATAATGAATCCTAGCATTTTGTTACTTGATGTACATAAATTTTTAATGTGAACGTTAAGTGACAATTTAGAGTCGAAATCGATTCCTAAGTCTTTTATATCGTTACTTCGAGTGAGAATTTTATTATCAAGAACATAATCAAAAATTATCGGATTTGATTTCCTAGAATATTACATTTTTTAAAATTCAAATGTAAATCATTTCTATTGCACCAGGCAACTATAAAAATTAAGTAATTTTGCAAAGGTTGACAATCAGTAATGGAAGAAATAGTAGTGAATATTTTTAAATCATCTGCGAATAATAAACATTCACTTTTTATGACAGATGTTATATCATTGATAAAAATTAAGAATAACAGGGGGCCCAAGTTAGAACCTTGAGGCACCCCAGATGTTGCTTTATATAACTCAGATTTTTGTCCTAGGTATTGCACATAGTAAAATCTATTTATTAAATACGACTCTAGCAAGAGTATTAATGAGTCAGATATGCCAAACGTGTTGAGCTTATCTAAAATAATAAAATGATTAATACGATCGAAAGCTTTAGCAAAATCTGTATATATAGTGTCGACTTGGCCCCTATTATCAAGGACTTGGGATACGTATTGTTTAAAATAGCACAGATTAGTTGCTGTTGATCTACTTTGCATGAAACCATGCTGTCTCGGTGATATCAGATTGCGAATACGCGAATAAATTGTATTATATATAACACATTCAAATAGTTTACAAAAATTACAAAGTATGGCAACTGGGCGATAATTATTGATATTACTTTTATCACCACATTTATGAACTGGCGTGACCCGCGCAGTTTTCCATTTATCAGGAAAGGTATTAGTTTTAAGTGATAAGTTGAATATGTGAAATAATGCAGTTGTTAATGGAAAAGTACAAACTCTAATGAAGAAACCGGGAATCATATCTGGACCGCAAGTCATGTTAGATTTAATTTTTTTAATAGCATTTCTAATTTCCTCTTCACTGATTTTTTCCATATGTACTGTAGTATTATTTATGGAAAACGAAAAATTATTTGAACTATTGTTACGTGTTGAAGGAATTAAAACACTCTCGAAGAAATTTGCAAAACCGGAAACAATGTCCTGAATTGTCGCCCATGAACATTTGAGCAGGTAAGCGCGAGTTTGATTTTTTTGAATTAACAAAATTCCAAAAAAATTTAGGGTCTTTACTAATGGAATGTTCACAGGAAGTCACATATTTACTATACGCTAACTTAATGTCACGTTTTACTTTACTTCTATAGTTTTTGAATTCATTTAGGTAGGATAGATTATTCGGATATTTTTTATGCATACGAAAAAAGTGATTCTTTTTCCGAATAATTAAACGTATTTCTTTAGTGAACCAAACTGGATAATTACTTTTTCTTACAGTTTTCATAGGAACACATTCATTAAAAAATTGGTACAAAACATCATAAAAATATTCAGTTGCGGAATTAACATCAGTAAAATTACACAATTGATCCCAATCATAATTATATACTAGATCATACAATTTAACATAATCTGCATTTTTAAAATCATAACTGACAATATTTTCAACAGTAACATAATTTGAATGGGCACTACTACGAAGTTCAATATTAATACAGAGGGATGGGTGTTGGTCATCCACAGGCAGTAAAACATCGTCATGTATGACGTTACAAGTTAAATTTGAAAATACTAAGTCGAGCATACGATCATTGCTGTTTAGAATAGAATTAAACTGATTAAGACTTAATAGTGATTGTAATTGATTAAGTGTTTCCACAGAAGTGCTCACATTTTGAGATATAAAGTCTGGCAAGTTAAAGTCACCAACAATGATACAGTTTTTATCATAGATAAAGTCTAGTGATTCGAAGAACTCTACTAAAAGTTCATATGATGAAGTACTCGTAGATGGAGGAACGTAGATGCAAAACACATACACTGAACAAGATACAGATATGATTTTCACACACGAGCAGTCAATTGTCGGGGGCAAAATAGATGTAGAATCACCAAACGACACAAGACTGGCTGACAGTTTATAGTTAACCGCCATAAGTACACCGCCACCACGGCTCAAAATACACTCACTAAATTTACGATCCGATCGAAATATATTAAATGAACCTTCGCTAATTTTCGAGTTTAGCACACTGGAGTCTAACCAAGTTTCGGTGAATGCAAGCATATCATGATCCCCACATAAACCCAAAGTATACACAGCACAAAGTTTATTTTTAAGACTACGGACGTTTTGATAGTAAATAGACAGATAATTCTTGCTGGGCAGAAGCGAATCTAGTTTTTTCCTCTAATTTCAGACAGATGTGGAGTACCATTTCTATATATGATCCTTAAGTTGGATTCTCCAGCAGATTTCCTACGATTAAGTTCGGACCTTAACTTATGGTAGTGTTCTAGTTGAAGAGGCGTTCTGTCTGGATTTATATAAATGTTCGGAAAGTCAGTGAGCTCGCGAACTTTTTTGGAATTCTTAATAATTTTCATTGAATCCTCGTTATTATGTAATGTGACTTTGATGATGGGAGGTTTACTATTATTCTCACGCCTACCAAGAGGCTTAATTCTAATATTCTCTGTATTAATAGACGAATCGACTTTATTTATAAGAGGGGTAACATTATTTTTTATTGTATCTAAATCAGAATCTGGCATGCCTGATATAATAATGTTATTTTCCCGACTCTTTCTATCATTTATTTCACTTATGACAAATTCGACTGAATCATTTGAAAATATTTGCGTTTGTGATTCTAATTTTGACTCAATGTCTATCAATTTAGATTTCATGTTCACAATTAATGCCTTCAAAGTAGATAAGGTATCAAGGTTAGACAAACATAAATTGCAATAAATTCGAATTGATCTCGTTGCGTTTCTTGTGAGCCTGCCTGCATCATCAGAAGTAAGATCAACACAAGACAGATGGACGAATTTAGGACAGCCATCACATTTAATATTTTTCTGAGTTGCAGCAGGCTTATTGCAGTTTGGGTAGTTTTTAATTTTTGGAGGCATTATCAAGCGCCTTTGAATAGACAACTGGGATTACAGTTGTGAAGTGTAGGTGAATAAAATGAATAGAGACAGGTTTAATTACTGCCAATTAGTGTAAGATTGCCAAAATTTGCAAAAAGCAACCTTATTCACAACGCGTGCAACTGTCAACGCTCTAAAAGTAGCATAAGTAAAGCACTTACAAATTTGCAAATTATCACTTGATGATCACAAACACTTAAATAATCGTAAGTAGAATATGAAAAGAAACTGAACTAAATTCTTCCATAAAGAACAAATACTCTACGGAGCAAAATAAAAGCGCTACTCACGCATGCACATATAACATATATTATGTATACGTGCGTGACTTTAAATGCCCTAGCCTATGTACCCCGTACCCCTATAATAATCCTGTCCTGAAGATAGCGTTTTGTTTTGTTATAGTTGAATTTAGATACCCGTGAAGATAGCGTTTAGAGAGAGTCTAGATTAGATCGTCGCGTCGTACAGACGTGTTTTGTTTTGGCCATGTAGAGTTTTAGTTTTGGGGCGACGCCCGCTCTCTGGGTTACGGAATGTAACTTATTAGTAATGGCTTTGTTGAGTATGTTTAGTTTAATCCATAGTTAATAATAAGATATTTAATCATGTAAATAAAGTTAGTTAGTAAAACCAAGTAATATCCATGTCCGTAGTGTTCATCAAATGTAAAGTGTTAATGTATGTGTGTTATTCCTTCGCACGACATCCTTCTCACGAGTTCCTTCTCACCGAGTTCTTTATCAGCTATCAGTCAGTTAGTGTGCCATCATTGGGAGTAATTAGGAGTAAACTGGAATCATCAGTAGTAGTAGCAGTAAACTTTTTCGAATGAGACCCCCCTCGTGTTACAAAACTTATAAATAATAGAAGTATTATATCTCCCTTGTTCTTGATTACATACGCCCAATGGCTTTCTACACAATGTGTTACAAGGCGTGGGGGATGAAATAGAATTTTTCTAAGAGTCATAATAATTTTAAAAAATGATATCTCTTGTGTTGTTGACTGTACCCTGCTAGTATTTACATATTTTATCAAGAAACGTTACCGGAAGACATTTTAATAATAGACAATGCGTTACGAGGCGTGGGGCATGAAATAGGAAATAGAATTTTTATAAGAGATATAATAATTTAAAAAAATTATATCTCTTGTGTTGTTGACTGTACCCTGCTAGTTTTTACATATTTTATCAAGAAGGGTTACCGAATAATACACAATGCGTTACGAGGCGTGGGGGATGAAATAGGAAATAGATTTTTTCTGAATCATAATAATTTTAAAAAATGATATCTCTTGTGTTGTTGACTGTACCCTGCTAGTTTTTACATATTTTATCAAGACGGGTTACCGGAAAACATTTTAATAATACACAATGCGTTACGAGGCGTGGGGGATGAAATATATTTTTTCTAAGCGTCATAACAATTAAAAAAATTATATCTCTTGTGTTGTTGACTGTACCTTGCTAGTTTTTACCTCTCGCTATGAGAGGTATTGAATTCATGCTAAAAATTGCATATTCAGATTATAGTGAATAAGCACGTCCCTACAATCCGATTATAATATTTTTACGATGATGTCCAGGTGCGTGTGGATGTTGGATACACGATTACTCAAATACTATAAGACTTAAGACATTTTTAACTACGAATTCCTCAATCTAACAATAATGGGAAGAGTTGATTAAGTTTTGGTAATAATTGGACAACCGGAAGTAGTAGTTACAAGATAAAAATCATCTAAATATTATTTATCGAAAATTTATGTAAATACTTATATTAAAGAACGTTAAATTCTTTATTAGATAAATAAAAATTCATTATTATATCTTCAATAGATTTAGAGATAAAGATATGCATATAAAATAATTTAATGTAAAAATTCTCAGATCAAACTACTTCAAGGCAAGAAATTCAAATGTTTGTAATTGACACATAAATGTCACAGTCAAAAATATTTCGATGCCACTGTAAAAAAAAATTTGTACATTATTATGAAGATTATGAAAATAAAAAAAGTCAACAATGCAAAAGAATATACGTAAAAAAGAATATAAAAGGAATTTGCGAAAAAATGACGAATATAAAGAAAAAGAAACTAGAAAAAGAAAATTACAGGATATTGAATATAAAAAAATGTATGTATTATACATAATTTATATTAAAATATCCTATAGATTTTGCAAATATATATGAGAATTATTTTGTAGTAAGACATGAATATATGTATTTGTATTTAAAAATATTTTTCGTTTTATGCATACACAGTAAAAAATTTAACATAAAATTTAACACCGCTCTGAATCCCATTTGGTCCACACAGAAATGTGTTAAAAATTTACATTTTTCTTCGTGTAACACATTGACACAGGTTAGTGTTCAAATAATAAACCGTATAAAGAAAGATGATATAATATATATATAAAGTTGAGTGTTGAACAGTAAAGACGTGTTTCTTGTGATCTCCATATTTTCTGATTTTTAATCATTTTTATCTAACTTTTTCTTGAAAATGGCTGCGGGTACTCGTAGTACTGGTAAATCAGAAGATATTAGTGTTATTGTAAAACGTGCAGTGGAAAGTGCCCTGAATGATTTCATGAAGGACTTTGAGCTTACCACAAACTGTTTAAAAGCAGAAATACAAGCACTTAAAAATGAACTTATTGAATGCAGAGATGTTATCAAAAACCAAAGTGAAATAATTACGGTTTTATCTTCAACTCGTGATCATAAAATTGTTGATTCTTCCGCTCGATCTGAGTTCCCCACGTTGCCATCAGGTGTCAAAAATCAAACAATTGTGAAAAATACAGCTGTAAAAGACAATACAGCTCCGCCTGCAGGCGAGAACAAATCTGTGCGTGGCCGCGCTACCTTTGGCACTGCACAGGTCCGTAATGGCAGCAATATTCAAGGTGCACCTCGACTTGCCTGGTTACATCTAAGTCGTATTGCTAATAAAACTGTAACTACTGATGATCTCCTAGGTCATTTACAACAATACGGTCTTCATGTTAACTGTGTATGTGATAAGATTGACCATAGTGGTAATTTCGCTTCTTTTAAATTGGGAGTTCCATCTGAAATTTTGTCCAAATACCAAGATCCTGAAGTATGGACCAGCGATATCATGGTTCGAAAATATTGGTTTCCACGCAAACAAGCTGGTGGTTTTTTAGGGTCAAGTCAAGTGAAACCTCCAATGTCGCAAGAAGAAATGGAATTAAGTGTTACTACCAAAACGTAAGAAGCCTGAAGAATAAGTTGTGTGATTTTGCCCATTCAGTATGGGAATCTGAGTATGATATTATTAGTTTGTGTGAGACTTGGCTTACAAATGACATTCTAACGTCTGAATTTCTTTCCCCTGAGTCCTATACTGTATTTAGAAAAGACCGCAATTTTACTCAACTGAACATGTCACGAGGAGGCGGTGTTCTTCTTGCAATCAAAAACAATATTCTTGTTCAACCAATAAACATTACAGAACTGTTAAACAAATTGCCTATGTTTGATATTATTTGTTGCAAATGTATTCTTGAATCATGTAATATTTTAGTTCTTACGTTATACATTCCCCAAACGCCATCTGTAAATGACTTAAATGTATTATTAGAACATATTGAACAACTAGCGTTAAATGAAAAATATGTTATTATCATCGGACATTTTAATATTCCAAGTTTTTGTACAAATGAAGTAGATGTTCTTAGCTCATGTATTACTAATTTTATGTCTTTCTTGAAGGTAAAGCAGTGTAATACTATTTACAATGCGAACAATCGCCTATTAGACCTCATTCTAACAAATATTGAATGTCACGTGACTATGGAAAACTTACCTCTTGTTAAAATAGACAATCATCACCCGGCCTTAACCATCGCCTTACAACTAAGTGAAAACAAATTATTTAATTTTCCTGCTGCCCCTATGAAAAATTTTAATTTTAAAAAAGCTGATTTTCAATCTTTATACAATGCTATGCTTATGTGTGATTGGTCAGCTGTGGAGAATGCCAATAATCCAAATGAAGCATGTGATATTTTTTATGATCTATTAAATAATTTACTTCATAAATATGTACCACTTTATAATATTAATTGTAAAAGGAAATACCCTCCCTGGTTTACACGTGAAATTATTAATAATATTAAAATGAAACATAAATATTATACCCGTTACAGAAAATTCAATACACCTAGTGATAATGAAATCTTTGTTAATCTCAGAAAATTAATAAAAAAACAAATTACTGAATCTTACAACAAATATATAAGCGATATTGAAAATAATGTTTCTAATGATCCTAAAACTTTCTGGAAGTTTATTAACAACAAGAAACGTAATACAAGAATACCTAGTACAATGTACATGAATAATGTTACTTGTACTGACCCATCTAAAATTATTGATCTTTTTAAACAATATTTCAGTAGTGTATTTTCAAATTCCTCTATCGCCCACTCTTTTGTAAACAGTGTGAATGCAACTCACTGTATTAACTTGAGGGAAATAACTATTGAGGATATACTTGCTGCATCCAAAAAACTTAAAGCTAAATTGACCTCGGGGGTTGATCAAATTCCCGCTTTTTTGTAAAAGATTGTATATCTGTTCTTTGTCAACCACTGTTATCAATATTTAATGCCTCTATTCGGAGCGGTGTTTTCCCTGAATCTTGGAAAGTGTTTAAAACTAACATGTTTTAAATGAGAGGAATTTGGAAAATATTAACCCCTTGAGGTAGCAACCCGCTGCACATGGGAATAGAACGGTTAACCCGCCCTGACTCTATTTAAATAAGTCAATAAATAAATGGAAATAACTGTTTCTGTTACTTGGAAAAATTAGTTATATGTTTTTACGTATTTAAGTTTAATTTTAGTATTGTTTGAAATAGCTGTAGTATCTTAAACTATTTATTAATATTAATATTATTGCATCTGGCTTCACGCGAGTGCGCGCGCACCCACACGCCCAGCGTACAGCTGCTACAGCATTGACCGACTGCGACCAACTCAGAGTGTCTCTGGCTTGCAAACGGTAAACACGTATCGCGTCGTCGTCCGCGAGAGTGGTTTTTCCACCATTTTGCATAAACTTTCTGATTTTCATATGGTCAGTAAAGTAATTGGTTGTTTAATTATCGTACGCGTAGCTTAACACGACTAATTCAAGGAGTATCGTTCGGTTTTCATTTAATTTGGTACTTTATAGTCCGTGAATGCTTTCCGGCGCCAATTTATGCAGCTAATAGACACATCTCAGGAATCAATTCTAAATCGAACTGTACAATTTGATTTCTCACGGAACTGGTGTTGTTAGGGATTTGATTCATATTTCCTTGGGTGAATTCATTATTATTTCTTTGTAAACCTGTTTACACGCGTTCACCTTCGAGTGACGTCATTCACAGCGCATCTGCTGTTATTGTCGACTAGGTACATTCAATGCAACAAGTTTGCATTCTAGTTGGTTGTTATTAAGTTCATTTAGAGTTCTTAATATTGTTTAACTACATTTGTTTGTTCATACATTTATTAAATGATTTAGTTAATTTCAACAAATATCGTATTTGTTTTATCTTTGGTTTATTATTGTTTATGTCACTTATATTCAATAAGCTATCACATATCTCTCAGAATTGTATTTCAAATGTTTGTTATTTTGTTGCAATTATATTTAGCACGTTTGTTAGTTCGTAAAACTAGCTGGTCCTTCGGTCGTTGTTAATTAGTACGTTTCACAAATTAATATTATCCCGTATATTGGCCAAGTTCAGTGATGTGAACCAGCTATCGAAGGTTGTAATTATTTTGGTTTACATATAGTTTTGTTTTATTCATTGAATTTAACATCAAACACATTGTTGGTGCTTCTAGACCAGATTCGCTGATCTAGAGACATCGCATTTGGGCTTGCGAGCAGGATCAAAACATTTTGGTTCTTCTAGACCGGATTCGCTGGTTTAGGGTTTGAACATTTGGTCCTTCGAGCCATTAGGTCCTTATTACTTAGTCCTTCGCACCGGAGGGACGCAACAGAAAGAGTCTAAAGTTTGCCCTGCATTAAAATCGGGGGACTCATCTAATGTATGCAACTACCGACCTATATCGGTTTTATCTAATTTTGCAAAATTATTTGAATCAATTATATACACTCAAATGTTTCCGCAGATACGAAATCTTTTATGCTCCGTGCAGCATGGGTTTGTTCCAAATAAATCTACTATCACTAACTTGAGTACTTTTTCGCAATACATATCTGAAGTTCTGGATAATCACGGCCAAGTTGATACAATCTATACCGACTTCTCTAAGGCCTTCGACACAATGAACCACACCATTCTTGTAAATAAATTAGAATTTTTTGGTTTCAGTAATCTGCTACTAAATTTTTTTGAATCATACTTATATAATCGTAAGCAACGTGTTACATACAATGGTTACATATCAGAGATCTATTGTGCAAGTTCAGGAGTACCACAAGGGTCAAATCTCGGCCCATTACTTTTCTTACTATTCATTAACGATCTAGCCCCATTATTAAATTGTGAGGTACTCATGTACGCAGATGATGTTAAATTATTTTCTAAAATAGAAGAAGTGGCCGATTGTCAATCTTTACAAGATAATATTAATGCACTGAGCAACTGGTGTGTCTCTAATAAGCTATATTTAAATATTGCCAAGTGTAAAATTATAAGTTTTACTCGTAAAAGACAACCTATTACACATGATTATTTTATAGATAATACTAAATTAACTCGTGTAACACATTCAGATTTAGGTATTCTGTTTGATGTAAAATTATGTTTCGTACCGCATTGTAACACTTTAGTACCCCAATTATATAAATTATTAGGATTCATTTTACGTAATTCCAGATAAATGACGAATATTTCTACTATTATTATACTTTACTTTTCTTTTGTTAGAAGTAAAATAGAATACGGCATGATAATTTGGTACCCATTCTATAATATATATCGTTCTACGTTAGAAAATCTGCAAAGAAAATTCTTAAAATATTTATGGTTCAAAACTCACGGTAATTATCCAGAACGTGGAACAAACCATTTAATATTAAACATTTATAATTTGCCTACTATTGCAGAAAGACAGAAAAATTGTTTAAAGTTTCCTTTACAAACTAATTCATAACAACTATGACTGCCCTTACTTAGTTTCTAGACTAAATTTTCGAGTTCCACGCTCCAGTAGTAGGCTAAATGATTTATTTTATGTACCAACTCCAAACACGAACACTATGTGTAAATCTCCAATATATGTTATGTCTATCTTTTACAATGTAATTTGTGAAAATTATGATATTTTCAATTGTTCTCTGAATGACCTGTATCGTACAATTGATTGCTAATTCATTTCCTCTTTTTTGTATATGTATTTCTCACTTTACTTTATAATTGGGATGTATCCTGTTAAGTAAATAAAGCATTATTATAACACAGAAAATGCTGAAAAATAACACTATTTTATGTTATTTTTACACGTATTAGTGCTAATTCGGTGTAATTTTTAACATAAATTTTAATTGATTTTAACACTCAGTACTGTAAAAATTAAATATTGCCGGTGTTGTTTGTAACACATATTTTTGTAAATTTATTTAACATGATTTAGTTAACATGATTTGTTTAATAAAAGAAATATTTGATTGAAAATTAATTTTATTATAAAACGGTGCAAAAATATTAATAATAGATACATATATAGATATATGTAGATACAGAACACATATGATAAATAATAAATATTTACATACATACCAAACAACAGAAGTCAATCAGTCATTTAATTATATTTCAGAAGGTATGAAAATTTTGCTTTTATTCACAGAACTGTAAGAATACCATGGCTGATGGAAGTGGCAATATTATGGGATATTAAATTATACTCTATTTTCTGTAAAAATATTAGGTGGCGATAGAAAATCGGAAAGGTCTGTGTCACCTGAAGTAGCAACAGGAGCCACTAACGATGCTGTTGAGCTACTTGTCGATGTTTCAAATATTTCTAATAAAAAAGAGATAAGTAATAATTATTATACAATTATTTTACGTTGTGATGAGGTTAATGTCATAATGACTGCGTATTGTAGGTAATTTTAACTTGTATAAAATGTCACTACATATAAAAAAAATCTTACGTGTAATCGGTGGAGGTACCCATGTCTCGTCTTCTTTCAAAAACATTAAAATTTCGGACACCACGCCAGACAAACTTCCATCATCATCAATTTCAGTCCCATCATTTTTCAAGACAATTTTAAATTTTTTTGTTTTAAATTTATCAGCAATTGAAAAAAGTGATTTGCCAATCAAATCCTCAGAGTGTAAAATATAAAATTATTCATACTTTTTTGGCGAAGTTCTTCTATTTTCAATTCTTGTATTACAACACTTTTCTTCCCACTCCTATCCTTCGACCAAACCTTGAAGATATGCATATTTCTTATTTAAATTTTAACGTCACTGAAACTATATACATAAATATAGAACACTGTAAAAACGATTTAACAAAGTACTTACACGGATGCGTTGCAAACAATATCTTTGTTAAGAGAAAACTGCCGAACAGCCAAACTGCGTAACAACGACCATATACCACTGCTGCGTAATATGCAAGTATGAACATGCTTGTACACGGTGTTAGTTGTACAATTTTTACACAGGACAGTGTTGTATAACACAGAACAGTGTCGATATAACACTATTACGTGTAAAATTCAGTGTTATTCTAAAGTTTGACACTGAATTATTTATTATTTTTTTGGTTTCACATTTTTCTTTGTTTTTTGTAATACTTTTATACCGAATTATTTAACACCAAGCTCAAATGACGAAAAATGTTAAATTGACATAAAATTTGTGTTGTTTTTAACACGAGTATGTTAATTTTTAACACAGAAATGAAGCCAATTTTTTACTGTGTAAAACCAGGTAAAATATCTGGCGAGAGGTTATGTGGTAGCCACATCAGATTTTTACATATTTTATCAAGAAGGGTTACCGGAAGACATTTTAATTATACACAGTGCGTTACGAGGAGTGAGGGATGAATTAGAATTTTTCTAAGAGTCATAATAATTTTAAAAATTGATATCTCTTGTGTTGTTGACTGTACCCTGCTAGTATATATATATTTTATCAAGAAGGGTTACCGGAAGATATTTTAATAATACATAATACGTTACAAGGCGTGGGAAATGTAATAGAATTTTTCTAAGAGTCATAATAATTTAAAAAAATAATATCTCTTGTGTTGTTGACTGTACCCTGCTAGTTTGCATCATGATTAGAACTTATCATTTCTAAAACTGGACAAACTCTATCGTTATTTATTAATTTAAGTACTCCTGCATAGTAGTATATACGTTTTCTTAAATCTTTTGCAGGACGCACCACTGATCCAGTGGCATCTAAGTGGAGAATTGGCGTTTTATTTTTGTTAGAAGCTTGCTTTATAATTTCCAATTTTTCTAAATTGTGAATGTGTACATGTCATGGTTCCGTTACACTCTAAATATATCCAGAATATCCATCGCGACGCATTAAAATTAAATAAAAAGTATCGTCATCGGCCCGGTCATAGACTGCTAAGGCTTCAGATCTTAATTTCCTGAACACGCAATCTGATTAGGAGATGATTTTAGCATAGAGAATTCGCGAATAAGAGATGGTTTACCTAATCTTCACGACTTTTTTAACATTTTTTGCTCTACTCCCTTCACATATCTGCTGAGTTTAGTCTTGTGATAATAATTCAACGAAGAACTGAGAACTATTACCTTCTTTAATTTTGTAAGAAATTTTAGTTTCAATAATTTGCAACTGTCATGTTTACAATATCCGTAAATTATTACATCAAAGGCAACATATCTCGTACTTTTGAAATTTAGAACAGGAATTATTGACACTTATAAATTTTCTTTACACACTAAATTATGCTTGCGAGGAATTAATTTATTGTCAACGTATTGGCGAAAAAACTGAATTTTAGATGGCAGGCAGGGCGGTAGCAAGATGGCGGAGGAATAAGGAGACTTCTCTCATTCCTTATTGCTGGCAATATGCATTTCATAGTGCAAAGCATTTAATATGGAGAAAATTAATATAAAGTTAAGTGAAATTTTTAATACATTGCTTCTGCACGTCCTAAAGGAAGACGAAGCAGTTTTTAAGGCTAGACATGTATTGTTTTATGAAATAAAAGATTATGGACCAGGTACAATACTGGGATCTAGTTTGAAAACCAGTCATTTGAGTGGAGATCCTTAAATGATTAAAATTTTATTAAATGAGAATATAAATTTTTGGAAAACAAATTTAGTTGTAGAGAAGAATTGGGAGGCAAATGCAAACATATTGTTGTAGTTTTGTTGCATATAAACAGGATAGTAAAAATCAAAACTATATTTATTGTTTTACAATAAAAGCTATCATTATTAGTATGCTATTAACTTATTTGTTTAGTTTTGTGTAAGTGTAACAGAAATAAAAAAATTAAGTTGTACATATTTGGAACAAGTAAGGGGAAAACTTATTCAAAAGGATGATAAACAATATAGTTTGGCTATAAAATTATAAGAATTTTGGGTTCCTGTTTTAAAAAAGAAAAAAGTAGAACCGATTACAGACGTCGTAACTATAAGGGAAGAAAATTTCAAGATCATATTTTGTCACTTGGGATATAGTGTAAACTTATACTTTTTGAGTTGCAATTACTGCATTGTAGCACTGAGCAGTATCTTTTGCATTTACTGATCATTATTTAAACCTGAAAATGTAATATACACTATATATCTCACTTTCTTTTACAACAAATATAAATTAAACCTATTTAGATTACATACGATTCAATGTATGCTATCAACGTTTCCTTATTCCTCTAGTTCACAAATCTGTCGCCAGGCGTCACCCACTTTGAATTTTTTCGCCAATATATCTGCCCATTCTTCTTCAGTCAAATAGAAAGGACCTTCTTCATATGCACAAGAAGAAAAGATGCATTTATTAAATTTTTCAACATTCTTTGAACCTAGTGGCAAAACTTGTCCTTGAAACCTATTGCTGGACTGATATAGTTTTGAGATTACATGTGGTACGTCTATACTGTCAGTAGATACGAGTACATTCGATTTGTTTAAAATGTCACAAGGACTATTTTCATTTGTATTACATGGGGATGTTACGGATAACGGTGTAGCTTGTAAATGACTTACTGGAGTGTTAAATACGTTTCTCTTAACAGATAATAATTTGTGAGATGTTACGAACGCTGGTGATGATGTCGTTTCTACAGAACATATTGGTGTTGAAGTTGCAAAAGGTGTACTATATTCCACTGAATAAAGTGTAAGGGAACACATATGAACTGCTGCAGGAGGAGAGAAATAGTCTTTAGATGTTAAGGATAACTGTAAATCTTTTTCATCAGCAGGAATAATATGACTTACTGGAGTGTTAAATAATTTTCTCTTAACGGTTTAGGGTTTTATACAAATCAAATCTTCTTTAAAATGTGTGGGCGACTGTAGTTTTCGAAAAATTAATATGTTTACACGTATAGCAAAAAAGTACTTTGACTTGACTTTGACTTTCAAAAGGCGACTTTTGCCGATGTGTAAACACTCTCGCCTTTGACTTTTCTTCCGAAAGTCAAGTCCAAAATAAAATAGACTTGACTCATATAAGTGACTTTTAAAAAGTCGTGTGAACCAACGAACTTAACATATTTTACTTTACTAACAGTGACATCTAGTTTTCATCCACATATCCGTAGTAATTGGATATTTAATTACACAACTTTGTGCTTTATATCTGAATTTGAAATGTTCTCGAATTCTTAAATATTTTATACGATTATTTTTTTAATCTATTTCACATCTAATATTGTTGCTGCATAGTTATATTATTTTAAAATATCGCGCTTATATTCAGTTACTCTAGTTTACTATCCATTTTTTGTATAAATAATTTATTCTTAATTATGATTATATGATAATAGTTAAATAGGTAACTTACATCACACGTATTATAACCAAACTTTACTTTTCTGTCAAAGTCAAAGTTGAGTGAAGGACAAGTAACAAACTAGTGATGGGATCATTCGAATGAAAATAATCGAAATATTCGATTATGAAAATGTCTCGAGATATCTCGAGTGATTTTTAAATCATTCGAATGATTATATCGCTCGAATGATATTTCGAGAACTCGAGTGCGTTTAAATCATTCGAATGATTTTATCGCTTGAATGGTATTTCATGTAGTAGACTGAATTTCTTAGGTAAACTATTCGTGAACTCGAATGCGCTTTCATTCGTATCTCGTAATTCGGACTATGGGAAAGAAAACTCACGTAGATTAGAAACAAAAATAATTTAATTTCTTTGTTAAACTGCAGTATTTAAATTAATAAAAACATTAAAAACAATCAAATAAAAAACTTTCATTATTTATCAATATTGGGTAACATCACTCTCATTGCAAATTACTAATGTAATTTTTTTAGACATTTTATAATAAAACCATATACGATACGACTTAAATTCGTTTAATTTTTTTCATTTCTTTTTTAATTGTTGGTAAAAGTAACTATATATCATTTTACATTAAAAAATAAAATATTTTAGAAAACATATTATCTTGCTGTGTCACTAGAATGACAAAATGTCTGTAATATTAATAAAAATTATCTGTATCATAATTTAATTTAACTAAATAAAATGAAATTATAGCGAGTGGGCCAACTTCATTGAGACGGGGCTCGTATAATTATTATTATTATTCACCTTATCAAATAGAAAAATGAAAATAAACCTGAATCAGTTGTCAGTTTCCCACTGCCAGTCTGCCAGTTTCCCACTGCCAGTCTGCCAGTATTATTGCAATTACTACAGACACAGACATGCAGCAAAGCAGAAGACTGACGAGATACGGGAATGTGAGATGCGAAGTAATCCGAATACAACCGAACCGAGAACCGAGATCGAATGATTTGTGTTAGGGGGGGTATTTTTCGCTCGAGCATAAAACTATTCATTGAATGAACGAATGAAGTTCTCATATCTCGAATACTCGAGTGATCATTCGATTATGAAATTCATTCGAATACTAATAATTCGATTCTCAAAATCATTCGATTATGCCCATCACTATAACAAACGTAAAGCGAAGTAAATTTGACCATATGTGTAAACGCACCATTAAATTAACTTTTCATAAGTCGCCTTTTGAAAGTCAAATCAAAGTAAATTTTTCTCATACGTGTAAACGTAGTTACTGTTCGGGACCCAATTATCCCATATTTTGTGAGGAGCGCGATTTAATTATTATACATTTTATTTTGAGCAGTTCAATAGAACAATTATATTGTTAGTCAGTAATATAATATTTTAATTTAATGCAACATTGTATATTCGCAAATTTTATTAGAAAAAATTAGAGGTGGGCGCGGGCCGTGATTTTGTCGGGTCACGATGGGTCACGACGTGACCCGCGTGATCGTGAATATAATTTCAATTTTGCGTCGTGAGGCACTAAAAATTATCGTGCGTGATCAGGCGTGATTGAAATTTAATCGGACGTGAGTACAAGTTTTCTTCTATTTTTTATTTTGAAAAAATGTCAATTTCCATCTTTTACTTTACATTCTTGTTATTATCAATATGTCCAAATATGTCATCAACAGTATTTTTTTGCATAAAAATAGTGTTATTGTTGTACCCAAAATTGTATACACAGTTGCTCCGATTTCACTAAAGATATACAATACTTTAGGCCCGTTTGACACGATTATAATTTTGTTAACAAATTTGTTAACAAATTTGTTACCAAATTTATAATGATATTTGTGATGGAATAGAACAACCTATTTGTCCATAAACATTCGTTTCCAATGAAACCAATCTGTTACCTAACTTATTACCAATTTGTTAACAAATTTGATAACAACTTATGACTATGTAAAACAGGCTTAAAGGTACATAGAAACAATTACGTGACACGAACGTGACCCGCCGGGCGTGAGTGCCAAAATAAAATCGTGAGCGTGAATAATCGTGAATCAAACATAAAAAGTCGTGCGTGATTGGTCTTGATTACATTTTTAGATCCGTGAGCGTGCGTGATCGTGAACAAAAACTTACTCACACGCCCACCTCTAGAAAAAATAAAGATGCAAATAAATATTTATTGCCAACTACAAAATCGCAAAGAAATATAAATTTAAAAATCTTTTCATTAATATTTAGAACTGACATCGTTACTTTTGTTGTAGAATTTTTCTTAATTTTATGTTAAAATTTTATTGTAATGTACCACTTATCTAACTGTTTTCTTACAATAAAATAAATTATTAGTTTGTTAATTTGTTAAATTTGCCTCAATTTAAAGAACTCTGTATTATCTTACTTTGCATTAAAACACTTTTGACCTTGAAAATTTTCAAAAAATCGCGTGCGGCGTAATTTTTCTCACAAATTTTGAATCCATCGATATAACTATATATATATATATATATATATATATATATATATATATATATATATATATATATATATATATATATATATATATATATATATATATATATATATATGACCCTATTTTATACAGAAGTGTTATACGTGATATAACAACAAAATTATTATTATAGTTTGTATATTGTATTTATGGTTAAAAAGAAACGAACTAATAAACGAAAAATGTCCTATTTCTGAACATGATCTGCTTCTTATGCCGACTGGATATGTAACTTTTGACGGCTTAAACCACAATATACAAGTCGCTATTTTATTTATCTATAAATGGTTGAAAGGAAAAGGATATTTTTATTTCAAAAACTCGGTAGAGGATTCTGCCACGGCCGAGATCTCTCGATCTCAGATCTGGCAATGGATCAGACATCAAGTAAAGATTAAAACTTTTATTAAAATACGCTCTCAACAACAATAAATCCTTACAGGCGAAATTAAAATATAATGTGAGATAGTGACCAAGAATATAATGGAAGATTAGTCTTATAACTTTATAATGGAATGTAAAAAAAAATTAGAATGATATGATATACAGCATATACACCTAGATACTTCGTGGATTTTATTACAAATTATCTTAATGATAATTTTGATTTTAGGAGCCAGCAAAATAAGTAAATAAAATATAATTATATAATAAAATATTCATAATTTTGTGTAATAATATAGCTGTAATATTGATATAAAATTGAGCTATGTAGGTATATTACAATTCTAGCATGTAATTATAAAATATAAAGCAAAGCCTATATTTTTGTATAATATGATCAAGTTTCTAAAGTAAAATCGATTTGTATTCATATTTCGTGGTTATAAATTTTTTGCGTGTATAAAATAAAAAAAGTTATAAGCATAAATTAACATATTTGCTAGAACGTTTGCGAGTGTGATAATTAAATAATGCATGATAAATTTGCAAATATAATATTTATAAATGTAATATGGGTTTAAATATTATTAAATTGTATTTAGCTATCTTATTGTCCCACTTTTATATAGTTTATATCTTCAAAAAGTGTACAACAGAACACAATAGTTTTTCCTGTTTATATGAAGCAAAATATATTTTTTTAAATTTATCACAACAGAAAATTCATTTTGATAACTGTTAATACAGATAAGAATAATAATAGGATAAAAGTAAATGGTTACATACAGAAACAAGAAAATTTGAAAAATATATGTTGTAATATTACCTAACAAAGAATAAAATACTAGATAGATATACAAGCTGTACAACGAAACGCGGAACATAACATAGAAGTTTAACGTAGGATTTTTAAAATGTGCGGAAATTAGCTATCCTATACATTTTAGAGCAAAAGTACAAAAATGAAAAAAAAAATTAAAATAAATTTTTACTTTTAAAGTCTTCATTTAATGCAATAGAATATCTTTAGCACTAACTCACCACTTAATATTTACAAAAGGAAATATGACATTTTCGTCAAATATCAGATAGCCATAGAAATAGATATTGAAAAAAATCTGATGTGGCCAGCACATTACCTTCCGTCAGTTCTATGTATTTTGTATAAATGGCATACATAAAGTCCCTTGCAAAAGATTCTATTTCTTGTACATTACCTTAAGGCAGTTGTATGTATTTTATACAAATTCCATACAGAAAGTTTCTAGCAAAAGATCCTATATTTCCAGTAAAAATATAATACAAACATACTGTCAATTGCACTTGACAATGACACCTTTCAATTAGAATTTTCTTAATATAACAGCTGTTTCCAGAGTTATAGCATAGCTGGCTACCATGCGATATTTAATTTCTTTATAATATTTTAACTCTATACTCATTTAATATGAAGTATAAAATGCATTCAAATCGTATAGAGAATAAAATATTCTTTAATATTTGTAATAACAAAATGTGAAAAAATGATATTTAACACCGTTTTTCAAGGAAATTTCATTCAACAACTAACATTATATTGCCAATAACCTCACATTCTTTTCTTCATTAAAATTTTGTGTTCTCTTTTTGTATAAAAGTGAAACAATAGTGTTAAAATTCCGTTACTTTTTATAATTCTAAAATTATATATTAATGTTAGCATATTCGGCAGCTGTCTCTAAATCTCTGCCGTCGAGATTTCGGTAGCGGAGCCGCTGCCGCAAGATGTTCTTGTTGTTGGAGTTGCAATGCAAGCTCTCTGTCAAGTTCTCCTTGATTTAAAGCAGCTTTCGTAAGCTTTTGAAGAGATAGTTGTAGGGCTCTTGCGAGAGCTTCGTCTTCATCCTAAATAAAATATGCAAATTAGTATAAACAAACGAAATGGACGGGAATCTTATTCCACTTTTGAAACATCATTTGATTTTATTACAAAAGTAAAATACAGTAGAGCCTCGGTAATCCGTACACATACGATTGAACTCTTCTTTCTTTTTTTTTTGTTTGTAGTTTGGACAGCCCATATTCGAATCCGACCGAAATCAAACTTGTAAATTATTACCAATTTGCAAATAGCACAAAATTGATTCCTGTGGTGTACTCCCCACAAAAGCTTTGAAAGTTTGTGAAGTGACGCCTGACAAGTGTCCTCTACGGTACAACTATATCGTGAGTCCAATTATTAACGAGAAAATCAGTCCCGCTTTAACGAATAAAAATGATGACCTTGTAAAACTACAGATCGCTTTCAATTTACATAGTTTCATTAAAAAATAAATAGTGGAGAACCCCTTTTAAGGTTGGGGGTAAAATTTTATTATCAGTTTTTTTCTATTCAAATTATTGAGGCTCTACTGTAGTCATTTGAAATATCAGTCTGTGAACAGTGTTTCTTTACCAAAAAATCTGACGTGGCCAACACTATACCTCCCGCTATTTAATTTTTATTAATTTAAATATACATACTTACATATTTAGTTATGCTGGAAACTTAATTATTATTATTGTAACTAAATTATTATTCACGAAAGATGACTATTCAAGGTCATTTGTGAGCCGCCTGATATAATATTACTTACAGATAACTTCATTGCATTTCGTATTCATAGGCGTGCAACATAAAATATTTATGGACACATTTTAACTGAAAATATAAGAGTAATTTATTTCAAAACTATGTATCTTTCTAAATAATGCCTTTCTGAAAGATTTATGTTCTTCACTTATGTGTTTGCAAAATACAAAAACATTGACTTAATTTGTAAACCAAAGAATAATAATTTGATTTAAAGGTTAACGCCACTGGGTGAATGTTAGCACATAAGGCATTGTAGTAGATAATTAGGTATCTGTAATTCTACGACATACGATACGTCATTATTATTTATAGTGTGTTAGAAAGTAATGCCACTATTTGCATATATCTGTCACACCACATAAATTAAATAGACAAAATAATAATCTTTCTCTTCCTAATACAAAATGTTGCTAAGCTACTGCTATAAAGTGATGTGTATTCTTTCTTCGAACAAATAACCTTGAATAGTCATCTTTCGTGAATAATAGTTTAGATATAACTTTATTAAAAGAATGTTGATTTCTCAGTCTTACAACCTGCGTATTTTTTCTAGTGAATATAGCCATCTATCCTACTACTACATTGCTGCCAACCTGGCTTATTACTAATGATAAAATATAACCACTTATATTACAACTATTATTAATTTGAAATGATTAGTTCTTTGACAGTCACATTTATCTGTCAGTTACATTCATTTGTGATATGAACTGTGAACCAAGGAGTTGTGCTTGTTTAAAGCGTAGACTCCGGGATTTAAATTATAGATAATTTTATAAATTTATCCACAAAATATTTAGTAAAGTATTTATGCACATCAGTACAAAATTTAATAATCTTTCATTTTTATAATAACACAAATCTCGAAAAACTAACATATATATATATATATATATATATATATATATATATATATATATATATATATATATATATATATATACTATTATTCACGAAAGATGACTATTCAAGGTTATTTGTTCGAAAAAATAATACACATCACTTTACAGCAGTAGCTTAGCAACATTTTGTATTAGACAGAGAAAGATTATTTGACCTACGTCTATTTAATTTACGTGGTGTGACAGATATACGTAGATAGTGTCATTACTTTCTAACACACTATAAATAATAATGACATATGTCGTAGAATTACAGATACCTAATTGTCTACTGCACTGCCCTCTGGTGCTAATATTTACCCAGTGGCGTTGACGTTTAAATCAAATTATTATTCCTTGGTTTATAAATTAAGTCTATGTTTTTGTATTCTGCAAAAACGTAAGTGAAGAACATAAATCATTCAGAAAGGCATTATTTAGAAAGAAACATAATTTTCAAATGAATTACTCTTATTTTTTCAGTTGCATAAATATTAATGTTGCACGCCTATGCATACTAAATGCAATGAAGTTATCTGCAAGTAATATTATATCAGACGGCTCACAAATGACCTTGAATAGTCATCTTTCGTGAATAATAGTTTATATATATATATATATATATATATATATATATATATATATATATATATATATATATACATACATAAACACACACACACACACACACACACACACACACACATACATACATTCATACACACACGCACACGTACACCTACACGTATACGTACCCATACACCTACATGTATACGTACCCGTATACGTACACATACGCACACACATACACACGCACACACACACACTTTTAAAAAATTAATTTATCATGAAATAACTAAAATAATTTTTAATAATAATTCAATAAATCTTTACTTTTCAATTAAAATGAATGAAAGATTAAAAATTTAACGAAATAACTAACCCAAATTGATATTATTAATTTTATATTATTTATCAATATTGGGTAACATCACTTTTAATGTAAATTAAAAATCTAATATTCTTAGACATTAGATTTAATAAAACTTAACATCCTTACGACTTAAATTCGTTTAATTTTTGTCAGTTTGTTTTTAATTGTTGGTAAAAATAACTATTATTTCATTTTACATTAAAAAATAAAATATTTTAGAAAACACATCTTGCGATGTCTCATTAGAACGACAACAAAATGTCTGAAATATTAATAATAACTGGCGATCATTTACGTTACTTATTATTTGTATCATAATTTAACTAAATAAAATGAAATTAAAGGGGGTGGGCCAACATCATTGAGGCGGGGCTCGTAATAATAATAAAATAAAAATTAATATTGAAATTTTCATTTGTAATAAGTCCATATCTTATTTTTAATAATAATAAAATCGAAGTAAGACAAAATGCCGTATTCAAATAATGCAGTTACTTTATTTTTCATGGCACTCAAACATAATAAATTTTAATATACGTCTATCTCGTGGCAGGAATATACTAAACAAAATTAATAGGGAAACAACTATCGCGAAATGATAATTTTATCGTAGGAGAAATAATTAACGACAACGCCTAAAATCATTTATACCATTTATTTCCTTGTTTAAACCACTTTCCTTGTTTTTCATAATAAGTTATCTTGAAAACATGCACGTATTATCCACATGAATAAGAATAATAATAATATACAGAGTGAGTCTTTGAAATGACCGTGTTCGATATATCCCTTGTCGTTTGAAATACAGCATAAATTTATTAACAGAATTTATTCGTCTACTAAAGGAGCATACCCTAAAATTATTTTCACATTTACAGGATGTTGCATTACGTCTCGGCTACAATTGTTTCCCTTTTTTTAAATGGAACAGCCTATATATTTTCATATATTTTGAATTGTATTTTATTCACCTATATGCACATTTAAAAGTTTTTTTAGTTTTCCTCGGCGTTGTCAAGTTATTTCGTTTTTTCTCTGAAAAAGACCTAATACACGCATTGCTTTATAAATGCGTACTAAAGTTATTTTAATAGTAAAAATTAAGAAAAAATTTTCTTGTACAACTATAATAATTCTCTTTGTACTCATATAATTTAAAAAATATATAATTATACAGGATGTTCAATAAAGCGAATCAAATTTACTCAATTTCAAATCATTATAACTCGTTATTTTCAAATGTAACAACCTATATTTTATTATTTAGTTGGGTTTCTTTTTGTGTTATCTATCTATCTTATTAAGGGTATCCTATGCCTAAAACCAATAATTTCAGAGTTATTCACCATTTTTGTCTAAATTTATTTAAAATAAATCTAGTATACTACGGAAATTTTGTTTTTAATAAGAAACAATTACAATAATGGACAGTAGTTTGCATTAACTAATAAATAAAACTGTTTATTATTAATATTAGTGCGATTGGGTAATAATAATTTATTCATATGAATTTCTCGCCAGAAGAACTATTAATACTTAATCGCACTAATATTAATAATAAAGTTTTATTTATGCAAACTACTGTCCATTATTACAATTGTTTCTTATTAAAAACACCATATCCATAGTATACTAGATTTAATTTAAATAAATTTAGACAAAAATATTGAAAAAATCCAAAATTATTGGTTTTAGACATAGGATACCCTTAATAACAGAAAGATAACAGAAAAATAAACCCAACTAAATAATAAAATATAGAGTGTTCCATTTGAAAAGGACGAGTTATACATACATACATACATAAAATTACGCATTTCCCACTTAGTGGGTTAGCACAAACCCGAAAGAATAAAAATAACATCAATCAAAAAATAATCACTCTCTCTTCCAACAACATTCTTACTAACCTGACCTTTGAAATTGGGTAAATTTGATTCGCTTTATTGAAGACATGTATATTTATATATTTTTTAAATTATATGAGAACATAGAGTATAGTTATAGTTGTACATATTTTTTTTTCTTAATTTTTACTATTAATATAACTTTAGTACGCTTTTATAAAGCAATGCGTGTATTAGGTCTTTTTAGAGAAAAAACGGAATAACTTGGCAAGGCCGAGGAAAACTAAAACAAAATTCATATGTGCGTATAGGTGAATAATATAAAATTCAAAATATATGAAAATATATAGGATGTTCCATTTAAAAAAAGAGAACAATTCTCGCCGAGCCGTAATGCAACATCCTGTATATGTGATAATAATTTAACGTTATGCTCCTTGAGTAGACGAATAAATTCTGTTAATAAATTTATGTTGTATTTCTAACATCAAGGGAGATATCGGAGACGGTCATTTCAAAGACTCACTCTGCATATTTAACGCGTGATAATATAACAACCAAATTATCAATATTGATTAGATATATGAATAAAAATAGCATGCAATAATATAAAATACATACCAAAGAACATTGAAATCCTGACGAAATGCCGTTTCTTTGTGTTGCCTGACTATATGCAGCTTTCCTGTAATCAATAACAGTAAAATTACATTTTCATCAAAAAATTAACAAGCATACTTACTTTGTCAGTTTTCTTTGAGTATTCTTTCCTTCGCATTTATGGTCCATTGTATGCCGATGTTTCACACAATAATTCAATTTGCACTCACTACACAAAATAGGCAGTACTTCTTTCGTTTTACATCCTTTGTGTGAACATTTGTGGATGAAAACTTTTGTACGAGATTTTGCAGGGTTTGATTGGCATTCACTATCGATATGGGTCCCAACTACGATATCTGGGAGTTGACCACGACTTACAGGGATTGGCATACTGCAGAGGGGGCACACAATTACTTGGACATTTTTTTGATAAGCTGAAGGGCAGTTATGGTTGGTGTATCGGTAATGTTCGTTGCAGAAGATAGTACTACAGGCGTCGCATTTTATCGGGAGAAAATCTACAATGAATTGATAATAAATATTTGCGTGTAAAGATAAATATTTAATAACTTACCTAGCTTGTTGCAGCTCTTTTCGGAGCAGTTCTGTCCCAGAAGTAACATTGCCATCTTGAAAAAACTTTTGCAAATGATGGAATTCACACTAAATATTTGTTTATATAGAGCGCGTGCATGTGACGTCATGCGTAATAGCGTAATTTAAAATGGCAGCCTGGTGGACCAACACAGACCAACCAAGGACGTTCTAATAAAACACTAGATAGCTGACATACGTGTAACATGTGAGGCAAGTGGTGGGAGTACGGCGCCATTTGCAGAAAAGGCAAAACGTCAAACGTTCGTTGGTCTATTATTGCAATATATGGTAGTTTCATTGAATAAATTGGTGTTTGTGTTGTATTCTTAGTAAATAAATACTTTAAGTGAGATATTTCCATAATAAATGGGCAATATGCCGTCTTCTTGTAGTGCTTTTGGGTGCACAAATAGATATAGCAAGGATAACCCTCGACAATTTTTCAAATAATTATTATTGTATATATATATATATATATATATATATATATATATATATATATATATATATATATATATATATATATATATACCGTGTGTCTGTCTTAAAGGTGTACATAGGAGATTAACATGGGAAATCAGTTCTTTGCAATTTCCTGCTCGCCTAATTATTTTAAACAAAAACGCGTCAAATAAAAGTTTTAGGGCATAAAATTCTGCATCTAAATCAATAAACAAAATTACCTTTACATGCTTTGTAACGACAGAAATTAATTATGAAAATCTCGAAAATTACGTTGAAAATATCGACAGCCATGGAATTGAACAAAAAATAAATAAATGCTTGTCGTTTTATCTGTCACAATGTAAGTTAACTCATTTGACGTTTCTGACAATTTGATAAAACGTCAAGCATTTATTTATTTTTTGTTCAATTCCATGGCTGTTGATATTTTCAACGTAATTTTCGAGATTTTCATAATTAATTTCTGTTGTTACAAAGCATGCAAAGGTAATTCTGTTTATTGATTTAGATACAGAATTTTATGCCCTAAAACTTTCATTTGACGCGTTTTTGCTTAAAATAATTAGGCGAGCAGGAAATTGCAAAAAACTGATTTCCCATGTTAATCTCCTATGTACACCTTTAAGATAGACACACGGTATATATATATATATATATATATATATATATATATATATATATATATATATATATATATATATATATGGGGGGAATCCCCAGACCCCCCCGGTACATCTTGCCACTCCAGTTAGAAAGCTGAAATGACGCCCATGCTCAGAGGTGAGGTAAACTGTCTTTAGTCCAGAAAGCTACATATGGAGTTTTAAGATATCTTTTTTATATCATTGTAACAATTTATAACATATAACCATCAAATAGATTTTACAGACTTAATGTCATCATTGTATATTAAAAATGATAAATTTTTATGATTATCACTATTAGTATTTTTTTGTGGATTTAAAATTGTGTCTTATATACAAAACATTTTTATATGACTTAAAACAGACAAATATTTAAAAATTAAATTAAATAAGCTAAGTCTTATTCATTTACGCATGTAGGAAGTTCTGGGTTGAAATTACATATTTAAGTATGGTTGCTAGCTGTTCATTTATGCCTGAATATTATTTCAAGGTAAATTTACCTTGCAGAGCTAAAACATATCAACAGTTTGCTTCATAGAAGTCATGTACAGGGTGTAAATCGAAAAGTGGAACATAGGAGTTTAACATGCGAAATCAATTTTTCTTTGCGCAAACGTTATCTAATTATTTTATGCAAAATTACTTCAAATAAAAGTTATAGAGATTTAAAGGCTGTATCTAAATCATATGAAATGATTATTTTATCTCTTCATATAAACGTAAAAATTAATTACAAAGTTACAGTTTTTATGAGCTTTTTGTCTAAGCAGCCATGGATATATGACAAAAAAACACAAATGCGTTGTTTTTTGTGGTAGTGGACATAACATTATTTAAAGAAAGTTAAATTTGAATGTGATCTATACGAGCCCCGCGCCCCGCCTCATCGAAGTTGGCGCACCCGTTTTAATTTCATTTTATTTAGTATATTATTATAGTATAGTATATATATTATAGTAGTAATTTATGTTTGTAAAATATTACTCATTGATCAGTTAATGATCAGATTGTAATTTAAAGAAATACCCCAAAGGGTGTTTAATAAATAATAATAAAAAAATTTTATTTAGTATTTGACGAGACAAACTTAAAAGTGATGTTAGAATAAAATTCAAGATGGCGATTTCCAAGATATTAATAGCAACTTTCTTATTTTAAATGGGTGCCATATTGGATTTTTACAGTAGAAAAATACTTATTTTTTTTTTCTTTCTAAGGGTATATCGGTTATTGAGTTTCAGTTTTGTTTTACCCCTAAAATCTTAAGTTTTTCGATATTTTTCATTTTTATGTTATAAATTTAAGTAGTTTTCCAAAATAGTATTTTATTTCCCTTAAATAACTTATTCCGTACCTATCATGCTCTTAATTTAATTTTGATTTCATATATTTAATTTAACGTATGTGTGTCTCAACCAGGTATCTGATATAAAAAACTTATTATTGAAACAGATTATTTTTATTGACCATAATATTTTTAGCCATAATAAAATAATCTATTTAATTAAAATAACTAATGACATGTAAATATTACAGATACTTTTAAAAAATCTGATGTTGCTAGCACATGACCTCTCGCCAATTCCATGTTAAAAATAACAATAAGTTTTAAGTAAAGTATCACTTCTGGTTTATCATATACAGTCAAAATATAATATGGAGTTCGAAATTATATACTAGTTTTGAATACTAAATTTGAGAAGTTTTGAATCAAATTTATATATATATATATATATATATATATATATATATATATATATACAGTGTGTTCAAAAAAGTTCCTAAGTCGGAGTAGGCTATGAACAAAGGAACGTATGTCAATTTAAAAATATTAAATTAAATGTCAATTTGATAAGAGATATTGTGAAAAATGTTATTTGAAGAAATCAATGCTTTTCCTTTTGAATCTTATTTTAGAAATGGAAACAAATTAGAAAACGACGAATGTCAATATACTGTATCCTTCTTTATTGACTTTTTTCCTTAAAATTACATTTCAAAATCAATTTGACATCTTGATTTTTGAATAAAATAATGGTAAGACATACGTGTCTCTGTTCATAGCCTACTCCGAGTTAGGAGAATTTTATTGAACACACTGTATATATGTAAGAATATCTGTTTAGAGCTTCCAGTAAAGTACCACTTCCAATGTATCAATTTTAGCAAAAATATAATACTCGTATGTCATTCTCATTAATTTGAAAATCTCAAATACCAAATTTGAAAAGTTTTGGATTATATCATATATTTTTCTCGAAAATCGGAAAATCTGTTCAGTTTCGAATAAAGCATCACTTCCGGTTTATCAATTGTAGCCAAAATCTATTATATTATTCACCTTCAGATAAAAGTCTTAAATACCAAATTTGAAAAGTTTTGGAATATATCATAATATATTTTTCACAAAAATCTGATCAGAGCTTCCAGTAAACTATCACTTCCGGTTTATCAATTTCAGCCAAAATCTAATATGTTATTCCTCTTGACATAAAAGTCAGAAATACTTAAATTCAAAAGTTTCGGATTATATTTTAATATGGTTTTTCATTAAAAACTGTTATGGGATTCATGTAAAGTAGACTAGGGCTGTACGATCTTAGAAATTTGATATCGATTTGATCGACCAATAGCAAAAAATCAATATTTTTTAATGACATCGAAATACTCTATCAAAAAATCGATTTTAAAAATAGATCAATAATCGATTTTAATAAAAAATCGAAAGATCAATTGTATTAAAAGATCGATTTTTATTGATATGAAATTCCTACTACGCAAATGCTTATGATATCAAGAGTTTTTCATCTTGGAAATCTTGGATAAATATTTTTTAAAAACCGATCTCTCTGGAAGATCGATATTTTTTAAAATGATCGATTTTCCGGAATTAGGTTAAAAGTTTTTGTTAATTGATCGATCTTTTTGGAAAAATCGATTTTTCAATTAATCGATCTTTTTGATAAGTCGTTTCATAATGAAACATCAATCCGATTTAAAAAAAAATCGCTCAAGATCGATCAATCGATCTTTTTCGCAGCCCTAATAATGTCACCTTTAGCAGGTCCGTGAAGTTGGCTCCTCAAAACCAATATTTTTTAAGTAAATATACATCAAAATATTTTACTTATTATGTAAAATTATGTACAATAAAAATTTAATTTTGTACGTTTTTAGTTAGCGTATAATTAATATATGTCAAAATGGAGGGCCAACTTCACGTAGACCTTCATTAACGAATGAGATCGATTTTATACAGCCAATAATATTATTCATATTATGCACAGTTACGTACGCATTAAAGGAAATTTTGTACTACATTCATAATGTTATAATTAAAATTAACTATATGGAGGGCCAACTTCACGCAGCCCTTTATGCACTAAATAATTCAAATTGACAGATAGAAGTTTTATTTTTCATACATAGCCTACTGAAAAATAACTATAAATTCTAAATTTGCATTGCGCTCTATACCTCTTGTACTAAAATTAAAAAATCAATCATATATATATATATATATATATATATATATATATATATATATATATATATATATATCACGGAATATTACCCATTGCTGGGTGTGCCAATCTGTAACTACAAAAATATTGAATTTTGACAATATTATATTCGTTATGTTATAAAATACATGTTTATATATTTTCTATTTTTAAAACGTCAAGTTCAACAATGTCAAATAAGATATCATTATCGTTAAGTTTTGTTAAAGAAACATCACCCATTTCCATACTTTTGAGATAAGAATTTCTGATACAGCTGACTTATTTTAATTTTTTATTAATTTTTGTTTAAATAGTGACAGTGACAATACAGTTACAGTTAGTTACATACAAAGTTACCTGTTACATGTGAAAAATGTTTAAAATAAAATACTTAAAATAAATTTTATTTCAATATATGTCATGAAACATTTTGAGAATATCATTTGGATGACGGTAGGTATGTAGTGTTGCAATGCTATTGTTTTTCATTTGAACTGAAACACGAATCTAGGAATAGTAGGTCTGGATCATACGAATTCATCTGAAATTTTCCGATAATTATCGATTAAAGATTATGACGTTGCTTTTACAATAATTAAGCATTTTTTACAAGAAGAAATATTTCATCAATTTTATTTTTCTAAAATTTGCTACCTTATAATTATTAAAGTTTATTATTATTTGCGATGGCTGAATACTACATTAATTAAAAATTAATAAATATACAGGTGTAACAGTGAAATCGTCAACGGCAATTATTTTCTTTATTATTGTAGTTAAACATCATTTTTATGCCGATTCAGTAGCGCATTTTTTTCTGAATTAAACTATATACTAATCATATCCATACACAATGAAAATATTGAATAAAATGAGTTTGAAAAATATTACAGGTTATGTACCATGTGACATATTGATCATACTCGTAGAGCAAAAGGATTTTTTTAAAAATTCGCAAAATGATGGCTGGTTTATTTTAAGGGAACATTTTAAGTACTACTGGTTTATAGATATTCTTAATAATTACATTTAAATCTATAACAATACAAATATATCGCGCGCAGCGGACAAAAAGCTAGTGAAGGAATGTAATCGAAGTCCACTGTCATGACAGCCTACGAAATTATATGTGCTATTTGCATTATATTTGCCCATATTAACATAGTTTACATATTTAATATTTTTGCGAATATGAATATTCTTATTCCACAAGTAATATAACGAACAGAGCCTATGGTTATTTTGGCAACCCAACTACCTTTTCCGATACCCCTAAACTCTTCTTTCAGTGCATATACTATAGCAATTAATTTGAGCATTATTTGCTGTAATTTTGATAATTTATTTTAATATGAAGCTTTCAATAAACGCTACTCAAAATATACCCTTTATAAATTTAACATATGACATTATTTTTACGTATATAGATGATGAACATATCACTTCAGGTATTAGACCCTAAAATTAGAAAAGTAACAAAGAAAGTTTTAATGACCTGCTCCTAAAAATTTCATGGAAAAGCAAATAATTAAGTCGGTGTGTAAAGTTAGATATATTTTGCATATACTATCAACTGTATGAATTAAGTTTTTTGTGAAAGTGAACTAAATAGTAAAATCGAAATGCTAACTAATTACGCCAGTAAAACAATTGATATACATTCATACAAAAAAAATGTCGGTGTGTGAGTTTGTGTCCGTGAATGAATGAATACATAAATGAATCCAAAACTTGGTTTATAAATTAGAATAAATATGACTTAGTTTACATTTCCTTGACTTATCAAAACCGAATTTTCAACGTATCAGGTTTCCCAGCATGGAACCTGAAAATAGCAGGAAACATAATTTAGATTTAGATTATAATACAAAAAACATCAATATAATTATATACTTCTATAAATATTACATATCAAATTTTTAATTTATACTTAATGTATTAATAATTAATTAGTGGGTTATAAACGTAGTACAAAATTTTGTTTAATGTGTACATTATTGTACATAAAATGTACAATATTATGCGCTGTATAAAATTTACATTATTTGCTAATGAAGGGCTACGTGAAGTTGGCCCTCCATATATTTGATTATTATTTATAATATTATAAATGTAGTACAAAATTTCGTGTAATGCGTACATAATAGTACGTAATATGTACAATATTATGCACTATACAAAATTTATCTCATTCCATAATGAAGGGTTACGTGAAGTTGGCCCTCCATTTTGACATACATTAATTATACGCTAACTAAAAACGTACAAAATTAAATTATTATTGCACATAATTGTACATAATAAGTACAATATTACATTTAGCCATTGAAAAGTGTGAAATAAAGACAACTTTAGAAGGTTGTGTTGCAAAATAGTTAATTATGTACCAAGTGAGTATCGAAGGATTTGCTCGTTGGGCAAATTTTCCTTCTCGTGAAAAAAGATATAATCTACTCACGAGTTGTATACAAATTTTTTTGCGTCTGCAATGGAAGCATGAAAAAATTGCCGTAGCGTTTCATTATTTCACTCCGCAGCGTTAAAAAAGTACACTTTTTTCACACGTTTATGTATTAAAAAAAGCATACTTTATAAATCCAATTTAATGAAGAAAGGGTACTTTTTTAACAGACATAAAAAAATATTTTCGTACGCCACTGGATAGAAATTAAAAATACCTAACATTTTTTTCCGATTACTGATTATTTAGAAGTAATTTCAAAATTTAAAAATCTAATGTGGCCAGCACATTACCTTCCGTCAGATCGGTCAGATCTATGTATTTTATACAAATTCCATACAGAAAGTTTCCATCAAAAGATCCTATATTTTCAGTAAAATTATAACACAAACATACTGTCAACTGCACTTGACACTTATCACCAGTTGCTACTTACATTTAACTTTTTAACTCTTTGCGAGCGACGTAATATTTATTCTGTTTACTATCTTTCTAAAATAATCCACAACAATGTTGATGATCCGCAGTCATTAAATCTTATTAACTTTCACGTACCTATGTACCTCATTAGATACTCATTTACTTTTTATTTACCAGGAACACGTACCAATATTAATAATAATAATAATAATAATAATAATAATAATAATAATAATAATAATAATAATAATAAATAATAATAAATAATAATAAATAATAATAAATAATAATAAATAATAATAAATAATAATAAAGAATAATAAATAATAATAATAATAAATACTAATAATAAATAATAATAATAATAAATAATAATAATAAATAATAATAATAATAAATAATAATAATAAATAATAATAATAAATAATAATAATAATAAATAATAATAATACTAAATAATAATAATAATAATAAATAATAATAATAATAATAAATAATAATAATAAATAATAATAATAATAAATAATAATAATAAATAATAATAATAATAATAAATAATAATAATAAATAATAATAATAAATAATAATAAATAATAATAATAATAAATAATAATAATAATAAATAATAATAATAATAATAAATAATAAGAATAATAAATAATAATAATAATGAATAATAATAATAAATAATAATAATAATAAATAATAATAATAATAAATAATAATAATAATAAATAATATTAATAAATAATAATAATAATAAATAATAATAATAATAAATAATAATAATAAATAATAATAATAAATAATAATAATAATAAATAATAATAATATATAATAATAATAAATAATAATAATAAATAATAATAATAATAATAAATAATAATAATAAATAATAATAATAAATAATAATAATAATAATTATAATCAATTCCCTCAACGAACACTGCGCAAGTACACATGCAACTGCGCATATTTGTTTCCATCCAGCTGCATCGAGCGCGGTACGAAAATCAAACAAGTTTGATATATCAAACAAGTTGACGGTACACGATCTTACGCGATTGTCATCGATGCACGCACTGTGACCATGTGCACTGTTAAACTCAGGTTTGTTTTTTACTCGATTGTGCTCGATCGATATTGATTGTTCAGTGTGACCACAGCCTTAATTTCAATTGCCCAGGATCTATTAAAGTAGATGCAACATGACTTACCCCAAAAAATTCCGTGGTCACTTTTAAAAGAATTTTAACAGATCGTGCTATTAGAGAGCGAGGTAGAATGCGCAGTATATACGACGAAGAAGCTGCTCGGTAATTTATGTTCTAATATTCTACAAAATAAAAACTGTATAGCTGGCGCGCTTTATCTTTGGCTTATAAATGGACTGTCATACCAATTTTAGATGTTAACAAAGTCTTTTCCTCGTCATAACAATGGAAAATTACAATTACTATTACATTTCGACTTGTCCAAGTACATATTTTAGGTTCTGCACATTCAAGATCAGTCTCAAATTAATGCGCGTCAGCTATACCAATTTTTTGCACTATGTCGTTCACTTATTTATTTTTATTAGTCATTTTAATTTATCTGGATGTATACTCTTACAGGAATCCTGATGCCGCAATTTATTACTCATACCCTATGGGCATTAAGTGCTATGCAATCTGCGTGCAGGAGCAAAAATCCACCCATTCCCGACACCCCCGAGAATCTGGGTAATATTCTTCGGGACGAAGAGTGGAATGACAAATTTCATTACCACGTTAATGGCTTAGGGGAAGATATATGTAAAACTACACTCCAATGCGAAGCAAGAACCGCGCTTTTTTTTGCTCCCAGACCCTCCTCGACATGGTATTTGTTGGCATCGAAGAAGTGCACATGGACGGTACTTTCAAATGCATTACGGCAGCTCCTCCATTCCACCAATTATTAACTATCCATTTTGTAATTTTGGATAAGGCATTTGAACTAATACACAAAATAAACTCGATATTCTAATTATTGTTCTTGCAGACAATACCTGTGGCTTTCATCCTGTCTTCTAGGCGAGAAACCTTATACGTGGCTGTATTAGAACAGCTAAAATTGTATGCAGCCTCAACTTATAGTAACTGATTACGAGAGGGCACTAAGAAACGCAATAATGAATTCGTTTCCAGAGCCTGAAGTAGTTGGGTGCTTCTACCATTATGCGAGTGTAAGTATATTAAAAATTATCATTTCAGAATGAAGTGTTTATTTTACGTTCATGCATTTTATTCCAGGCCATTTGAAAGAAGGCTAAGAGTCTAGGGGCCATTAGAAATACACAAGATACCAAAAAGGCTATCAAAATGGTTATGGCTCTTTCCTTATTACCGGCCAACTATTTTGAGGAAGGTCCTGAATATCATTGAAATGTGGTGCCGAGATCTAGTTAGATAAATAAATTTAGAGCAATTATTTGTTTATGTGAGACGGTATGTGTTTTAGATATATTACATGTTGTAATGTATAAATGTATTAAATAATTCTAATGTGTTACTAACAGATTAGCACATCCAGCAATGGGTAATATGACGTGATATATTTATTTTAAATTTTACTACACTTCATTTCATGTAAGAAAATAGTCATGGGAAGATAGGTGCAGTTTGATCTTGTTGTTTGATTGGATAATATCAAACTGCGCCATATTCCTATCACTATTTATTTACGTGAAATGAAGTATAATAACGAATTTAATTAAAAATAATAAAGAAGATGCGCAATTTTTTCGAAATTATGGTTCCAATTTATTCTTATGCAACGTTTAAATCTCGTTTTAGAATAGCCAAGAACATAGTATAATGAAGTAAACAAGAATATCTTACAAAATTTGAAGGTGATAAGTTTAAATATTTAATTGTAATTATTACACTACTCACTGTCAATTATTTAATATGGCGTCTGTATGATTGATTTCCGTAGTACCGATTTGCTTCGCTAGAGTGCAAATTTTATCTGTGATTGCGAATAGTCTTAACATATACAACTCAAGTTTCGAAAATCACCTGAATATACAGTTTGCGGACTCGATTTGTTACCTGAAAACATATCACGTCCTCAATTGTATATTCGATTATTTTCGAACCTCTTGTGTAACTACTTTATCATATTTAAAAAAATATATATATTAAGCTAAATAATGAAGTAAATCAAAAATTTATTTTTAAATGCTGCGTAAGATTTGAAAAAAATAATACTGTACTTGAATGCAATGACATACTACTTATACTTAATATTTTATATTACTCACTTGAAAATTGTAATTAATTTATTACAGATTTTGGATACAAAATGTTCAACCAAACCACATAAGCTTGTTCGAATTAAGCGGTAAAACAAACAATAATGTAGAAGCTTTCAACAAAATTTGT
Organism: Harpalus rubripes; assembly: GCA_963082715.1. Taxonomy (NCBI): domain Eukaryota; kingdom Metazoa; phylum Arthropoda; class Insecta; order Coleoptera; family Carabidae; genus Harpalus; species Harpalus rubripes. The sequence goes on from OY720465.1 coordinate 16,972,445, forward strand.
TGTGAAAATGGGAATTCATACCAATGTTTACACATTCGTTGGTAAGATAATGTACAGACGTTCCAAACAACATGTACAACATGATCTTGAGAATTATACGATGACAATAATAAACTAATATTATTCGGTGCTAAGACATTAAAAGAATTAGTAGAAAAGTTTGACATTTATACTAACATTAAATTGCGAAAATTTAATGTCTCAAATCACTGTGCTGATGCGCGCGTAGGCGGGAATAAAAATTGAAGAAATAACAAAGTGAACAAAGACATTAAAATTGGAAAATGTTACGGTTGTGATAGTTTATTCCACCGTATTAAAGACTGTCCGAACCGTAAGCAAACTTTTGTGTGTACTTCAGAAGATGTATTAGTTTTAAAGGATGAAGCTGAAAAAGAAGAATCATGTTGTCACGTTAGCATTTATGCAATGGAGAATGTAGATGAAAGTATTACACACAAATCAAAGATCAATAAGACAGCAATTATACAATCGATCAAAATTAATGATTACAGTACAGACGCTCTTATTGATACTGGCTGTTCAGTAAATTTTATAACCAACAAAGAATATCTAAGAATTGGAGCACCCAAATTAAATTTGAGCAATATTTATAGAATTACAATTTGGATTTTACAGGTTACTAAACATGCAAAATAAAATCGGTTTAGTGATGCTGGTGTATAATCTACAACTTTTATTTGAAACACTTTTGTCTAAAATTGATTTGAAACTTTTGCGTAAGGAAAAACTGATTTCCCATGTTCAAAGCCTATGGCCCGCTTTTTAATTAACACCCTGTATGTATATGTATATATATATATATATATATATATATATATATATATATATATATATATATATATATATATATATATATATATATATATGTTCTAAAATTAATACTATTTTTATGTGTTGGTTTTAGGTAGACTGACGTTATAGTCTACTATTCGTTTTTTTTTTTATCATAACATCTAAGAAGGGAAGAGCTCCATGAGATTCTTATTCTATTGTAAATCTGATAGTTGTTCTAATGTTATTTAAATGTTCCAGAAATGATTAGAGTTCCGTGTCGCTGTTATTCCAAATTATAAAAGTAACATCATCATATCTTATCCAAAGTTTTGGTTTTATATTGGCTGAATCTAGTGCTAATTTTTCAAAAAATTCCATATATAAATTGGCTATGACTGGTGAAAGCGATGAACCCATCGGTAAACCGTCTTCTTGAATAAAATATCTATCTTTTTCCTGGAAATATGAGTTATATAGGCAACACTGCAAAAGTTCCATAATACCATCAATAGGCAAGTCAGTTCTATCTTTTAAGTTGTTACCTTTTTCTAGCCTTGTTTTGATGATTTCTAAAGATTCCTTTACAGGAACATTCGTAAATAAACTTACGACATCAAAGCTGACAAATACATCTTGTGGTTGTAATTCTATTTCACTCAAAATTTCTACAAAATGTTTTGAATTCTTCACATATGATGATGTTTTTCCTTGAAGTGGCTGAATTATTGGTAATAGAAATTTTGCTAGTTTATATGTAGGTGAATTTATGAACTTGTTTGTGATCGGTCTCAGTGGTAACCTGATGACGACTGCTCCAAGTTCGAATCCCACTAAGGCACGGATGTGTGTGAATGTGACCCACTCTGAAATTGGGATTTAATCCTGTTGAGGGGTTTAAAAAAGGTAGTTACCTGGATTAGATTAGACTATATTTTAAGATATAAACTGTCAAAATTAGAGTAAAATTCGCTAATCCAAAAATAAGGATTGACTTAGTCTTTTTTCTGACTCTGGCTGTATTGACGGGAGGTATTGTTTTGGGGACACCAGATTTTTTTTACTCACGGCCATACCCTGAGTTCGTTTAAAAAGAAATATAAAAATTATATTCAAAACAAATTTATATAGTTACACGCATATGTTCAATTTATTATATTAGTATGCTGTGTTATAATATTATAGCCACCATGAAATAAATATTTGTGTCACTAGAAAAACCGAGTTTATTTAACATACAAATTCAAGAATGAAGTTTCACCATGTAAGAGCTGATACCATAAAAGTAATTTCAATTGCCTTACAACATATTGTATATTGTTATTAGTTGATTTCTTGTATTTAATGAAACAATACTTTTACTGAAAACACTAATTGTTAATAATATATGTTTTTTATTTGTTCACAATTGTACATTTCGAGACAAATTTTTGACAATACCTCTTACATTTATTTTCTCTAAGAAACCATTCATAGAAATAGCCGCAATAATAAAAGGTTGTATACCAAATTTTAAAAATGTCATACTTATATATATGTAGAAATGCAGTGTTTACTTTCCATATATTTGAACTGCATTACCGACATCTCCAGTGCAGACATCTGAAGGATAATCCGCAAACTATTTTTGGGTGCCGCGGTAGTTGAATGAATCTGTTTTGGTAAATTTTTGAAACGCGTATATTTCAAAACCTGTCGCATACACATATAAAATTTATATCTTTGTTTATGGTTTTTAATAAATTTTGTCCAGAATATGATTTGGTCTACGTATTTCAAGTTATAAACCGAAAATGAAATATTTTTTCTCATCTCCGTTGTATTTTTTCAACAAAAAATGTTTCAGGACATAAACATAATAATATAATTTACAAAATTTTAATATATATCCGTTAATTTTTATTACAATTTCGAAAAATTACGTTCAAAAAATGATTTTTTTGCTTATGCAACCCTCTTCATTCAAACGCCCCCTTAAGATATCTAAAATTCAATTAAAGATTACATTGAGCGCCTGTAACGTAGTACACACAACTCTCAATTATGTATTGGAAATCCAGATATCTGTAATTCAATTAAAGATATCTAAAATTCTATTTGAAGATATTTAAAATTCTATTCGAAGATATCTAAAATTCAATTTAAGATTTCAAAAATTCATTTTCAAACTAAATTTTACATATCCTTAATTAAATTTTAGATATCTTAATAGTATATTAAGATACAAGTTTCATAAAACATGATTATAGCGCACGCGTCTTTCTTAGAAACGAGCGGCTTGCCGCGAGTTTTCTAAGAGGACAAGTGCGCTGAAATGTTTTATGAAACGTGTATTTTATAGTACTTTTTCTATTTTGGTAATTTTTAAAAAAAATACATTATTTCATATTCAGGAATTTCTATTTCGGTTCTTTAATATGTACTTTATGAAACTCATTTGGATGTCATAATGAAGTACTTTATGACACCCAAATGGGTTTCATAAAGTACACATTAAAGCACCAAAATAGAAAAATTGAATTTAAGATATCTTAAAAGTAACAAAATTAGAGATATCTCTAATTGAATTATAGATATATGAAATTAAATTTAAGATATCTTTAATTCAATTAAGGATATGTCACATTATTAAGTCAAGGAGAAAAGATGGAATAAAAAGTAAAATGGCGTTCCATAATCCACTCTTTCAAACTTTATGTATACCTATATATACCGGTGTCTACTACCATAAGAAATACAATTGTAATTCATATTACTGTAAATTCTGCGCTATTAATTTTAGAACAAAAGTGTAAATACAAATCTTCAGAATTAAAAACTACATCTAGCAAGGTCAAAATTATTGTTTACATGCGTTTCGTTTGCGAAAGAGAGGCAAGATAAAAGTAATAATAAGTCTCGACCTGTTTAATTACTTCCGGTCACTTGAAGCTTTTATATTCGATGGAATGTTCGAGAGTTCTCCAGAAGGTCATGGGCAACTGTATAAAAGCGACGGAGCTCTGTCCGAGAGTTAGTTCAATGTTATGTGATCGGGGGTTGCGTATACAGAGGTTGTAGAAGCAGTTGAGTATACAGACGTTGTGAAAGAGTTCTGTAAGTAGAAAGAGCGAGCTGACAAGTGAAGACCCGTGAGGGAAAGTGAACTCGGACAGTTGAATGTGATATAAATATATAATGACATTATTAGCGTGAAAATAAATAGTCTGTTAATTGTTTAAATAAATAAATAATCTTAGTTTTTAAGTAATTAATTATATTCAGTCTTGCATTAGTATTTAATATTTGTTTAAGCATAGTTATCGTAATTTTTTATTATATTATACTTATTTATCGTTTTAATAAACATCTATTTAGTTAATAATAATTTACTGATTTTTGCACTTCACGCAAATAAATAAAACGATACAGTTGTAAAAATTACACGTGTAAGTTTTTCGATTTCACATTTTTCATTTTATTTAAACTGACAGATAAGAATATAACATACTGTTTAACCAGACATAAAAATACCTGAAATTAATGTAACAGCATTGACAGTTTTTGTCTCCCTTAAAATAAATTAGTTTAAAAGCTTTCTACACGAGGATTAGTTGATAGCTTTTAAAAAGTGGAAGGAAAGAATGGTGAATTGTATTATTGTTGAATATTTAAATATTCATGTCATTCTGTCAATCATGTGATTAAGGTGACTGGCGTCGATAATTTTTCTTTCATTGTATGTTGGTAGTTTTGTTAATTTTTGGTATTATATATATTGTGCATTTTGCTTTGCAAAGACGGTGTTTCTAAGATTGCTGACTATTATTACAACATATTGCTTTCAACCAGTATGTATGTATTTATTCAATTCGTTTATATTTCCAATTAGGGCCGGGAAACGCAAATGGCGGATACCGGGGTAGCAATTTTAGTTTTGCTTCCGTACAAGAGATGACGACACCAGTATGTCATCTTTTTCACTTGACGCTTGACGAGAATTTTGTGATTTGTCATTTTGAATTATTGGAACAATTCGATTCAAAGAGTATTGTCTTTATCGTCTTGTGCAAGTTATTCTGTATGAAAAATCTTATTCATATTTAAGATGCCACGATTAAGGTGTTGTGTACTGAATTTTACTGCTACCGGTAAGTGAAAATATATTCTTATATAAGTAATTGTATTTTTATACTAGTAAAATGTATTACAAAATCGTATTCTAGGAATAACAGCATAGATTTCGCAATCCTAGTTCTAGAACACATCGAAGTTTATTTGTCAATCGGTTGGAAACATTAAACATGAAAGAACTTCGAATTTTAGACTCGCAGGTCGTATACAATAAGTGTCTTTGCTCTGCCCATTTTGAGGCAAAGCATAAAAGCCCACACAATCGACGTCTCCACGTGCTTGTAGTTCCATCGCTGAATTAACCTGGTGGGTGTAATTGATTTACGATTTACATTTATTTATCTAATTTGTGTATCTTTGAGGTTTTTAAGTTATTAGAGTAGATATTATAGTTTTCATAAAGTATAATCTTACGAAGAATGCGTTTAGATGTTACTATATACTTATCTTCCAGTTTTCATTATTTTAATTTTTACGGGTATAGCTCACTCTTTAAATTCAAATACCGCCCCTGACGCAAATGAACCTAATACCGAATTAGGTTTCCCAACAAACATAGAAGATCCAATCCCATCTACATCAATTACCGCATTTGTTGTAAACATACCTAATACAAATATACGAGACGTTACTCCTGAAATGCAGCCAGGTAATTATTTACGTATTTAGCTATTGTTTTAAATAAAAAGATACGGATCTTTTAAATTTAGCAACATATTTATTTTCAGATAATTTGACGCAATCCCTACTTCGATCAGTGGCAGTTAAAAGGACCCAAAAAGGAAGGAAGCTCTATTCTAGCGCTAAGTATTGGAACAGGCAGTACGATCAAAAAAGAAAAACAACTCATTTAAACAACGTTTGGAAGCAGCGTCACCTCACGCTCACGAACTCTCGATACTATTGGGGAGAGAGCACCACAGTAGTCACTTTTGTACTATTCGAAAATTTTAAATAAATCCGAAACACAACTGGTCACCTAATGCATATAGACACGTGGTCCCATATTTATTTTTATTTAAATTAAATTAAATACATTATAAACTTTGGTGGTTTGTGTTAATGCAATAGAACCACAAATTGTGCTCAAATGATAATTTAATATCATTTTTTACTTTTTTCATAAATCTGATAAAGATAAAAATATGATACACGTCGATAAAATTTGATAACTGACTCTCGAATAATAATTCTTCTCGTCGACCAAATAAAATTGTATTATCTTGTAAAAAATAACTATTAGTATTGTATCCTTTTTAAATGAAATTATACTTTTTATAATTTAAAAATGTAATATTTTTTATTCATTTGATGTAATCTTGAAATAAATTGTGAAAAATTGTCAGCCACCGGGATTCGAACCCGAGACCCCTATCTGGCCGGGACAGTGCAAGATAGGGGTCTCGGGTTCGAATCCCGGTGGCTGACAATTTTTCACAATTTATTTCAAATATACAAACTGTTAACTTATTGTTAATATTTGATGTAATCTTGTAAAATTTATTTGTAGTTGAAGTAGATTTTTCATAAAATACTAAACAATGATACAGTATTTTGTGAAAAAATGCTTTAACTGCACATCGTACAAATTAAAAGTAATTAATAAACCAAAAATACCAATATTGATTGTAGATAATGATTATACCGACCGAGTTTTATATTTAATTAATGCGTCCATACACCAGGCGACGCTACTGATGTGGTTCCGATGCTTAACACGTACGTTTCTTATCTAGTGGTTCCAATTTTGATGAATAACAAAATTGACACAATATAGGTTATACTGTCATTTTTGACATCACATCATAATTATTCAATTGATTTATTATTGCGAAATAAATGTCTTACTTCGAATTTTGATAAATAATAATATTCACACGGTATAAGTTATGTTATATACTGTCAGTTGTCAGTTTTGATTCGTATGCATACTTTGGAAATCGCATGATTTTTCCCTACAACATGACGTCATCATTTCCCTCCCCCTGCTGGCGATTTGAACCATATCCTTTCGATTGATGACGTGAGGTTCAAGTCGGGGAAACGGACTTTGTGTTTAAACAAATGTGAAAATTTTGTTTTCCACGGTGTACCTGAGTTTCTTATTCTTAATAATTCTAGCGCGACTGTCGTATAAGGAATAGAAAGTTGTATTGATTAAAAAAATGGATATATTATTATGAGTATTATAAAATAAAAAGATAAATAAAATATCAATGCTACAATAAATTTTATTCTCTTTAGTTATAGGTATATTTTTACATTAAAATTCAAACGTAATGGATTCTATATTGACAAATATTTAATATACGATTACACGAATATAATGTGCTGCATCATAAACTTTATGATTTACCAATATCAAAATTCATCATTAATGTCAAAAGAGAGAACATCATCTTTGAAACCTGAAAGAACGTATTAACATTATACATAAGTCTGAGAGTCTGTATAGTAAGTTCAACAAAATTTGAAATTTGTGATTTATGGTCTAATTTTTCCTAGCAATAACTTCTTCTTCTGTACGGGACAACTGGGCGAGTCACATTGGACGATAGTTAACTGGACGATAGAATTTTTTTTTTTTGCACGTTTAGCATAATTTAGTGAGGTTTTTGCAACAGGAAAAATATTTTTTTAAACATACCTTAACATAATTTAACCTATGCATAATTTTGGAATTCTATCCCCCGTTAACCGTGTCAGTTTGTCGGGTGTTGCGTGTTGGTGTTAATGCTGTTATTTTCAATTTGTTCTTCAAAATATAAAGGCCATAAATCGTATGTCCCAAACATTGTTGGACTTACTGTACAGTAAGTTATATTTCGTTTCAAAATGAACTGGAATAATAAATCAGCCCGTTATAGTTATTAATGTCATTAGGCCATAGGCCGATATAAAGCAAATAACGGACGGAGCTGAAGTATGTAAACCGAGGCGACAGCCGATAATCAGCCAAGTCTGTTATTTGCATATCGGCCGTGTGGCGTTCAAGATTTTTCGTAATGACACATATTTTGGGCATTTAGTAATATCTTCTGACAATAATTCTTTCTCCAGTCATATGGACAACAGTTCTCATGATGCTGTGATGCGTCCGTTATAAATCTTAACAACCCATAAGGACACCTTTTTATTTTTGTTTTTAGTTGTGTATGTGGGTTGGTATTGTAAATTCTAAATAGTTACTAACAAGAACTCCAGAGACAGGGTAAAGATAACGTATGTATTTATTAATTATTTATTACATTCTATTCTGACATTTTTGTATATCTGAAAACAACTACTCTCTGACATCTTATAAAAATCTCTATTTATTTATATGTCGTCAACAACTTGATCTCTGCTATAACAACAAGGGATAGTTGAAAAGAAGAATACGTTAGAATTGACCGTTTCAGTTCTGAATTATTTTTTAAGATCAGCTGAAGTTACCTTACATTGAAATAAATATGAATTTTGATAAAGAACTTTTATTTGCAGATAATATAAATGCTATAACACCTCCCCTTTTTAATTACCTAGTAGGTTTTGAAGTGTGGGTCGATATTCAATCTTGCAGTGGGCTTCGGAATTCTAGTAGATCTTCTCGGGGTCATCAGCGCTTTCGGTTAAGGTAGCGCTGGTGACGGGCTGCGAAACGGTGATGAAATCTTTGTTAGCGTGATACATTGTAGTTGCGGCGAAACCGTGCGAGGGATCAAATGGTTGATGTGACGACGGGCAGTCACACATTCATTTGTGAATTGGACTTCATAAATTACTTGTCCAATCTTGCGCTTGATGATTGCGGGTTCCCGAGATGGTTTAGCAAGATTACGAACAGAACGGGCAAACACTAGATCTCCTACGTCAAAGTGTTTATATGGTCCTGTGTCTTTTATTAAATAGTTTCTCCATTTCTTATCTGAAACTGAATTCTTCGTTGGCAGAGGTCGTAACATAGCTAGGCTGGTACGCAGACTATGTCCCAAGAAGACTTCAGCAGGAGACAAACTGTTAGGTACCATAGTCGACGGTATGATTCTATAGTGAAGTAAGAACTTCTGCAAATTTTCTATGGTTCTTCCTTCTCCTCTCATTTTTAATTAATTTCTTTCGAAAGTGTCGACAAACCGTTCTACTTGTCCATTGGACTGTGAATGGTACGGTGGTGTAAATTTGTGTTCAATGCCATTCTGGTTGCAGAACTGCTTGAACTGCATATTGCTGAATTGAGTTCCATTATCCGATACAAGTAATTCCGGCATTCCAAATTAAATAAAGATGTTTTTCAACATGGTAGTGGTGACACTTGTAGTAATTCTTTGTACTTCTACAACTTCTGGCCATTTTGAATGACCATCAACAAGTACCAAGTAGAATTTTTCATCCAGTGGTTCAGCACAATCTATATGCACTCGTTCAAAACGACTAGTCATTGGCCAACAGTACAACTTCGTTTTAACTGGACTTTTCTATGCCATAGAACAGCGAGAACAACGTTTGATATAATTTTTGATATCTTTGTCAATTTTTAGCAAGTAAACCAGTATACGTGCAAGTTGTTTAGTACAAACAACACCCTGGTGTCCCTCGTGCTACTGTTTTAATACTGGTTGTATTAGTGTTTTTGTATTGACAACTCGATCGTGGAACAACAGTAGTCCATCATTCATAGAAAGATCTTGTCGGCGGGTCAGGAGCGCACGTAAATAAAGATCTTATGTTTTCTTTGGCCATTTACCAGAAGAAATACAGCGAACAGCATGTGATATAGCAACATTCGTTTCCATGTGCTACAGAATCTGATGGGAAGTCACTGGCAGATTAGAGATTATTGCCTTGCAGTGCTCCAATCTAATCCAAAATCAGCTGAAATTTTGGCGATGACATAATCATCATCTAGCTGGAAGAATCCGTGGAAGTACATCTGCACATCCAAATGCGGTAGTGGAGCGATATTCAATATTGAAGTTAAAACCTAATAAGTAGGCACTCCAATGATGTAAACTATTAGCCGTGGTGAGAGAGATACCTTTATGATTGTTAAAAATATGTAGAAGTGGTTTGTGGTCTGTGAGCAGAGTAAATTTTTCAATTTGTGAATAGTTACGTTCTGATGGTTTCAATGTGGCTGAAACGTGCTTTATTGCCTTCTGGGATCCATCAGGACTGCATCAACCCCATACTACGATGCGTTGGCAGCAACTATCAATTTTAAAGCAGGGTCAAAATGTGCAAGCAGAAGTGGAGAGACAAGAATTTGATTAATTTTGTCAAATGCACTTTGACATTCCGTAATCCACTCAAACTTGGTTTCATGTTTTATCATATTATCCAAGGATGCTTTTTTGTGCGAAGCTGCATTTTTCGAAGTTCAGATGAAAACCGAAGTCTGAGATGCGTTGCAAACAAACCTGCAAATGTGCGTTATGTTCTTCAAGTGTTTTACCTGTGATAATAATGTCGTCAAGGTAAGCGCACACTCCGGGAAATTCAGAAATCATCTGATCCATAATTTGCTGGAAAATTCTGGGGCTGTTTTTACTCCGAAAGGTAATCGATTGTAGTGTTGCCGCAAGACCAAGACCAGTCTTGGTCTTGTCTCGTCTCGTCTTGGTCTTGTCGAGACAAGACCATCATTTTGGTCTCGACTAAAAAGTCAAGACGAGACGAGACCAATATCGAGTCTTGTCGAGAAAGTCTTGAAGTCTCGACAAGACTCTCGACTTCAGTTCGTCATTATTTTTTCAAAATATTTTATAAAAGTGCTTCAAAAACTAAGAGCAATGCTATTAAAGCTGTTTGAAAATTCATAAAATAATAAACATATTAATTTTTAATCTTTTGTTCCTGAAACATTATGTATATATATAAAAATTCAAACACTATTAGAAATTCGCAAATTAGGCTGGAAGCTTAACTTAAATTTCCAAAAATTGTAAACATTACAAAAACATCTACACAAATAATCCAATAAAAGCATATTTACTGCAAAGATATTAATATAATAGATAAATTCAAAAACCAATAAACCGTTAAATTTCAATGTATACGTAGGATAAAAACTAACCGAATATTTAAAAATTTGTAATTTTATTTATATCCTATGAAATGTACTAACAAAATTGAATTTTCAAGTTGACTAAAATTATTTTCAATTTCCTAACAGCACAAAAGTTATACCTACCTACAATGTAAAATATCATATTTGAAAGAAAAAAGAAACTCAATTACAATATTTTATTTTCTTGTAATTTTTGTAATTATTTTATTTATATATAACTTAATACTGTTCCTATTGTATTTGCGACATAGTGCTGCTGTATTGAAACATGTAATGTTCACTTCAAATATAAAGTATTTTTCATATATTTACAAAAAAAAAATCTGTTGTAATTCTTAGAATTATGTGATAATGGAAAAGGTCGACAAAGATTTTACGACCTTAAGTCCTTAGGGAAACCAGTTTTTTTAAAAAAACATATTGTATATTTTCAACAGATGTGCTCCTTATTTCACCTAAATAATTCATTTGAAATTGAAAATAATTATTATTTTATTATACAAAACGCAAGGATTCTTAAAAATGTAACCCATAATATAGCCAATTGCGCATACGTTTCGTTTTATATTTTCAATTTTCACTAATGCTTTATTTAAAAGTTTAACCTTGAGTTGACTGTTCTGATGGGTAAGACCATAGTGTCCATAAAACTAAAGCGGAAGGGTCGGACAAAGCAATGGATATTTCCAAGAATTTCATTTATGCCTACTTAAACTTTCTTCTCTAATCTTTACATTTTGAATCTCTCAGATCTATAATAAGTATATGAATGAATATTCCTCACTTTATTTTATTACAATTCGTAACATAATTTTCTTAATTTTCATGTGGTAATATTATAACTTCACATCGAAACACGCATAAAATAACATGAAAATAATGAATAATGTATTTCTAAATAATGTAATATCAACTTCATTGTTGTTCTATATTTAGTAATCGCTAGATTTTACTGTTTACCTAGTGCTATTGAAAAAAACGCATAGCTGTTAATTATAATTCGGTATTTAGTTATGTACCTAATTGAAATAAAATTATATTCTATGTAAGAATAAATTAAGAAAACAAACACTCGGTATATATGTTCCATTTTCATATTAATTTTTTAAGTGATCGACGATCGACAACAGTGTTAGAATACTTTTAAAATTAATACGAGTATCTCAAACATTTTTTGGAATTTTTTAATCGCGATTGAACGGTTTTTCTTAGATATTCATGCACTATTGTATACAATTATAATAAACCATTTGTTAATATACGCAGAGTCGAGAGTCTTGTCGAGACTCGAGACAAGACGAGATTGACTTCAAGTCTCGTCTCGACAAGACCAAGACAAGACCAATGTAGTCGAGACTAAGTCAAGACCAAGACAAGACCGACCTCAAGTCTTGTCTCGTCTCGTCTTGTGGCAACACTAATCGATTGTAACGATACAACCCACGGTGTGTTGATAACAATGAGTTCCTTGGAGAGATCATCCATCTCGATTTGCAGGTAGACTTCTGCTAAATCCAAGCTGGTAAAGAAACAAGCTCCATTGAGTGTAGTGAAGATATCGCTGGCCGTCGGTAATGTATAACTATGATCTTTGAGCTGCAAGTTCAATCCAGTGTTGAAGTCGGTGCAAACACGAAGTTTCTTATTTTTATTTCGCACGATGACAATTGGAGCGACCCAGCGGGAACTCGTCATCTTTTCTATAACTCCCTTAGTTTCTAAACGATCCAACAGTTTTTCAATAAGTTACAAAGAGGCGTATGGCAGCGGTCTCTTCGGACGGAAGACAGGACGCGCATCTTCATGAAGTAATTGTGTAAAGCAGCCTATCTTAACCTTTTTAAGGCGCGACCCAAATTTAACCATTGTTTTGGTTTCGCAACGCACTGTACAGGAAGCCCGTTTTTCGAGGCACGCCATTAGGATCTTAGAAACTATAAGAAATACGATGTTGGATAAATTATTGAAAAAATAAAAACAATGTCTTTTATTTTTATTTATAAACAAAATAATTTATATTTAACACCATAATAAGATCAACAAATTCAAATAAAACGAAACTTGTTACGATTTGGTACATGAATTTGATCCAATAATTTTAATCTGTCTGATAGTCAAATATCCGACACATAAATATTACCTTCTCAATTTGTCCAATTTGACCTTCGTACATGATTGAAAATGCATTTCTTTAAATCGGTTGCTCCTTTGTTCCAGGTCACCGCACGGCCCTGGCCGTATCCCTGACAAGGATCTGTAGCAAGCCTACCCGATTACAGTAAAAATTAGAGAGAATCGAGTAAACTTACAACACGAGGTGATTCTCTATGTAAACAGTTTTTAATTTTTATAATATATAGACAAGTTCTTTCAAATCTAATTCTTTAATATACAGTTTAATTGCTTTTAATCAAGGGGATTTTACTTCCTATTTTGGAGTAACTTCCAATATTAAATATAACGTCTTAACACATTATAAATCCAAATTCCGCTCATTTTGAAACGACGTATAGTTTGTATTTTTTGTTACCTTGGTGAATGTCTCAAGACAAAGTATAAAGAATCCCCCCATAGTCAGAATTACACACTTTTGCGATCTTTCAATAATTAAAACTAAACTCAATCGAATATTTTTATCTGGAATATCTTGCCAACGACTCATATAGACTACATTAGCCACGGATTCAGTCTGCAAAATAAAAAAAAAATTAAAAATCGCTTTTCCAGTACTTTTTTGGAAATAATACCATATACAATTTAGTTTTTTTAAGATTTCTGATCAAGGTCAACTGTTTCATGAACGAATTAACAAGTTGGCATATATTTAACTCTTTTATATTTGCATTGAGAATGGTGCACGATAAAGATAGATATAACAAACTTGTCTTTCAAAAATTAATTTTGGTACGACTAAGTAACGACATGTCGTTTTACAACGATGCTCCTTGGTGACAATACTGTCACTATAAAGTAAGTTTATTCATTATTTCGGAAATATTAAAATGATTATAGCCGTGGGTATAGCGTTATTGTCAGTATTACTGATATGTCAATCTCTTATTTTTCATAGATTTGGTTTCATATTTTCTAATAAACTTACCAGTTGACTTATTTTTGAATTTTGAATGTTTTCACTGTAACATTAATTTTTATAATAACAATATAAGTAGTTTCTTATGTACCTTATAGAACCTAAGTAAAAGACACTACTGAATTCGACAGAATGGGAGGAACTGAAACCGTAACCTTAACTCATAATAATTTACTTTGTTGCTTCCAGAAATAAAACTTTAAATATCGCAATTATGGTAAAGCGGCATATCGTTCACTGCTTGCATTATAACATTGGTTGCTAACGGCCCATTATTTACACCGCTCTGTTGAAATGACGACATGCTTTGTATAGTAAAATAATCTTAATGTTCTTTTAACATAAATGCTATTTTTAAATAAAATAAATAAATAAATATATCATCACGGCTTTTTACCCATTGCTGTTAAAGGAACAGCAAGATTATTTTACTGTACAGAGCAATAATTTAAGGATAATTATATTAAAATAACTAATCATGCTGAAAACAAATAAAATTACATAGCACATAGTATTTAGGTTAACACATGTGAAAAACTGATAGGCGATTATAACAACCTACTGTTGGTTTAGCGTGAACAAATGTACGTGAAACTAACTATTTATGTACAATTTCAACATATTCGTACAGCGACAAACTTAGAGCGTGCGAACACTCACATAACGTAACAATCACGTCGACGGTCAGAACAAACATGATAATGCGATTTCACTTTAAGAAGGGCCTTTAGTCCACTTGCTAAGTTCGTACGAATAATTTCTTACTATCAGCGCAAACGAACGCATGTTCGCCTCGAGAACGCAAATTGCGAACTGACGCATCTCGCATCGGCAAGAGAGCTGCTAACTGAGTTTGCTGACTTAACTAAATTTTGCCTCCTTACGTCTCGCCTAAATTCAAATGCGTCTTTAGTCTCATGTCAAATGTATCACGTATAATTTCACAAAATGACATCACAATGCACAATGTCACATTGCAAGCAGTGAGCGATATGCCGCTGTCAAAATTACGATATTTAGTTTTACTGCTGGACCTGACAGAGTCAATTTTTCTGACTGTATCGATATATTACCTCATTTTGAACAAGTTGTCCCATGGCACAATAAATAAATAGTTGGCTCATAATACATGTAATAATGAAAGTATACGTTATTTTTCTTCCTCTAAAAAGATGGGAGAAAAAATATAAGAACATTTAATATTATCAAGCTACCAGCCGTTGTTTTTCATGACAGATATACCTACATATCGTTTTCAACCATACAACAAAACATAGATAGCACAATAAGAATTATAACTGTTCCAGCCGTATGTAGAATTGCTGTCGCAAAAATTTCTTCTACACCGGCCAAAAAACTACAAGAAAAAACAAAATTTGCATTTTAATAATAATTGTCAACTGGGCGAGGGCGATTGGGCGATAGTTAACTGGGCGATAGCCAAATAGTTAAGTTTTTGTCATCCACTAAACCTTCATCAATTTCATTATCGACCAGTTGACCATCGCCAAGTGTGACAGGCCCTCGCCCAGTTGTCGTGTATGTACTACTGGACAACATATTTGGGAATTGGATTTACTAGCTCCCTACTAACATACCATAAACAAAGGATTATATCTAAATTTATGGCACAGAAATGCAGAGACTGATTTTACACTAACCGCATATACAGTAACCTAAAAAAATCATATTAAAAGTCTATTTGTAGTTGTACTGTTACGGTAAATTTAAAAGTATAATCTATCCTAATGAGTCAAGACTAATTTTCTGTCCACTATTAATGCTCATTTCAGTTATAAGAATATAAATCGTTTCTTAAAACCATCTCCACATATTTACGGCTCATCCCCGTTGTGAGGTTATACCATACCATTACCAAGCTTTAGGGATTAATCAAATATCTTGTCCTAGAATATATATATATATATATATATATATATATATATATATATATATATATATATATATATATATATATATAAACTATTATTCACGAAAGATGACTATTCAAGGTCATTTTTGAGCCGTCTGATATAATATTGCTTGCAAATAACTTCATTGCATTTAGTTTGCATAGGCGTGCAACATGAAATATTTATGGAAACATTTTAACTGAAAAAATAAGAGTAATTCATTTGAAAATTATTTTTCTTTCTAAATAATGCCTTTCTGAAAGATTTATGTAATGTAAAAGTAATGTCTATTCTTTCTTCGAACAAATTACCTTGAATAGTCATCTTTCGTGAATAATAGTGTATATATATATATATATATATATATATATATATATATATATATATATATATATATATATATATGTTCTAACTGTCGTTTTCGAGTGTTACAAGTATATATATATATACATATATATATATATATATATATATATATATATATATATATATATATATACGAGGGTACCCTTTTATATTTCGGGATTAAATATTAATAATAGAAAATAGCTTTATTGTTTTTCAAAATATTCCCCATTAAGGTCTATACACTTTTGCATGCGTTTGAACCAATTGTCGAAGCACTTTTGCCACTCTGATTGAGGTATCTCCAAAACATGCATTCTGAACGCATCAACCGCTTCTTCAGGTGTCGAAAAACGTTGACCTCTCATTTTATTTTTTACGTACGGGAATAAAAAGAAGTCATTCGGTGCCAAGTCAGGACTATACGGCGGATGACTCATCAAATCGATGTTTTGAGTGCTCAAAAATGCAGTTGTTTGAGCCGATGTGTGAGAGCTCGCATTGTCGTGGTGAAGAGTGATCCGTCTTCGGCGGTTGGTTTTCCTGATTTCTTGGAAGACAACTGGCAAACAAATGGTTGTGTACCACTCAGAATTGACTGTTCTGCGTTGTTCTAGTGGTACGGTTGCGACATGTCCAGTTTTTCCGAAAAAACAGGCGACCATTTTCTTGGAAGTGCTTCGTGCGCGAACAACTTTTGTGGGATGTGGCTCATCTTGAAACACCCATACAGTCGACTGCTGCTTACTTTCGGGCTCATACGCGTAAATCCACGATTCATCACCTGTCACGATGTCATAGACGTGTTTCGAAGCACCGCGACCGTATTTTTTGAGCATTTCTTTCGACCAATCGACACGAGCCTTTTTTTTGAGCGATTGACAAATTGTGTGGGATCCAACGCGAACAAATTTTTTTGACAGTCAAATGTTCATGCAATGTTGAATGTATGCTGGTCCCACTAATGCCTAAGGTTGCCTCAATCTCACGATAGGTCACATGACGATATTGCAATATCAGTTCGCGCACAGCATCAATGGTTTCCGGAACAACTGATTTTGGACGACCTTCACGAAATTCGTCTTGGAGTGAACTACGACCTCGGTTGAATTCACCATACCATCGATAAACACTGGTCCTTGATGGAGCTTCATCGCCAAAAATTGAATTAAGTTCATCGATGCACTGTTGTTGACTTAATCCACGTCGAAAGTTGTAAAAAATAATCGCACAAAAATGTTCACGATTTAATTCCATTTTTTGGCCGAGATAAATCTTTTAAGTTACTGTAAACAACACAAATAGCGCCCGTATGTCAAAACGTTCTGAGTACGTATAACCTCAAAAATGTCAAACTTTACGATAGAGCTGTCAGTTGCCAGATTGCAACACTAGGGTTGTCCAATCCCGAAATATAAAAGGCAACCCTCGTATATATATATATATATATATATATATATATATATATATATATATATATATAGTGCGAATGAAAACTGCATTTCCAAACAAAAAATTATTTCTCAGGGTGTTCATTTTAAATAGGCCACCATTGCTATCTCGAAAACTATAGGAGCTACAAAGACGGTTAAATGGGCAAACAATTTCTATTTCACAACACAAATTTAAATTTAAATACGGGACTTAACTTTTTAATTTTAAATAAGAATATATATATATATATATATATATATATATATATATATATATATATATATATATATATATATATATTATATATATATATGTATTTGCTGTTTTGTTAGAGAATTTAATTCTGAAGTCAGTGATACAATATTTTTATGCCTTAACCTAACAATTTTTTGAGAAAATTTCTAATAAATTTTAATATTATTTTGCTTAAAATGTGGCTATAATAAGAGTGTCATTAATGGAAAAAACGAATATGTGTTTATCTTTTTACGTAGAATTAAAATTTCATGAAAGAAATACGTGCATATTTTGTTTGAGTTGACATTATGATCAATTGCAAGAGCAAAACATTCACTTCTTTCCTTCAGGGCACTCCAATTCTATGTAATAAAAATAACATGTATTCATTTTTTCCATTCGTGGCATTCTTATTATAGCCATATTTTAATCAAATTAGTATAAAACTTTACATGCATTTTTCCAAAAAAAAATCGTTATGTAAGGGAATGAAAACATTATATCACTGGATGCAGAATTAAATTCTCTAACGAATGAGCAAATAAAAAAATTATGTTCTCATTTAAATTTGAAAAGTAAGGTTCCGTATTTTGAGAACCACAGATCGAAAAACTAATTTTTCTCTCATTTAAATTAGTCTTATGAAATAGAAATTGTTTACTCATTTAACCGTCTTACTAGCTCGAGATAGCAATGGTGGCCCATTTAAAATGAACAGCCTGTATACAGCAGGTAGAGAAAGCATTAATGCATGTCTTCATTTCAACAGAGCGGTGCAAATAATAGCATCTTGGCTAACAGTTATTATTTTATTGCTGCACACGACAAAGTCAAAATGAAGTGTACCTGAAAGTTAAAACACAATATCCCTAACCAGCATATACTAAGAAGATTGGGTCTGGATCGCGAAGAAATGAAAATTTCTGCAATAGACGCATCAATCTTCTAACTTACTTAAAAAGTAAATTATGATGGTTGATGCACTCGGCAATTTTCTTCTTGTTTTCTTCCGCAGAATCATTTGGATTAAGACCCAGAAATCTACACTTTATAATCTTAAATTGCGCTATTGCAAAAGAAATCAAAACCAGGTACATGCCATCTATCATAGTCAAACCACAACCGTCTGCGAGGCCCATTATCACTGCTTGTATGAAACAGATTACATGGTGTCCTAGTACTGTCCTAGAAAAAAATAGTAATTATTAACCAAGAGATTTCTGCCTTGGATATGTAGACTTATCGAACAGCCTTTGTATAATACTATGTCTCACCAAAACCCACAGGATAACCATAAACCTTTGAAATGCCTGTCACTTCAGATAAAGGAACCCAAATTTCCACCCCTCATAAATAAGATTGTGAATTCTTTGGGTTTCCATGAGACTATATATATATATATATATATATATATATATATATATATATACGAGTACATACAGTGTGTACCAGGATGAGCTCACGTTGCCGTTATTTTAAAAACTATTCAATATTATTTTACGAAATTTGGTATCTAGGGGTTTTCTGATATGTCTGTTTCAACAAAAATATTTTCAAAACAGCACTTCCGGTTTAACCGGAAGTAGACGCTAACTTTCTTATTTTCAATGGAATGCTATATTTTTTTATTTTACGATTGAATTCAGCGGAAAATTTTAAATTCGAAACATTTAAAATATTTTACTCGTGATAAACCACTGCCGGCGTAATTCAACTTTTTTGATTTTTTGTACAAGAACGGCCACTTTTTTATCACTCGATATCTCGAGAATGGAATAGAATTTCTATAATCTGTAAAAAGTGTTTTATAAAGATAGCTTTTGTTTACACTATTATAAATTAATAATCAAGAATTTTTTTTAAATTGTAATTTCTAAGTGAACCTAAAGTAAATTCATAAAATTAAAAAAAACTCTTCAAACTTTTTAAATGGAACACCCCATTTTTTATTATTTAAATGAATTCTTCGTTTAAAAATAGGGGTAGTTTGTGTAACATGTCCTAAAGTTGAAAATTGATAGATTTTTAGTAAAATAAAAAATATTTAAATTGCATTTAGTTATATTAGTCATTAAATTTAATTGAAGTGGGCCATGGTGGAAAAAAAAGAAAATTGTGTTTAGTACCTAATTATTATTTTTTATTTTAATGAATTTTTATGAATTACTATCATTACTTAAAGGTAAAATACGAAGTAAACAGAAATAGAAACTATAACATAAAACTAAAACAAAATGTTCACAGCCAGCTAAACTAGACATATAAACAAATACTAACGTATGCAATTTAAATATTTTTCATTTTACTAAAAATCTATCAACTTTCAACATAGTACATGCTACACAAACTACCCTTATTTTTAACGAAGAATTCATTTACATAATAAAAAATTAGGTGTTCCATTTAAAAAAATAGTTCTATGAATTTTGTGAACTTCAATTTTACGTTCACGTAGAAAGTACAATTTTCAAAAATTGTCGATTATTTATTTATATTATTGTAAACAAAAGTTTTCTTTATAAAACTGTTTTTACAGATTATAGAAATTTATTTCCATTCTCGAGATAGAGTGATAAAAAAGTGGCTGTTTATTAGTGAAAAAATCAAAAAAGTTTAATTACACCGGAAGTGGTTGATCATGAGTAATTTTTTTTTTACGGTTTCATATGTAAAATATAGCAATCCATTTTAAATAAGAAAGTTAGGGTCCACTTCCAGTTAAACCGGAAGTGCGACTGCTTTGGAAATATTTTAGCTGAAACGGCCATGTCGGAAAAACCCTAGATACCAAATTTCGTAAAATATTATTGAATAGTTTTTAAAATAACATTAGCGTAAGCTCGTCCTGGGACACCTATATATATATATATATATATATATATATATATATATATATATATATATATATATATATATATATATATATATATATATATATATCACGCTATAATTATTGAGAATAAGACACATGGTTCATAGGTTCAAAGGGACAGTTACAGCACTGCATTTCAAAGGTGCATGCGCAAGAGCAAGGTAAAATTATATTGTACAGTCGAAAGCACGATGAACAGTACCAATATTTTTTATTATATCATATATTTGTTTCAAGACGTTGAGTTGATAATCCAGTCAATATCTACAAATAATCCTAATAAAAACTGTAGTCCTTTCAAAGAGCTATCGATAGATTTTCAGATATAGCGTAGGGTTTTCGCTAAATCATCCAAGAAAGCCAAAACTTTCTCCAAAGCAACACAAAGTACTATGTTCGAGAAGAAAATGGATATGTTTTATGAAACCCAACTTATTTCTGCACTGCATTATCGGAGACCTTGTCATTACAATTAATATAAAAATAAAATCAGCTCTGTAGATCCAATGGTTTGCGGGCCACTGTGATTTTAAGAAAACCGCGCTAATGAAGTATACTACCCCCAATTACTCTAGCCTGCGGAGCATTTCCGGGTGGCTACATCTCATAATCGCTAGGGCATGGACCTAACAACATGTGAACCAAACTGCTTGCTTGTGTAGCGACATCAACTTATCCTCGTCGTCTTAGGTTATTATTAGGCTGGTTACACACTGGGCGGGTTTTACCGCGGCGGTAAAAGCGCCGCCGCTTATTAGCGGTAAAAGTGCAGCCGCTCGAGTTGCAGGGTTGTTCCGAAGCTACGTTCGATGTGTACTGAAATCAGTGTTGCCAATGTACTGATATAAGCCAAAAATGTACTGACCGCCATATTTAATAAATTTGACAGTAAACAAAACAACTATGGAGTGTTTGACAGTAAACAAAATCAACTCTGGCGTCCGGTGAACGCTTTAATAAAATAAAATAACAGTTTGACAAAACAAAACAAGTCAACTATGGCGTTTTTGACAGACGGTAAACAATTATCGTAGCGTACGGACGCTATAGTTGAACTATGGCGTACGTACGCTGACGCCAACGCAAACGCCAACCTAGAGTAATGACTAGTGACATCTGTATTACATTAGTGAAACACTTCCGAAGCGGGAAATTTTTAAAAAATTATAAACATGAATTTTTGAAACATATTTATTACTAAAAATGATAAGTAAAATGTAGTTCCTAATTTGTACTGATAATGGAAAGTGTAGTACTGATGTACTGACATGTCATTTGTACTGAGATCAGTACAATTGTACTGACAGGAAAAACCCTGTCGAGTTGGTGACTTGATCGTTAATTTTCCTTAATTTGGCTTATTTGTATATTACTTTGCTAATTGACAAGTTATTTAATTGGGTAAATTTAAAATGCACCCCCAAGAAATTATCGCTTTATGGTTAAACCGTCGACGGAGAAATAGGAAAATAAAAAATCGCATAACACAGGTCTCTCTTCAACCAATGAAATCAGAATATCGTTATCTACGTCACTCATTTCAAAATTAAAATGTGTACAACTAACAAGTGCAAGCGGAGAGAAATTCGCTGAGTGTGTAAGCGCCCATTTGGTCACATGTGCCACAGTCTAGGCGGCGACGGCAAACTACCGCGCGGCTTTTTTTCCGCCCAGTGGGCAAACTCGCATTTAATTCTTCGTACCACTGAAGGAACGACGGCAACGGTCAATTTACCGCCGAGGTAAAAACAGCCTAGTGTGTAACCGGCCTTATACTTTTTTCCCTAAGTTACTTGGCGATAAAAGAAAAATAAATAACTAGTTACATCTTGTCATTACATGAAACTAGCAGCAAAATAATTTAGCTCAAATAAATATTTATATTTCTACAATTTAAAGATCTCAGCGTTTATTTTACATTTTTTAACGGCTGATACCGTTACACTTGCATGACAAAATGCAGGGTATAGGCAAATATTCGCCCTTAACATCCGGACTACATCAATATTTCCGCGATATGTCCGTGTTTTGTCATTTCCCAAAAAATCTGATACTTTCACTCTACAATATTGATAATAACTTTTATTCTCCGATGTATAGAAACAAAGAAATTGAGGAAAACCCGAAAAAAGACCGAAAATTACGAACTTTTTCCCTATAACTCTGGTAGCACAGGGATTTCGTTTCTGCAAAATTGGTTTCTTATCACTGGCCTCGGTCCTTACAACATATCTAAAAATTAAAGATACCCGACCATTTGCAAGGAGCTTTGTATAACTTGACAGGACTATGAAGCGATGGTTTCGTTGTGTGGTTTGGTCGTAGCAAATATGTACACATCAGATGTCTCAGTAAGAACATGAATTTCGAATTGCGCGCCATTTTCGTTTGTTGGACCTGCCATATTTGCTAGTTTTTTAAATTAATACATTGACATTTACAAAAATGACGCGTTACACTTTGGAAGAACGTTTATTAATAGTGAAAACCCACTACATTATTGCAAACCAAGTTCTACAACCGTGTTATTTCTCGTTTTGGAAACCAAAACTGACCACCAATAAGTTTCAATTTTACTTGTGCGGATTATTTCCTCGGAGGTTTTTTGCAAAGTAAGGTGTATGCGAACCCACCTGAAACAATTTAATAACTCAAAGAAGAAACTGAACCCCAAATTCGTAAAATCCAGCGGCCCTTACTCCTAAACGTAGTGCGAAATTTCGTCAAAAGAGTACATACCTGCCACCAGACAAACGGTGGCCATTTAACCGACATTTAATTTCATGTTTATGTCCTTAATAACTGAAGATATCAAAAATATAATCTTTAAAAAAAACATTTAATTAATGTGTTTTTTAATATATTTAAAATTTATATTACTTTTATCTTATGAAATGTCCTGTTATATATGAAAAATGTAGATAACTTAGATTATTAAAGTGTATCAAACCAAATTTTGAACTGATGATGACTATAATTAGCAATCAAAACCTCTATTGTATTGTAATCGTCCATTCCAAATTTTTCCGAAAACTTATGTGACACATGTTATAACAAGGTCAGTAATCATTTTCTAGTGTACAAAATATCATTTACCTAGAATTTTATGATTATCTCTCTCTTGTCATCGTGCTATCGCATGTTATCCTTTGCGCAACTCAAGTGCAGTGCTAAGGAGGACGAGCTGTATAGATCAGAAATCAATAAAATGGGCTTGCAGATCAGTTGCAACATATCGCTGAAATTCATCTCATTCTTACCTGTTCCATTCTCTTAACGCTTCGGGCATCCAAATGTTATTAATAAGGTTTTCCATGCCTTTCAAATAAGAAGTTATATAATGTCCCAATAAAGTGAGCAGTATGCCGACCTCATAGGCTCTTGAAGCTAGTTTCGCTATTTTGTATATATTTTGAATAGCAGGTCGCTCTTCTTCTGGTAAAATGGTCAACTTCCAAAATTTGTAGTCTACCGTATCTATAAGTTTTAAGAGTGGTGCGTGTTTTGCAAAAAGGGTATATAGTTTTACAGTCACCTGAAATGAAATATATTTAACTGATTTCTTTTTAAACCCTTTTTACCTCCCATCATACCGTAGGTAAGGAAGGTAATGTTAGCGGTTGAAAAATTCGATAGTGTTTTTAGTGAGACAGCACAAATTAGGGTCCCCACAACACGTTTTTGCTATATTTACGACGATGCCTGTGTGTGTGCGTGTGTGTGTTTGTGTGTATTTGTGTATTTGTGTGTGTGTGTGTGTGTGTGTGTGTATGTGTGTGTGGGTGTGATGATTTTTTCTTCCACGATAACTCATATCAAACAACATACTAGAT
Source organism: Harpalus rubripes (assembly GCA_963082715.1). Classification (NCBI taxonomy): domain Eukaryota; kingdom Metazoa; phylum Arthropoda; class Insecta; order Coleoptera; family Carabidae; genus Harpalus; species Harpalus rubripes. The sequence goes on from OY720465.1 coordinate 16,997,127, forward strand.
TTCTGCTAAAATAGATAAACTGGAAGTGATAATTTACTTCAAGCTCTGAGCAGATCTTTCAAATTTGGTATTTACGACCCTTATATTAATGAGAACGACATATTAGATTTTTTCTAAAATTCACATACTCAAAGTTGTACTTACTGGAAGATCTAAACAGATTTTTTTGAAATATATATATATATATATATATATATATATATATATATATATATATATATATATATATATATATACGGGGTGTCCCTGGACGCTATCATTATTTTAAAAACTACTCAATATTATTTTACGAAATTTGGTATCCAGGGGTTGTCCCACATACTCGTTTTAACTAAAATATTCTCATAGCATTTCCGGTTTAACCGGAAGTAGACCTTAACATTCTTATTTCAAATGGAATGCTATATTTTTTATTTTACCATTTAATTAATTAATAAATAATATTTTACTCATGACAAATCACATCCGGCCCAATTTAATTTTTTTTAAAAAAAATTCTGTAAGAACGGCCACTTCTTTGTCATTCGGTATCTCGAGAATGGAATCGAATATCTATAATCTGTAAAAAGTTTTATAAAGAAAGCTTTTGTTCACACTAATATAAATTAATCGACAATTTTTGAAAAATGGAATTTGTACATGAACGGAAAGTTGCAGTTTAAAAAGTTCAAAAACATCAGGTTTTTGAATGGAGCGCCCCAATTTTTATTATTTATATGAATTCTTCGTTGAAAAACATGGTTAGTTTATGTACATGTCCTATGTTGAAAGTAGACAGATTTTTAGTAAAATGGAAAATATGTAAATTGATTGTGTTAGTATTTGTTTTCTAATTTAGTTGGTTATGAACATTTTGTTTTAAATATTTTCTATTTCTATTCACTTTGTATTTTGCATATAATACGATAGTAATTCATAAAGTTTATTAAAATAAAAAATAATAAATAAGTACTACACATAAGATGCTTCTTTTTCCCCCATGGCCCACTTAAATTACTTTTAATAACTAATGTAAATAAATGCAATTTACATATTTTCCATTTTACTAAAAATCTGCCAACTTTCAACATAGGACATGCTACACAAACTACCTCTATTTTCAACGAAGAATTGATTTAAATAATAAAAAATGGGGTGTTTCATTTAAAAAACCTGAGATTTTTGAGCTTTACACTTCATATATATATACATATATATACAATTTGAAACAAGATAATAGATATATGACAAACCGGAAGTGGTATTTAATTTGGAACTCTTAACAGATTTTGGAGGAAAAAATTAGATTTTGTTTGCAAACGTTTAACCGGAAGTAATACTTAAAGCTTATTGCTGTTTTAAATATAGAATTGGCGGGAGGTCATGTGCTGGCCATATCAGATTTTTATTTTACATTTTATTACGATATTGTGACAAAGGCTGAGTGTAAAGGATCTAAAAAGAATCTGACGTTCAGTTTTCCCGCGCAAAATAATGATGGTTTCACAGTAAAGGGGGACACCATCATGCGCATGTCTGGATTTTCGGTCCCCCTTCAAGTGCGTCTTTCGCTGCTTGGTAGGTGCTGTGGAGGTGTTGTCCCAAGTATTCGTCGGATTTTCGGTTCACTTGAAATGACTGAACGTGTTGAGCAAAGATGCTACATCAAGTTTTGTCAAAAGCTTGGTGTTTCTCAAAGCGAAACAATTCGTAAGACTCACCAGGTGTTTGGATACGATGCCATGAGGGGGAACACAAACAAAGGAATGGTTCAATCGGCTAAAAAATGGCCGCACATCGGTCGACAGTGACCATGGTTCTGGGAAGCTACAAACTGTCTTCTGTGATAGGAATTGTGCATCACAAATACGCACCGGAAGGACGAACAGTGACGAAAGAGTACTATCAAGAAGTTCAACGCAAAAGATCAGACCAGTGAACGGCGAAGAACTGGCAGTTGCATCATTACAATGTTTCAGCTCATTCATCGTACTTTCTAGAAATAGAATTCCAGTCGTTCGCCAAGGTCCCTATTCTCCAGGGCTACGTTCCGATTCAATGTCCAGACGTTGTCCGGACAAGATATTTTCGTTCGACTCGAATCAAGTGACTGTTTGTCTGGGGAACTTTAAAGTGCGTTCTGATTTATTGTCTGGCGAACATCCGGACAATAAAATCTTTCCCACCTTCAAGAGCAAGGTAGAAGTTGTCTGACATGCGCAGTTCGGTCTCAAATGTTAGTTTGGCGTGTTTGTAAACATTGCTAAGTGCGTCGATGTCAAGAATGAGTGAAATTAAGGAGGTTATTATTTCTTCAGAAACTCACCATGTTATCCGTGACGAATCTGGTATTTGGTTAATAAATGAAGAAGGAAATGTTATTGTCAAAGATAAAAGAGGTTAGTTATATTTATATTATTTGTAGGTTTGCTTATATTTTAAGGACAATAATTACAGCCGATTATCAATAGTTTTGTGGTTTAGATGTGATTTTATTTCTAACTAGTTTAAATATTTACAGCAGTGTTAATTTTCGTCATTTTCCGTTGTCCGATCTAAACTACCTATTTAAAATAATATTGATAATACCGGCCGTTTAATGTACAAAATTTAAATTATGAGAACATAATTGCTGTTCATTTTATAATAAAGTAATATAATAAACAAATTTGGGCGGAAGGTTTATGTAGACTCATTCTATTTTTTTTTCTTCGATGCAAAACTACGTTTTCATATTTTATATTTTACAGATGGCTCATTAATCGGCGTGGAGTGGGAAATTGCAAAGGACGTATTTTTTACTTCTACTAATAATATAAATTCAACTACAACCGTTTCACCAGCGTCCAATTCGCCTAGTTCATGTCAGTCAAAGATCGTATGGTCAAGAAAACATACGTTGAAACTTATTAATCTATATGAAGCAAATTTAAGTTCATTTAAAAGAGTACTGCTATTAGAAATGATAAGGTATGGCACATAATTGCGAAAAATATGCAATTTAATTTTGAACAATGTAGAAATAGATTTAAGTATCTAAAATCGAAATATATACAAAGAAAAGAAAATATGGGTCAGTGCTCAACAGGAGCGAAAGCAATCCAATTTGAATATTTTGATGAAATGGATAGACTGTTTGGTAAGGACCCTAACATAAAACCTGTAGCCACAGCCTCATCATCGCAAGCCTTTACTTCTAGCACAGATAAACATACTTCTGGTTGTAGCTCAAGTACAGATACTGATGTATTCGAATTAGATGATAATGAAACACCTTCAAAACCGAAATCAAGAAAGTTAAATGAAAAACAGAAAAATAGCAATTTAATTGAAAAATTAATTGCCTTAGAAGAGAAGGTTGAGATCAGAGAAGAGGCAAGAAATAAAAGACATAATGAAATAATGTCCATGCAGACTAGAGCCATCGACACATTTAAGGAAATGATGGAAAAAGTTGTAGAAAAAATGTAACTCACGTTTATTAATATTTAATTTATATTTTTGTTTGTACAAAAGATATGTACTAAGGTTTATTAATATGTAATTCATATTTTTGTTTGTATAAATACATTTTTTTTTCTATTTGTTTAATTAATTATTCGCATATATTATTCTAGCTAGTTCATGTCTTCTTGCCAAACCTTCTGCTTGTAATAGTTGTAAATCAGCACACGCTTCCTCATTTTGTTCAATAACCATGTCTTCTCCATTATGTATGTACTCATCTACTAATAAATCTTCATAGTTCAAACATATATTCAGGTCTATTCTGTAAAATTAGCGTGCGCGTTAACCTCGAAGGTCACCGTTAATATTTTAACGGATTCTTTAATTTTTAATTTGCTATTCAGTAAGCAGATATACGTTAAAATTTTAAAGAAATCGTTAATATAACCACGTTAAAAGCAAGAAATTTAACATCATCTTGAGACATAGTGTTAAAACTTTAAGGCAACGTTAATATCAAAAAAGACTTGTAAATATAGTTATAAATATGCTTCGATTGGAAGAAATTGAGAGAATAAAGGAAATGTATATATATATATATATATATATATATATATATATATATATATATATATATATATATGTGTGTATATATTAATGTCTTTATTTGAAGTAATTATTACTTACATATGAATAATTAATGATTAATTCATGATTTTACTTGGAAGTTTACATCACATAACCACACTAATAATTTTAAATTGTCCAAAATACATTTAATCATTTTAGGCGCTACGTAAAACTTCGATTTCGAAATCTTGGGGATACAAGTGATCCATTCCATTTGCCCGATTATGAATTTAATAAAAGTTTTAGATTATCCAAGCACTGTGCTTTAGATTTATTTACAGCTCTTACATCCCATATGAGGAATCCAATAAGAATTACTGCAATACCTATCAGTATACGGGTAATAATAATTTAATAAATTCATAGTTAAAGGTTCTAGCTGCGTTAAATTTCTATGGCCATGGGCCTTAGCAGCTATCAATATGGAATCGAAGAATGTTGTAATTTGTGAATGAGCCAAAGAGGTGTGGTTTCTGCAAAACACTTATTAAAAATATTGCAAATACATATTTGTACTTAACTGTTATCTGACATATTTATAAATAATTATTTTAATTTAGCTATATATTTTAAGGATTTCACACTTTGATCTATCCACTTTGATAAACTTTTCCTAACATTTCACACTTGACAGGCAATTATATTAAGTTAGGACATACGTTTTACAAGATTATTTCGTCATATGAAACTGATTTCACAGCATTCGTTAGCGTACACGCTAAAAAGTTAAATATTAACGAAATTTTTAACCAATGCTTTAGTGAATAGCAATTTTATGAAGTACTGTTAACAGTGACGTTAATATTTACTTTTTAGCGTTGGATATTTTTGCGCTAAAAGTTAACGTATATTTTAGTGAATAGACCTGATTGTGTAGTACACAACACGCTAATATTGTTGCATGAATGAGATCGACTCTGTTCATGTCTAAATATTTCAATCTTCTAAATCTACCAAATAACAGAGCAAATGCACGTTCTATTACTTGCCTTGTGTTAGCATGAACAGAATTGAAATATGTTTGCCGGTCATTTAAATTTCCTTAGTCAATATAAGGTGCAATGCAATAATTCAAATTTTGATACGCTTTGTCTCCAATAATGAACTGACCGAAAGAAAAATATTCGTCTGTATTTAAAAGAAATTTTTGGTAAATATCTGAATTTCTAAATATTCTCAGATCTCCAACCGAGCTAGGATATCCAGCAAAGCAATTAGAAAATTTCATTGTTGAATCTGCAATTGCTTGCAAAGTAACTCCATAGAAACATTTTCTATTAATGTATTGTTCGGGATTATGCTTTGGGGCTTGTATTGGCACATAAGTGCCATCAATAGCACCAACAACACCTGGTAATTGAGAAATATTTTCAAATTTTCGAGATACTTCTCTCCGTTCATCCGCATTAGGCCATTTTATAATTTGTGCTGCTATTTCATTTAATGCTTGAATGACTCTCACAAAACAAGCTGACAGAGATGATTTTCCCAAATTGAAACGATCACTAACAGATCTATATAAAAAATAAATAAATCAAGATCATTACAAATAATTAAGTTATTTATGTATCAAGCACACAACATAGAGTTTTAGAAGATAAATCTAAGTTAACTCAGTTTGTGTACGTGTTAATACAATATATATATATATATATATATATATATATATATATATATATATATATATATATATATATATATATATATATATATATATATTTTTGATAATTTACCTATAAGAGTCGGGTGTTGCTAAAAGCCACATAACTGACAGTATTTGTCTTCTTTCATCTATCGTTTGTCTCCCAGATATATTTGGCGATTGAATTTTTGGAACTATTATACGCAATAATTGATTGCAAGCTTCTAAAGAAATCCTAAAATGTATTTGAAATTCTCTTCGTGTGTAATTGGGAATCACTTCTTCCAGATAATTACTTATTCTACTTGGATTATTTTCAGGTTTTCTTAAATAAGTTCTTATAATATTTTATCTACGACAGTGCGCTAATACGTAATTGGTACACTAACTTGAATGTCATTATGAGTTTCATAATGGCACTGAGTGTCATTATGAATTATTTATTTTGTAAGACAAATAACAATAGAATATCAATCAAAATTTATATTTTTTATTATGAAATATCTTAAAATAACAAAACTTATTTATTATACACATTTACAACTAAATTTTTACAATTTGAAACATGAATTCCAGAAGATGCCGAATTTTTTGAGAGAAAATTAATTTTTTGATTGGTAGAACTTGAAGAGCCAATATTTGATATGGTAGAGGCACCCAAAATATTTGAGGCTACTTTCTTCTTATTTTCTACAGAACTTTCTATGTAAGCCTCGGCTACTGTATTTGAACGCCAACCACCGTGTCGTTTGACGGTCAATAAATCCGCTCCTGAATCTGCTAGTAATGACGCAGACGATCTCCGAAAACAGTGACCGGTGTATTCTTGATGATTTAGAAGACACAATAAAGATGCTACAGTGCTTGGCATTTTTCCAAATGTATTAACGCCAACCGGCTGTTTAAAACATTTTCCATTCCTGTATGCGACAAAAAATCTACTGTGAGCAGTGTTACCCGGCCGAAGCTCTAAATACCTCCGAACCATTTCTACCATATTTATGCCTTCAATATTCCCACTAAACAAAAAAATTCTCTAGATATTTTTGTTTTCGTCTTTGGAATTATAATATGAATGCATTGTCCTTCATCTTTTACATTTTGTAAAATTAAATTGGTTAATTCTTCGCGCCTGCAGGCACCCGCAAGTCCAATAATTAATGCAACTTTCATCATCAAATAATTTTTATCATCTATTTCCAACAAAAATTTAGTAATATCTTCTTTTCTTAAAATTTTTGATTTTTTTGGCCGAAATCCTTCTGACTGTCTTTTCAGAAATGCAATGAAATGGGTATATTTAGAGATATCTACATTTTTCTTGACTGAAATAACAGAACGTAACATTGAATAATATACCCAAAGCGATGACGGTTTGCGTTGTTTTGAAAGGTATTCAAAATACACTAAGAGGACCTTCTCATTATGGTAGTTCTTTATTCCTTTACTGTTGCACCATTCCTCCAGTTTTACAAAGGCTTGCTCGTACGCTTCTCTTGATTTTTCAGGAATAAGAGAAGCCACAACATTTTCGGCACCGGCTTCAATGTCCGATGGAACATAATCTGATTCGAAATCGCTCATTTTATCTTGGAAACTTAGATAAAATGTACCCGTATATGAAAGAATTTGACAACTATAAATTGGTTTTTTTTCTTCAAACAAACAAAAAATTGTAACCATAACAATGAATAAAATTAACCGTGGCCTACCGTAAATACGTATTAATAACGTAGGCTACGAATGAACATTTCAATGTTTCTCATTATGTCAAAATTTAAATGAAAAATGTATTTTAAGATCAATTTAAACTGTCGTAGATAAAATATTGAAGAATACACGTTTGATATAGCCTAATAATGAAACTTGCGTGATTAAAACACTCGGCTCGCCGCCTCGTGATTTAACATCACACGCGTTTCATTATGAACGCTATATCAAACTTGTATCCTTAATATCTATAATTCTTCGGTTTCTTCATAATCACTATCTTCTTCACTAATATTTAAAATAAAAGTTTCGAAAAAAAAGTTTACTGCATTTGTTATTGCTGCAAATGCCATGATTGAAGATTGACAGCTAAGTTTGCTTTTCTATCTCTATCAAATTATCGCGCTCTCTCTTACACTACTTTATACGTTCTGAAACACGAGAAACACTTTTCTATGACGTCATTGTCCATACAAGATATACCCGGGTAAGCATCCATGGAATCGGAACGCACCCCAGACATGGCTATATGCGACTTCTGGTTGTTTCCGAAATTAATGAAGCCACTAAAAGGATCCCGTTTTAAGAGTTCAGAAGAGATAATGCGGAACGCAATGGCGGATCTGCAGTGAAAGGATCGGTGGGCTAAATGTGTGAAGCTGTAATTTGAAGGGAATTAAGGTCCTAATCCCATCAAATACGCAATATTTTTTCCCAGCCGAAGATCGGATTATTTTTGGACGGGCCTCGTATGTGACTCATTGGTAGTCAAAGGTTAAGTAGCAATAGCATTTTCTTGCGATTATTTTTCGAGAAAAAAAAACCGTTTGAATGATAGTTCAGGGAGGGTAAGCGATAGCGAATGCAATTCATACTGAATAAGTAATATAATCCCAGTGATCTGTATAACATAACTGGATAGAAAACGGAACGTGGTTTAGTGCACCACAAATTTTTATGCAATCCGCGCTACGTTATCATAGGCGCCGGGTACTTCATTTTATAATAGGGCACAAATTTAGGTTATAGGCGATGTGCCCAAAAGAAGTCAGCGCCGACAGCGGACAAAAATTCGTTTTGTCAGAATAATTTTGCAATTTCTATTTTATAAAATATTTGCAATGAATGGGAATGATACGACGTTACGATATTACCGATTGAAGTATCAAAATTTAAAAATATCCTGGAAGATTGTATAAGGAATAGATGCTTACGAAAATAACTTTTCAATAGATATGTTCTATTAACATGAAAAATACATATTTTCTCATTGTAAAAGATACTTATCGTATGAATGAAATTCAAACAATAGTTTGATTGCAATAATGAATTGTATAAAAGTGTGTTTCTTAAGTTAATATTTGAAGAACATATAATACATGAAGCAGAAAATTGTATGCGAATATAAAAGAAAGATGCTAACATCATCTACTGATTTCGTGATATTCAGGCAGAAACTTTCTTCTTTCCAATCATCCACGTTTTCCAACTCTTAATCGCAATTTACATGTGTTGTACATGTAACTAATGTTATAAATTATAATATAAAACTATATATGATAAAATGGTTTACAGAAATCACACATTTTATGAGAAAAATTATATTTTCTGCCACAGTACCTTCGCTGGTATTTTGACGTTGAATTAGTCACATCACATATATAGCTTTTTAATCATTTTCTTTATTCATTTCAATGTACAATAGGGTTTAGATTTTTGAAGCAGTAACATTGTGTTCAGTGCAATTTAGTGTTGCCATTTAATCTTAACTTGGTGTCCGTGTCGCTCTGTCGCTTTATAGAATCCATTCAATCATCAAAATTAATTAATTATTTATATCAGACTATTCTATCTTAACTGTCGAATAGTGAATACAATTTACAATAACAACGGAACGTGATCGTTTCTAAAGTCGAGTATCGCTCAGCGGACCAGCGTTCTGACAGGTAAATATTACAGTCAGTCAAATCAATAGTGGACCAGCTAATGAGGAAACACTACAATTCGGTGATGTTTCGGGATTGTTGAGCGTGCTATAAGAACTGAAGCATCACGAGTGTATTGTAACGATTGGCGATCGGTCGCTACGACATATAATAACCAATTACATTGTTGCGAAAACAAAAAATGGATCAAGAGGAAAAAGAATCAACATTGCAAGCTAGATATTCTAGTTTACAAAATGAACAAGCGCTTTATGATGCGTTGAAAAAATCCGAAACGGAAAAAATGCCTTAAACGAGGTAGTCAAAGTACTTAACGATCAAATAATCTTTCTGCAAGAGGAAATTAAGAAGCTAAAGAGGCAAATAAACTGGGACACAAATGAAGGACCAGTTCAAACCGAGTATTGTACAAATGAGGAAGAGCTAGCGAAAGAAACGTAGTGAATTTTGAAGGAGAAGAGTAAAAATAAAAAAAAAACAAAAGTGGACACTTCTCCTACTCCACCGCAACAGTCAAACTCCGCAGAAAAGCAACAGTCAAAACAGACAACTGCTAAAATTCATAAACCACCACCGATAATAATATATCAAGTACACGATTATGAACAGATTTATCAATACTTAAATGAAAAGCTAGTACTCTGCTATAAAATAGCACTACTAAATAGTGGAGACTTAAAGCTTAATGTAGAGACTAAAGACAACTATAGACATGTCACTCAGATATTAGATAAGACAGACCTCAAGTGGTCTTCTTATGAAAACAAACAGACAAGACCTATAAGGGTAGTAGCTAAAAAACTTCATAAATCCTGTAAGCCAGAATAAATTGTACAAAACCTGCTACAAAGAAAATACAAAATTCTTGAAGCAGTAAACATATTAAAATGAAAAACCAAAGAATCATTGCCAATATTTATGTTAAGATTTGACAGAACTGAAAACGTAAAAAAATTATAAAATTACAGATATATTGGGTATGAGAGTGGAAATAACTCCATACTGAAAATCTAAACTGTTACCACAATATTAACAATGAGTTAACAGTTTGTATATATGAAATAAATTGTGAAAAATTGTCAGCTATCGGGATTCGAACCCGAGACACCTATCTTGCCGGTATAGTGCTCTAACCAACTAAGCTATTGGCTGCTCTCCTCTCGATGGCTGAACAATCTTTCACTTTTAAAGTCGTATAAATGCTGAGGATATTACTAATCGTCACATGTTTAGATGTGGGGTTGCTAAGCTACCACTGCGTTTAAACATCTAGTCAACGAGTCATAATTTACTCATGGCCCTACCAGACCAAATTCTAATATTAACAATGAGCTAGCAGTTTGTATATATGAAATAGATTATTAAAAATTGTCAGCATCGGGATTCGAACCCGAGAAACCTATCTTGCCGGAATAGTGCTCTAACCAACTAAGCTATTGGCTGCTCTCCTCTCGATGGCTGAACAACCTTTCACTTTTAAAGTCGTATAAATGCTGAGGATATTACTAATCGTCACATGTTTAGATGTGAGGTTGCCAAGCTACCACTGCGTTTAAACGTCTAGTGAACGAGTCATTATTTACTCATGGCCCTACCAGACCAAATTCTAATATTAACAATGAGTTAACAGTTTGTATATATGAAATAGATTGTTAAAAATTATCAGCCATCGGGATTCGAACCCGAGACACCTATCTTGCCGGAATAGTGCTCTAACCAACTAAGCTATTGGCTGCTCTCTTCTCGATGGCTGAACAATCTTTCACTTTTAATAATCGTCATGTTATATAATATCCTTAGCAGTTATACGACTTTAAAAGTGAAAGATTGTTCAACCATCGAGAGGAGAACAGCCAATAGCTTAGTTGGTTAGAGCACTATCCCGGAAAGATAGGTGTCTCGGGTTCGAATCCCGATGGCTGACAATTTTTCACGATTTATTTCATATTACCACAATGAAAAACATGCCAATCATGGGGAACTACAAAAAAAAAATATTGGCATAAAGAACTCAGGTATGTTAAATGCACAGGACAGCATTACACAACGCAGTGTGAAAAAGCTAAAGACGTACAACCACAATATATAACTGCGGAGAAAATCACCCTGCGAGTTATAGAGGGTGCATAGTTGCGAAAGAATTGCGAGCCATCAGAAATAAGGCAATAAAATTTAAAAATCCAGCAATACAGAAATTGCAGGAGAACCCAAAAAATGCTACAAAAAATAATGAAAATATCACGTGCAGCATAATACGTGGTCAGTTGATGGGATAATCTTTTGCAAATCGGATGGAATTATCACAAAATTTAACACACTAGATGATATTAATAACCCATAATTTTATTTTCATATTTAAACGATATATTATTATTATCCATGAATAATCTACATTATAATGTTTTAAATTTATAATGGAGCAGCTGCAATATGCATATTTTGTTACTTTTTAAACTTTTTCTTCACCTGTACGTAATACTGAATTTATCGTGTACATTTTTCAATAATTTTGTACAACATTAAAGTTGTTGAACTGTACTTGTAGTTTAGTTTAAATTTGTCTGTTAAAATTTGTGTCAGCTGGAATACATTTATTTTAAGAATCAAGGATTTTTTTCTTTATAAATTTATTTCTTTTGTTGGTTATTTTATTTAAGTTTTCATATTATTACTTATCATACATTGTTGTACTTGTATTTTTATGCATCTTTAGGATGGAATTATATTATCAAAATGTACGAGGATTAAATACCAAACTAGAAGATGTATACACCAATATTTTGTCTGAAAATTATGACATTATTACATTAACAGAAACTTGGCTAAAAGGTGAGTTATATAGTGGTGAGATTTTTGATACTGATGAATATGTTATTTATAGACAAGATAGAGATAATACTAAATTAGGAACATCACGGGGTGGCGGTGTGTTGTGTGCAGTTAGTTGCAAGTATAAATCATCTAAAATAAATCTTGAGATAAATAATAACTCGTTTGCTGATATTGTGTGCGTAAAGGTACAAATAAGTAAAACTAGAACAGTCATTATTGTAGTCATATAGGTTCCACCACCAGTCACATTTGAACAGTACAACATGATTTATGAGTGTTTAGAATCATGCCATTCCTTGTTACATGATGAATTCATAATTATAGGTGATCTAAATATAACTTCTCTTATTGATAATTATAATCACGGGTTTAGAAATAATGTCATCACTAGATTAGAAAACTTCTGTAATTTTCTCAATGCTTCACAAACGAACTTTATTACAAACACGGACGGACAAATCCTTGACATTGTTATAACAAATATTGAATGTACTGTCGTACGTCATCCCCTTCCTATAACCAAGGAAGACAAATATCACCCTACATTATCAATCGTCTTCAATTCTCATCAAGATCATCCTAGTAATGCTTCTTTCAATACTAACTACTCCTACAATTTCAAAAAGGCTAATTTTGATCTTATGTATACTCTTCTAGATAAAATTGATTGGAATGTTTTATTGCCACATAAAAAAGTAAACTCAGCTTTTGAAAAATTCTACAACATATTAGATGGTATATTTAGACAATGTGTCCCACTCAGTAAGAAGAAAAAGTCAACATACCCGCCCTGGTTTACAAAAGAAATAATAGCGGATATAAACTTAAAAGTAAGTACCATAAAACTCTATAAAAATTTAGTAACAAATATTATTATAATATATTCAAAAACTTAAGAACAAAAGTAAAAAATGATATTAAATTAGCCCACAAAAATTATATAATTCATACTGAGGCAAATATTGCTAAAAATGCTCAATGTTTTTGGACTTTTTTAAACAATAAAAAGTAGTCATCTCGTATTCCTGGAGAAATGTATTTAGATAATACAGAATACAAAGATACCCCTACTATTGTTCAGGCTTTTGCTAATTATTTCGAGTCTGTTTATACACCCTCATCTACATCAATTAATTTCGACAATATCAGCAGTGAACCATTTCATCATAACCAATTTAAAATTGACAAAATTACTGAGGAAGACATTTAACATTCAATCAACTATCTACAGGTGTTTTGTACACCAGGTCCAGATCATATTCCTTCATATATTCTGAAAGGCTGTAGATAATTATTTATCAAGCCATTATACACTTTATCTAATCTTTCTCTTGCTACACATACTTTTCCGAATTTGCTAAAAACTTCTTTCATATGCCCTATTTTCAAATCTGGTGATGCACATGATATATCTAATTACAGAACCATTTCTATACTATCGAATATTTCCAAATGTTTTGAAAAAAATATTTATAAGTATATTTATCGTTCGGTACACAATGCTATTACACCTAATTAGCATGGTTTTACAGAAGAAAGATCCACATCCACAAATCTTATAATTTTTACTTCACAATTAATGCTTTGAATAAAAATTACCAAGTAGATGTAGTATACACAGATTTTGCAAAAGCATTCGATACCTTAAATCATGAAGTACTTTTATATAAACTGCATAAACAATACAACTTTTGCCCTGAGATGATTTCATTCAATAGATCATATATTACTAATCGTCAACAATACATATCATGTAATAACTACAAATCTAATTATTTGGGGTGTCATATTTGATCCTAAATTACAATTTAATTTACATGTTATACATATTACTAATAAATGTCTTCGAAATTTAGGTTTTATCGTACGAAATTCAAGACATTTTAGTAATATGAGTACCCTCAAGTCACTGTATTTTTCGTTTGTTAGAAGTAAACTTGAATATTGTTTCGCAGTATGGAATCCCTTATATAATAAATATGTCAATGACATTGAACGGATACAAAAAAGGTTTGTTAATTATTGTTCACGGAAATTTTGTCATTCGTTTAATTCATTGACATATAGTTATACATCATCATTAAATAATTTTAACCTTATCCCTTAATCTACAAGACGTAGTATTTTGTCATGTATATATCTCTATAAGCTTGTACGTAATATAATTGATGATGTATCAAGTTTGGGTCATGTCAACTTCAATATTCCACGACTACCCATGAGAATCAGCAACTAAAAGTATATTTTCAATCTTAGTCTTGTAAAAACCAACTACGAACTTCGTGCACCACTTAGAATGCTTTGTAGTATATACAATTTATGTGAAAGTAAAATTGAATTAGATATTTCAATGACTCCTTCAATACCTTTAAAAAGTATTTACATGCAAATTCAATATTACTATAATTGAACACATATTTATATTTATTTTTCACATTTTCCGTTCTGTATATGTTTATTATGTTTACCTGTATTTATGTATTTCTCAACCCTCAATAATTGGGATATTTTATCCTGTTGAGTGGTGACAATAAACAAACAACAAATAGTTAAAAAATCTATACTGATAAACCCAATTCAAACAAAAATAAAAAAGAGGAGGAAAACAATAAACCAGAAAAAGAAGAAATGACTTATTACACAACAGCTTCAGCTGATCCTACAAAAATTAAATAAACAAGACGAAACAAATAAGTCAATAATCATCAGACTAGATAGATTAGAAAATCCTACATTCAAGGGAGCGATACGTAAAAAAACGTGATGGTCACTGGTCAGTAGCTTGAGAATTATGGCCTGGAACGCAAATGGAATTCTACAGCACAAAGAAAATTTACTATTAACGCTAATCGAACATAAAATAGACATATGCCTCATCTCGGAGACACATTTCACCAATGAGTCCTATATTACAATGCCAGGTTTTAATGTGTACCACACTACACATCCCAGAATAGTGCCAGAGGAGGTAGTGCAATCATCATCAAACAAGAAATCTCACATAACGAAGACATGAAAATTGAAAAAGAAGAATTCCAAGTAACGTCTGTCAAAAAAAAACCCAAAAACGGCCCAATTACTGTAGCAGCAATTTACTCTCCGCCTAGACATAAATTGAAAAGAGGGGATTATCTTAACCTTCTACACAATTTTTCTGGCAAGTTTATTCTTGGAGGAGATTACAATTCAAAACACACCCATTGGGGGTCCAGTTTGACAACCCCAAAGGGAACTGAACTATACTTCGCTATTAGAAGATACAACTGTGAAGTAAATACCACAGGGAAGCCCACATACTGGCCAACAGACAGGCAAAAGATTCCAGATTTATTAGATTTTTTTATATCTAAAAATTTATCGTCATATTTTGTTGATATGAGTGAAGAGTTCGATTTAGAGTCGGACCACTCGCCAATAGTGTTAACAGAGTGAGACTATAATAAAAAAAAGGAACAAACCCAATTCTCATTACTAATAGAACTGACTGGAATCTCTTTAGAGAAAAATTGGAGAACAGAATTAACCTAGGAATATCGCTGAAAACGAATAGCGAATTAGATGAAGCGGCGGAACAGTTTAATATAGACATCCAACAGTCTGCTTGCGGATCAACGCCACTGACTTTAAAGAAAATCAAGGGAAACAATTATCCTAAAGAGATAAGAGAAATAATCTCCAGGAAGAGAAAACTAAGAAAAAATAGCAATTAACAAGAGATTTAAAAATAAAAACAGAACTGAACAAAGTTGTATAAGAACTACGAAAAATGATACATGAAATCAAACAACAGACTTTTAGCTTTTATTTGAAAGAGTTGAGCAACGATGCGAATACAGACTACTCTCTCTGGAATAGTACCAAAAGATTGAAAAGGCCAGTGATACAAGTTCCACCGATAAGAAAAAAAAAATGGTGAGTGGGCTAAAAACAACCAAGAAAAAGCATATCTGTTTGCATATCACTTGGAAAATACATTTCGACCGCACGAATACAAGGATACAGAGAACAATTATTCCATATATTCACCAAATGAAGACAATTATATCCCACCAACATCACCAAAAAAATAATTAAAGAAATAAAAAAACATCATCAAGAGTTGAGCAACGATGCGAATACAGACTACTCTCTCTGGAATAGTACCAAAAGATTGAAAATGCCAGTGATACAAGTTCCACCAATAAGAAAATAAAATGGTGAGTGGGCTAAAAACAACCAAGAAAAAGCATATCTGTTTGCAGATCACTTGGAAAATACATTTCGACCGCACGAATACAAGGATACAGAGAACAATTATTCCATATATTCACCAGATGAAGACAATTATATCCCACCAACATCACCAAAAAAAATAATTAAAGAAATAAAAAACATCTTGAAAAAAGCTCCAGGCTTTGACCTAATTACAGGTGAAGTATTGAAACAGCTTGCAAGAAAAACAATTGTTGACACAATGCTGCATTCCGACTAAGATATGTACCATGCCTTTGGAAATTTGCAGAGGTAATAATGATTCCGAAACCAGGAAAATTACCAAATGAAGTTACCTCATACAGACCAATCTCACTATTACCAATATTGTCAAAGTTATTTGAAAAATACGTCTCAAGAGATTAAAACCAATTCTTGAGGAAAACCATACCATAGCATCACATCAATTTGGTTTTAGAAGTAAGCACTCTACAATAGACCAAATTCATAGAATAACGAACATTATAGAAGAAGCACTAGAAGAAAAAAAGTCTGCCCTGCGATATTTCTCGATGTTGCACAGACTTTTGATAAAGTTTGGCATGAAGGTCTCTATTGCAAAATGAATCAACTTTTACCGCCACAATATAGCCAACTATCAAAGTCATATCTACATAAGCGACAGTTCAGAATAAAGCAAGAGGATAAATACTCTTCACTAAGAAAAATAGAAGCTGGGTACCACAGGGAAGTGTATTAGGGCCAATCTTGTACCTGCTGTATACATGTGACATTCCAAAACCCGAAGGAGTTATGACAGTAACTTTTGCGGATGATACGGCTATACTGTCAGTAGGAAAAGATGTTGACGAAAAAACTGCAAAATGCAGAAAATGAAATTAATACATGGACAAAGAACATGGCTAATTAAATTAAATGAAATTAAGTCGTCACATGCGAACTTTACCAATAAAAGAGAACAACATGTTTCCGTAACGATAAATGGTAACATTATTTCGCACTCAAACACAGCTAAATACTTGGGTATGACGCTGGACGCAAAGCTTAAATGGAAGGCGCGCTTGTAAAGAAAAAACGAGAAGAACTCGGCCTAAAATTCAGAAATATGTATTGGCTCATTGGTAGAACATCAGATTTGTCAATTTACAATTAACTTCTGCTATATAAGCAAGTTCTGAAACCAGTATAGACTTATGGCATTCAACTGTGGGGCTGTACAAAACAATGCAACATCAATATTATCCAATGTTTCCAGAATTATTAAGGAACATTGTTGACGCACCGTGGTATGTTTGGAATACCAATCTTCATCGCGATCTCGGGGTGAAAATGTTACATAAAGAAATCGAGGAAGCTGCCAAAAAACACGAAAAAAGGCTACACCAACACAACATTGAAGTGGTCCAGCTGCTTGACAACAGTAATTGGTGAGAAGGCTTAAAAGAACCAAACTGTTTGGATTAGTGAAATGTGAAAACATAGTATAAAACAAAGTATAAGTTCTAAAAAGCAGAGCACAGTGCTAGTGAAATGTATAAAGCAAAGTCACAATAATTAAAAATGTGTGTGTCAAAAGCAGAGCATTGTGTTAATGCAAATGAAGCCATCGTCACTTCTAGAATGAAAGTGCGAAAGCAGGACAAAACTAAACAGGCTGAACCAACGGGCGACCTCTTTTCTTAAGAAGTATTTAGTAATTTAAGTTAGAATTAAATAGCTTGTTAGTCTTTGACTAGGTGCTATACAAATAAATAATTTTTTAAAAATCAATATATTATGATGTATAACATTCATATACAATCCTAATACTAAAAGGTTAGAATCACTATCTATAGTTATATCTATATATATATATATATATATATATATATATATATATATATATATATATATATATATATATATATATATATATATATTTGAATTCATCACGACGATCGCCCAATTTTAGACAAGGCTACAGCTTAAACGGTTCGACCGATTTTCATGAAATTTGTACCAAGATGTAGGAAATGATTGCCTTCAGGGCCCTTCTAATGAGACGAATTTCTGTAGGATGCATAGTTTTCGAGTAAAAAATTATTAAAGATTGAAAATTGGGACAGAAACAATATTTTTCACAGTAACGATCACAGTTTTCCTTGAAAATTTAAGACGAAGAACGCCATGTTTGTCATGTCATTTTGAACCTTTAAATGGAAATATTTTTGAAATGGAGACAATTTGATAGAAGTTTAATTCATAATTATAAATTTTGAGAATGGGCAATTATATCCGCACAGGTAAAAAAGGCCTAAACCATTTTAATTAAAAATTATAAAATTTGACGGTTCATATGTATTTGGACAGTGTTACCAAATGTGTCATAAGTAACTAGGTAAAAAACAAATATTTGTAACTAAACAATATTTTTCACAGTAACGATCACAGTTTTCCTTGAAAATTTAAGACGATAAACGCTGTTATGTCAATGATGACAAATTATCAGTTTTCTTCCTTTTAAATGCAATAAAATGTTTAAATAATATGTAATAATTTAAGAAAAGATGATGAATTGAACAAGGTAGGTATATGTAATGATTTTAAGCCATGTTTATTATTATGTTACATATTTTATTTTGTAAATAGAATTTTGGAAAATGTATAAGGAAACACGTCGAAAAGGATCAGAAAGGTAGGAATAATATCACAATCGATGTACAAAATTAAAAAGATAAACATTGTCATGTCATATTTGATATATTAATAACAAATTGTGCATGTCGTATCAATACTAAAAACATAGTCTGGAAGTAAACATGCAAAACAGAATATACGTGTTTAAATGGAACCCAAAAAGATTTGGTGCTAAACTCAGGACAAAGGATTAAACACTACAGAATAAAAAAATAAAAATAAGGAATTAGGGCACCATAAAGGAACTCTGTACACAATGAAGAAAGGCTATACCTATTTTACCTATTTTAAGACGTATGTTTATTGTTAATTTATATTTTTCATTTTGTAAGTAGATTTAACAATGTCAGGCTGAGAAAGACATAATAAACATCACAATCGACAAAGAACACATGTACAATATCTAATACGTATTTAGAGGCAAGAATAAAAATTAAATACTACATGAAAATCATAAAATCTGGAACAAGACAATTCAATAATTTTAGATAGTATGTTTTAATCTGTTCTTTTTTTGTAATTCATTATCTTACATTACGTTTAAAATTATTTCAGATTATACATAATTCGATATCTATCTTAAAACGGTACAGAATTTAATCTGTATTTTATTTTCTTATATTACGTTAAAATTATCACAACATCACAATCGACGAAGAACACATGTACAATATCTAATACGTATTTAGAGGCAAGAATAAAAATTAAATACTACATGAAAATCATAAAATCTGGAACAAGACAATTCAATAATTTTAGATAGTATGTTTTAATCTGTTCTTTTTTTGTAATTCATTATCTTACATTACGTTTAAAATTATTTCAGATTATACATAATTCGATATCTATCTTAAAACGGTACAGAATTTAATCTGTATTTTATTTTCTTATATTACGTTAAAATTATCTATATTAAAAAAAATTTATTCCCAATTATTGTATCGTACTAATAAAAAATCTTTTAAATTACATAATCGTACAGCATGTGCCAGAAAAGTCATCTTATGATTTTTGCATTCTATCCCCTTATTAACAATCCAAACTTTATTGATATATTTTCAAATTCGTTGTAAAAGTTCAGATCTAATGTAACGTAAGTACTTACTTTTCTGCAGTTTGTAAACTGTTTACTCTAGAATTAAAATATCACATCTTTTAGTTTTGTTTGATTTATTTTTATCTTTAAATTTAGTATTGTGTACTCATATACATGTTACTAATACAGGCTGCGCATTTTAAAAGTTCCCGCCTGAAAATTCATGTTTAGGCAATCCATGATACATTTCATAAGTGAGTTGATTTTTAAAATTTTGTTTTGCTCTTATACCTACTGTGATTATTCGATTTAAAGTACTAATATTAATCAAGTGGCTTATGAAATGTATTTGGTTTAGCTTCTTCTTAAAATTTTAGGCGGGATTATATAAAATAGGCACCCTGTATTATGTTTATATTTATCCTGTAATTGGGACATTTTGTCCTGTTTGCTCGCATAAAATGCACATTTTATTATATGTTTTAATCAGTTCCTACCACGGTGTAGTATCTATAGGTGAGAGCACGAGATGCGTTGACATAACTAGCTGGTACAAAAGACGCTAACGCGACCCGTTACCATTTGACAGGCGTTTGGCAGTTGGTGTGCCGCAGTGTGCCGGTTGCGGTTAAAATAAGTTCGCGTTTAAATAGAAAATGTTGTGCTATAGGATGCACAACAGGGTATGGATCAAATAAAGAGATATAGACCCGAATTTTCACCTCTTGAAGTAACGTTACTTCAGAAATAGCGTTATTTCGATTTTTTATTTATTTTATTTTATGAATAGATAAGAATAGGTTTCATATTTTTGTAAATGAAACCTATGACATTTGAAATAAATGCTTTTTACAATTTAATTTATTTTTATATCTCTAATTTTAATGTTAAAGTTGACATTTAACAGTTGAAGTAGCGATTTTTCGAAGGTAGCGCTACTTTAAGATGTAAAAATACGGGCCATAGTCTTTTTAAGGTGCCAAAATGTGCGATTTTGTAGCAGCCAGCCATGGTATAACCATAGAAACAGGTACTACGATTAAGAAAATTCTGATTGAAAGATGTCAGTGTCAAGTACATGACATAATGTTTATTTTATAATTTTACTGAAAATATAGAAGCCTTCTGTATGGAATTTGTCCAAAATACATACATAGAACTGACAAAAGATAAAAGATAATGTATTGAAAATATAAAATATTGTGCGTTATATAGGAATAATTTACTATTTTAAATATTTGTAAAAACCGGGTCGCAAAAAACATGACATCTAGCAGCATACTGTATGAACTAACCCTGTTATTTAGCCATTTTTTGTAATACATTATACATCGTGCACTCAGCTATAGATACTACATTTCCGAAATATTACTGACAATTTTATAAAAAAAAAAACAATAGCCGATCGAGCTGTCGTATTTTTGACAATTCTCTGACAGTCCCTGAGAAAACATTTATTGTTTATCGTATAAATTTGTCAGAAATACAGGGTGTTTCAATTAACTGTAAGGCTTCGGAGTATAAATTCTAGACACCAACATGAAAAAAAATCCAATAAACATTGGTGCTAGAACGCTTCATAACAGAGATACCGAGGATTTATCTTAAATGAAGCGTAATACTGAAATAGAAAATAGTTGGCTGATGGCATTTGTTTAATTCATTTAAAATTTAAATGAGATTTAATTAATTAAAAATTCAACTCATTTCAATACGATAATTATTTAATTATTACACCTGTTATTTAATATTTTGATAATATTTCTAATACAAAAAAGTATTGCCAAGCTCTCTGTATTTAATAAAAATGTAATATTTTAATAATTTACCGTAGTATTATTAAATAATACTGATTTATTTATTGAATGTAATGGCTTTCATTTTGAACACTTGCTCTGGGATTCTTTTTATAAATAATTATTTATGACCCAATACAAAATAAATAAAACTAACCTATTTCCTGTTTTTTTAAAAAAATAAAATCCTGGGTATCTCTGTTAGTCAGCGTTATAGCACCAATGTTTATTGGGATTTTTCCCCCTTTTGGTATCAGAATTCATACTCCTACGCCTTGCACTCTTATATGAAACACCTGTATATCCTGTTTAGTATTAAAAGTTTTCTGCATGGCTAAACAATAGAACTTTCAAAATTTTGACATCAACTTGACCGGCTTTTGTTTTTCACATAAAGTTGTCAGAACCATGTCGTGATTAGGATCAAGTGAATTTTTTTCTGCAGGACTATAACATAGAAGTGTCAACAAATAGACATCTCGGTCGGCTTTTGTTTCTGTATAAAGGTGCTAGAAATATGTCGTGTTTGGTATCAAATGAGAGGTCTGATTACGAACTTTTAGACACAAGTGTGGAAATTTATGACAGGTTGATTGGCTTTTGTTTTATGCATATAGTTAATTCGTTTCATAGAAGGGGGAACTGGGGTATCTGACAAGACTGTTGGCGTTACCACTTTGGTTTTAAATTGTGCGTAGACAGATTGGATGTACGTATAAACTATTATAAAACACTATCGGCGGAGCCCTAGGGTAAACTCGGCGAAGCCGAGCTTAGGCTAGTCCTAATACTAAACGATCAGATTCACTATCTATAGTTCTATATATATCTATATATATATATATATATATATATATATATATATATATATATATATATATATATATATATATATATATATATATATATATATATTTGAATTCATCACGACGATCGCCCAACTTTAGAGAAGGCTACAGCTTAAACGGTTCGACCGATTTTCGTGAAATTTGTACCAAGATGTAGGAAATGATTGCCTTCAGGGCCCTTCTAATGGGACGAATTTCTGTAGGATGCATAGTTTTCGAGTAAAAAATTAATAAAGATTGAAAATTGGGACAGAAACAATATTTGTCACAGTAACGATCACAGTTTTCCTTGAAAATTTAAGACGAAGAACGCTATGTTTGTCATGTCATTTTGAACCTTTAAATGGAAATATTTATGAAATGGAGACAATTTGAAAGAAGTTTAATTCATAATTATAAATTTTGAGAATGGGCAATTATATCCGCACAGGTAAAAAGGCCTAAAACATTGTAATTAAAAATTATAAATGTTGACGTTTCATATGTACTTGAACAGTGTTGCCAAATATGTCATAAGTAACTAGGTAAAAAACAAATATTCCTAACTAGACCAATGTGAAGTCAGTACACAAATGTGTATTTTCCACACCGCAATGCATAGTTTTCGAGTAAAAAATTAATAAAGATTGAAAATTGGGACAGAAACAATATTTTTCACAGTAACGATCACAGTTTTCCTTGAAAATTTAAGACGAAGAACGCCATGTTTGTCATGTCATTTTGAACCTTTAAATGGAAATATTTATGAAATGGAGACAATTTGAAAGAAGTTTAATTCATAATTATAAATTTTGAGAATGGGCAATTATATCCGCACAGGTAAAAAGGCCTAAAACATTGTAATTAAAAATTATAAATTTTGACGTTTCATATGTACTTGAACAGTGTTGCCAAATATGTCATAAGTAACTAGGTAAAAAACAAATATTCCTAACTAGACTAATGTGAAGTCAGTACACAAATGTGTATTTTCCACACCGCAATATGTGAAAAAAATGACCGAAGATGATAAGCTGGTGGCCGACAAAAATATTTTAAATTTGCGGTGAATGTAATGTTTGAATCTCACAATTTCTGTTGTAAGAAGATTGTTTATTCTTACAAAAATGAAGATAAACACTGTCATCTGTCATATTTGATATGATAATGTCAAATTGTAAACGTCGGTTGTCTAAATGCCATTTTTTATAAAATAATATTTAAACTTGAAGAAAATAATGTATGAATTAAACGAAGTAGGTAAACGTAGTGAATTTAAGCCATGTTCATTGTAAATTTATGTATTTTCTATTGTAAATGTATTTTACAAAATTTATATTAAAAACTACGAATACGATGAGAAAAACACAAAGAAATAATTCAGAAGATAAATGTCATCTGTCACATTAATATGTAGTTTTGTTACATAAAAAATAAAATCATTGGGGAATAAAAATAATTAATAAATAAAAGTGTCTTTAATTAAATATTTATCAATACAATAAGTCAATTTGTATAATTTCTTAATAAATTATGTAATTAACATATGCGTTTGAGTTTGACCTTGTCGATAAAGTAGATTTTCCATTAGTTACCGTACACCATGGCAAACAAAAGAATAATATTGTTTGTTTTTCACATGGTGGAAAAAAGCAAAATTTATATTGTGTCCCAAGCCAATATTAATCTAATTGCGAAAAAAAAAATTAATTGTGTATTTAGTGCTGTATTTTTGAACATTATACCTACATCATTTGAGAGAGAGAGAGAGAGAGAGAGAGAGAGAGAGAGATCAGATCAGACGTACCTACAGTAAAATAAAGAAATAATCCCTTCTACAGCACAGAGCGGAAAGAAGTGGAATAGATAAAGGTAAGAGACTCAATATTAGCTAAGTTATCAGTATAATTTACAACTGTATAGGACGCGGGCAATCATGTGACTTGGTTGGCCTAGGCAAGCAGATTTGGAGGCCCCTGTCAAAATGACACTTAGTTTATTGTGATTAAATTTAAATATTTACATTGTAGAAATAGGCCGTAATTAAAGTGTCTCAGATCAAAACGACCTATTTCTAGAATTAAAATAACTTTAAAATGTCACAATTTTTCGTTCAAAATTTTTGAAATTTTCATTTTCATGCATACAGGGTGTAAATGAAATAAGTGCATTAAATTTAACCAGTAATGTAACTCGACGAGAGCAACAATATTTCTTAATAACTTTTTTTTCTAAGTCCTTTAGATTTTGAGTTAAAATTCTTTAAAGATTTGTTGCATATTTCGTTACCCGCCTATGGAGAACAAATAGAACAAATGGCTGCGTTGCCGTATAGGGCGCGAGCAGACACGTGACTCGAGCAGCCTTGAAGTGCTTAGAATCAGGTGATATGTGTGCGCGTGTCATTTTGACTTGAACTATGTCACTTTGACAAGATCAATGTTTTGACTTATTTTAATTTTGAACTGTTAATATGTTACTATTTTTAAGTTCATGTGTTTTACTGGCTGAAATTTGTAAAATATTAACAATTTAGCAGTTCAAAATCAAAATAAGTCAAAACATTGGTCTTGTCAAATTGATATTGTTCTTGTCAAAGTGACATGCGCACACAAGTCAGCTGATTCCAAGCACTTCAAGGTCGCTCGCGCCCTATTCAAGTGAGATACAAACAGCTCAAAAATTCTCGGTTATCGGTTACACTTACAGTCACAGTAATTAATAAACGAATCAAGGGAAATAACATTATTATTAATTAATACGTAATAGTACAATTTTTAAAATAAATAAATTTAAAGGGCACGGAAGATCACGTGACCCATCATCTGTTTTGTCCCTTTCGCACTTCAGACTCGATCTTCAGCTCTGTCCCATGCTAACTTCAGACTGAACTTTCGACGCAATGCGCATGCGTCAGTTTGAATAGCTGTCACATTTCTAGCAAGATATCAAATGAGAATAAAATGAAGACAATAATAATTAAATAGGTTCTTATTGAATTCTTCAATAATATAATATAATGGAAGATAACAATGTGATCATATGTATATTAATAAGTATTATGATCAGGATGCTCTTCGTCTTCATTCTTGCTTAAAAAGCAAATATTACCAACAGTAATTGACAATTTATACATTTAGAGTTTCATCAAAGACCTACTATCAAATCTGAGTAATCGATAATATGTCAGCAAGTGATATTCTCATAAATATAAACGGCCACGAGCCACGGACGATGTCTTTCTTGTTTTTCACATGTAACCTACCTACAACACCTACCCTACCTATACAGATTGTCACTTGTTACTTATGTTCAAATATAATTAGGTTTTAAATATTACCTCGATAATCGGTACTTGATGGGATAGAAAACAGTTTTATATTATAGTCCGACGACAAACTTGCACCCTACAACGCACTGGAATCGTTTGAAAAAGAATGACAACTCACAAACTACAGAAAATAACAATAAAAGAAATAACAACAAACAAGATAACAAAAAGAAACAAATAATGAAACACTACAATGAATAACAATAACACTATCAATCGCTATATGCACAAGAACCGCCAAATAACAAAATGGCAGCAAATTCCACGCTTGCGCAAACACATTCTTAAAATTTACCGCTAGAAAAATATGACAGCTATTCAAACTGACGCATGCGCACTGCGTCGAAAGTACAGTCTGAAGTTAGAATGGGACAGAGCTGAAGATCGAGTCTGAAGTGAGGAAGGGACAAAACATATGATAGGTCACGTGATCTTCCGTGCCCTATAGTTATTAGGTTATGAGATCATTATTTATCGTCGATAAATCATAATAGTTTAAATACGTTATTCAAAAAATGTAAGTACAAACTTTTGTCCATTTAAAAGAGGTACATGAGTACCAATAATTAGTCGTCCATTTATTGTTCCCCAAACATTTTTTAATGAAAATTTTTACAGCATTTTCGTCTGTCGAGATGTGTATTGTGCATAATAAATACACCTTCCCAAGTAAATTCAGTCTCATTAATGATCATTATGAGCTATTCCCAAAATTGAAGTCTGTTATGTGCTCAAAACAGAACTTTTTGCACATGTTATGGATATAACTGTTGCTTTTTTAAAAATTGTCATATGTGACAATCCGTATTGTGATGTGATAAAGATGTACAAGATTCACAAATGTGCGAATTAAGAACAGAATTATTTGGTGATGATTTGGAAACGCTCCGTGTAAATGCGTTGGAAACTCCATGACACTGTCTTTATGTCAACCGTGATGTCAAGTAAAATGTAGTACAGATACGAGTAAAAAATAAATAAATAAACCATAGGTAAGTAATTACAATGTCTGTGTAGTCGCATTTTGACAGAATTTTACCTTATAAACAAGTTTATTACTAATGACAAAATTTAATTGCAACAATTGACAGGAATGTCAATTGCTAAAACAAAATTTTTCATAGTTATTGCTACTGCATTCAATTATCACAAAAATATTTGGAACGACTCGTCAATTTACGGGATGGTAAAAATGCTGAAATAATATGGGATTTCAAGTAAAAGTTATTAAGAAATATTGTTGCTCTCGCCGAGATATATTACTGGTTAAATTTAATGCACTTATTTCATTTACACCCTGTATATTGAATGTAAAATTTCGACAATTGTAAATTATGAACATAATTTTTTGGTGTAATTTTGACGCGGGTCTCCAAAGGCCAACAAAATCTCATGACTGCACGCATCCTATATTTCTGTACAGAACGCCGATTTAATATTTATTCTACATATCGTCCATTCATGAAGTAGATTTACCCTGTAAAGGGTCGGATATTTTAGATTTTTGGATATGTTGTATATTTAGTCATAAAAGCACTGCCAACTTGGATATCTTAGATTATTTTAAGACGTCATTTAATGAAATACATACGTCTTTAATTAATTATGGGATGTCCTTACAATATTTTTTAATATACAAAATTGTTTTTAAAACGTCTTAAATTCGAATTCTGGGCATGATATTTACGGAGATGTGATATCCATAATTCAGTTTAAAATATCCAAAATTAAATTATCAAAAATTAAAATGAGCCTGTTTCACATTTTTCAAAAAATATTTTACATGAAAGTTTATGCAATATTTTTCTTATTTATAATTATTTTTTAAATAATTTGTTATTTTCGTAAATAATAAAATTAAAAGTTTGGCGTCAAAAATATTCATGTAAAACAAACCCCCACTCTTGTGTCGTAGAAGCACATACATTACGTCATTCACAGCCAATTGAAAAACAGTTTTCTCATCACCTTGGTTTATTTTTGTTATTTAGATAAATAAGCGTAGGCTTCAGTTTGTCACATGTTAATAACAAACTTTTAATTTGACATTTTCCATTATAAATGAGTAATAAAGTAATAATGGCTAAAACAGGCTAAACTCAAGCTAAGTAGGATAGTTTACTGGAAGTCGATAGCTAAATGGTGGCTGACTTTATATCAGAAGACGATTGTTTTACTGCTGCCGAAATGAGGGGTGTTAAAAAGTTAAGGTAAAATTAAATGTAAAAAACCCAACTATCAGCACTACGACCTACTACTTCTAGCCACAATTTTCTTTTCTTCGCATCTATTGGCATATTTATAAATTCAATGGTAGGTTTGCTCCTAGCAGCAATTTTGCAAGAAAGCACAATACGATACCGTAAATTACGTATTTTATATTGGATTTTTTATTAACTAACATGAACCAAACTAAAAAATTTGACATTTGTTTGACAACTTTGACAATGTGCTTATCAGAACACTTCTAACAAAACACAAAGAATTGACACTGTAAAAGGACCAATTGGTGCTGATGAAGATGTATGTGTTGTGATCTCATATTCTGTTTCAGATATAAATTATGTACAATACATACATTTTCTTTATATACAATTCCTGAAATTTTATTTTTTTATTTTCCTTTCTTTTTTTTATATTCGTAATTTTTTCGCAAATTCCTTTAATATTCTTTCTTAACGTATATTCTTTTGCGTTGTTGACTATTTTATATTTTTATAATGATGTAAAAATATTTTTGACAGTGACATTTATGTGTCAATAACAAACATTTGAATTTCTTGCCTTGAAGTAGTTTGATCTGACATTTTTAACATAAAATAATTTTATATGCATTTCTTTATCTCTAAATCTATAGAAGATATAATAATGAATTCATATTCACACACACGCACGTACACACACACACACACGTACGCACGCAGACACGCACGCGCACACGCCACACACACATACATACACACACATACACACACACAAACACACACGCACATATACACGCACGCACACACTCACACACACGCACACAAAACAAACATTTGAATTTCTTGCCTGAAGTAGTTTGATCTGGGATTTTTAACATAACATAATTTTATATGCATTTCTTCATCTCCAAATCTATAGAAGATATAACAATGAATTCATATTCACACACAGGCACGTACACACACATACGCACGCACGCACGCACATTCGCACATACAAACACACGCATACACGCACGCACGCTCACACACAAACACACACACACACACACACACACACACACACACACACACACACACACACACATCGTAAAAATGTTATAATCGGATTCTAGAGAATCTTAAAACGTGCTTATTTAAATAAATGTAATTCATTGGAAAAAATTGGCCCTTCTTAATTAATGCTGTTCTCAAAGTTTTATCTCCTTCGCTTATGTTTTGGCATGTAACAAAAATATAGGCTTGACAAAAACCACACAAAAATAAATTGACTTAAATGCCAACGTCACTGGATAAACATGAGTACAGAGGGCATTGTAGTAGATAATTATACGTCTGTACCTCTACGACATATATCATTACTATTTGTAGTGTGCTAGAAAGTAATGCCAGCATTTATGTATATCTGTCACATTACATAAATTAAATCGACATACGTCAAATAATCTTTCACTTTTCAATACAAAATGTTGCTAAGCTACTGCAACATAAAGTGCTGTGTATTGTTCCATCGAACAAATGACCTTGAATAGTCATCTTTCGTGAATAATAATTAACAAATAATTTTTTTCCAATATAGGGATAGAAAGTGTTTCATTTGGAGTAATAGTAAAAATCTGCATAACTCCAACCAGTGGTAAAACAATCTATACAGGTGTGATACTAAGAGGTGTGAGTTGTATTCTATATAATACATAAAACCGAACGCACTCTAAAAACTGTAAGTAATTATTTAAATTACATTATATAAAATGCCGTCCAAAGATAAAATAAAACGTCAAAAGAAACAACAATATTATGACAGAAGTAAAAAAACATATGTAAACAAGTCAAATAAAACCGAAACTAATGATGTAACTAATTTAAATATCGCTATATTAAATAGGGAAAGAAATAATATTACGAAAGAAGTAGTAGATATAACCAAAATGTCGATAGTAGATCACGAAACACCACAGATTCGTCAAAATGAAATGAATAATTTAAATGTAGGTACTACCGGCATAGGAAATACTGTAATTCAGTGTAATTTGACAGATAATGATTTTAATACATTGTTAAATCCGCAAGGTTATTTAGAAGACGTGCATATCGATTATTTAGTGCGATCTAATTCTAATTTTAGACCCCAGTGTACGGCTTACATACAAGTCCCACATCGTATAACTCCTATTCCAGAGGATACTAGACACCTTCAAATTTTATTTGCGCCAGGTGCAAACATAGGTAGTGTAGGGCACTGGTTAGCTTCGTATTATGATGGTACTGACATTATCATTTATGATAGCATGAATTCACAATGTTTACACGCCAGTGTTCAAAGATATTTAGATAGATTATTTCCATACAGACCTCCAGTTAGATTTACGCGTGTTCAACAACAACCGAATGCGTACGATTGTGGTCTATTTGCTATCGCGTTTTGTACCAGTATAATATTTAACCGTAATCCTGAAGAGGAAACGTACGATACAACAAGACTCAGGTCTCATGTTTTGCAAATGTTTCGGGTAAGGCAGTTAGCAATTTTTCCAGTTATACGTCAACAACAATTACGTGTAAACTATTTAAAACGTAAATCTAATGAAACCGAAGAACACCGAAATAATCGTTTGAAAAGACTAACTGAAAATAATTTAAAGCGATTAAGCAATGAAACACACGAAGATAAAATTAAACGTTTAGAAATTCAGAAACAAATTACTGCGAATTATATTAAACGTGAAACACCCGAAGAAAAAGCGCATAGGTTGAATAAACTTAAATCCAATTTCGAAAATTATCTAAGCAATGAAACGCCAGACGAAAGAGCTGAGAGATTAGAAAAACTTAAATCCAATTTCGAAAATTATCTAAGCAATGAAACGCCAGACGAAAGAGCTGAGAGATTAGAAAAACTTAAATCCAATTTCAACAAATATTTAAGTATTGAAACACTCGGCGAAAAAGCTGAAAGATTAGAAAAACTTAAATTGAATTTCAAAAAATATCTAAGCAATGAAACACTTGACGAAAAAGCAAATAGGTTAGAAAAGCAGAAAGAAATCAATTCAAGTAGTTTAATACGCGAAACATCCGAAGAAAAAGCTTGCAGGTTAAAGAAACTTAAATTTAACTTTAAAGACTATTTAAAGAATGAAACACCTGAGCAAAAAGCAAATAGATTAGAAAGATATAAAGATAATTTCGCGAATTTAACTAACAATGAAACTATTGAACAAAAACAAAACAGGTTATTAAAAAATAAACAATTAAATAAAGCTAAAGCAGATACAAAGAAATACAAAAACAAAATTTCAGAAATGTACATGTTAGCAAGTAAAGGCTTAGAGTTACAAATAGAGACACACAGTTTGGGTCTTATGACAGTTTTATGCAAAGATTGTTTATCTAAAAACTTTGCTTTTGAAAAGCCCGTAGATGGTAAGTTCACTCATTGCTGTCGTAAGGGTAAGTTACACCCAGACCAGTTAGCAGATTTTCCTGATTACATCAAGAATCTAATGATTAGTAATAATTCAGATAGTAAAAATTTTAAAGAAAATATTAGAAAATTTAACAGTGCTTTGGCTTTTGCTTCCATGGGAGCAAATATTTCACCACCACCAGGACGAGGTCCATATTGTTTTCGTATTCATGGTCAAATTTACCATGATACAAACGCTTCATTGTATCCTGCATATGGTAAAAGCGAAAAATATGCCCAGTTGTACATTATTAATTCAGCTGATGCGTTACAGAAACGCATGAGTCTAGAATATAATAAAAAATGCAAACCAGAAATAACGAAAGAGTTAGATAATATAATAAGGGAAGTTAGTCCATATTGCAAAGCATATTTGATGTTACAAGAAGTAGAACAAAGAGAAATTGCTAAAGCTAATCTAACTAATCAAACCATGCCTGAAATAAACTTGTGGATAGTTAATGATAGAACAAAAGATAAACGTAGGTACAATGTACCAACGAGTAATGAGGTAGCTGTTGTTTTCACATCAAACGACGGTGCACCACCAATCAATAGAGATATTTGTATTCACCCTAGGGCCGGCGGTCAAGTTAGAATACATCAGTTTAGTGAAAATTGCGATCCTATGATTTATCCGTTATTATTTCCTCATGGCCAATGTGGTTGGAACATGAATTTGAAACAAAAGGATGGTGTTAAAAAACAAAGTATGTTACAATTTTACATGAATAGATTATCGGTTCGAGATCATTTCAACCCCTGTTTAGAAGCTGGGAAACTTACTCAGCAATATATTGTAGACGCATACGTCAAAGTCGAAGCCGAACGACTAACTTACATTCGTTTAAATCAGCCTACACTCAGAGTAGAGCTGTATAGTGGTTTAATGGATCACGTCAATAATATAGCCGCAACCGAAGGCGGTAAAGCCGGTACGATGGTTATTTTGCCATCAACATTTCAGGGCGGCAGTAGATTTATGCTTAAAATGTACCAAAATGCTATGTTAATCGTACGAGAATTTGGCAAGCCAGACTTGTTCATCACAGTAACATGCAATCCAAAATGGCCGGAAATATTACAACAGTTACACGAAGGTCAAACCACTAGCGACAGGCCAGATATTGTAGCAAGAGTATTTTGCGGTAAAATAAAGCAAATGATGCATGAATTTCTACACGATGATATTTTTGGTAAAGTTGTAGCGTACATATATGTAATTGAATTTCAAAAACGGGGTTTGCCACACATGCATTTGCTATTAACATTAGCTGAGTGTAGCAAAATTCGAAATAGAGACGATATTAATTCTATTGTAAGCGCCGAGATTCCGGACGAGGACGCTGAGCCGGAATTGTATCAATTAGTTCGATCACATATGGTACACGGTCCATGCGGTCAATTAAACAAAAATTCACCATGTATGAGTGACAATAAATGTTCTAAAAATACCCCAAGGAATTTAGAAATGAAACGCATGAAAATATAAACGGTTACCCACTGTATAAAAGACCGAATAATGGCGCGACAATAGATATTTTGTGGAGAAATGGTGTACCTAAATATACAATTGACAATCGCTGGATTGTCCCATATAATCCATATTTATTAAAAAAAAATCGAGCTCACATAAATATAGAAATATGCTCATCAGTTAAGAGTATTAAATACATTTGCGATTATTTATGCAAAGGCCATGATTGCGCCTCAATAAAATTAGGTCAAACCGATAAAACAAATACTGTCCAATGGGATGAAATTAACGGTTATTTAGACGCCAGATATGTATCTGCACCAGAATGTTGTTGGAGACTTTTAGAATATCCTTTACATGACAAGTCTCACGCTATTTTCGAACTTGCTGTGCATTTAAAATATCATCAGAGCGTTTGTTTTGTAACCGGTCAAGAGAAACAAGCTTTAGAACGCGCAGCCAAAAAAAAATACTACGCTAACTGCGTGGTTCATATTAAATCAAACAGATGTCAATGCGCGAAAATATCGCTACATGGAAATTCCAAAATATTATGTTTTCACAAATAACATGTGGAAAGATAGACAAAGAGAGAAAAAACCACCAATAGGTCGTATGATTTCAGTAAGCCCAAAAGACACGAACGGTTTCACTTACGCTTAATATTAGTTCATGCCACTGGAGCCACAAGTTTCGAAGACTTACGCACGGTTGATGGAATATTGTACAATACATATCAGGAAGCGGCCCGTGCTTTAGGTCTTTTGCAAAATGGCAAAGAATCCGAAAATTGTTTAAGTGAGGCTGTTTTAAGTAAATTTCCAAAACAACTGCGAGAGTTATTTGCATATTTAATTTGTTTTCATACAACAACAAATGCAGTTGAATTATGGGAAAAATTCAAAGAGTATTTAATGGAAGATTATTTATTACACATTCCAAAGAAACTGCACAAAATAAATGTTTAAGAAATATTCAAGAAATATTAATCATTCATAGATACGATCTAAGTGATTTCGGTTTGCCACAATCCAATGAAATAGATGATGTAAGTAATGAAAACGATTTCATAGATATAAATGCGGAAAAATTAGAGGGCGAGAAGAATGTATCTTTATTCAATAGTGAACAAAGGAATATTTTACAAAACATTTTAAATGCAGTAAACGATGCAAATTGTAAAAACAGATATTTCTTTGTAGACGGGCCAGGTGGCACTGGCAAAACCTTTTTATACAACACACTAATCAGTGTTCTAAGAGGACAAGGGCAAAAAGTTATAGCTGTTGCTTGGACAGGTATCGCAGCAACGTTGTTGAAAGGGGGTCAAACGCTTCATTCAATTTTTAAATTGCCAGTCCCAGTAACTGACGGTTGTAAGTGTAATGTCAAAGCTAATAGTCTTTCAGGGAAACTAATTACAAATGCAACAGTAATAATTTGTGATGAGGTCACAATGATCCCACAATATGCCCTAAATGCAATTGATTTATTATTAAAAGATTTAATGAGCAATAAATTACCATTTGGTGGTAAAATTGTTATACTAGGAGGTGATTTTCGACAGTGCTTACCTGTAGTAAACTACACCAATCACAGAACTGTTATAATAGAAACTTCTATATTAAAATGTCCATCATGGCCGTTGTTCAAGAAATTTTCCTTGAAACAAAATATGCGAGTAAATAAAGATGAAATTGAATTTTCAGAATACCTGTTAAAAGTAGGCAATGGTGACAATGACATTGTTACAATACCGCCAACGTGCATTTCAAAAATTTCATTGGCAGACGAAATATTCGGAACTAATAAAATATCACCTAATGATATTTATCAGTTCACAAATAGAGCTATCTTAGCACCAAAGAACGATGACACAATGATCATCAATGAAATTGTTTTAAACAAAATTTCGGGGCCACCACGAGTGTATTTCAGTGCTGACTCGTGCGATTGTGAAGATAACAATAAAATAAATTATCCCGTAGAGGTATTAAATAAACAACTTCCTACCGGCATGCCCCCATATAAACTAACATTAAAAATAGGCGCGATTGTTATGTTGCTAAAAAACATGAATCCCAAACGCGGATTGTGCAACGGTACTCGACTAATAGTCAAAGACATGAAAAATAATTATTTAGATTTGGAAGTACTTACAGGACAAAGTGCAGGTAATCGAATTTATTTACCTAGATTCGATTTAAATACCGACACAAATTTGCCGTTCACATTAAAACGGAGGCAGTTCCCTATACGGCTGGCATTTTCAATGACAATTAATAAATCCCAAGGCCAAACGTTTGATTTTGTTGGTATAAATTTAGAAAATCCCGTTTTCACACACGGTCAATTATATGTGGCTATGTCTCGCGTTAGATCAATGCAGAATTTGAAAATCAAAGTATCCGATGACTGCGTGAATGAGACAGGCGAAGGATGTACAAATAATATTATCTTTAAAGAAATATTAAATTAAGATTTAAAAATTGATAATGTAAGTTTAAAAGAATATGTAAAGCATGAGTTTGTAGTTTTAAACACACTTGTTCATGCATAATATTTCCAAAAAATACAATTCAGTGTAAAATTAAAAAGCCAACACATAACGAAAGTAGCATTCATTTATATTTGAATTGAAAATTAAAATATTGTTATACGCATTACGAATAGTAATATTCAATAAAAATTTAAGAAAGCTTTAATTTTGATTCACTGAAAAGGTGGCAAGGTTGCGTTAAACAAAACGCAACATGCCGAATTTGAAACGAGGGAATCTAAAATTTATGTAACAGAAATAACGGAAAAAATTTTCCAATGAAACGAAACCGCAAGGTGCATCAAGAATTTCAAATATTATTGGTGGGTTTGGGACTATTATGTTTTAAGTCATTGTCCCTGTTACATAAATTTTAGTAAAAATGGTCTAAAATAAAGGAAAATGAATATCAGTTCTACATGAATGAAATATAATCCTATTTTATATAAAAGCGAATGCAACTGATTTTAAATTTATGAAAATAATCTTTCTCATCCATAATTCATAAATTAGAGAGGAACACTTGTCTAAATTTGAATAAAATAAGAGACCAAAAACCCTCATACAAAAATGAGAGCTATACAAAAAACTGATTTACTTGGTAATTAAATTTGTTTCAAATAATATATAGAAAAAAAAATTTAAATTACTAAATAGAAATAACTCATTTCTACGGTAATTTAATTATTTTTTAGCATAATTTTTTATGTACTTTGCAATTTAATTATTTAAGTAATCAGTTATAACCCAGCTCCTGACAATGACTTGGAACATAATAGTTCTGGGCCCGATACCAATAATATTTGGAATTCTTGTTGTACTTTACAATAAACAAAACAAGTGTGGTACTGAAACAATATCGCTAGAGATTTATAATATAAGCTCGCGTCCGAAAAAATGTTTCATAAACAAATAATCCACACCGCGATATATACCAGTAAATAAACAAAAATGGGTATAAAATCGCAATAGTATGAATGTGTGTGTGTGTGTGTGTGTGTGTGTGTGTGTGTGTGTGTGTGTGTGTGTGTGTGTGTGTGTGTGTGTGTGTATGTGTGTGAGTGTGTGTGTGTGTGCGTGTCTGTGTGTGTATGTATGTATGTATGTATGTATGTATGTATGTATGTATGTATGTATGTATGTATGTATGTATGTATGTATGTATGTATGTATGCATATGTGTGTGTGTAAATGTATGTATGTTTTTCTTATTGAAAAATAGAGTTGCCAACTTTTGGAGTTCCACCGTCCTTTTGTTGTAAATTTAATTTAAATTTAAAGTGTACCACATTTTTAAATATATACATTCATTTTGCAAAATAGTACAAATCTACAATAGTTTATTTGGCGGTAGTCTCTGTACTTTAAAATCATAAAAATCATTTTGAATTAATATAAATCTTTTTATAATTGTGTAGTATTTAAGGCAACTCGAATCATTGTAAATTTCTAAGGAATAATAAACTTTAAATTAAAATTCATGATATAATTTACTTAAAAAACATAATTAGTTGAAAACTCCAAAAAAAAATTATAACCATTATGGTATATTATCCATTGTAGGGTGTGCCAATCTGCTGTGTAGACATCTCTATTTTAATTACAAAGAAATAAAAAAAATTATATTTTAAAGAAAAATTCAAAATTAGTTTTTAAAAAATTTCTATAAGAGGTAATAATTACAAGAAATTTTTGTTACAATTACTATAATTTATTATACTACAGTAAAAATTAGAAAATTGAATTCAAGAAATCCAAAGTCCCAGCGAAAAAACGCTTAAACAATCGCATTTATATAGCATCTTGTGCGTCTACGCTGAAGAACATTCAGACTTACCAGATTAGTCTGCAGATCAACTTATCTAATACGTATTCACGGGAAATAATAAAAATTTAATTTTTGGTGGATGGAAGATTTTATTTTATTTCGAAATACAAATATATGGTATGCAATTTGTCAATGTTATTGTATTTTTATTAATTCAATTCTTTTTCTGTATTATAGAAGTATTGTAAAAAGATGCTTTACTGAAGCAAGAAATTCGTCACATATTGGCGTTATCAAAAAATCACACTGGATAATCATGTTACTCTAGGTTTTGAACAAGACAATTTAAAATGGTATAATATTTACTGTTTAATTGCAAATAATTTACTTACTTTACATTTCAAATTATTTCAGGTTAAACAAATTCAAATTAGTTGTTTTTTACATGGATCGAAGAACAATGATATCTGTTTCTAATTGGAATTTTTACTGTTTCTCAACAAATTTCCAGGCAGAAATCGTCACTCATTGGAGACACGAAAAATCCTATCGGAAAGTCGTGTTTCTCATAGTTTGCAACAAGAATAATCAAATACCTTAAAAATGGTACTGTTTTAATATTTTTTTTTCATCTAATTTCCTTAAATTTAAAATTATTTCGATTTAATGAAAGTCTATCCAAGTTAGTTGTATTTTTCATCGATATAAGAACATTGATATCTGTATTGGATTGGTAATCTTACTGTTTTTCGACAAATGTCACAGGCAAAAATTCGTCACTTATTAGAGAAAAATTCTACCGAAAAGTCATGTTTTATATAGTTCGCAACATTAATAATCTAATACGTTAAAAATGGTACTATTTCAATGTGTATTCTTTTCAATTAATTTTCTTACATTTAAAATTATTTCAGTTTAAAAAAATTCTATCCAAGTTAGTTGTTTTTTTCATGGATCGAAGAACATTAGTATCTGTTTTGGATTGGAATTCTCACTGTTTTTGGAAAAATGTCCAGGCATAAATTCGTCAATCATTATACACGAAAAATCCTACTTGAAAGTCATGTTTTTCGTAGTTTGCAACAAGAATAATTCAATACCTTAAAATGGTACTATTTAAATCTGTTTTTTTTCTAAATTAATTTTCTTACATATTATTATTTCAGTTGAAACAAATTCGATACAAGTTAGTTGTTTTTTCATGGATCGAAGAACATTGGTATATGTTTTGGATTGAAATTCTTGCTATTTTTTGACAAATGTCCAGGCAGAAATTCATTAATTATTAAACACGAAAATTCCAGCCGGGAATTCATGTTTTTCATAGTTTGCAACAAGAATAATACAATACCTTTAATATGGTACTGTTTGAATGTTCTTTTCATATAATAGGTATCTATTTTGGATTGGAATTCTTAATGTTTTTTGAAAAATGTCCAGGCATAAATTCGTCAATCATTAGAAACACGAAAATTCCTACCTGAAAGTCATGTTTTTCGTAGTTTGCAACACGAATTATTCAATACCTTAAAATGGTACTGTTTAAATCTGTTTTTTTCAGTTAATTTTCTTACATTTTATTATTTCAGTTGAAACAAACTCAATCCAAGTTAGTTGTTTTTTACATGGATCGAAGAACATTAATATCTGTTCTGGATTGAAATTCAGACTGTTTTTTGACAAATATCCAGGCATAAATTCATCAATCATTAGAGACAGGAAAAATCCAGTCGGTGTTCATGTTTTTTAAATTTTGCAGCAAGAAGAATCCAATACGATAAAAATGGTACGGTTTTAAACTTTTTTTTCATTTAGTTTTCTTACATTTTTTAATTTCAGTTGAAACAATTCCATCCAAGTTAGTTGTTTCTTCATGGATCGAAGAACATTGGTATATGTTTTGGATTGGAATTCTTGCTGTTTTTTGACAAATGTCCAGGCAGAAATTCATTAATTATTAAACGCGAAAATTCTAGCCGGGGATTCATGTTTTTTATAGTTTGCAACAAGAATAATACAATACCTTAAAAATGTTACAGTTCTAATGTTCTTTTCATTTGATTTTCATACATTTAAAATTATTCCAAATTAAACAAAAATTCCATCCAAGTTAGTTATTTATTTTTGTTTTCATGGATCGAAGTACACAGGTATCTATTTTGGATTGGAATTCTTAATGTTTTTTGACAAATGTCCAGGCATAAATTCGTCAATCATTAGAAACACGAAAAATCCTACCCGAAAGTCACGTTTTTCGTAGTTTGCAACAAGAATAATTCAATACTTTAAAAATGATACTGATTAATATGTTTTTTAAAAATTGTATTTTCTTACAATTCATTATTTCAGTTTAAACAAATTCCATCCAAGTTAGTTGTTTTTTACTTGGATCGAAGAATATTGGTATCAGTTTTGGATTGGAATTCTTACTGTTTTTTTGACAAATGTCCAGGCATAAATTCATTAATCATTAGAGACACGAAAAATCCAGCCGGGAATTAATGTTTTTTATAGTTTGCAACAAGAAAAATCCAATACCTTAAAAATGGTACTGTTTTAATCTATTTATTCATTTAATTTTCTTACACTTTATTATTTTAGTTGAAACAAATTCAATCCAACATGGATCGAGGAACATTAATATCTGTTTTGGATTGGAATTCTGACTGTTTTTTGACAAATATCCAGGCATAAATTTATCAATCATTAGAGACAGGGAAAATCCAGTCGGTGTTCATGTTTTTTTAAATTTTGCAACAAGAAGAATCCAATACCTTAATATTGGTACGGTTTTAAACTTTTTTTTTCAATAAATTTTCTTACATTTTATTATTTTAGTTGAAACAAATTCAATCCAAATTAGTTGTTTATTACATGGATCGAAGAACATTAATATCTGTTTTGGATTAGAATTCTGACTGTTTTTTGACTAATATACAAGCATAAATTCATCAATCATTAGAGACAGGAAAAATCCAGTCGGTGTTCATGTTTTTTTAAATTTTGCAACAAGAAGAAACTAATACCTTAATAATGGTACGGTTTTAAACTTTTATTTCATTAAATTTTCTTACATTTTATTATTTTAGTTGAAACAAATTCAATCCAAATTAGTTGTTTTTTACATGGATCGAAGAAGATTAATATCTGTTTTGGATTGGAATTCTGACTGTTTTTTGACTAATATACAAGCATAAATTCATCAATCATTAAAGACAGGACAAATCCAGTCGGTGTTCATGTTTTTTTAAATTTTGCAACAAGAAGAATCCAATTCCTTAATAATGGTACGGTTTTAAACTTTTTTTTTTCATTAAATTTTCTAACATTATATTATTTCAGTTGAAACAAATTCAATTCGAGTAAGTTGTTTTTTTACATGGATCGCAAAACATATAATTCTGTTTTGGATTGGAATTCTTATTGTTTTTTGACATGCCCAAGCATAAATTCAACAATCATTAGAGACACGACAAATCCAGCCGGGAATTAATGTTTTTTATAGTTTGCAACAAGAAAAATCCAATACCTTAAAAATGGTACTGTTTTAATCTGTTTATTCATTTAATTTTCTTACATTTTATTATTTTAGTTGAAACAAATTCAATCCAACATGGATCGAGGAACATTAATATCTGTTTTGGATTGGAATTCTGACTGTTTTTTGACAAATATACAGGTATAAAATCATCAATCATTAGAGACACGAAAAATCCAGCTGGGAATTCATGTTTTTTATAGTTTGCAACAAGAAAAATCCAATAACTTAAAAATGGTACTGTTTTAATTTGTTTATTCATTTAATTTTCTTACATTTTATTATTTTAGTTGAAACAAAATCTGTTTTGGATTGGAATTCTGATATTTGACAAATGTTTAGGCAGAAATTCGTCAATCATTGAAGACATGAAAAATCCTACCCGAACGACATGTTTTTCATAGTTTGCAATAAGAATAATCCAATACCTAAAAAATGGTTCTGTTTTAATTTGTTTTTAAAAAAAAAATCGATAACTATCTTAAAATGGTACAGAATGAGAAATATGAATTCCGAAATTGCATTTTTTACATAGTCAGCAAAGATTTAGGCAATCAAGGAATGTGACGTAAATTTAATTGGATGTAAAGATCAGTTATAATTTATTGTTATTTTCGTAAATAATTAAAAATATTGGCGTCAGAAATAGTCATGACAACAGCCCCCCACTCCTGTGACGTCGGAGCACATACAGTACGTCATTCACAGTCAATAGAAAAACAGGTTACGTTATTTATATAAATAAAAGTAGGCGATAGTTCGTCACATGCTAAACTGTATGTGCTCTGACGTCACATTCCGTTTTAGATCAGGTGAATTTGTGGGCAGGTTGGGTGAGTAGATTGCGTGGGCAGTTTGGATGGACATGTTGTGTGGTAGTTCGGGTGATAATATTGCGTGAGCAGTTCGGGTGA
The DNA here is from genome assembly GCA_963082715.1 of Harpalus rubripes. Taxonomy (NCBI): domain Eukaryota; kingdom Metazoa; phylum Arthropoda; class Insecta; order Coleoptera; family Carabidae; genus Harpalus; species Harpalus rubripes. Next base: position 17,039,097 of record OY720465.1, read on the forward strand.
GAATATTGCGTGAGCAGGACAGAATTCAAACGCTTTGAAAGTCTATTAGCGTTAGCACTTTGGGCTTAAAGTTTGCCTAGAGGGTTTGAATGAACGTATAGTCTATCATAAAACACTATCGGCGGAGCCCTAGGGGAAGCTCGGCGTAGGGAGTTTTCGCTAGTCCTATATACTAAACAGTTAGAGGATCTTTCTATATATTCTTTAATCAAAAAGTCGATCGCCAAACTTTAGGCAAGGCTACAGCTTAAACGGAGCGACCGATTTTCATGAAATATGTACCAAGTTGTCGGAAATGATTGGCTTCAGGGCCCTTCTAATGGATCGAATTTCTGTAGGATGCATAGTTTTTGTGTAAAAAATTAATAAAGATTGAAAATTGGGACAGAAACAATAGGTCACTGTAATGATCACAGTTCTCCTTGAAAAATTTAAGACGAAGAACGACATGTTTGTCATGTCATTTTGAACCTTTAAATGGAAATATTTATGAAATGGAGACAATTTGAAAGAAGTTTAATTCATAATTATAAATTTTGAGAATGGGCAACTATATCCGCACAGGTAAAAAAGGCCTAAAACATTTTAACTGAAAATTATAAATTTTGACATTTCATATGTACTTGAACAGTGTTGCCAAATATGTCATATGTAATTAGGTAAAAAACAAATATTCCTAACTAGACTAATGTGAAGTCCGTACTCAAGTGTTGCCAAACATCTATAATATTATTAATTTATTAATTTATTAATTTATTAATTTATTAATTTATTAATTTATTAATTTATTAATTTATTAATTTATTAATTTATTAATTTATTAATTTATTAATTTATTAATTTATTAATTTATTAATTTATTAATTTATTAATTTATTAATTTATTAATTTATTAATTTATTAATCTATTAATGTAATAATTTATTAATTTATTAATGTAATAATTTATTAATTTATTAATTTATTAATTTATTAATTTATTAATTTATTAATTTATTAATTTATTAATTTATTAATTTATTAATTTATTAATTTATTAATTTATTAATTTATTAATTTATTAATTTATTAATTTATTAATTTATTAATTTATTAATTTATTAATTTATTAATTTATTAATTTATTAATTTATTAATTTATTAATTTATTAATTTATTAATTTATTAATTTATTAATTTATTAATTTATTTATTAATTTATTAATTTATTAATGTTGCGTGGGCAGTTTGGGTGGGCTTGTTGCGTGGGCAGTTTGGGTGAGCATGTTGCGTGGGCATGTTGCGTGGGCAGTTTGGGTGGGTATGTTGCGTGGGTAGTTTGGGTGGGCATGTTGCGTGGGCAGTTTGGGTGGGTATGTTGCGTGGGTAGTTTGGGTAGGCATGTTGCGTGGGCAGTTTGGGTGGGAAAGTTGCGTGGGCAGTTTGGGTGGGCATGTTGCGTGGGCAGTTTGGGTGGGCAGTTTGGGTGGGCATGTTGCGTGGGCTGTTTGGGTGGGTAAATTGGGTGGGCATGTTGCGTGGGCAGTTTGGGTGGGCATGTTGCGTGGGCAGTTTGGGTGGGCATGTTGCGTGGGCAGTTTGAGTGGGCATGTTGCGTGGGCAGTTTGGGTGGGCAAGTTGCGTGGGCAGTTTAGATGGGCATGTTGCGTGGGCTGTTTGGGTGGGCAAGTTGCGTGGGCAGTTTAGATGGGCATGTTGCGTGGGCTGTTTGGGTGGGCATGTTGCATGGGCAGTTTGGGTGGGCATGTTGCGTGGGCAGTTTGGGTGGGCATATTGCGTGGGCAGTTTGGGTGGGCATGTTGCGTGGGCATATTGCGTGGGCAGTTTGAGTGGGCATGTTGCGTGTGCAGTTTGGGTGGGCATGTTGCGTGGGCAGTTTGGGTGGGCATGTTGCGTGGGCAGTTTGAGTGGGCATGTTGCGTGGGCAGTTTGGGTGGGTAGTTTGGGTGGGCATGTTGCGTGGGCATTATAAACCACTATCGGCGGAGCCCTAGGGAAAACTCGGCGAAGCCGAGGTTACGCTAGTAGCAAAACTAAAAATATAATTGTATCACTTTCTCAAAATTGATTCGGTAATAAAAAATGCCAATGTAGCCGTTAGAGGCGCTGACGCTTAAAATGTGCACATCGCCCATATGTATAGAATAATCAATTTATTGTTTGCGTTTTATTAGTTTCTATTTTTATAAATAAATATTTATCCTTTTTAAGCCCAGTATATTCACTGCCGAATAGTTTCGAATAAGTATTCGTTAAGTAAATTTATTTTATATATTTACCCAACGAATAATTTCATTTCGTCTTTTCACACATTTTACAGAAACAAATGGCTACCTGTCGAATAACTTTAACATTCGTGAATTGGTAGCTTTGCAGAGTAAATTTGTGACAATAGAGAAGGATGGAGTTTGGCGTAGCTACGTTAAAGAAACAAAGATGAAATGTGTCAACTTCTTTAGAATCCGCAGTAGTCAATATTTTGTTTGACATCTTTAATGCCACATATATTCTTCTGCACTTTTAGCCCAGGGAGGCTAAAATTTAACAAGTGAACTATCTAATGCAGCAATCATATGTGGTAAACGAGATATGTATATTATAAAATTATTCTAGTACTTTTTGTATATTTCTTTCAGTTCGAAGTAAATGTTTGTCATTGTACTCAACAAAAGAATCCAAAATTTAAAAATATTTTGCTAGCGTCAAATACAGGATCTTTATAATTATTTACCTATTCACTAACTCCCAATATGTACGAGCCCTAACTATATGTTCAGCCACTTTATAATTTCTATCAAAATATTTTTTTAAAAACACCGTTACTCACTTAATATATTTTTTGTGCAACCGGAGACGAAATAGGAATTTTGCAGCTACAATACAGGCCGCGAAATTGGATTTCGTTGTTATGGTAACGGCCGCGAAATGAATTTTACGGCCGTTATCATGGTAGCGGCCGCGAAATTAGGTAAACAATCACTTGAGAATTGCATGATTTTGTTTATCAAATGTCAATTTTACATTTGAAAGCTAACTTTCTATTTACAATAAAACTGTTTAAAATCAATGAAATTTGTAATTACATATTTTTTACTGTTGGACAAAAAATATTGTCCTGCCACGGCCGCAAGCGGCCTCGGCGCCAATTTTTCTCTCGGTCGCTTAAGAGTAATTTCGCGGCCTTGATATACAAATAACTATTTTATTAATTTGGGAACTTCGATTTTAGATTCAACTTTCATCTTCTTCATTCGGCTCCACAGAATATCAGGTATTCTTTGGCCTGCTCAAGCATTCTTTGCCACTTTTTTTCTGTCTTGGACAATTGTGATATTTGCTGCTCTCATATCTTCTAAGACCTTGTCTCTCCACCTTGTTTTTCGTTTTCCTCTAGATCTAGATGTTTGTGGTCTTCTATTATATAGTCTTTGGAGGTGCCCGTACCATTTCAGATGCTGTAGTTTGATGAATGCTGACAGCGGCAGGTCATCATATAGTTGATATAGCTCATGGTTCTGGTCTAATTAAGGTCTTATAGATTCAACCTTAATTTGACTATTATTTAACGACAATATATATATATATATATATATACACCGTGTGTCTGTCTTAAAGGTGTACATAGGAGATTAACATGGACTAGTTTGTTTTGTAAGTACAACTAACTTCGCGTCATACAATTATGAATTTGCGACATTCGCCATTGAAAATATGCGAAAGTATATTATATATATATATATATATATATATATATATATATATATATATATATATATATATATATATATATATATATATATATATATATATATATATATTGTAACGTTTTTAATTTATCTGGGTGAAGTGTAAATATAAGACAATTATTATTAATTAAAATTAAGTGTTTATTAAACTATAATGAAAGTTACTATTACTAATATTAAACAATTATTAAAAACTAGTTAAGATTAAAACTATAATTAACTATATAACAGTAACACTAACACTATTTATTTAACCAATTAACACTACTATTTATTTCCACGATATTATTAACTATTTATTTCACTATGCGTTCCAATCTTAGACTGCCGGTTTGTAGCAGATTCTTGTGGACTGTTTACGCGATATTTATATCACTATATTTATGTCACTATATACTTATATCATGTTCAACTGTCCGCCTACCGACCTCCACACCGTCTATATACTCAACTAACTCAACAGCGTTTGTATATTCAACTGCTCGGACAGAAGTCACACCTTTCACCTCACTATCTGTCTATTTATGTAACTCTCTCACTCCTTCCACAGCCTCCGTATCACCGACTTTCCGTATGCCACAATTCTTCAACGCCAATGCCGAGTATTAGCTTCCACTTGCCGTTACTGTCCCCATATACCTAGCTTCCCAATACTCTTCAACACTTCCGAGTATTCTCTTTAATAGCTATCCCGGTATACCAGTAACTTTCCGACTCGCCGTTACTGTTCTTGCACACTATAGCTTCTCAATACTCGTCAACACTACCGAGTATTTACATCCACAGCTATCCCAATATACCAGTAACTTCCCGAGTACCTACTCGACACCAACTGCATACGCTCACTATGATACTGCTGTGCTTCTCAAACTCACTAACACTCTATATGAACATCTCTACGTGTCTCCATGTAACTAACTAACTAACCGCACTAATGTAAGTGTCTGTCCATCTTCACTAATGGAACTGCACTATGTAAGTCAACCCCCGATCACACAACAAATGTTGTGTGATCAGGGACTCCACTAAACTAACTCTCGAGCATAGATACGTCCCTTATATACAGCTCCCATTATTTTCTAGAACAGTCTAGAATATTCGAACACGTAATAACAATGAACACAAAAGGTTCAGGCGACCGGAAGTAATTAAACACGTCGCGACCAGTCTGTTTACATCGGCCGGCTACTAGCGCGATTACGTCACCGCTATAAATAGACACTCGCTTACAGTGGCGGCGACGGCGGGCGTCCCATATTACACTGCCCCCTTCTTAAGACTGTTTCGTCCCGGAACAGTTCGTGATGGCGCAATCCGTTTGTTACCCTTGGCGTTTTTTAGAAGTCTTAAAGACGTGGCAATCGATGTTCAGTTTGAGTTATTATCTTTGGCCGCGAAGCGTTGTCGGTAAAATAACATCTTAGTCTTGAGACTATCCATATTCTTTCAGATGTTTTTCCAAGATTTGTGTTCAACCGGTCGAATAGATCGTCACCTAGTGCTTCATTCTCCATGAACAGCTGTAGATTCTTGAAAACGCGCTTTTCTTGTGGAACCTCCTTGTAACACCGGATAGTGTCTTTTCCGAGGAATCAAACACGACGACATAATACTTCTCATTCTCCTGTTCGTGTAACTCTATATGCTCCATTCTCAGTGAGCAACAACCCACAGTATCTGCCTAGTCTTCCTTTTTCACTACAAGCCCTGAGCGTCAACTCAACAATGAAGTACGACGCCTCTGCCTTCTGTCTAATCCATTTCTCCTAGCTCTTCAAGTCTTCCTTGTACCTTCTTCCGGCTCCTACCGAAACGTACGGCTATTTTGCAGGCAGCTTCATACTACTGCCAAGCCTTTTTGCCTATGTTATACATCACTTGTTGTTTTCAGTCCAGGAAGCGAGCCAAGTACTGACGATGGGATCGTGGCGGTTTTCATTCCATTTCTGGCCAGGAGATACTTCAAGCTACCGATCTTCTCTTTAAGCCCATCAATGATACAAAACCCATATTCATTTTGTAGCTCTTCATTCTTCATCTCCAACTCAAAATTCTCTTCATTGGTCCTGTTCCCATTCTCCTCTGGAACTTCCCTGAAGAACGTGTGCATCTACTTGAAGTTGCACTTCTTCAGATCAGTGATGGTGGATCTCTCTTTCTCTGTCATGCACTTGCGCCAGTTCTTGAAGATGATGTTAAATACGTCCTTGGTTGTATGGTCGAGCGTCGTAGCGTATAAAACCAACGACTTCTTCAGTGTCTTGACAAGCGCATTCTTCCTCCCACCATTTCCACACGTCCTGTTCTTCTTGGACTTCTTCTTCTTGACTTTCTTCTTTGCGATGAGAGATAATGTCATCGTCGTCATCTGTTTCGAGTTTTCATTTTTTTGCACTCGATCTGTCCACACGCGTCTTCTTCGCTGTCTTCTGACTTAGTTTTGAAATTACTTAGATTGTGATTGCAGATGCACGTCTGGGACTATTCATGTCTGGTTGGCTTCTCTCTTCTTCTTATTCTTCTTCCTCTTCTTCTTCGTCTTCAGGGATCTTCTTGACCTCCGGCTGATCTTCAATGTTCATACTCTTTCTTTATGTCTAGAATTTCGTCTTAAATTTCTTCTTTAGTCTCTTACTTTACACGCTCTCGTTCTCTCTTCCTTTTCCTCTTTCGTTTTCTTTTGTAACAGCGGAGCTTCTTTCTTCTAATAAAGACTGTGCCTGTAGTTCGTCGCACCTTCTGTTCTGTGGCTTTGGTGTTCTTATTTCTCTCAGCAGAATTATTTCGCACTAGCAATAGGTTGCGTGAAGCTTGTTTGGCAGCTTCATGATTGAATACGTATGATATTTCGTCATCAATTGTTTTTGACTGAGCTAAGTGCAGTGCTTGCTGAGTTTTATTGTCTCGAACTGCGTAGATGAGTGCTTGCGTGCCCAGGCACTCCAACTCGCTATCAAGAGCCGCAGGATGTGCGAGATAAATCACGCGCACTACGTCGACCCCAAACTCCCAAAGTCCATCCTCAGTTCTTCTAGAAGTCTTCTCCACTTTCCGATCCAACATTTGCTCCATAATTCTTGAATTCTCTTCGATTTTTCTGGAACTCTCATTCAATTCCCGTTCCAGTGTTTTAGAATGTTCCATTACTTTTTCTTCCAGTGCACCGGAATTTTCCTCCGCTATTCTAGAACTATCCTCGAATTCCTTTCCCAATGTTCTAGAATGTTCCAATAATTCTTCCACCGGTGCGCCGGGATTTTCTTCCAAACTTCTAGAACTTTCCTCTAATCTTCGCTCAAAACTTCTGGAACTTTCTTGTCTTAATTTTCTACAAAATTCTATTAATTCTCTAAAATTTTCTTCTTCTTTTTGATTTAATTTTATAAAATGATCTATAAGTATACAAATCTCGGATGGCTCAAATAAAAAATCTTCAGGATTTTCACCGGAATCGATTAATGCTTGTCTCAATCTTTCTTGAAGCTCTGATTTCTTTCCTGTTGTTTCCAAATCTCGTTCTTCCAGTTCTCTCTTGAGATCACTTACTTTCAATTCACTTAATTTTAGTTTCGCCATTTTACTTATTTTTAATTACACTTCACAATTAATTAACCCCACACCTGACACCAATTGTAACGTTTTTAATTTATCTGGGTGAAGTGTAAATATAAGACAATTATTATTAATTAAAATTAAGTGTTTATTAAACTATAATGAAAGTTACTATTACTAATATTAAACAATTATTAAAAACTAATTAAGATTAAAACTATAATTAGCTATATAACACTAACACTATTTATTTAACCAATTAACACTATTTATTTCCACGATATTATTAACTATTTATTTCACTATGCGTTCCAATCTTAGACTGCCGGTTTGTAGCAGATTCTTGTAGACTGTTTACGCGATATTCATATCACTATATTTATGTCACTATATACTTATATCATGTTCAACTGTCCGCCTACCGACCTCCACAGCGTCTATATACTCAACTAACTCAACAGCGTCTGTATATTCAACTGCTCGGACAGAAGTCACACCTTTCACCTCACTATCTGTCTATTTATGTAACTCTCTCACTCCTTCCACAGCCTCCGTATCACCGACTTTCCGTATGCCACAATTCTTCAACACCAATGCCGAGTATTAGCTTCCACTTGCCGTTACTGTCCCCATATACCTAGCTTCCCAATACTCTTCAACACTTCCGAGTATTCTCTTTAATAGCTATCCCGGTATACCAGTAACTTTCCGACTCGCCGTTACTGTTCTTGCACACTACAGCTTCTCATACTCGTCAACACTACCGAGTATTTACATCCACAGCTATCCCAATATACCAGTAACTTCCCGAGTACCTACTCGACACCAACTGCATACGCTCACTATGATACTGCTGTGCTTCTCAAACTCACTAACACTATATGAACATCTCTACGTCTCTCCATGTAACTAACTAACTAACCGCACTAATGTAAGTGTCTGTCCGTCTTCACTAATGGAACTGCACTATGTAAGTCAACCCCCGATCACACAACAAATGTGTGATCAGGGACTCCACTAAACTAACTCTCGAGCATAGATACGTCCCTTATATACAGCTCCCATTATTTTCTAGAACAGTCTAGAATATTCGAACACGTAATAACAATGAACACAAAAGGTTCAGGCGACCGGAAGTAATTAAACACGTCGCGACCAGTCTGTTTACATCGGCCGGCTACTAGCGCGATTACGTCACCGCTATAAATAGACACTCGCTTACAGTGGCGGCGACGACGGGCGTCCCATATTACAATATATATATATATATATATATATATATATATATATATATATATATATATATATATATATATATATATATATATGTATATATATATATATATATATATATATATATATATATATATATATATATATATATATATATATATATAGTGTGTCTGATAGGAGATTAACATGGGAAATCAGTTTTTTGAAATTTTCTGCTCGCCTAATTATTTTAAGCAAAAACGCGTCAAATAGAAGTTTTAGAGCATAAAATTTTGCATCTAAATCAATACACAGAATTACCTTTCCATGCATTGTAACGACAAAAATTAAATATGAAAATATCGAAAATTACGTTGAAAATATCGACAGCCATGGAATTGAACAAAAAATAAATAAATGCTTGACGTTTTATCTGTGACAACGTAAGTTAACTTATTTGATGTTTCTGACAATTTGTCTCTAGTTTTATTGTCTGAAATGACTAAAAAATTAACATTTATACGAATGAAGAGCCAAATTCGTGACAAAATTTGAAAAGACTGCTAATGTGTCTTCAAAAAATACACGTGAGCCGCGTAATCAGAATATAGGACGCGCAGAATAAGTTGGAATACATAACAGCATCATACATAATTTTGTTACAGAATGTTGAATTTTTATTCATATTATTTAAACAAAACTGTATTTTCTTATCTTTATTTTAATTTTATATTTCTATTATTGCCATAATTAACGATATTTGTTCAAATAAAATTGTCAGAAACGTCAAATAAGTTAACTTACGTTGTGACAGATCACGTGACAGATAAAACGTCAAGCATTTATTTATATTTTGTTCAATTCCATGGCTGTCGATATTTTTAACGTAATTTTCAACATTTTTATAATTAATTTTTGTTGTTATAAAGCATGTAAAGGTAATTCTGTTTATTGTTTTAGATGAATTTTATACCCTAAAACTTTTATTTGACGCATTTTTGCTTAAAATAATTAGGCGAGCAGGAAATTGCAAAAAACTGCTTTCCCATGTTAATCTCGTATGTACACCTTTAAAATAGACACACGGTATATATTAATGGTTGTTTGAATTTGATTTTTATTAAAAGAATATTGACAATTAAATATTCGGCCAAAACTCTATAAGCAATAGACATTACTAAATACAAGAGTAGATGACTTTAAAATATGTTTTTAACTATGAGACGAATATTTTGTAATTAATAGTATGCTTTAGAATTTATCTCTTCTTATATTTGTTAGTTTTGTATGAACCTATGATTTTAAAATGGCGCGAGATGCAGCAACTCTGCCGAAAGTGAAATAGGTAATTGAAAAATGTTTTTTGTTGAAAAGAAATGTGGAAAATTACCAACGACTTAGAAATGTTAAAATCAACAGTGATTTATAATATAAACACTTATGATAAAAACAGTAACACTCTTATTAATGGAAAAATCCAAGATATCTGATTTTTGTATCAAATCATTAGAAAAGAGTACTGGTTAAAAATGGTAAAAATAGAACCGGCGGAGTACAGCAAAGAAAATAATGGCAGAGTGGAATAAGTCTACAAAATCTATATTTTCCAGAGAAACTTGTAGAAAACGGATTCATAAACAGGGTCTAACTTTTTATAAGGTAATCTATTAATTTCAAATAATAGAAAAAGTGATTCACAGAAAAATCAGAATTTCCATAAGTACTGTTTAAAACGTACCATTAAGTTTCGTGCGAGTTTTATGTTTTGGAGCTGTATGTACGTAAGAGTAATGGGGAAAATTTAGTTTAAAACATATGACATGACAGTATTGAATTGGCCTTCTAGGTATCCGGACTTATATGCGTTTGAAACTGTAGCGCAAAATGAAACAAAAATTGAGGAACAACGCACAGAGAACGCTGGAAGGTTTGAAGGCCTAAATGAAGAAGTATGGAAGTCATCATCAATAGAACAGTGCCAGGTTCTAGTAAATTCCTTTTCTAAGAGAATTGAGACAATAATTAAAGCAAAAGGTAATGTTATGCCATATTAAATAAATAAATTTGCAATGAAAATCAACTTAAGCATCTACAAATATTTTATGTTGCTACATCGTCATATAAAAGTTAAATTAATTGTAAATCTATAATGGAAGTTACGAATTTAATAAAAAATATAATTAGCGAATAACAATATACTAAAAACTTATTTTAGTAGAAACTGTAAAATGGCCAAACATTAGTTGTTAGGGCTCGTAATAATAAATTGTTTGCATAATCGGAATCTGTCAAAAAAAATTCATGTATGTGGTTATGTCGCTGTCATTTTGTTAATACGGCCCAGTAATTTCACTTCCGAATAAAGTTTCGAATAAGTATTCGCTAATTAAATTTATTCTATATATTTATCCACCGAATAATTCCATTGCGTCTTTTCGCACATTTTACACAAACAAAAAGCTATCTGTCGAATAACTTTAACGTTTGTGAATTGGAAGCCCTGTAGAGTGAATTTGTGACTAGAGAAAATTTTGTTTGACATCTTTAATGTCATGTATATTCTTCTGCATTTTTAGCCCAGGCAGGCTGTAATTTAACAAGTAAACTATCTAATGCAGCAATCATGTGGTAAACGAGATATGTATATTGTAAAATTGTCTTTATATTTTTTGTATATTTCTTTCAGTTAGAAGTAAATGTTTGTCATTGTAGTGAACAAAAGAATCCAAAATTTTTAAATATTTTGCCAGCATCAAATTACAGGATCTTTATAATGATTTACTTATTCACTGTTTGAGAAATATATAATATATACTAATAAATTATTTTTTCTGCAGTCTATATACAAAGTAGCCATTTGCGCTCTCTTTTTTCAACGCAAAATGTCACTTTGCCGCTCTTGCGCCACAAAGTAGAAAAAACGCTCGCTGTCCAAATTTCTAACTATACAATGTTGAGAAATGTCACTTGTCTACATTCTTAATAGAATCGTTTAGTCAGGAACTAAGGGCACTGTAGTTACACATTTACCACTTTCACAAATCAATCTGACATAACTGCGCTGTCGGTATATTACATAACCAAACAAAATGCCGTACTGCTGTGAAAATAAAATTGGGCATTTAATTACAAAAACGAAAGTATAAAATGCTTAGATTAGATTGAAGCAATAGCTCAAGAAGAATGGAAAATAACGATAAATTAAAATTAAATATAAAATAAATTGTGTGAACATAGTTGTGCTGGCACCTGCAAAAGTTTGGCGTGAACGCTTCCAATGGACATCCACTTTTCACTACCACTGCACTAGTTTAACGTACTTGAAACAAATAAATTATACAAAAAACTATATTCATTACAAAATTGGCATTAATTTTTTTAAAAAACGAAAACTTAAACAATATCTTAAAGTCATATTTGAATCCTTTCCTATCTTCCCTGCAAAACTATTGCGTAGTACTGTAAGTATAAAGTACACATTTTATTATATTTTGTCATGGTGGAGGACTGTAGAAAAAATCTTGTGTGTGTGAGTGTGTGTGTATGTGTGTGTGTTTGAGCGCAAATGGACATTGTCGATATCGAGAGAATGCCGCGCTCCTGTGTATGTGATTACGTAGCTGTCTGATGTTGTGTGTTCGATTTCTCACGTTATTTATTAATTCATAGTTCTATTTGTTAATAAATCTGGACTATGTGCAAATGTAATGAACTTACGAATAAACTGGTTATTGGCTTCCCAACTACCGAATAATTTATTCCGCGAATAATAGATGTTTTTCTTTGGAATAAATTTATTTGAAAATTAAAAGACACCAAAAATATTTATCCGAAGCATAAATTTATCTAAACCTTTATTCGCAAAAATTAAATGAAATTTACAAATGAAATTAATATAAAATTGCGTTACTATTTGCTAAGTGTCGTTCTCCAACTGGGTGCTTTAATCCTCTTAATGAACTCATTTAACCAATTATAATCATTGGGATTATTGTTGCTTCACCCCTTCCACCAAAAATTGTTGACTAGATGACTCCTTACTTAATAAATATTAACAAATGAAAATATTTGAGATATAAATTTCGGAAATCATTAGGAATATCACCCTTTCTTAATAAATAATAACCTATGAAAATATTAGAGACTTACAAGTATTACAATAAGAAGGTATTTCATCCCTTTTTTAAATATTAACCTATGTAAACAATTGATATGAAATATAAGTACAAGCGGTGAGATTCCACAAAAATTATTGAACTAACACGCCACTGTCTGGACGATATATCTTAAAATAGAAAGAGAGGGAAATACCACCAACGATAAAGAGGGAGGTACTACCAAGACAGTTCGCTGGTGACTACTTTTTGTCAGCCATGTTGTTTTATTCCGACGTATTCAGCTGGTCTGGATATCATGAATATGGTATTCAGTCGGAACAAGACAACATGGCTGACAAAAGTAGTGGGCATTATCATACTTATTTAGCATGAATTGCAACTTTACATACTAATGGGACACTAAGTCTATTCTGTTAGCCACGCCACTGTTTGTTGATGGGCGTGTCTAAAATATTCTGGCGCACACAAACGATGTCGTCGTGGACATATTTATGCAGCGAACGAACTTTACCTCAAAGATATTGCAACGAAAGATTTTTACGGAATCCTGTCCGGAACAATGCGCTGAACAACATATCAAAAGTTTTCAGAAATTGGAGCATGAGAACCTTCCGCCACTTGGGAAAAATTGCGGCATATTAAGGATTTTGACCATTTTCTCGAAAACAATTGCCCGTATCAAAATTTTACAATACAAAATAAAGTTCAGCATTCGTTACAAAAAAAAAAACGATTCTAACAAATTTACCTAGGATGAACTGTCAAAGAGTTACGATAAAAAATATTTAACCAAAAAAATTAAATTACTCATAAAATAAACAATATTCTGTATTTAAGATTTGGTCTAACAAGTTTTAAGCTGCATTCACAAATGAAAATTAGGTTTATGGTTTTTGTTTAGGTTTAATTAAATCATTCATAAATGTAAGTTTAAATTACCAGAAAATTAGTTTTGATATGTACAGACATTTGTGTAATTTTTTCAAAAATAAGTTTAAAATATCGGTAGAGCAGTACTCAACAAGACACCTGTGCGCCGTGAAACTGTCATTTGCTTGGCATTATTCGTTATATTTCAGCAATTAAGTTATGACAGTCTTCATGTTCTTCTCGCATTTGTTAATAAATAAAGATGGGTGTATATATCTATATCATTTCAGACTCGTTCTTATTGGTAAAGTTTGTGACGTCAAACTAAATCATAAACCTAAAGTTTGGACCTTGCAATGTTTAGCTTTATGATTTTGATTTAGAGACCCTAAATTCTGAAGTGTGAATGGAGTCATTACATAATATGCGGCTAAAGTCTATAAATCTAAAGTATAAACCACAAATCTAAACCTAAATTTCATTTGTGAATGCACCTTTACTGTTTGTAACTGTTTAAAATTCGTCGTGGCATCGAAAAAAGTAAAACAGCAATGATTTTTTTAGTTATTTACGTTATAAGGTTGGGAAGTGAGCTATTAGGATACGAATGACAAGGTAATAGATGAGGAGACGAAGGAGCCGAGTCTGGAATTTCGAAATGAGTACCATAGTACCAGACCACTTCACGGCCGTATGACGTACAACATTTTATTTCATACTGTTTACGTGTTTTAAGAAAATTGTATTAATTGAAAACATGTCTATTTGATAACACCTCATATTTGAATTTGAGACATTTGGGTGTATTTGTTTTATTCGTATTGTTTGTCTTGATTGTCAAAAATGACAGTTGCATATTCTTTTGGTGATTTTGTGATTTGTCGAGTGGAAATTCTTCAAAATGTGGTGAGGCTACGGGGAAGCTTATTCCCATCAGATTGTCGAAAAAGAATATCGGTCATTTTGTGATTGACGAAAAGTATACAATTATTCTTTACTCTTTACAAGTGCTCCAGCTACATCAAGAAGTTTCCACCGCCCACAGCAACTACCGATGGGGCATATCAGTGTTTAGAATTGGTGAAAATTCCAATTAAAATAAAATAGAAAATATATCATCACGGCATATTACCCATTGCTTGGTGTGCCAATCTGCTTTGGATGCATATATCGGTAAAGATGATGACATATTTGTACCGTGCGGGCGTTTATCAGGCGTTACCTCACGGGCACTCATTACTGGCGTGGAGAGTGCACCACAGGGGTCAATTTTGTGCCATATAAAATTCTAATTGCTCCATATTAATCGTTCATAATTTTTTAATTGTGTTATTCAAAATAAATTTGTCAGAAATTGAGTTCCTTGGTTTTTTTTCTTGTTAAAAATAAACGGTGCCCAAAATGTTTCCAGGCAACACTTCCCGGCCCCGGTACTGTAATATTCCATTTCCCGTACTCAAATTAGCAACGTAAAGTAGTACACAGTGTGAAATAATAATACATTATGTGGCAAGTGTGTGAAGCTGAAATTTTTACATGAGGGTGGAAACCCGAATGTAAAATAGGCTTCACACACGTGTTACATACTATACTTTTTCGGCGACCTTACAATAAAATATAATTTTTTCTTCACGGTCACTCTTTTAACGTAAAACCTTTGCATTATCGACTTGTGTAACCTACTAACGTTACGGGGGTTTAACAGCTTTAAATAAAATAAATAAATAATATAGGCAAAATAGTATTAAAATATTAAAAGGAAATATAATAATTTTATATTTTATAAGTGACATAACCTGTAAAATCATGAAATTTTTATTAGATTGCTTAGAAATTTTTTATTTATAGCATTTGAATGCTAACTGGACTTAGATTTATATTTGACACAAAGCTGTAAATTTTTTATAATTTAATAACATATTTCTCCGGACCATTTACCAGTACATGATTTACGTATATATATATATATATATATATATATATATATATATATATATATATATATATATATATATATATATATATATATATATATATTATATTCACCGCTCTCCGACAAAATTTCATTTTTTCATTCACCACTCTGAATTTGTGAAAAATAAGATATGCGGTTTGAAATTTTGAACTCAGCATGAAATTCTCTTTCATATCATATATTATATGGATAGGATTCCGTAAAAAAGGAGGTTGGCGGTATTTTTTCAGTATATTTTCTGAACTATGAGTCATTTTCCGGTAAAAATAGAGGTCTCAGTCCACGCCAGTCCTGAGGTATAGCATTTAGAAACTGTAGGATTATAACAACGCATAGCATGCTTTGTAGTTCTGCAGAGTTTTCTCTTCCTTTACGGAGGTAATACTTACTTGCCAATATGCAGCGAATAGTATAGTATCAAACATTAAATATCCTAAATCATTGTAATTGTGAGTGAACAAGAATATACCTTCTAGACAAAAGGTCAAAAACATAAATAAGACCATGATAAAGCCAAGAACAATTTTTAGTTTCGTTCTTATTCTTGGGTTATACCCAGTATAATTCATGCGATGAAGATGGTAGTTTATTATAGACATTGGAGTTAGTTCCTACGGTGAAAAAATAATTAATTAGTTATTTACCTTAGCTACTGATAATAACGATTTATGGCAGTATTCTTTACACAACTGTAAGTCTTTAGGGCTGGTTTATGAATTTAATTTACGAATTTAGATTTTAAAGAACATCTAATTATTTTTAAAAATTAAATATTTAAAAGACATACATTTTTTGCAACAGCCTTATTAAATGTAGCGACCGTGGGCGTGGGGTAAAACTTCATCATGTTTACATGATAAATCGTGTGAATGTTTGCCTTTAAGCCGGACGCAACACATGTGAATAATATCTTCTTTTCTAATATTATTTGTTTTTAATAAAGGTTAGAAGGTGATATTTGTTTGTTATTAATAACGGAGGATAAACAGAAAACTGTCCACTCTAAATTTCGATTTGTTTTAGCTCCCTGAATCAAATCCTAAGAGCACAAGCGTCACTTTTTTGAGATATTCTGTATTTATAAAATAATATTCTTACGGGTTCTGCTGCCATTTTACGATGTTGACTCAGTTTTCGTGGTACAAACTAAATTAAAATCGAATTGAAAAACATATTTTACTTCACTCATTCACATGTGTTTGTTCTCTCATTAATTACACAATAAATGAAATAGATAAATAAAAGTTTTAATTACTCTTTCTTGTCTTAATTTACTTATTTATGAAGAATGGTGAGAAAAGTTTTTCAGTTGCAACAAATATTTTATACTACAATTAGGGCGGTTATAAGGAAGCATAATAAATTAGATTTTAAACAAAGAAAATTTTGTAGTCTTTATATACCGGGTGTCTACTTTTATTTTGACCTATAGGAAATACAATGTTAACTTTTTATTTTGCTCTAAGTTTTGACTTATTGGTTTTACAGTGAAAGTGTAAATACAAAACGTTCTGTTCACGAAATAAATGTAAATTTAAATTGACATTTCTAACCTGTTTACAGAGATTGCGCTATCGAATTTCCAGCAAAATACCATTTTACTCACTAAACATTTTCATTTAATAACTAAATCAAGGTATAACAATAATTTCATAATTAAATAACAGTTGACAGTTTGAAGTATAACATGGACAAAACAAACATTGTTCTCATGGCACTCTGTAAACAGGTTAAATATGTAAATTTTAAGTTACGTGTATTTCGTTAACAGAACGTTTAATATTAATAAATAAACGTCTCGTTGAATGCAGTTTTTAATTCTGAACATCTTTTGAATTTGCAGTTTCACTGTAATATCAATAGGTCAAAATTTAGTGCGAAATAAAAAATTAACATTGTATTTCCTATAGAACAACAAAAAAGTAGACACCCGGATATACCGAGTGCCTAGTTATATCCCGAACATCGGAAATTCGATGCTAAATTTTAATTTAGCGATATCTCTTTAACTAATTTTAGAAAATAGTGTAATGAAGAAAAATGTTCAGAATGAAAATGTGCATCGATGAGTACTAAGTTCGTTGTTCATTTGTTTATTATATACAGTGGCGTATTTACGATTTTCTTCTGGGAGAGGTCCAAAATTATGGTGAGGGAAGGAATTCAGAAAAAAAGGCGCCGCAGACGAAAAGTATTTTTTTTCACTCAAGGTCAAATGCCTTATAATTGAACATTACATATTTTCATGTAATGAGATGCTGCATCTTTTCCTCCTTTTATATACAAAAATAAATTACCAGATCACACAACATTTTAGAAAAGAGAATATATTTAACGGATTGTTGACTTGGATAAACACAGCACAATATGGCGTTACTATTATACAGGGCCTACGTCTTATTACATTACAAGAAAAATGCTAGACAGGTTATGTTTATGTTCGATGTATCCAGTAGAAACAAATGTATTATCTATCATTTAAATTTTCTATTCAATGTCTACTATTATTAGTAGTGAAAAATTTAAACACGATGTTAAAATTAACATGACGATTTACAGATTACACACCAAACATTTAATCTGGCTTGCAGCAATGTACAGAAGATGTCGTGAACCCACTTACAAAATTTGATTGTATTCACGTACGCTCACGGCCAGGGTCTCTATCTTTTATCCTTTATGCACTCATTGCATTTTGCATTTGAAGCATGCCTCAAACAGCTCCTTGTCTAGTGTACGTATTGCTTACCGGAATGAAAGCTTTATCGAAAACATTAGGTATTATACTATTCTTCGAGAGGCAAGCGTTACGGGGTGTAAATTAGGTGAACTGCATTACAAATTAGTTATGGTGGTGGCTTAACTTGTTCTTTTGATATTTATAAAGACTGGCATTAACGGAATAAGTTGTGTTTTCTAAACAGCGCCATGATGTAGTAGCGCTTTAACGTACAACTACTTTCCTGTATATATACAAATATGCCGAATAGATGGCGAAATAAGGTTCTGATCCATACTAACATAACGGTATTTTTCGTTGTCTACCTGGAAGGCGACAGAGCGAAGCCGACCGCTAATTTTTACAAATTTCGTCCAAAGTCCTTCTTGGTCAGATGGTGGCCAGATTTTCAATTTACAAAGAAAATAGCTATTTTGAAGAAAAAATTATTAATTTCTTTATAAATTATGGAAGTAGGTGTATTAACACGTCCTAATGCTGTATTCTTAAATATTAAATGATATGGTATGAGAAATGATAATAAAAATAAAATTACTGAATAGAAATTATTGTAAATTATTAAATTTTTATTTACAATTTAAAAAGAAGATGAAAAGAACAACAAAACTAACGTTCTTCATTCTACAGCGCAGTTACAAAAATAATAAAAAGTCGGGATATCATGATTTCAATTTCTTAATTCAATGTAAATATAAATAGATATTATTCCTCAAATAAATAAACATACAAAATACAAATGATTCAATTAAATGATTCTTCGTTAAAATTTCTGTATTTGAAGAGATAGAGAGAAGGTTAATCAAACAAAGTAGTATTATTTAATCCAGCCATATTAATGAAAAATAAATAAAAACAATTGAACTTAAAACACATAGTAATTTATAAAAATAATATTCTATTCGCGACTCTTCTACTATATGGACACTCAGATCTTGGTTATTTTTTCCCTTATAAAAAATTATCTTATAATTTATATGTATTGATGTAGTGACAATTGAAATAATTGGAAACAAATATAGAAAAATCTACAATAATTGTATTAACATAAAAAACAGTCAAAATGAACCTGGAATGACTGCAAAATTGTAATAAAAATATTTTTAAATCAAACAATTTCTTACACTGTCCTTGAGGTACATAAAATTCTATAAGGTACCATTGCCGCCCTGGGTCAACTAAATATTTGCAAGAAAGATTTTTGCCATTTAGTAGTATTTATATTTGCAAATGTAAATATATTATTTTTAAATTAATAATTTTATACATATTATTATTATTATACGTGCCTTATAATCAAAAGAGTTTTATAAATTTTTAAGAACAAGAAACATTAATAGTATATTCCGTAACTTAACCGCGGTGACCAAGGTTCTGGTTATGCGTTCCGTAATGTAACCAAAACATAATTTCAGGGTCGCGGTTCAATTTCGGAATGTGGTTCCTGAAAGTTTTGGTTACTTTTTCGTGACCACGGCGACCACAAATTTTTTGCGGTTGTTGTGGTCATATTCTTATTTCTTATAATATAATAAAGAATATTGTATAAACATATAATTACTATATACTATATACTGATATGTATAATATTTACGTTAGTATGACAATAGACAAAAGTTATGTTGTCACTTATTTCTAATGACGCGGTGGTTCCCTGCTTTACCGACACAAATTAACCAAGATGTTCCGAATCACAACCACTTTTCAGTGACCATAACCTGACCACTTGAACCATAACCATGGTCGTGGTTAAGTTACGGAATATACTATTAAAATGCTTATATTTTATATATTACAAACAATAATATAAAACGGTTAATTCAGGAAGCCTTAACTTTTACGTGGATAAATAAACCAATATCAATTTGAAAGTCATTTGTCGGTATTAACAGACTATAGTTTTGGACAACCAATGCATTGTGAATTTTTTATAATTTTTAGAAACGCGAGAACAAAGGGCCAGTAAACCATTTTACTTTATTACACTTATAATCCTATCCCCACGCAAAAATACAAAGTTAAGAAAGGGATAGATGCGGCAGGTATAGACAAATCGGGTCTTTCATATGCCAATGAGATTTCAAATTTATTTCTATTTTTAGTCACATTCATTACTTATGTAACAAAATAAAATATTTCTCTTTTTTGCCAATTAAAAATTAAAGATCAAGAATTAAACATTCTAATGTTCGTATATGTACAAAATTATGATTCTGTACAATTGTTGCGATTTCTACGCCCACATGACTTTAAAAACCTCTGAAATAATATAAATATAATAATTTTTACAATTATATTAGTTTATATGTAGAATACATATATTATTTAGATTAATAATATAAAAAGTATTTCGTATGTTGCAATATAAATCAATCTTGTATTACAAGTATTATATTTTGTCATTTTAAATTCGCCACGCTTTACTCTGTAATACCGACACAAGAGAATAGGATAGACACCTATAGAACTATTTTACCAAAATTTTTGCTACTGGCGCAAATTATTTCACCTAATATATTGTTACCTTTTTCTCAAAATCTATAAATAATAAAGTTCAAATTTAGTATTAGTAACATATTTGACATACTTTATGGTTTGAAATGAATTTGGCTCGATTTTATCATTCAATTCGAGAAATAATTTTTTTATTATGGTCAACAATGACGTAAAAAAACTAAAAATTATTTCATTTTACAAACAAAAAAATATGTATCTTAATTATATGTTTGACAGAAATATCATTTCAAAGAAAAGAGAAAATGATGACAAAAAAAATACACTGTTTTGCGTATGGGACTCGCAATACGTTAACGCACCCTTAACGGAATAAGTTTAAATTTCAATTACATAAAATTATTAATTTGTTAAAATAATATTAATAGTTATTTCTTGTCTGGTGAGGCTCTGCCTGACCTGCCACCTGCCTACCCAGACAAGTATCCACTGGAGGGGTCCGAATAAAAAATATTTTATCAAAGCTAATATCAGTAATTTTCTTTTCGGCATCATCAACATATTTACTATTACCGCTAGCAGATTCAGATACATTGTTGTCTGGTGTTGCTTTATTCTCTAAATGTGTATCATTTGATAATTTTAGTATTTTGTCATTTGTTTTAAAATAAGTAAAAATATTTGTTTGTTTCTTCACTTATAGTTACAGTACAGTAATAAACTGAAGACTGAAACTGTGAAACTAAAAGCTTATCAAATACCGTCCTTCACGTTAGGCGTTGACTGAGCAACTGAGCTAATCGTATCGTAATCGGTATATTTCGGAAAGTCTCGTGAGTCCAGTCATTCTTATTCCTTTCTTCAGTTCTCTAAACTGTCAATTCCTATAAATTATGGGGTATTATAGGGTAACCGAATTAGTATATTATATACGATGTAGTTAAAGGTTAAAGTGCATACAATGTAAAATTACTAATTACATATTTTGAAAAATGAGTGAACTTTAAAATTGAAAATAAAAAATATTTTTCTGGGGGAGGGGTCCGGACCCCGTAAATAAGCCACTGATTATGTACGAGTTAGAAGCAAAAGAAATTACTCGATTTAAGGTAATTATCAGAGTGCCACAAAAAATTAAACAATAATTTTTGTTTGTTATTTCTGATATATCTAACAGATTTATGGGGTCTCGTGGCCGCGTGCCTGAGTGTCAGGTCGCGAATCTGGGGAACCGGGTTCGATCCCGACCGACGCCAAATATTTCCAATTTTAAATGGCACAAAAATGACCCCTGTGGTGCACCGCAGGTAAATACAATTATTTTCTAAAATTAAATTAGTGTACCATGTAAATCTACTATTTTCGTGACGTCATTATACGTCATTATCTAGTTACAAAGTTTGATGACGTGACTCCTCTGCCTAAAAATTTTTACTATATGAATACTATAACAATTATTACTAGACATAGCAGTAATAATTTATAATAATAATAATAATCATATCTTGTAATAATTGTTTATATACATTCATCTTTTCTACAAATACTATATATAAACATTATTCATTAAAATATTTAATGGAGTACATTTGTTTCTTTTACATAAATATATCATCACGGCATATTTCCCCAATGCTGGGTGAGCCAATCTGCGTTGTATATAGATTTCGGTAATGATGAAATATTTGTACCATCCGGGCGCTTATCAAGCGTCATCTATCGGGCACTCGCTGCTGTTGTGGAGAGTGCACCACAGCGATCAATATTGCGCCATTTAAAAGTTGAAATAAATTTTGGCGTCGGTCGGGAACGAATCCGGATTCCCGAATTAGCGACCAGACACTCAAGCACATGGCCACGAGACCCCCATCCCCATAATATGTTTTTAACATAAATATATGTATTTTTTAAATATTATAGGTAATGACTGACACGTATTTAATAGAGATAACTTAAATTTTCTTAAATACATGTTTAAACTTTCATCAATTAAGTTCTATAAATTTATGTTTTTTTTTTTATAAAGACATTATTTGTGATGTAGTGCAGAATCAGGTACTACTGCGACAAACATATGTTCATAGAAATTATTTTAACTCTTAGCAAATTAATCATAGAAACAAATATTTATTTATAAATATATATTGCTTATAAATGTATATCAACAAATACAAGTTAGCCCAGATTATGGCTAACTTTACAAAATTAAGGGGATATACAGGTAGGACTACGACAAATACATATATGTTAATAGAAATTATTTTGACTCTCACCAAAAAACATAGAAAATAAAATACACGTTTACATTTATATCAACAAATAAAACACACATATGTTAATAGATTTAATTTTTAATTATTTTCAACAAAATTGAGCTTTGTAAATTAATTGCTTTATCAGAACCCTACAAACTACATTCTACCATAATGTGTAGACATTAATCAATCAGTATAAATCATATTTGTTTGAATTACCACTTAGTAATCGATTAAAACAATATTATTTGAGAAGGAATCAATATCGAATATATTTCAACTAATATAGAGCTTTGTAAATTAATTACCGTAGCAGAACCAAACGAACTACTTTCTTCCATAATGTTTTACAATAATCAACCAGTATTAACAATATTTGTCTTAATTACCATTTAGTAACCGATTAAAACAATATTATTTGGGAATGAATCAACATACCATACTTTTCATCAAAAATTGAGCTTTGTAAATTAATTGTTTTAGCAGAACACTAAAAACTACATTCTATCATAATGTTTAGACAATAATCAACCAGTATACACCATATTTGTTTTAATTACCACTTAATAAATTTATACAATTTGAAATATATAATGGCGATACAGGATTAAAAAAAAATATAATGCATATTTAAAAGAATAATATTTATTGTTTAAAAAATAATAAAGTAGATAAATGGTATTTACAAACTATACAATTAAAAATTATGAGACTCTTCCCATTTTGTATATAAAGGTATTTCGGGAATTATTTTATAAGTCGTATTGTGGTATTATTGAGATCATCGTACTCATACCATTCTTGTCCTCAAAGGCACATATCGATGTGTAATGAACGATGTTGTCTATTTCACTTTGCCTTGTAGGTTTATTTGATCCTTTATAATTGATGGCACCTAATAAAATGTAATCGCCATTTCGAATAGGATTTTTACATTTTTCGGTAATTTATGTAGGGCTATTGGCTACACAACGTTAAATGATCCGTTGTAGTTACTTTGAATACAACAATATCACCTGTATGGAAATTATATTATGGAATTAATACTTTCATAATTAATAGTTATTTAAGTATCAAGTGTGTTAATGAGGGCGTTAATTTTGAGATCATTAATAGTCAATTAGTTAGTAAATAATAGTTTCTCTGATTAATTTGGCGAGAGTCAAAATAATTTCTACTCACTCATGATTGTCGTAGTCCTGCCAGTATATCCTGTTAATTTTGAAATGCTAGCCATGGTCTACAGGGGCATTATCTGGGGTAAAATGTATTTGTTTATATGAATTAATAAGGTAATATTAGTTCCTCCGATTAATTTGGTGAGAGTCAAAATCATTTCTATTAACATATGTTTGTCGTGGTCATTACCAAAATCTGTGTACAACGCAGACTGGCACACCCAGCATGGGGCAAATATGCTGTGATGATATATTTATATATAGATACAAGTGTACTTCATTAAAAATGATAATGAATAATGTTTATATATATATATATATATATATATATATATATATATATATATATATATATATATATATATATATATTCAAAGTTTGTTAAAATGAAGTAAATTTATATTCATGTGTAACGAATTGATTTTATTCGTTACTCCGTTGTATGTATATATAAATTAACAATAAAAAAAAGCGTAAAATAATAAATGGAAAGTAAAGATGACATGTATATTTTATCAAAATATATAAACAACTGATTGAATATAATCAATAATAATGTTGGTTGGCGTAGTAACGTGGCGGGCTACTCGATCTGTCACAGCTTCTAGTAATTTTTTTAAAAATAAAAACTTTTAAACCAAGACAAATTTTCGCTGCTTCTGACTTTAAACTTATAATATTAACCCTCATCCCCTGATTATTTCAATAAATTTTACATATTTGTATTCAGGGGATCTGTAGTAATTACTGGTGGTAATCATGTTTTATTAGGGTTAAAAGAAAATATAATGTATTTTTATTATTTTAATCATTCATTGTTACAACCAAGTACATATTAAGAATGAAATAATTTTCATCGGATTGATTATGTACATGTTCGTAAAATTAAAATATTGTATTAATCTGCGAAAAGTTCGATGATATTTAGTTTTAGTATCTGTATTTAGAAGAGAGTTATTGAAATGGATAACAATATTTTATAAATAAAAATAATTAGTTTTAAACAATGACAAAAATTGATTACGCAAAACAAAACATTAATATAATAAAAATGCATTATATTTTCCTTTGATCTTAATAAAATATGTGTATGTATTGTGTTTTTACTGTAAAAGTAGGTGTTATAGTTAAAATTCTTATGCTTTTGTGTCATACTGATAATTACTACTTCCATTGAAATTAGTATTATATCATGATAGAAATTTATTTAACTAATTCATCCATATTAATATAATACATAATATCTTTAATATAATTCTTAATTAATCCATAAATAAAGAAATAATAAAAAACTGTCTTGACGGAGTTTCGAAACTCGATTCGAACCCCAACCTCTAAACGTCCTCTCATTCCACAGTCAGCTACGCTAACCATTCACCTACAATGACAATTGCAAATATTTTGATATTACGTAATAAAATATTGAAACAAATACTTATTGACTGATATTTATAATTTTCTTTGATTTACGCAATGACAATAATGTAATTAATATTGAATAAGGTACACGAGGTAATGTACTATTATCATGTTAAATAACATGGCTTAATTTTATGCCGGACACTTTTATTTACAAAAATCAGTTTCCCCATATATATATATATATATATATATATATATATATATATATATATATATATATATATATATATATATATATATAGATAGATAGATAGATAGATAGATATGTGTATGTGTGTGTGTGTGTGTGTGTGTCCTAAAGGTGTACATAGGAGATTAACATGGGAAATCAGTTTTTTGCAAATTCTTGCTCGCTTAATTATTTTAAGGAAAAACGCGTCAAATAAAAGTATATATATATATATATATATATATATATATATATATATATATATATATATATATATATGTCGGAACAGGAGGCTCGAGGGTTTCATTAATTGCTTCAATTTCACCTTCAACTTCTTTATTCATCTTAAATTCCCAAAAAACACTATTTCACACAATATAAAACTAAGGATAATAATAACAACACGAACACGGCACAGATTCGTTGATAAATCCAGAGCACCGACCAAAACACTTCACGTCACTGCTGGACAAAGAATAATAATAATCCTCGTAACCGGATGTCTTCCTCTGTTATAATCCGTCGGTAATTCTGATTCTATCTAGCATCGTAAAGGTCTTACATAAAATCTTTATTTATATAAAATTAATTGCCTACTATGACCTAATACGTGCTAACGAACCTGTCCGCTCTGACATATATATATATATATATATATATATATATATATATATATATATATATATATACCGGGTGGTGCTCGAAATCCGTTACATAGGCATTTAACATGGGAAATAAGAATAATTTGAATATTTGCCTCCCATTAAAACTTATTGCAGAAAAATTTATACACATGTTTGGGAACACTTATTACGTCATATTAATAACAAATTGTTTAAAATTAATTATTTCTAACGTAATTTATTTTGAAAGTTCAATGAACCATATCAAAGATTAATATTAATACTTCGCAGAATTATTTTTATAAAGAAAAAAAAAACAGAATGGATTAACTGATAAATGGCAACAATACCAGAAACTTTTCATGTAACACTTCACGCCACTGCTGGACAAAGAATAATAATAATCTTCGTAACCGGATGTCTTCCTCTGTTATAATCCGTCGGTAATTCTGATTCTATCTAGCATCGTAAAGGTCTTACATAAAATCTTTATTTATATAAAATTAATTGCCTACTATGACCTAATACGTGCTAACGAACCTGTCCGCTCTGACATATATATATATATATATATATATATATATATATATATATATATATATATATATATATATATATATATATATATATACCGGGTGGTGCTCGAAATCCGTTACATAGGCATTTAACATGGGAAATAAGAATAATTTGAATATTTGCCTCCCATTAAAACTTATTGCAGAAAAATTTATACACATGTTTGGGAACACTTATTACGTCATATTAATAACAAATTGTTTAAAATTAATTATTTCTAACGTAATTTATTTTGAAAGTTCAATGAACCATATCAAAGATTAATATTAATACTTCGCAGAATTATTTTTATAAAGAAAAAAAAAAGAATGGATTAACTGATAAAGGGCAACAATACCAGAAACTTTTCATGTAACAATATTAATATGAAAAAACTTAACCTAAAAATCAATTCAAGAATAAACACAAAACTCATATATATTGTTCAAAATGTTAGCGCTATTTTGAATTATGCAAGTATTATGTTTAATTCCTTCTCTTTAATTTTTAATTTCAGCTTTAAATTGAATTACATGATCGTATATGTATTAAATGACTGTTCGTTTGATTATCGGTCAGTTGTGCTAGTGTTTTCGAAGCGACAACGTCTAGTTGGTGCATTTACTTCTTTGTATAACGGTGAGTGCTATGGGTTTGTGGTTATTATGTGTGGTTGCTCTCACGCTGTGGTGTTGAGAAAGAGCTGTTCTGCGGTTCAACTGTTCCCTCGCTTGCGGGCTGAGGAAGAGTCTACAATGCGGCTGGGACTATCTCATTCTCTGCGGAGATGAGACTGAGTGCTCTCCGCTGCGGTGTTGAGAAAGAGCTGTTCTGCGGTTCAGCTGTTCCCTCGCTTGCGGGCTGAGGAAGAGTCTACAGTGCGGCTGGGACTGGTACCTAATCCTATCCTAATCCCAAAAGTTGGGCTCGAGCCTGGAGCATTTACGGGGATCCTAAGTACTCACTGAGAATATACTCATCTATTTTTATCTTTTGCAGACTATTGCGCTCGTGGGGAGTAGTGTGGACCATCCGGGGATTGAGGATTGGAAGATTTATTTATTTATTTATTTATTTGAGATATTTGTAATCGTTTTCTATTATGTAATTTAGTATTCTTTTCTTTAATAAATTTTAGTATTCTTTACATTTCAGAAGTGGGATCAGAACATTTTTAACTTTCAGCTTTTGGGACCACACCAGCACAACAGTGCGGATATTGGTTACGTTTATGTTTAGCTGGATTACGAAACTGGAACAACATTACAACATGGCGTTACCTAACAACAGTCCTCAATTTCAGTATGTACGTTCACTTTACGCGCTATGCATAAATGGGACGAAATAACTACCAGCATGTATGTGACATCTCGCTTGAGAGGGTATGCAGAAA
Organism: Harpalus rubripes; assembly: GCA_963082715.1. Classification (NCBI taxonomy): domain Eukaryota; kingdom Metazoa; phylum Arthropoda; class Insecta; order Coleoptera; family Carabidae; genus Harpalus; species Harpalus rubripes. The sequence continues at coordinate 17,067,356 of OY720465.1, forward strand.
TATGGTATAAAGCGCTGCAAGGAATAAATCATTCTTGGGAGACATGGAAGGCTATGTTGTTGAAGGCATTTCCGTCGCAGGAAAATTATTTTCAGTTGCTTCAAGAAATGATTTCTCGCAACAAGAAACAGGATGAACCCATGTTGCAATACTATTATGAGAAGCTGGCGCTACTCAACACTTGCTCTTATCAGAGAATGCAAGAAGCCGCAGTCTCTTTTATTATTTTTGAAGACGACCGAAGATAAATTAGCGACACGAAACCTTTCTACTCCCGTTAAACGCGATTTATATCGTACTTTTCAGAAGAACAAGTGGCCTTACTATACTACGCAGCAACACAACGATGGAATGGCGAACATTCGTTGTTTTATTTGTGGAAAATTGGGATATACACGCTCACATTATGACAACAAACGTGAACGAGTATCGACTTGTGCAGGACGAAATGGAGGCGAATTCAGTGGAAGTAGGAACCAGCGACCACAACAACGTCAATATCAGCATGTTCAACGTCAACAAGAGCCACAACCACAACTGCCAGGAAGGAACATCTTAATAACTTCTGCGGAGCACAACAACTAGAATTACCATTCAACAAAAACAAGACAGTTACTCTGCGTGGTTTCGGTAATGGATAGTTGAGGTCTTTAGGCTAAACTGGAGTTCAAAGTTGACAATTGACGAAGTAGAACTGGATGTAGTATTCAACATAGTACCAGACATAGTTCAATCCATACCCATCATTGTTGGACAGCCTTTCACAGAATCACCGGAAGTAGTTGTGTACAAGGATTCAAATCGGCTAAGATTTTTTAGGAAAAACGACTCGTCATCCAGTAGAATTGAAGCGACACCCCGTAAGAAGGTTAACATCTGAGCCAAACATGCAACTGTTATACTGTTATGTGGAAGACAAAGGAGAACTTTTTGTGTATTTAAGAGTACGAACACCTGAAGAACACAAGTACGTATTCCCGCGAACAATTGTAATAGCAGACAAGGATATGTAATGTGTTCTAGCAGTCTTAAACTGATCACATGCGGAATTATCAATTCAGAAGGATAAAATTATAACAAGAGGATGGAAGTGTTAAGTTGATAATACAGAAGCGCAGAAAATGAAGGAATTTACTTTACGTAGGATGAACTACACGTGGGAACGGATATAAGGGAGGATCAACGCGAACAACTGGTACGTCTGCTGAAGGAATATAGTGATTGTGTGGCAAAAACTGTGAAGGATATTCGATACACGAACGCGACCGAAGTTGATATTTTACTCACTGATGATACACCCATTACTTACAGGCCGTATATATTGTCAATTCCAGAGAGAAAACATGTTCAGAGAATAGTACAACAGCTTCTTGATGGCGACATTATACGCGAATCCACTACACCCTTTTCAGCACCGATTCTTCTAGTGAAGAAAAAGAACGGAGAAGCGCGAATGTGTATAGACTACAGGCATTTAAACAAAGTAACAGTAAAAGACCGATACCCTTTTCCAAGAATTGATGACCAACTGAATCAATTGCAAGGAGCGAAGTATTTCAAAACTTTAGATATGACGTCAGGATATTACCAGAAACCTATCGCGGCGAGCTCGAAGTACAAAAACTGCATTTGTAAAATCGGACGGACATTACGAGTTTAATCGTCTCCCTTTTGTATTATCTAATGGTCCATCAGTTTTTCAGGTGCTGATCAACAAAGTTCTAGGATCATGTCGTAACACCATCGCCATGGCTTACTGAGATGACATCATCTGCCCATCATCATTTGCAGAGGGAATTCAGGGACTGACGACACTATTTGACATTCTTTTGGAGCAAACAACTTTACACTGAATATGAAGAAATATTTCTTTTTCAGAACAGCATTAATTATTAAGGATTTCAGATTGACCGAGATGGAGTTCGACTTGGAAAGGAGAAAATAAAAGCCGTCACCGGATTTCGGGCACCGAGGAATGTGCATCAAGTAAGACAGTTTGTAGGACTTACAAGTGTTTTTCGACGCTTCGTTAAAGATTACGCTAAGATTTTGTGACCGATTACTAAACGAGAAAGGATACACTGTGGAGTTGGGAGGCGAAAGAACAGAAAGCATTTGAAGTCCTAAAGGAAAAGCTTACGGAACGACCATTTTGCAACTATACAATTCGAATACCGAAACAGAGGTGCACATGAACGCCAGCAAGTTAGGATTAGGAGGAATCCTGCTGCAGAAATTGGACACAGGTAAATTCCACCCAGTTGCTTATTTCACCAACGGAAAAGTATCATTCGTGTGAGCTGGAGTCGAAACGTTAAAGAAATTTAGAGTATATCTGCTGGAAATACATTTTGAATTAGTAACAGACTGCAGTGCACTACGAACTGCTAGCACTAAACAGGATTTGGTGCCTAGGATTGGAAGATGGTGGCTGGAACTGCAGGAATATTCATTCGATATAAAATATCGCCCAGGATTACAAATGGGTCACGTCGATGCGCTAAGTCGAAACCCGTGTCAGGAGTAGTACCTTCTGCAGAATTTGAATTTTTTCATAACAAGCTAACTGGATACTCGCCGGACAAATGATAAATTGAAAATTATCAAAAACATTGTAAGTAAACCGCTGGAAACTAACTACGAAAGGAATATTTATAAAAATTACTGTTTACGAGACGAACGGGTTTACAAAATTACCGCGTCTGGAATCTAGTGGGTTGTACCTAGAGGACAACGGCTACATATAGTACGTTCCTGTCTTGATAAGTTTGGACATTTTGGAATTTACTGGTTTCCTGAAATGAGAAAATTCGCGAAGTACACTGACTCGTGTATTAGATGTTTTTACCATAAACAACAGAGAGAAAATCAGCCAAAACTATTTAATCCAATTGAGAAACTACCGATTCCATTTCATACCATCCATATGAAGGACTATTCCAAATAAAGAAAGTTCTATCGAACAATAGATTTTCAGTAGAAGATTTGCCTGGTACGAATTGAAGTAGAAAAGGAGAATATAGTAACGTAATAGCTGTAGACCGCATGAAACCGTATATAGAACCACAAACAATGTCTGATTCATCCAGTGAATTAAGCGAGTCCTATGATGACTTACACGGTGTCGCGGATTAGTTCGCGGGGACGCGAAGAGAGAGTCAGGATAGCCGAACTGTTAGCGCTATTTTGAATTATGCAAGTATTATGTTTAATTCCTTCTCTTTAATTTTTAATTTCAGCTTTAAATTGAATTACATGATCGTATGTTTATTAAATGACTGTTCATTTGATTATCGGTCAGTTGTGCTAGTGTTTTCGAAGCGACAACGTCTAGTTGGTGCATTTACTTCTTTGTATAACGGTGAGTGCTATGGGTTTGTGGTTATTATGTGTGGTTGCTCTCACGCTGCGGTGTTGAGAAAGAGCTGTTCTGCGGTTCAACTGTTCCCTCGCTTGCGGGCTGAGGAAGAGTCTACAGTGCGGCTGGGACTATCTCATTCTCTGCGGAGATGAGACTGAGTGCTCTCCGCTGCGGTGTTGAGAAAGAGCTGTTCTGCGGTTCAGCTGTTCCCTCGCTTGCGGGCTGAGGAAGAGTCTACAGTGCGGCTGGGACTGGTACCTAATCCTATCCTAATCCCAAAAGTTGGGCTCGAGCCTGGAGCATTTACGGGGATCCTAAGTACTCACTGAGAATATACTCATCTATTTTTATCTTTTGCAGACTATTGCGCTCGTGGGGAGTAGTGTGGACCATCCGGGGATTGAGGATTGGAAGATTTATTTATTTATTTATTTGAGATATTTGTAATCGTTTTCTATTATGTAATTTAGTATTCTTTTCTTTAATAAATTTTAGTATTCTTTACAAAAATTGACACCTCTCACAGCTACACACAATGCATTACGTTGAATTAATGAGACACTACATGCCAGGTTCATATGATTTTCTTGTTTAATAATTTCAGCACAGTTTTGAATCCGCATCCTCAATTCTTCAACAGTTTCAGGGGGGTTTTGATTATCATACACCAAGGACTTATGACCCCACAGATAAAAATCTAAGGGATTGAGGTTAGGTGATCTTGGTGGCCATGATACAGGACCTCCACGGCCAATCCACCTGTTCCCATAGGTATTACTTAAATGCTGCCGCACATTTCTTGAAAAATGAGGTGGAACACCATCATGCTGAAACCATGCATGTTGACGATGGAGTAAGGGAACATCTAATAATACTGGTAGAACATTTTGTAAAAATTCCAAATACTGGTCACCATTTAATCTGTTGGGCAGTATGTATGATCCAAGCAAATTTCCATTTAAGATACCAGCCCAAACATTTAATGAAAATCTGTGTTGTAAACTACTTCTTACTACAACATGTGGATTTTCTTGAGCCCAATAATGCATGTTGTGGAAATTATGGACACCGTCACGTGTGAAAATTGCTTCGTCACTAAATATTATAAGTGAAGTAAAATTAAAATTTACAGCAAGCTGTTGCAGAATCCACTGACAAAATATCGTTCTTGCTTGGTGATCAGCAGGCATTAATCCTTGAACACGTTGAAAATGGTATTGATGATAATCATTCTTGTGTAAAATTTTCAAAACACTCGTGTGAGATATTTCTCCTACAACACGAGACACTCCTCTGCTACTAATTTCCGGGTTAGCATGCACCAAGTCTAAGACTTCATCTTCAAAGTTGTGGTGTAGTCTGCGACCGCCGCCATCTCGTCCATTATTTCTTCTTAAATTGCCTGTGTCGCGAAGACTTGTGTCACTGTGATGAACATCCTGCGATCAGGCTGGCGTCTTCCAGGATACCGTTCGGCATGCAGACCTGCTGCTAAAACCGCGTTTTGTCCCACTTCCTCATAAATCAACAACATATCCACTAATTCAGAATTAGAATACATTTTTTTAACAAGAGCTCAGCAAAAATCACTTGTCACTAACACATCCGAGAATAATGAAATATTTTATGTACCTATTACACAATTATTTTCGGTGCAAATGTTATTTAATTTAATTATTAAGAATAATTTAATTTAATTATTAATAATACAACTAATTTTGAATGTATTTTTGATAAACATATTTTTAATGAAATATGAATTACAACAGCAGTAAAAAAAAAGTTTCCTTAAGAAAAGTCGAATTTTCGTTTTTCGAATTTTAAAAAAAATTCTTTCACTTTCGTAATCTACACATGTCATACTACTCACCCTTAAATTTATGACATTAAGTTCAAAACCTTTTTACCCGTAGGTGTAAGGTATAAAAATAATACATTTCATTTATTACATTACATTTGGTATATAAATTTTGTCCATTCTTATTTGTTTTTTGACATCTTCTTGACTTCGCTCCATGGTACTTCACTTTGTCCTAATGTCTTCATTACTTCATCGTTCCACTTTTTCTTGAGCCTTCCTCTAGTTTTCTTCTTTTGCACTATGGTTTCCCATATTTCCTTTACTGGCCGGTGTGGTTTCATTCTATTTAGATGTCCAAACCATTTAAGTCGCTGAGTTTCTATAGTTGTATACAATGCCTCTATATCGAGTTCTTTACGGATTTCTTCATTTCGTATGCGGTCTCTGCGGGTTGCGCCCTTCACCCTTCTTAGATATTTCAATTCCATTGCCTGTAGTCTACTTTTTTGTCTTTCATTTAGCAACCAACTCTCACTACCATATATAAGTATTGGCCTGTATATTGTTTTATATATTGTCATTTTAGTTCTTTGAAATACTTCTTTCTTCCCTATAAATGTTTTTGTAAGCGCGTGGTATATTTTCGACGCATTTAATATTCTTTCTTCTATACTTCCATCATTTTGTAGTACTACCACAAGGTACTTAAATGTATCTACTTGTTCTAATTTCTCACCATTCAGTGTTATATTTGTTTTATTGGTGTTATTTCCGATAACCATAATCTTAGATTTTCCTACGTTTATTTTCATCCTTCTCTGTGATAATTCTTGCTCCCATATCTTCAGGTTGTTTTGGAGGTCTTGTTCTGACGCTGCACAGATCGTTACGTCATCAGCGAATGCACATGTAGCCAGCATAGTTGGTTTTAAGTAGCGATATCCAATGTGGAGTGGTTTTACTCTGTTCTTAGTTTTCTTGATTATGTCATCCATCAAGATTATGAATAATAGCGGGCTCAGCACACCTCCTTGTCTTAGACCATCATTTATCGCGAATTCTTCAGATTTCATATTGCTCTTCCTTACATAATTTCTGTTGCTGTTATAGAGACTCTTGATTCCCTTTCTGAGTTTGAAACAGATTCCTCTTTTCTTTAAACTTTCCCATATTTATTTTTGTGAAGTTTTGTCAAATGCCTTTTCTAAATCCATAAAGGCAAAATATGCAGTTGCTCCTTTTATTTTTGTTTTTGCAGCTATTTGTTTTAGGGTGAATATATGGTTTTGCGTACTTCTGCCTTTCCTGAATCTGCTTTGGACCTCTTCCAGCTGGTCTTCAATAGTTGCTCTCAGTCTACTTTCCAGTAAGGCTTCATATATTTTTGCCACGATACTTAGTAAGGTGATGCCTCTGTAATTTGTACATTGTCTGCTGTCTCCTTTATTTTTGTATAACGGTACAATTATTCCTATCTTCCTGTCATCCGGTACTTTACTTTCCTTCCAAGCTTTTTTGAAGATACATAGTAACATTTCTTTACGATTTTCACCTACATTTTTAAGCATTTCTGGTGCTATTCCATCGTGTCCTGCTGATTTTCCTCGTTTCATTAATTTAATTTTTTCTGTTAATTCTTCTATAGTTATATTATCTAGTTCTTCTTGTGTACCGTGATTGTCATCTTCGTTTTCAGAATTTATATCTTGGTTTTCGTTGTGCAGGAGCTCTTGGAAATATTCTTTCCATCTTTCCATGATTTCTTTGTCCCCAGTTATTATACTACCATCTTTATTTTTTACCTGTTTCATTTCATATTGTTTGGGATTTCTTAATTTTTTTAGCACTTTGTAAAATAGCTTTTGGTTTGATTTGCTGTCCTCTTCCATTTTGTTTCCGAATTCTTCCCATGCCTGCTTTTTAGCGTCCTGTATTACTTGTTTTACTTTTACTCGTTGTTGTTTGTATTCGATGTAACTTGCCTCCGACTTGTCACTCAGATACTTTTCCCATTTTTTCTTTTTACTTTTCACTACTTCCTTTATGTCGTTGTTCCACCATTTGGTTTGTTTTTTGTTTCTGTCAATAACTATTGCGCGGCATGCTTCTTTCGCTGCTGATAGAACGATACTCTTAAATTTTTGCCATATTTTCTCGGTACTTTCATTTTTCCAATTATTTCTATCTTGTTCAACTTTCTCTTCCACAGTATATTTGTATTTTCCTGCAATTTCTCTATTTTGCAAATTGTATGATTTAATTACTTCTTTGGATTTATTGAATTTATTATCTATATTTCGTACTGGTTGTGTTACAGCAGATTGGATTCGTAGCTTCGCTTCTAACAAGTAGTGGTCGCTATTTATTTCCGCCCCTCTTTTTACTCTTACATCTAAAATTTCCTTTCTAAATTCTTTATTTATAAGCACATAGTCAATTACTGACTTTTCATTTCTACTCCTAACTTCTCTCGTATACATATATATGTCTTTGTGTTTATAAAATGTATTTGCTACTATTAAGTTATTCTGCACGCAGAAATGTAGTAGTCTGTTTCCATTGTTGTTACGATGATTTTCTCCATGGGGACCAATCACGTCTATTATTTCATTTTTTCTCCTCCTTCCTACACGGCTATTATAGTCTCCTGTAATTAGCAGTCTATTGGTTATGTTTTCATTTAGGTCTGTTAGTTCCTCCCAAAATTTATCCTTTCGGTCTACTTTTTCATTTTCGTCTGGACCATAAACCACTATGACAGTTGTGTGAGACGTCATTTCTGTTTCAATTTCTATTTTTAAAATCCTCCCCGATATAAATTCCCATTTCTTTAAGTAAGGGACATATTTTTTTCTTACTATTAGTCCTACTCCTTCTTTTGCCCTACTTTCAGGGTTTACACCACTGAACAGCAGTATATGTCCATTTTTAATCTCAGTTATTCCGCTGCCTTTCTTTTTTGTTTCGCATACTGCCATGAAGTCAAAGTTTGCTCGTTCGAATTCTTCCATTACTTCACACTCTTTACCGTTTAGACTTCTTGTATTCCAGGATCCTATTTTCCATCCTGTCCATTTTTTAGTTTTACCTTTAATTTTACTTTTATTTGAATGTTATAGTGTCGTAATATTTATTGTGCGTTCTTTGGAAGTCATTAAGCCATCATCCTTTGCCTGTGTAGTTTCCTTATAAACATCCTGGTTGCATTTATCTATTTTTTTGAAAGTTTAAGGTCATTACTTTCATCATCCCATCTCATTTCTTTTCTATTTACAATCAGTTTCTTGTACACTATTTTCGTCTGATTACCTTTATTTCTCTCTTCGCGAGCTACTTTTCTAATCTGTGCCTGTACCTCTCTCTCTTTTTGTGTTAGGTCCGAATCTATATAAATCGACGAGTTGTTTTTCCTTAATTTACATTTTTCTTTTAATATGTATAATTTGTCTGTCATAGTTTCAGTTTCTATAACACATCTACTTTCTCCTATTTTCCACCCGCTGCGTAATTTTATATCAATTTGTAGCTCTTCTTTAAAAAAAGTTTCGAATGAACCTTTGAGCATTCTTTCATCTATATTGTTTACCTTCTTTCAAGTTTTTCATTCACTTCCCTTTTTCTAGGTGCTCTATTTTATTGTTGATATGTTTCAGTTCTTTCTTCATGATTAGGTTTTCCTGCTTTAATTCTTTCAATTCATGAAAATTTTGCTGTTGTTCCTTTCTCATTTGTTTTATTTCATTTACCATTTCATCATTTTGTGTCATAAGAATTTGCATCATTTTAAACATCCTATCCTGTTGCTCTTCACTTGTATCTTTGTTGCTTTTGACTGGTGTTCTCCTGATTTTTTTTACTTTTTCCGAATAATTCTTCCTCTCTCCTACGTTTAGCTTCATCGCCAGTATCTTTATCACTTTCCGACTGGGAACCTACCGGTTTCGCGCTCATTGCGTAAGGAACCGGGCCCGGATCAACTCCTCAGAGGCTAAGTTCCTATCAAACGAGTTCGCGATTCTTGTTATATAGTTATTTTTATGTGCAGCAGCACTCGTATCGTACGTGTTAGGCTGGTTGCTTTTATTACCGTCTTCAAGTTCTCTGATTGCCTATTACTACTATTTATTTCTAGCTTCTTCAATGGTACGTTGCTTGCGTATTATTTCTTCCAGGCGCTTTACAAAGTTTGCTATTTTTTAGCCATGATTGCGCGCGCACTGTCTATTGAGACAGCTGGCAGATGGCCGTCAAAAATTTTTTACTTACCAATTTTTGCTTTTAATTCACACCGGCAGATTAGAAACACAGTCCGCCGAGTAGATAACACTCTGAGTAAGTCTATGTACTTTTACAATTACTATTACTTGTCACTAGCTGTTTTTTGTATCATAATTATCGAGATTCGAGGGGATGTATTGATACTTGACAGTTGTGACTTTCACAGCACTTCACTTGAAACTGATTTCCTCGTAACCGGATGTCTTCCTCTTTTATAATCCGTCGGTAATTCTGATTATATATAGCATCGTATAGGTCTTACATAAAATCATTATTTATAATAATTAATTGCCTACTATGACCTAATACGTGCTATATATATATATATATATATATATATATATATATATATATATATATATATATATATATATATATATATATATATATATATATATTATAACTATGCAAAATGAAAACAATGATAGTAATTGGAAAATCCCAGAACAATAATAGAAAACAAAAATAGAACAATCTCTATGAGTAAATATCAGCGAAGCAGAAAATATCGAACAGGAGATTAACGAAAGAATAAACAAAGAAGGAAAAATTCTTGGGTAAGGAAGTGCCAAAAGTAACTAAAGTAGAAATTTATAAAAAAAAATGTAGTAATCCCTGTTATTATCTATGAATGCATATCGTGATCCACCAAAAAAAGGCAGCAAAGTAAACTAAGAAGTACAGAGACGAAATATCTAAGAAAATTTGAAAGGAAGAAAAAATTGGATAAAATTAGAAACGGCGTATATAGACAAAAATTAAACACAAAACCACTGAAAGAAACAATAGAAGAAAGGCAATTTATACAAAGAATGGACAACGCAAGATTAACAAAATGTGTGTACGAAGCGAAATTGCTGGGTAAAAAGAAAAGAGGAAGGTTAATAAAACCATGGGAGAAAAAAGTACGGGCGGCTGCAGAAAGTAGAGGTGCGTGGCAAGACTGCAAACCAAAGATGAAAGACAGAATTACATGGAAGAACTACTCGAAAAAGTTCAGAAATTGAGACCCGAAAATGACACCGACACCCATAGCCTCACACCGAAAGGTAGAAAGTATTATGTGCGTAAGTGAATGAATATATTCCGAATCCAATCAGTGTAAACACTAATCCGAGTAAAAAGTGTGAATGGGTCATAGGCAGAGTCACAGTAATTTATGGGTGATTGTCCTCCGCTAAGTACCCCAGTAATATAGTACTTCTTTTTGTCGTTCGATGTCCAGGGAAATACTACTCCACTGCCACTGTCGCGAATGCACGTACCAGTTTCTATAAACAATTCAAAAATTAGAGCCATTCTTACGACCTCCGGTCACAGTGCCGGTTATAAAACCAGAGAAAGAGGATACGTCTTAGATTACAGGGTTATTCATAGTGGGCGTGCCAAAATTAAACCATATTTCGGGTGAGTAATTTTGAGTAAAAATTGTTAGATGAAGGGTGACACTGAAAAACGAGCCTGTCAAAATCACTTTTTCATTTCGTTTGGCAAACGGAGCGTGCGTGCGGTAGCAGTGCGGCGGCGCGATTCACCAGTGGTGAAACAAAATTAAACAATTTGTGTATATAATTTACAAACACTAATGAAAATAGTTAAAAACCAAAATAATTACATAAAGATAGGATCATAAGTAAGGTGGTATGAGTAAAAGAAATAGAGAATACGAAAAAATATTCACTAAAAGCAAGAAGTTATTAAGGTCACCGGAACAAAGAAAATGGGAAGAGGAAACCAGAAACAAATCATGGAATAGTGAGGTGGTGGAAGAAAACGAGCCAAACATGGAGAACATAGAAAAATTGCTCCAAACTATGGTGAAGCAAATCGAACAAAACACAAACGAATTAAAACAGAAAATAAGCGAAATTAAGTTAGAAATGGGAAAAAAAGAAGAAGCGTGAAAAGGGTAAAGAGGGCTTTAATAGATAGAACTGAGACATTAGAAATCAAAGCAAAGCAGAAAGGGAAGCAAAAAAGAAGAACAATTTGGTTTTAAAAGGATTAGAAATAGAACAAAAACCGGAAGATATAAAAAAAATTGCTTGCAGACGAACTTCAAAAAAGATAAACAAAATTAATATAAAAAATAAAGGAAATGGAAATTGGCTAATATTTAATTTTCAAATAACTTCGTAACAATTAGAAATTGAAACAAATGTTTCTTATCAAATTTTGTTTCTTTATAGTCTATTTACTGAGATAGACAAAATTTTGTTCGATCACTATCTGTCAGATTTTCTTCGGTTCTAATACAAAATGTCTTCTTTCTCGAAAACAGTTGAAGATCAGACTATGTTGATAAAGCCCGGTATATATATATATATATATATATATATATATATATATATATATATATATATATATATATATATACCGGGTGTAGAAATGTAAAGTGGGGCATAGCGATTTCAACGTTATTTATTTAATACTGCAATATCTCTTTACCTATTCATTTTATCACAAAAAGGGTAAAAATATAAGTTGTTCGGAAATTTAAAAGGCATCTTATAAAAGCAACTTACGTAATCAATCATATTTCACGAGATATTAATTAAATAAAATTTAATGTTCTTTTAGAAAAATCGTTAGTGCTTTGAAGAATGAAACAAGTAACCTAAATAAAATATTCACTATGATATTTGTTGTATAAATTCCGAACAAATTGATTTTATACCTAAAAGAAATGATACAACAAATAAAAAATGTTAAAGTGAATATTTTATTCAGGTTACTTGTTTCACTTGTTTCATTTTTCAATGCACTCTTAACAATTTTTCTAAAAAAAATTAAATTTTATTTAATTATCTCGTAAAATATGAATGATTATGTAAGTAAGCTGCCTTTATATGATGCCTTTTTAATTTCTCAACAACTCATATTCTTACCTTTTTTGCTCAAAAGAATAGGTAAAGAGAAAGCAGTATTAAAAAAATAACATTGAAATCGCTATGCGCCACTTTTCATTTATACACTGTATATATATATATATATATATATATATATATATATATATATATACATGTATATATATATATATATATATATATATATATATATATATATATATATATATATATATATATATACAGGTGTAACCGCTAAGCGAGCTACCTCAAATAATTTCTGTATTATTAAATATTCGATTGGAGAAGAAAATATTTTTTTTAAATCAGTGGTTCTCAAGGCACAAGACAATGTTATATTTTTTAAATGGAATGGTATATATTTTTAGGCCCGTTCGATAGAGTATTTTTTTTCTGAATTCAACCATTTAATCATTTCATATATTTATATAACAAAAATATTCAATAGAGGACTACAGAGCAATTGAATTAAGAGAAATTAGAAAAAAAATAGTGAAAGTATATGCTTAATAATGAATATTAATAAAGATATAAAACGATATATTTGAAATACTTCGGAAATAAGGGGGTGTTTGTTATAGCAGCTCGTCATTCATATGAATTCCATATATATTATTTTGATTGGCGGCTCAAAGACGGCCTGTAAATATATAACGAATACCAAGTTAGGGTAGGAGTCTACTATCAAATGAAGTAGAGAAATTCAAATAGCGAAGGAATGGCTATTAGTCCAGTACTGCAATTCTCAAACAGTTGTTATTTGAATATAAATATTTTGCCTTAAACTTAGTACTTTAATTACACTTCCAATCATAAATCATGTACACTTGTACAGTATAATAATATTCATTTATTTTTTATAAATATACTTTAGAAATAGCATATATTTCAAGAACATGTAGGTCCATGAAGAAAATAATTTGATATAAAAACTTATATTCGTGACGTCACAACTATATTTTCAAATTTCGGGAGATTATAACTCGCTTATTAATAGGAATTTTTTCACCGCATTTTCAGCGACAGTTTTAGTTTTACTTATACGTTCAGATAAAATTATATAAAAAATGGTGGGATACCCTAATTTTTTATAGACATTTTTCAGTAGGCTATGTACGAAAAACAAAAACTTCTATTTTTAATTTGAATTATTTAGGATAGAAATGAAATAGAACACTGTTTATAACGTTATTAACAAATATTTGTTTCATTTTAATTTAAGATCAATTGTTTTTCATACCTGTGAATAGTGTGAATAGAGGAATACAAGGACGGATGAGGTAACGAGAGGAACAGCAAAAGCATAGTTATTAGGTTATGAGATGATTATTTATCGTCGACAAATCATAATAGTTTAAATACGTTATTCAAAAAATGTAAGTACAAAGTTTTGTCCATTTAAACGAGGTACATGAGTACCAGTAATTAGTCGTCCATTTATTGTTCCCCAGACATTTTTTAATGAAAATTTTTACAGCATTTTCGTCTGTCGAGATGTGTATTGTGCATAATAAATACACCTTCCCAAGTAAATCCAGTCTCATTAATGAACATTATGAGCCATTCCCAAAATTGAAGTCTGTTATGTGCTGAAAACATAGAACTTTTTGCATATGTTATGGATATAAATGTTTTTAAAAATTGTCATATGTGACACTCCGTATTGTGATGTGATAAAAATGTACAAGATTAACAAATGTGCGAATATTAAGAACAGAATGATTTGGCGATGATTCGGAAACGCTCCGTATAAATGCGTTGGCAACTCCATGACACTGTCTTTATGTCAACCGTGATGTCAAGTAAAATGTACTACAGATAAGTAAAAAAATAAATAAACCATAGGTAAGTAATTACAATGTCTGTGTACTCGCATTTTGACAGAATTTTACCTTATAAACAAGTTTATTACTGTCAAAATTTTATTGCAACAATTGACAAGACTGTCAATTGTTAAAACAAAATTTTTCATAGCTATTGCTACTGCCTTCAATTATCACAAAAATATTTGGAACGACTCGTCAATTTACGGGGAGGTAAAAATGCTAAAAAATATGCGATTTCGAGAAGTTATATTACTGGTTAAATTTAATGCACTTATTTCACTTACACCCTGTATATATATATATATATATATATATATATATATATATATATATATATATATATATATATATATAATTTACAAATATATCAAGAAAATTAAAAAATAATTATAAATAAAAGTTATTTTGAGTAGCCCGTTTTTCAGTGTCACCCTGTATATTTTGTATAGTAATTAAATCGTACCGTTTGCAAAACTAACGCAAAACTTATCCGTAGTAACATATCTGACATAATCCCGAGGAACCATACGTAAACACGCTTCGGTATCTAAATATGAAGCTGTCAAATTCTTCAGGCGATCACCAACTTCTGATCCCCATCCAGCAACCTACAAATATAATAATGCTTTAGATTATAAATACAGTAATCCCTGTTATAACACGGTAGTTAATTTCCAAGATTGAAACCGTGTTATGCGGGGTTAAAAACAATGTATGTAGTAGAATTCAGGGTAACTTCACAGCAAAAAGTTGCATTTAACTTCGCGCACAACTTTAAACTAAAGGTCTATAATTAATAATAAAGAAAATAGCTATTTGTCCCTATTTTTTTAATCACTTGTATGGTTGAAGGCTATTGAGATTGAGAGGAAATTATATAAAAAAAAATTGTGGGATACCCTAATTTTTTATAGACATTTTTCAGTAGGCTATGTACGAAAAACAAAAACTTCTTTTTTTAATTTGAATTATTTAGGATAGAAATGAAATAGAACACTGTTTATAACGTTATT
Source organism: Harpalus rubripes (assembly GCA_963082715.1). Classification (NCBI taxonomy): domain Eukaryota; kingdom Metazoa; phylum Arthropoda; class Insecta; order Coleoptera; family Carabidae; genus Harpalus; species Harpalus rubripes. Next base: position 17,082,502 of record OY720465.1, read on the forward strand.
AACAAATATTTGTTTTATTTTAATTTAAGATCAATTGTTTTTCATACATAGCTTACTGATAAATAGCTGTGAAATTCTAATTTTTTTAAATATCAATAAAAAATTTCTCAATATTTTTGTTATTTATTTAAGAATGTAGTAGAATTCAGGGTCACTTCACAGCAAAAAGTCGCATTTAACTTCGCGCGCAACTTTAAACTAAAGGTCTATAATTAATAATAAAGAAAATAGCTATTTGTCCCTATTTTTTTAATCACTTGTATGGCTGAAGGCTATTGAGATTTTTAAGTACCAAGAGATGGCGCTGATCTCATCAAGCCGAATCTTTTTAATAGTTATACAAGAGGTTCGAAAATAATCCAATATACAGTTGAGAGGACGAGATGTGTTGCCTAGGAAACACGACACCGTAGTAACATATTCCTATTCGCGATGCTTGCCATGCGCTCGCTATCTAGCGGACAAATTTTGAACCGTAACCTGGGGTATTGTTTACATTGTATGGCATATAGCTGTATACGGTAAATTACTGTTTTTATATTATATATTACATGTTATTCATTTAAAACAATATTATGTAAGCTCCACTTTAAAAATAAATAAAAACACCGTTTAATGCCCAAAAATAACAATTTATATAACAATTAGGGTATTCGTACATAAATAGATAATAGTAAGTTAAAGGAAATATTTTATGCGACCGTTCACTTCAAGGTGCGATTTCTAATTGCCCAAATCCGTTGGCCCGTTGTCTCATACCCCAGGGTGTTAGGTAATGTCCAGGATGTCGCGTAACTATTTTAATTAGTGTTCTGTACGTAATCACAATTATCGAATCAGTGATTACAAGTGATTACAATTATAAGTAAAAATAGTAACATTAAAATATAAGTGAGATAAATACAGTTATATTTTGATTTACTATAAGTAAAAAGTGTGATTTATAACCTAGTTAACTTCAGTAATTAATGTAATATATAATGTTGTTGTTTCAGGTAATATGAAGCTAGGACTTCTAGAGTATTTTAAATATTTAGGTACTGGAGAACACTTTTTGATAGGAGATCTAATTCAGCAACATTTTTCCTGAAACAAACAAACAGAAAGCAGAAAACAAATACGACTAAACAAGAGAAAAAAACATGCGAAAAAATAAAATAAAATTGCATTCTGCTTTTCAAAACTGATTGTTCAAATACACCTGGTACAAAAAATTAAAACTGCCGAGATGTGTTTACATGTACCCATCATTGTTTGAATTGTAATACTATTGTTATTTTTGCAAAATACTCCTTTTATTCTGCAGTCAAAGTACAAATATATTTATAATATCTGCATCGGTACTACTCGCCATTCTTCCGCACAAAATGATGTGGCCAGCATCAAACATACCCTCTCCTTGTAATACACATCTAGAGTTTTCTCCAGTACCTAAATATTTAGAATACTCTAGAAGTCCTAGCTTCATATTTCCTGAAACAACAACATTATGTATTACATTAATTACTGAAGTATACTAGATTATAAATCACACTTTTTACTTATAGTAAATCAAAATATAACTTTATTTATCTCACTTATATTTCAATGTCACTATTTTTACTTATAATATTGTTTGAAATGAATAACATGTAATATATAATACGAAAACAGTAACTTACCGTATACAGCCATACATCACACAATGTAAACAATACCCCAGGTTAGAGTTCCAATATTGGACGTGTGTAGCGCTGACATCTACGATGGCATCGCGAATAGTAACAAAGTGGAAGTTGTGCATAAAATTTTATACGAAAAATCAGATAATTTTGTCTTACTCATTAATGATGAGGTATTTATAATCAGTTATTTGCAGATTATACTACTACAAGTACTACCATTGATACTGATGAATACGCAACAATGAATAATGCTGAAAAAATTATATCAGAGAATAACAAAACATGTATTAATTTTTCAAAATGCAGAAATTTTAATATAACTATTAATATAAATAAATAAATAAATATGTCACAAATCTAGTTTTAACTTTTTTGTCCTGGTTTCGTAAGTTTTACTTACGCATTATTGATACGTTGCTAAGGTACGAATTCTTAGTTACGGAGTCAGTAGTAGAAAAAGATTATTGACTGCACTCCTTCAGAAATAAGAAAGGAGGCTCAACATATATATATATATATATATATATATATATATATATATATATATATATATATATATATATATATATATATATATATATATATATATATATATATATATATATTATGATACTTTCATATGCCAGACAAATAAATAAATATATCATCACGGCTTATTACCCATTGCTGGGTGTGCCAATCTGCTTTGTACACAGATATCGGTAATGATGAAATATTTGCACCGTGCGGGCGCTTACAAGGCGTCACCTCACGGGCACTCATTGCTGGCTTGGAGGGTGCACCACAGGGGTCAATTTTGTGCCATTTAAATTCGAAATATTTGACGTCGGTCGGAATCGAACCCCGTTCCCCAGATTCGCGATCTGATACAAAGCTCCATACATATGTATATATAAAAGTGTATACGATCTTAAAAATTGGCGTGTAATCTGAAGGTGATGAAAATCTCTGAAAATGTGTTTCTGGCATATTTTCAAAATCAAGCACATAATAAGAAGACTTCGAATCTACAGACCACATTTTTAAATTAATATATTGATATTGATATGTAATTATATTTAACCTACAAAAAGAACCAATCAATTATATAACATATTCAAATATAATTAATATTTACCTCCTCGAACTTTAAATTATAAGTATGTATTATTACAAAAAATAGCATAAATTAATATTTAAGAGCGTTAATAGTATCTACATTTATCATTTTAATATGTTTGACTGGTATCATATACCTAACTAATATATTGTTGATCCTTTGCTTTTCTTAAAGCCAACACTGTGAAATGGAAATATCATTGCTGCATAAGTCTATCTCACACAAACACCCAACCTGGAATTATGTGCATACTCGTAAACCTTAACTACTATTGGTTTACGATGACATCATGATCACTTTTATCATTTAGATTGCGAATCGCAGCCCGAAGGAACACGGCTGATGAGTTCTGATTATTGACGACTAGTGCGAGATATTTTAAATTTAATTCTGAGAAATTGAGTAATGTACCTACTATTTATCTTGTGCGTAATTCTTGAATATAAATATTAGTGATAATAAATAACAATGAAATATTCTAGTGTTAAATTTGAATTAAATAATTTGCTTTGTTGTACTGTAAAAATAATAGGAATACAATTTGGTTAGGATTAACATATTTAGGTGACAGGTAAAAAAAATATTGGTTTCTAAATAGCACAATTTGTTGATACTTATTTTTAATATAAGCATCTTTTTCTAACTGTAATTTCGTTTCGTGATAAAATCTTCTTTTTAGAAATGTGTCAATGATAATTTTCATAATTAGTGTTTTGTGGTTGTCTAAAATAGTTTGTCCTTTGACGTGGTTAACAAATTCGGTTGTATTAAACAGTAAACACATAAGGAGAGCACTGCTGAAACACATTAATAATCATGGTTTGTTTTAACTTTTTATTTTTGAACATTTCCTCTTGGCTTTGCATAAATACCCTTTCTATAAATAAATACCACATCTTTTAAGGGATATAATAGGTTCCCCCCATTTTTTTAATGTTAATTAATATGCTTTCTCTTCTAACAGAGCACAAATACTTCGAAATACAAGTACAAACAGAAATGAATTCAAACGTTAAACCATGTGCTCGCTGCATCAGCCGGCTACAGCTGTCAGCGTTAGCCCACCGTTAGCCAATAGTAGTCAAGATTTACGAGCATGCGCCTAATTCCAGGTTGGGTGTTTGTATGAGATAGACTTATGCAAAAATGATATTTCCATTTCACAGTGTTTCCTTCACCTACTTTTATGGGAAAGATACGAGCATTAGCAATATATTAGTCTAGTGGGTATATGGCTGGCATTGAATTTATTACTCCTTAAAGGGGTATAATAAATTCGAAGGCGTAGATAGGTAGGCGGCAAATTTAAATTGTGAATCTAAAGTTAACACTTTTATTCAGTCAAATAATATTTGAATTTGGAGGCTTGAGTTTCTTTGAGAAGTGACAGTTTGTATTATTGACTTAGGTCAATAATAAATTATTATTGACCGTTGTTAAGCGTTGCTAAGGAAGCGGTAGAGAAAAACAATTTCACAAGTCAAAAACAGGTCAATAATGGTATGTTCCTAGGTTAGTAGTGAAAAAAATAAATTTAAATATATCGGAAAGCTCTAATCTGATAAATAAACACGCCTGTTCTTTCCATTTCACAAAAAATAATTATAATATAATTTTGCAGGTATGTGGTTTGAAGACAATTATTGACAGTATTTACTATTAAAATTTATAGTTTCTTTGATTTTACTAATATTTGTCCCTGCAGACTGCAGTTCCAAGTCAGAATTGTTGTAAGTCGAGATACGGCACAAGTAGTAATTAATCTCGAATTTATGACTCGTCCCTCAACTATGTTTCTTGGTGAAGGATTCAACCAAACAAATTTAAAAATTGTGTATATTTGAACCGATCAGAAAGCGCTATTTAAAATGTAAACAAATCTAACATGTCCTACTGGCCACCATGACAGATGCTTTTACAGCGCCGCCAACGGATTCTGCGTGTCCTAATAACAATAAATTTTAACTCTAACCCACCTTGTAAGTAACTGTCAGTCAAAATGTCAAAATAAATTAATTTCAAATGGTCATTGAAACTGTCAGTTGGTAACCCAACCTTGATATTTTAATATTTCATTTAATAATAATTTTGAAATAAAAGTAAATTAATGCGAAATAGGAAAAATAGTATGAAAAACACATATTACAATGTCCATTTGTAACACTCGTACTTTGAGTAACTCGCCTACGGCTCGATTACGCAAACTGTATTCGTATTAACAATAATTGTAATATTTATCTTTGTCTTATATAGATGTAGTTTCATGTATTTTTTAATAATTTATTTAAAATTTAGTGCTAAAGCATGTAGTTTGTAGGTTAGTTTAATAAAATAGTTTTTTTCCCTTAGTAATGTAAATTTATATTAGTCAGAACAAGTAAATAGAAACCCTATTACTTTAGGATTATTACTTTTATTTTACTTGGTGCTTTATTATTTCAATTAACATAAATTCTGTATTGAATGAAACATTCATAATATACTCTTAAATTCAATTTTTACTTACCAAGAAAACTATGTAATATACTTTTGTTTTCGATATAATAATTTATTTCCAAAAATAATCAGTAGAAAATAATAATAATAAACCTGTCTTGTCCATATAACTCTAAAACAAAGCCAAGCAAATGTCAAATGGGTACCAGTGTCGTAGTTCTAATATTCGCCGTTAGTTAGCATTTTCTTATTTGAAAATCCCAATACCTGTAATCTGTAATCAAATCAAAATACCTTTCCTAGAGGACCATCGGGCTTAAGTTGTTCTTTTTCAAACTCCCTATTCCAATCCACACAGATTGGTTGCACTGCATTTGATAACTCAAATGGTTCCTGCACCACGACAACGGCTATATCTGCTTGTTGATTATGCCTTTCATACAGCAGAGATGTGAAAATTTGTTTTGCCTTAAAAAATAGTTATTTACATAAGAGGCAAGAACATGGTACATTACTGACAAGGAGGCATATTGAAATACACGGCACGAAGTGCCTAGTATTATACGGCTCCGAGTCAAATACAGACATTTTTTTCTGAGACATTTGATTAAAATTAATTTTAAATTTAATAATTAAATTTGATTTTCTATAAGTATCTAGTAGTGCGTTTCTCTCGTTTCTAAGGTGACATAAAAAAATTAGTAAACAAACGAAAACCAATAAATAACAGTCAGTTTTTCATTTTTGGTGCGCGTGTTTCTGTTCATTTGCAATGGCTTGCAAAGTAAATAATTGCGACGAGGTTTCTTTAGACATTCTGGGATTAATATATCCAATGTACAAAACACAACTTTAAGTATTAATATTCATTAAAATTTTAAATAAAATGCTTAAATATTTTCGTGACTAGTCAAGGAAATGCAACTTTCGGGCCGCTTTTTTGACGCGAAAGTAGCACTTTCGCTTCGGTTTCAGAAAAAATGCAACTACAAAATTTCAATATGAAATAATTTGAAATAACTTACTTTACGCTTTTGGGCAAAAATATCGTTAGGAGAATTGTAAGCGCTATAATATTTTCCAGCTCCTACATAGAATTCACTTACATGTATTCGAGTAGGTCGAATGGGGTTAACAAAGCAATGTGCGGCTAAAATAGTAAAAAGGTGAAAACATTACGTTCTGCATACAACAACGTGCACACGAATGCGCCACAATAATGGGTCGTCCACCATGCTAACAAATTAGAACATGGGTCATTTACCTTTATATTAAAACTAGACCTTAAAACTGTATGTTAAGGACTATCAAAGTTGTAAAAAAGTTAATTTGTTGAAGGTCACAATTTAATTTGTGACTAAAATTAATATATAATATTCAATACAAGTCTTAGAATTTGAATGTAAATTAGAAATCATTGGTAACCATCGAAATAACGACGACAATTAAATTTAAAGTTGATTCTAAAATGCGTTGCTTATGATGAAGGTTATCAGTAGTTTCACCAAGTAGCGCGGTTGACTGAACGTTTAAAAAATATTAGATTTATTCCAGCATACAATCAAATCAGTACGGAACTGTCCGACGCATGCGCAGTATTACTTATTTTAATACTGCGCATTCGACGGACAATTCCGTAGGGATTTGATTGTATGCTGGAATAAACCTAATATAACATTACAACACAAAACATGTTTAAAAAACGAATATGTTATTCTTTGATGTTTGAGATATTTATTTAAAAAATAAAAACTATATATATGTATATGTATATATATATATATATATATATATATATATATATATATATATATATATATATATATATATATATATATATATATATATACATACAGGCTGTCCGTCTATAAATAAACCAGCAAATATCTCGTTTATTAATACTATTAGCGATTTCAACCATAGAACATAAATTATGGTATGTTAACTCCTCTATAAAATTTCGGGAGTAGATTAATATTATTACTTCCGGTTTTGGACAAATTGATAGCAAATTTTCAAATAGAACATCCTATACATTTTTTCAAATTTGAAAAGTACATGAAATTTGCTATCCAACTGTATAAAAACAATCATATGTTATATTATTAAAAAATAATATGGCGAATGATTAAAATATTTTTTTTATTAAATGTAGGAGGCATTGCAACACAAATTTTTTGAATAAGAAATTTCTAATAACATGAAATAAAAGATATAATAATTAAATTTCTTTATATTTGAAAGGTGTAATATAAAATAAATGAAATGCAAAGCCTTCTAAATTTAACAAAAGTATAATAATTTAATCATTCGCCATTCTATTTTTTAATAAATACAACATACGATTGTTTTTATATCAAATTTCATGTACTTTTCAAATTTGAAAAAATGTATAGGATGTTCTATTTGAAAATTTGCTACCAATTTGTCCAAAACCGGAAGTAATAATATTAATCTACTTCCGAAATTTTATATAGGAGTTAACATACTATAATTTATGATATATAGTTGAAATCGCTAATAGTAATAAGAAGCGAGATATTTGCTGGTTTATTTATAGACGGACAGCCTGTATATATATATATATATATATATATATATATATATATATATATATATATTACAATATTTTATTTGTTACTCATTTGTACATCAAATTTAAATCTATAACCTAAATCTGTCAGTTGTAATGGGGTCCGGTACTAAAAAAAAAGTTGCATATATTTTGTCATATTATGAAAATATGACTAATTTTAAATGATTTTCTACCAAAATATTTTTAAAATATAAAACTTTTCATTTTCATTCATAATTTTAATAAAACTACTAGCGATTACCGATATGACGTCACAATTTCAATGTTGTTACAGTCTACGAAGCGAAAATAATATAATTTTATATTATTCATAACTTGTGAAAATAAAATCCGTATATGTATATATAGTTCTACTTTATATGAAACATTTATCATTTTTATTAAAATAAAACAAATTCATTCAAAATCTTTATAACAACAGATTTTTCCTTTAACAAGGTACAACTATAGTTTCCGAAAGTGCTAGCTGTCACTATAGTATAAATATTTATGCAGAGGAGGCACGTCATCAAAGTTTGTAACTAGATAATGACGTCATGAAATTATTAGGTTTATCCTAATACTAAAAGGTCAAGCCCCCCAAAATTTATCACGACGATCGGGAAATTTTTGAACAAAGCTACAACTGAAACGGTTTCAGCGATTTGGATGGAATTTGCATTAAATAGTAGAGAATAAATCAACTTAGTGCCTTTGATATGTCTCTTATTTTTACTGTGCATAGTTTTTGTGGAAAAATTTATTAACTGGTCAAAATTCTTACATTAAAACAATGGATCGAAGTGTTCTGTATTGATGTCAAATGTACAAAATCAGAGAATACAGGCTAATTATTTGAATTGAGTAGGCGTGAAAATTTTTAAGAAGACAGTCTAAGAAAGTTATGTGTCATGGTGAATCCATTTTAAATGCATTAAATTTATTGTATTTGATTATTTTAAATAAAAATTATTTATTTTTGTACCTCTTATTATTATTATTTATTATTATTATTATCATCAGATATAATTTTTTATGTTCTTTTATTATTATTATTTTAATAAATATTTACCTATATCTGACTTCATTTATTTCATATTAATTACGTATTTTATAACAAAATTACATTTTTTTTTACAATAAAATTAATTTATTATTATTTTTTTATCTCTATTTATCATATTACATAGTTTTCAACAATATTATACAATTTTGTATGAATAAAATTTAAACTGTACCACACATTGAAACGATTATCATATTTTTTAAATCACGCATTTGCGACTTAAAAAGCCGTTTTACATCTTAATACTAAAAGGCATGATTCACTATCTATAGTTACATACAGAGAATTTATTTTAAAATGCAACATATGGTTAATCACTTCCATGGTTACTCACTAATATTAAAAATGACAGCAATGTAATATTTGTCCATTTTAAAATGCAACATTATAAATAATATTGCAGCACAGAACACATCACAAATAGTGACAATTCTTTCTTCTGCCGACTAGGATATTGCCTTAGTGTGAATGGGCCAAAGTTTGTTAAGATGTGCTACATTAAATTTTTGATTTTTTATTACTCGTATGTTGGCTAATTTATTGGTAATTAGTATTAATAATACAAAACTACAAATTTTATATATTGCATTTTAAAATGGACAAATATTACATTGCTGTCATATTTTGACAGTAGTGTGTTACCATGGAAGTGATTGATCATATGTTACATATTAAAATAAATTCTCTGTATTTGAATTAATCACGACGATCGCCATCCTTTGAACACCTCTACAGCCTGAATGGTGTGAGCGATTTTTGTGAAATTTGCACCAAGTTGTAGGAAATGATTGTCTCGAGTGCCCTCGTAATAAATAAAATTTCTGTAGGATGCATAGTTTTCGAGTAAAAAATTATTAAAGATTGAAAATTGGGACAGAAACAATATTTTTCACAGTAACAATCACAGTTTTCCTTGAAAATTTAAGACGATAAACGCTGTTATGTCAATGTCAATGATGACAAATTATCAGTTTTCTTCTTTTTAAATGCAATAAAATGTTTTAATAATATGTAATATGTATTAAAGAAAAGATGATGAATTTAACGAGGTAGGTATATGTAATGATTTTAAGCCACGTTTATTATTATGTTACATATTTTATTTTATAAATAGAATTTTGGAAAATGTATAAGGAAACACGTCGAAAAGGATCAGAAAGGTAGGAATAATATCACAATCGAACGAAGAGTACATGTACAACATTAAAAAGATAAACATTGTCATTGTCATATTTGATATGTTAATGACAAATTATGCATGTCGTATCGAATGTCCTTTTCAATACTAAAAACATTTAAATAATATGTAAAATTGAAGAAAAGAACGTAAGAATTAAACAAAGTAGGTATATGTAAAAAAGCATTGTAATCGTGGAAGTAAAAGTACAAAAATATGGGTCTATCTTTGGAAGATCAAACAATTTACACCTTATGCTTTGCAGATGATCAAATACTTATTGCACAAGACTACTACAATAATCTAGATGTAAACATGCAAAACAGAATATACGTGTTTAAATGGAACCCAAAAAGATTTGGTGCTAAACACAGGACAAAGGATTAAACACTAGAGAATAAAAAATAAATAAAAATAAGGAATATGGGCACCATAAAGGAATTCTGTACACATGGAAGAAAGGCTATACCTAAACTAAATTACATATTATTGGAACAAACTGAACTATTTCAAAAGAAAATGAAAAAGAATTTACAAAACCATTATAAAAATCATAATTACCTGCAATAGCAAAGTGTGGCCCCTAAAGAAAAAGGCTGAAGGAATGCTCCTATCTACGGAAATGGATTATTGGAGGAGGGCAGCAGTAAAGTCAAAAGGAGAAAAGATAAGAAACGAAAGAATAAGAGATATCATGGACATTAAAATTCCTAACCGATGATATAAAAACAAGTCAATTAAAATGGTACGGCCACGTACAGCGAATGAGAAATGGCAAAACAAATACCACAGTAAACTCCTAGCGGCAAAAAGAAAAGAGGGAGACCTAGAAGAAATTGGGTAGCAGGAGACCAAGAATGAATAAGAGAGTGAGGACTAAATGAAGATCTATGGCAATACCAGTGGAGAATTGACATCGGAAGACATCGTAGAACGTTATCAACCGATTGTATATATATATATATATATATATATATATATATATATATATATATATATATATATATATATATATGTACTGATTTTAAGACATATGTTTATTGTTAATTTATATATTTTATTTTGTAAATAGATTTAACAATGTCAGGCTGAGAAAGACATAATAAACATCACAATCGACAAAGAACACATGTACAATATGTAATACGTATTTAGAGGAAAGAATAAAAATTAAATCCTACAGGAAAATCATAAACTGTGGAACAAGACAATTCAATAATTTTAGATAGTATGTTTAAATCTGTTCTTTTTTGCAATTCATTTTCTTACATTATGTTTAAAATTATTTCAGATTATACATAATTCGATATCTATCTTAAAACAATACAGAATTTAATCTGAATTTGATTTACTTATATTACGTTAAAATTCTTTTATTCCCAAATATAGTATCGTACTAATAAAAAAATCTTTTAAATTATATAATCATACAGCATGAGACAGAAAAGTCATCTTTAATACCTATGATTTTTGCATTCTTCCCCCTTAATAACAATCTAAACTTTATTGATATATTTTCAAATCCGTTGTAAAAGTTCAGATCTAATGTTATGTAAATACTTACTTTTATGCAGTTTGTAATTAACTGTTTACTCTAGAATTAAAATATCACATTCTCTAGTTTTGTTTGATTTATTTTTATCTTTAAATTTAGCATTGTGTACTCATATACATGTTACTAATACAAGGTGCCCATTTTAAAAGTTCCCGCCTGAAAATTCATGATTAGGCAATCTATGATACATTTCATAAGTGACTTGGTTTTTAAAATTTTGTTTTGTTCTTATACCTACTGTGATTATTCGATTTAAAGTACTAATAGTCACCAAGTGGCTTACGAAATGTATTTGGTTTTGCTTATTCTTATAATTTCAGGCGGGAACATATAAAATGGGCACCCAGTATTATGTTTATATTTATCCTGTAATTGGGACATTTTGCCCTGTTTACTCGCATAAAATGCGCAGCATTTGTTCATTTCATTATATGTTTTCATCAGTTCCTACCACGGTGTAGTATCTACAGGTGAGAGCACGAGATGCGTTTATATAACTAGCTGGTACAAAATGACGCTAACGCGACCCCTTACCATTTGACAGGCGTTTGGCAGTTGGTGTGCCGCAGTGTGCCGGTTGCGGTTACAGGTTAAAATAAGTTCGCGTTTAAATAGAAAATGTTGTGTTATAGGATGCACAACAGGATATGGATCAAATAAAGAGATATAGACCTCTTGAAGTAGCGTTACTTCGGAAGTAGCGCTATTTCGATTTTTTATTAATTATATTTTATGAATAGATAAGAAGGTTTCATATTTTTGTAAATGAAACCTATGACATTTGAAATAAATGCTTTTTACAATTTAATTTATTTTTATATCTCTAATTTTAATGTTAAAGTTGACATTTGACAGTTGAAGTAGCGATTTTTCGGAAGTAGCGCTACTTTAAGATGTAAGAATACGGGCCAGTCTTTTTAAGGTGCCAAAATGTGCGATTTTGCAACAGCCAGCCATGCTATAACCATAGAAACAGGTACTACGATTAAGAAAATTCTGATTGAAAGATGTCAGTGTCAAGTACATGACATAATGTTTTTTTTATAATTTTACTGAAAATATAGAAGCCTTCTGTATGGAATTTGTACAAAATACATACATAGAACTGACAAAAGATAAAAGGTAATGTATTGAAAATATAAAATATGCGTTATGTAGGAATAATTTACTATTTTAAATATTTTTGTAAAAACCGTGTCGCAAAAAACCTGACATCTAGCCACATACTGTATGAACTAACCCGGTTAGTTAGCCATTCTTTGTAATACATTATACATCGTGCACTCAGCTATAGACACTGCACTTCCGAAATATTGCTGACAATTTTATGCAAAAACAATAGCCTATCGAGCTGTCGTATTTTTGACAATTCTCTATGGCAGTCCTTGAGGAAACATTTCTTGATTTTCGTATAAATTTGTCAGAAATACAGGGTATTTCATGTAACTATGTAAGGCTTCGGAGTATGAATTCCAGACACCAACATGAGAAAAAAATCCCTATAAATATTGATGCTAGAACGCTTCATAACAGAGATACCGAGGATTTATCTTAAATGATGCGTAATACTAAAATATCAGAAAATAGTTGGCTGATGGCATTTGTTTAATTCATTTAAAATTTAAATGAGATTTAATTAATTAATAATTCCACTCATTTCAATCCGATAAGTATTTAATTATTACACCTGTTATTTAATATTTTGATAATATTTCTAATACAAAAAAGTATTGCCAAGCCTTCTGTATGTAATAAAAATACTATATTTTAATAATTTACCGTAGTATTTTTTAATTAATACTGATTTATTTGTTGAATGTAATGGCTTTAATTTTGAACACTTGCTGTGGGATTCTTTTTATAATTAATTATTTATGACACAATACAAAAATAAATAAAACTAACCTATTTCCTGTTTTTATATACATATATATATATATATATATATATATATATATATATATATATATATATATATATATCCTGGGTATCTCTGTTAGGAAGCGTTATAGCACCTATGTTTGTTGGGATTTTTCCCGTTTTGGTATGAATTCATACTCCTACGCCTAGCACTCTTACATGAAACACCTGTATATCTAGTTTGATATTAAATGAAAAGTTTTCCGCATGGCTAAACTATAAAATTTTGACATCAACTTGACCGGCGTTTGTTTTTCACATAAAGTTGTCAAAACCATGTCGTGATTAGGATCAAGTGATTTTTTTTTCTGCAGGGCTATTACATAGAAGTGTTAACAAATAGACTTCTCGGTCGGCTTTTGTTTTTGTATAACGATGCTAGAACTATGTCGTTTGGTATCAAATGAGAGGTCTGGTTAATAACTTTTAGACACAAGTGTGAAAATTTCTGAGGTTAATTGGCTTTTGTTTGATGCATAAAGTTAATTCGTTTGGTACAGGGGGGAACTTGGGTATCTGATAATACTGTTGGCGTTACCACTTTGGTTTTAAAATTATGCGTAGACAGATTGGATGTACGTATAGTCTATAAAACACTATCGGCGGAGCCCTAGGGTAAACTCGGCGAAGCCGAGGTTAGGCTAGTCCTTAATACTAAAAGAGTACAGTATCTTTCTACATATTCTTTAATCAAAAAGCCGATCGCCAAACTTTAGACAAGGCTGCAGCTTAAACGGAGCGACCGATTTTCGTGAAATTTGTACCAAGTTATCGGAAATAATCGGCTTCAGGACCCTTCTAATGGATCTAATTTCTGTAGGATGCATAGTTTTTGTGTAAAAAATTAACAAAGGTTGAAAATTGGGACAGAAACAATAGGTCACAGTAACGATCACAGTTCTCCTAGAAAAATTTAAGAAGATAAACGCTGTCATGTCATTTGGCATGTCAATGATGACAAATTATTGGTTTTCACCATTTTTAATGCAAAAAAATGCTTAACTCATATGTAAAATTAAAGAAAAGATTAATTAAATGAGGTATATATATATATATATATATATATATATATATATATATATATATATATATATATATATAATTTTGTAAATATAATTTTGAAAAAGTATAAGTAAACACGACGAAAAGGATAAGAAGGGCAGGAATAATATCATAATCGCTCGAAGAGTACATATATAAAATTACAAAGATAAACATTGTCATGTGTCACATTTGATATTTTAATGACAACAAATTATACATGTCGTATCGGTTGTCCTTTTCAATGCCAAAAATATTTAAATAATTTGTAAAATTGAAGAAAAGTCTCTAAGAGTTAAACGAGGTAGGTATATGTAAAAAAAGCACTGAAATCGTGGAATTTACACCTTATGCTTTGTAGATGATCAAATATAACAAAAACTTATTGCACAAGACTACTATGATAGTAAATACATGACACGAAAAATTATAGAAAAATACCGTAACTGGGGTTTAGAAGTAAACAGCTTAAAACAGAATATATGTGTTCAAAATGGTTCCAACAAGACTTGATGCTAAACACAGGACAAAAGATTAAAAACTACAGAATATAAATACTTGGGATAAAAATTACAAATGAGGGCACCATAAAGGAACGCTGTACACAAGGAGGAAAAGCTATATCCCAACTAAATAGCATATTATGGGGTCAAACTATTTCAAAAGAAAATAAAAGAAAAATTTATAACACCATTATAAAAAGCATAGTTACCTACCAAAGAAAAAGGCTGAAGAAATGCTCTTAGCTACGGAAATGGATTATTGGAGGAGGGCAGCAGGAAAGTCAAAAAGAGAAAATATTAGGACCGAAAGAATAAGAGATATCATGGAGATTCAAATTACTATAACCCATGATATAAAAACAAATCAATTAAGATGGTATGGTCACGTATACGGTACGCGAATGAGTAATGACAGGCTTTCAAAACAAATACTACAGTGGACATCTATCGGCGAAAAGAAAAGAGAGAGACCTAGAAGATGTTGGGTAGCAGGAGTCCAAGAAGGAATAAGAGAGAGAGGATTAAATGAAGACCTATGGCAAGATAGAGAGCAGTGGCGAAATGGCATCGGAAGAACGAAGTATATGTAATGATTTTGAGCCATGTTTATTGTTAATTTATATATTTTATTTTGTAGATAGATTTAACAAAATGTCAGGCTGAGAAAAACATAATGAACATCACAAGCGATAAAGAGTACATGTACAAAATTAGAAAGATACGCGTTGGTTAGTTGTTTTTCATCGAGTCCATCCAGAAATTTGTTACTCATTATAGACACCAAAAATCTTACAGGAAAATCATCCCTTAATGTTCGGAACAAGATAATTCAATAATTTTAGATGGTATGTTTTAATCTGTTCTTTTTTTGCAATTCTTTTTTTTTACATTACATTTAAAATTATTTCAGATTAAACATAAATCAATGTCTATCTTAAAACGATACAGATTTTAATCTGCATTTCAATTTCTTATATTACGTTTAGAATTATCTATTTAAATTTTTTTTTATTTTCAATTAATAAAAAATCTTTGAAATTACATAGAGCCATAAAACGTTGTTAGCTGATCATATGCTCAACTGCGCAATGTAATCGTGGATACGTATCAAAAATACATTGGAAAATAAGCCTTGTTCAAAGTTAACAATGTGATTAAAGTTAACAATGTTTTATGCAACTGGGCCATAATCATACAGCATAAGCCACAAAAGTAATCTTGTATACTTATGTTTCTGGAATTCTTCCCCTTTCATAACAATGCAAACTTTATTAATATATTTTCAAATTCGTTGTATACGTTCAGATGTAATGTAACTGCTTACTTTTCTACAGTTTGTAACAAATTGTTTACTTTAAAATTAAAATATCACATATTTGAATTTTGTTTGATTTATTTTTACCTTTAAATTTATTATTGTGTACTCATAGCCGTATTATTAATATTATGTTTATATTTATCCTGTAAGTGGTACATTTTGTCCTGTTTGCTCGTATAAAACGAGTAGCATTTGTTCATTTCATTATATGTTTTCATCAGTTGCCCCCCAAATTATTATAGAAAAAAATTCTTCAAATAAAAGTTATAGAGCATAAAATTTTACTTTCAAATTAATAAACAACATCCATTTCGTATGTTTAGTAACACTAGAAATTAAATATGAAAATTTTTAAAATTTTAGTTTATTTGCACTAGCAATGGAATTAAAACAGAGAAACAAACATATGATTGATGTATAAACTGTCAAATATTGAGACTTTTTCAATCACATAAAAATTACATTTGTTATGTTTTATGTTTTATTTCCATGGCTATTACTATTTTCGACGTGATTTTCGATATTTTCATTTCAAATTTCTGCTTTTACAAAGCATGCAGAATTAATTTTGTTTCTTGATTCAAATTCAGAATTTCATGCTCTACAACTTTAATTTGAAGTATATTTTTCTAAAATAATTTAGAAAGCAATACGCAAGGAAAAACTGTTTTCCCATGTTAAATGCCTATGTAACGGTATGTAGGTATGTCGAAAAATTATATTTAACTGCATTTTTTGATTATACTTTTGAAATATTACTGTCAATTTTTGGCAAGAAAACAGTAGCCGACCGAGCTGTCGTATTTTCGACATTTCTCCATGACAGCCCTTTAGAAAACATTTATTATTTTTGGTATATATATTTTTTTAGAAATATATCCTCTTCGATATTAAGTGAAAAGTTATCTGCATGGCTAAACTATAGAATTTTCAAAATTTAGGCATCAACTCGATCGGCACTTGTTTTTTGCATAAAGTTATCAGAACTATGTTGTGATTGGGAACAAGTGAATTTTTTTCTGCAGAGCTGTAATATAGAAGTGTTAATAATTAGACATCTCAGTCGACTTTTGTTCTGTGCATAAAGCTGTTAGAAATATGTGGTGTTTGGTATCAAATAAGAGGTCTAATTAAGGACTTTTAGATACATGTGTCAAAATTTCTGGCACGTTAATTGGCTTTTGTTGTATGCATAAAATTAATTCGTTTGAGAGAATTTGGGTATCTGACAAGGCGTTAGCACTTTGGTTTTAAATTGTGCGTAGATAGATTGGATGTACGTATAGACTATTATAAAACACTATCGGCGGAGCCCTAGGGAAAACTCGGCGTCGCCGAGTTTTTGCTAGTCCTAATACTAAAAGGTCAAGCCCCCCAAAATTCATCACGACGATCGGGAAATTTTTGAAGAAAGCTACAACTGAAACGGTTTCAGCGATTTGGATGGAATTTGCTTTAAATAGTAGAGAATAAATCAACTTAGTGCCTTTGATATGTCTCTTATTTGTACTGTGCATAGTTTTTGTGGAAAAAATAACTGGTCAAAATTCTTACATTAAAACAATGGATCGAAGTATTCTGTATTGATGTCAAATGTACAAAATCAGAGAATACAGGCTAATTATTTGAATTGAGTAGGTGCGAAAATTTTTAAGAAGACAGTCTAAGAAAGTTATGTGTCATGTTGAATCCATTTTAAATGCATTAAATTTATTGTATTTCATTATTTTAAATAAAAATTATTTATTTTTGTACCTCTGCTTATTATTATTATTATTATTATTATTATTATTATTATTATTATTATTATTATTGTTATTATTATTATTATTTGTTATTATTATTATTATTATTATTATTATTATTTATTATTTATTATTATTATCATCAGATATAATTTTTTATGTTCTTTTTTTATTATTATTATTTTAATAAAATTTTACCTATATCTGACTTCATTCATTTCATATTAATTACGTATTTTATAACAAAATTACATTTTTTACAATAAAATTTAATTATTATTATTTTTTTATCTCTATTTATCATATTACATAGTTTTCAACAATATTATACAATTTTGTATGAATAAAATTTAAACTGTTCCACACATTTTGGAATATATCGCCAGTATGGCTTATTATACATCAAAACGGACTACTTTTTACCCATCTATGACTTGAAATGATTATTATATTTTTTAAATCCCGCATTTGCGACTTAAAAAGCCGTTTTACATTCTAATACTAAAAGGTCAAGCCCCCCAAAATTCATCACGACGATCGGGAAATTTTTGAACAAAGCTACAACTGAAACGGTTTCAGCGATTTGGATAGAATTTGCTTTAAATAGTAGAGAATAAATCAACTTAGTGCTTTTGATATGTCTCTTATTTTTACTGTGCGTAGTTTTTGTGGAAAACATTATTAACTGGTCAAAATTCTTACATTAAAACAATGGATCGAAGTGTTCTGTATTGATGTCAAGGTATATACATCAGCATACAAAAAAAAGTCCACGAAAAATTACTGTTGCCTACTTCACACTGTATATACATTTTACAATTAATACTAAATCTTAGTGAAAATCGTAAGTGCTGATTCACTTTATTAGTAATACATTATTTTCATGTACAATAAATAAAAATTAAAAAACAAACATCGCATCATATCTGACGGAAGTTATTCAATGTCTCACTGTGTTTCTGCATCTACACTCATTTCACAAGTCCCAACATTCAAACACTCTTAATATGGACTAATAAATTCTAATTTTGAGGAACATAATCTAAATAATTGTTTCATTACCTTACATATACAAATTTCATCTGAAAACACCTTGTGTCGGAAAATAACAAATTCTAGGAAAATTTTCAAACCTTAAAGACATCAATTTAAAATTCTATTTGTATTTCATCAACTATATTACATCATCATATAAGCAAAATACGTGCTTTCATTATTTATTTCAATTTAATTAAGTTTATTCTCATACATTACATTTTACACAATAAGTTATCACCCCAAGAACACACATACCTGGATTGTACAATTTGCGTAGTGAGACTGATATATCCATCATTAGCGCCTTCTTTTGTTCGTCTGGGAACTATTTTAACGTGACAATTTTCTAAATTAAATCAATATTCTGCTACAATACTAGTACTTATTATAATAATTACCCTATACTGAGAATATAACTATTATGTATTTTGAGTTTCTCTACTCTAATGTGTATATGTAATTTTTAATAATATCCTAATAAATTTTAATTTTCACTCAGATGGCACTGTCATCTATCGTCAGTATAATAATTCACATATAAACTTAAATTTCTATATTTTCTATTATATTATATGATAATATTGATATAATAAGTGTTTAACAATTTGTTCAGATTTATTTATAAAAGTCAAACTGGAAACGTCAAATGTAATTTATTGTATTGTTAAACTTAGGAATAACAACATATGATAAATACGAAAATCATGCAGATTGACATTTTTTTAGTGTATTGAACTATAACAGAACATCATAATAGATGTTTAATTAATACAATAATATGTATAAAGGTGTGCAACGAATGCAAAACATGGGAGTTTAATTAGAATATTTGTAGTACTAGATACTCAGAAAATAAAATATGACATTATCTCCAAATATCATATAGCCATGGAAATAAAAAAAACGAAAGAAAATATCAATTAAGATCATAATATTTGAATATTTATTTCTGAATTATAACAATATAGACACAATGATTACAACAAATAACATCAATAACACTGAACTGTCAAAATGAGATCTTGTTTTATTTCCATGGATAGGATATCTGATTTTTGAAGAAAACAATTTATTTGCTATATATCTAGTGCAATAGATATTCTATTATATTAAATAAAGATTTTTTAAAAGTAAATATTAATTTTATTTGTAAATTTTTGCTCTTAAATGTACAGGACCACAAATTTTCGCACAATTTAACACCCATGTTAATCTTCTATATGTTCCATCCTGTCGGTCTGTATTATTGTAAATATATTGTTTAAATGTAAGAATGTTAAATCATATTCTACGAGGATAAATTTTAATAGCTCGATCGCCTTTTGTTTTTTGTCAAAACTCAGATTTTTTTGAGAGAAGAGATTTTTGATATCAGAAAAATGTTAACGTTAGCACTATACGTAAATTGTGTATACAAGTAAACAACTTTAAAAAATATATAAGAGCCCTAGGAGAAACTCGAAGGTTAGAGAAGCTTTCTATAGTTCATGGTATGATAAAGAGAACTGAAAGAAATTATAATCTGGAACAATCTGAAACATATTTTGCATAATTTGTCAAGTTGTAAAAGTAAATGTGAATATCAATTTATTCTAGACAACAATATTTGTTAGTTGTCATAAATGACGTTTAATTTGCAAAAAGTGGAATAGCTCATACATATATAGATATGCATGTTGCTTTCACTAATCAAGTATATAGTTTCAGGGGCAAGAGAGAAAAAAAAGGTTTTACATTGTGCGTAGACGGGTTGGATGCACGTAAAGACTACTATAATACACTATCGGCGGAGCCCTAGGGGAAGCTCGGCGTAGCCGAGTTTTCGCTAGTCCTAATACTAAAAGGTTAGAATCGCTATCTATAGTTATATATATATATATATATATATATATATATATATATATATATATATATATACCTATATGTATATATATATATATATATATATATATATATATATATATATATATATATATATATATATATTTGAATTCATCACGACGATCACCCAACTTTAGACAAGGCTATAGCTTAAACGATGCGACCGATTTTCATGAAATTTGTACCAAGTTGTAGGAAATTAATTCCTTCAGAGCCCTTCTAATGGGACGAATTTCTGTAGGATGCAGTTTTTGTGTAAAAAATTATTAAACGTAAAATGAAACAATGGATCGAAGATTACATGTAAAAATTTAGACGATAAACACTGTCATGTGTAACATTTGGCATGATGTCAATGTCAATAATGACAAATTATGAATGTCGTATGGGTTGTCGACCTTTTCAATGCTAAATATAAATAAATATATTGTTTAAAATTAAAGAAAAGAATATGAATTAAACGAGGTAGGTATACGTAATGAATTTACGCAATAGTTATTGTTAATTTAGATTTTATTTTGTAAATATATTTTACGAAATGTCAGAAGTTACTAAAAACTACGAAAACGTTGATAAAGACTAGAAGAGTATCACAATCGATCGAAGAATACAATGTATAAAATTAAAAAAAAAATACTGTCTTCTGTCACATTTGATATGTTAATGACAAATTTGAACTACAGAAAATAATCGGTTTAAAATTGAAAAAAAGAATGTAAGAATTAAACGACGTAAGTTACGCTATGAATGTAAGATATGTGTATTTTTATTTTATAATTTATTTTGTAAATAGATTGTTGAAAATATTCGAGGTTATTAAACGACGAAATGGACGAGAAATGTAGGAAAAGCATCAACGACAATAAAGACTGGGAGGAGAAAGTGTACAGTGTACAGAGAGAATGTAAAGGATTGTTTTCTGTGCCGGTCAGTGTATTAATCTAAGATATGTTTATTTATATTTTATTTTGTAAATAGATTTTACAAAACTGAGAAAAAGAAACTGGTAGTATTTGGGCTAGCGCTCCAGCGTACTTTATTCGCACAGCTTTACCCGTACGTTCTAAACCTAAACCGTACACAAATAACGGAGTGTGTGGGGCTCTTTAGAGCAGATTGCATGGGCAGTTTGGGTTAGCATTTTTGGGTTGCGTGGGCATGTTTCGTGGGTAGTTTGGTTGGACATGTTGCGTGGGCAGTTTCGGTGGACACGTTGCGGGGGTAGTTTGGGTGGGCATGTTGCGTGGGCAGTTTGGGTGGGCATGTTGCGTGGGTAGTTTGGGTGGGCATGTTGCGTGGGCAGTTTGGGTAGGCATGTTGCGTGGGTAGTTTGCTTGGGCATGTTGCGTGGGCATGTTGCGTGGGCATGCTGCGTGGGCAGTTTGGGTGGGCATGTTGCGTGGGCAGTTTGGGTGGGCATCGTAAAACACTATCGGCGGAGCCCTAGGGTAAACTCGGCGAAGTTTAGGATCATGTTTTAATATATTTTTTCAAGAAAATCTGTTTATAGCATTCTGAAACGTACTACTTCCGGTTTATCAATCTGAGAAAAAATCTAATGTCATTCTCATTAATACAAAAGTCTTAAAAACAAAATTTGAAACGTTCTGGATTGTATCAATATATTTTTCACGAAAATATGTTCGGAGCTTCAGAGTATCATTTCCGGTTTCTCAATCTCATATAAAAGTCTTAAATACCAAATTTGACAAGTTTTGGAATATATCATATTTTTTACGAAAATCTGTTCAGAGCTTCAAGTAAAGTATCACACCCGGTTTTTCAATTTTAGAAAAAATCTAATATGTCCTTATTAATATACAAATTTTAAATATCAAATTTGAAAAATTTTGGTATATAACAAAATATTTTTCACGAAAATCTGTTCAGACCTTCAAGTAAAATATTATTTTCGGTTTATCAAATATGATAAGTTTAGGATCATGTTTTAATATATTTTTTCAAGAAAATCTGTTTATAGCATTCTGAAAAGTACTACTTCCAGTTTATCAATCTGAGAAAAAATCTAATGCCATTCTCATTAATACAAAAGTCTTAAAAACAAAATTTGAAAAGTTCTGGATTGTATCAATATATTTTTCACGAAAATATGTTCGGAGCTTCATAGTATCACTTCCGGTTTCTCAATTTTAGCCAAAATCTAATATGTTGCTCCCCTTCATATAAAAGTCTTAAATACCAAATTTGACAAGTTTTGGAATATATCATATTTTTCACGAAAATCTGTTCAGAGCTTCAAGTAAAGTATCACACCCGGTTTATAAATTTTAGAAAAAATCTAATATGTCCTTCTTATTAATATAAAAATTTGAAATATCAAATTTGAAAAATTCTGGTATATAACAAAATATTTTTCACGAAAATCTGTTCAGACCTTCAAGTAAAATATTATTTTCGGTTTATCAATTTTAGAAAAAAATCTAATATGTCGTTCTCATTAATTTAAAAGTCTTAAATACCAAATTTAAAAAGTTTTGGAATATATCATAATATATTTTTTACGAAAATCTGTTCAAAGCTTCAAGTAAAGTATCACTTCCAGCTTATAAATTTTAGCCAAAATCTAATATGTTGTTCCCTTTCACATAAAAGTCTTAAATACTGAATTTAAATAGTTTTTGAATATATCATATTTCTGAGTTTACATGCAGTTTTGAAACCGTTTTTAAAACGTTTTTAGTTTTGAAAACGCCATGTATACAGTGTCAAAACGGTTTTGAATTATCTCAAACCAAAACTAAAATTCATGGGTTGGACTTGAAAACTAGTTTCAAAACTACTCATGTAAACACTTAAAATTCTGTTTCGATACTACGCATGCGTACAGAGCTTAACGTTTATGTCTCTTTGTGTTATTAATCTTCAAATATACTGACAGTTGTGTAGTTTTAGTGCGTAGTGGAATGATGTATGAAAAATAATTGAAATAATAGCAAAACGAAGTATTTGGAGTGAAGAATCAATTTTTAAACTTGTTTTGAAAACTGCATGTAAACAGTCTTGCATAATTTTGACTGAAAACTGAAACCATTTTCAAAACTGCATGTAAACCTAGTAATAATATATTGTTCACGAAAATCTGTTCAGAACTTCAAGTAAACTATCACTTCCGGTTTTATTAATTTTAGCCAAAATCTAATATGTTATTTCCCTTGATATGATAGTCTTAAATACTAGAATTGAGAAGTTTTGGATTATATTTTAATATAATTTTTCATTAAAAACTGTTATGGGCTTCAAGTAAAGTATCAGTTCCGGTTGTCCAATTTTACCCAAAATCTAACCAACTCTTTATATAAATGTAGAAAGCTTAAATACGGAAAGTAGAAATTTTCGGAAGTTTGTTGTAAGAGTTATCGTAGTCGAAAAAATCGTGAAACACACGCACACACACACGCAACCACGCGCACGCACACGTGCACACACGCACGCATACGCACACATACACACAATTTTATCAGAAGTAATTTTTTTGCTGAGCCAGAAGCACGAAAGCAAACTGCATGGTAAATCAGATAGGTCGTGTGGTAACGGAGTATTATCAGTATAATACTGTCCCCATTGGTTGAATTTTCAAGTGTTTTGCATCATGATTAGTTAAAAACAGTCGTTGGAATATATCTTCAAAATCAAAATGGTTTATAGCTATTGGTTTATTTACAGTTACTTTATTACGATGTACAGTTCTTTAAAACCCATCCTTGCATCCGAAATAAACGTTTTTCAGAAGAAAATTCATTGGGAACGGACATCGAATTCCCAGCACACAGTAGAACTCTTCCAACCCCCATGTCTTTTGATACTGATTAAATCCGCGCCGGTGTTCGCTAACAAATTAGCTGAACTGCGTCGAAAGCAGTGCCCTGTGTACTGTTCTGCGTCCGGCAACTTTAAATATTTGGCTATCTCAGAAGATCCTTCCCCAAAGTATGCAGGCCGACACGCTGGATAGGTACTACATTTATTAGGTTTATAATGTATGAATAATTTGTCGTGATTAATGTGTCCTGGGCGCAATGCTCTGTATTTTCTATACAATTCAAGAGGATTTGTACCATACATCTTATCAGTTACTGTGAATACTCTCTTTCTGTTTTTGTGTCAGGAATTGTTATAAGAACATCTTTATCTTGAATATCCTGTAAGGATATTTTGCACAATGAATCCCGCCTGCAGGCGCCACAAATCACATATAAAATAATAATCTAAAGAAGAGTTAAGCCGGTATTCCACTGTCATTTTTTTTATAAAAATGGACGTAAATATTTTTATAAAAACCGTTTTGACAGAATTTTTCTAAAAATTGTATTTACATCACGTCACGTAAAAATTTTGATGTGACGACACATAAATACAGCAGTCTGTATTCATTTTGTTGAAAGCTGTGTTATGATTGGATGTTGATGCGGGCGTGCGCAATGCAGTTGCTTGAATCATGTGTAAAATCATTTTCTAAAGAGACAGCGTTGTTATTATTCTCTAACATTATTTGAACAGCGGTCGGTGATCGTGTGTTTATATTGAAATTAGAAATAAGATAAAGCAAAATTATCAGAATGTGTAGTATGGTTGCCTGAACAGACAGCGTTTTAATTGATTTGTATAGAAATGAAGAAGTTTTATACCACACAAAATCGCCTGAATATTATAATAGAAACGCCAAGCAAAGTTCGATTTTCACTGCTAAATGTTATTATCTTATAATAATCAGGCAATACAACATCAAAAAATTATTATTAAAGTTAATTAATATTTACAAGCGTTATTCTTTGCATTTCTTTTTCTTCTTTTTAATTTCCGTCCGAATCCTATTAGAATACTCATTCATCGTAACCAACAAAGTTTTTCAACCAATAGAGCCCGTGCATGTGACGTCACGGATATTTAAAAATGGCAGCCTGGTGGACCAACAAAGGGTACGTTCGGCATTAACATTTTGAGCGCTCAGAGCCGTCGATTGCGTTCGGCATTGACATTAGAGCGATCTATAGCGTTCGGCATTAAACATTAAACTCGCTAAGCATATTGAGCTCGCTCTGTGTGCTCGGTGACCAAGCGCCGAGCACACGGAGCTCTCAAATCTGAGCATGCGTATAAGCCTTTAACTCAACTGTCATGTGGCACGTCAGTTAAAAATTTCATTTCCCCGTAAAAACTAGCAACTCAGAACTTAATTCCGGCGGAGGATAGTTCTCAAAATTCTGTACCGTGCTCTCGCCTAATAGTTCTAAGATATTTTGACTCATTTATAGCAAAAAGTTTTAAATATGAACAACAATTTATTTACGTTAAAGCATGTTTTATAGAAACATTACAAAAACATGTTGAAAATGAACATAAAGATGTAGAATATAGGGAAGTTAGAAATAATATTTTGTACAAATTACTCAATATTCATATAACCTTTTTCATAAAGCTTGTACGGTGAAACGTAATTTCATTTTTACCTACTAAGAAAACGTATAAAAATATAATATGTTAAAACACATATGAAAAACTATTAATTCATTAATACACGTTTTACTCCTGTACTATTCCTGTTCCTAGTTACATATTTGTGCATTATAAATTTCCCGCTTAACATATGAATCTGGAGCGTTCGGCATTAGCATTAACATCTGTGAAAACCGTCACGTGACCTATGAGCTCTGAGCCATCCGTAGATTTCAATGCCGAACGTACCCAAACCAGACTGACATATAGGAATATGTTTAAAATGCCATAGTTTTGTGCTATGGCTTGATATTCCAAACGATAAAAGGATTAATTTTTCAAAATTTATGTGTACACTAGAAAGAAGAATGTCCATCTTTCATGTGTCGAAATACACTGCCTTAGATGAGTGTCACGTTTCTCACTTTAATTTCGAACCATATCCATGATTTTTAAGAAATGGTCTTTCATTCGAAGAAAATTTCTGTAATTTATTTCATCGTCTATTCGTAATTCCTTGTGTGCGATAGCTAAAACACTGCGATTTTTATTTCTTTTCTCCAGTCATAGACTAGTCTACCAGCGATGTTCTGATTTTTTAATTTTTTGTATAACTGTGTAACCCATTACTCCAACAATTATTGCAGCTATCAATTTTTTATTTGAATTGATCTTATTCATAATGAAATTACAAAACGCGACTACCCCTGGTAGAACAACGGCCACAAAATGAAGTTTAGTAGTATCTTTGGCGCCAATTCTCTTTCATGAGTTATGCAACACTCCATAAAAACGCGTAATTTTTTTTAGTGGGATGTAGTACTTTTCATGGAACGTTTTTATAAAAAAATATATAATTTTTTTTACAGTGGGATACCGGCTTTAGAAAATTAAGTTGGTATGATATTTAAAGTGTAATAAAAAATACCTTCATAAGAAGATATGTTTCATCTGAAGCCTCCGCCATGAATTTATGAATGTTGTGTTAAGAACGCCTTCAATTTATAATATTTTTCAATATCGACATCTTCTTTTGCTCGGAGTGTTGATTTCAGCATGGAAAACTTAGACCATGACGATGAAGATTTCATTTCTTTTGACTCAAGACAATGAATCTTCGATTTTCGCGGAAATAAATTCATCTTTATCTCTTCCGCTTCATCTAAAAACTTGAGGAATATTTTTTCGGTCATTATAACAACGTTTGAGAAAGAAAATTGAAAAATTCAAATTGAACCCGTCAATGAATTTTATTTATTTATAAACAAACTTCTGTTGTTCCGTTGCTTGTGTTGCTAGTTGCTAAGAGATCCGAACAGTTGCGTCTTAGCCTCCTTACTTAAAACTAATATTGCTACAAATTGCTGGAGATTTCTTTTAATAATTTAACAACTTTAGAAACCAGTATGAAATAAAATGTAGGTACCTCTGACGAAAAGTGTTTTTAGGTAGGTACTCGCAAGTAATTTCGGCATCGGCTAAACAACTTGCTCATACCTTAAAGATTCACTTTTCGTCCTAGATACACAAAATACTAATTTCAAAAACTATACATATTTGGAAAGTATAACAAATGAGTACCGGACCCCATTGACACTTAATTTTAATACGTATAACCTTTGAATATATAATAATACCTACTATTGGTATTATATATTCAAAGGTATAACAGTAACAAAACCCAATTTTCACATGTCAACAACATTACTTAACATTGTAACTAACTTATAAAATTTTAACAAGTTCGCAACCAATTTTACAAGGTAGGTAGTTCAAAAGTAGTATGCGGTATCAATAACTGAAGTTTACAAGTGAGTAACAAGGAAATATCTTTTTGTTGCGTTTGTATGCTTAGCGTAGTTTAGCTCTTGAATGATCAAAAACTGTTAAGAAACATTTACGATTGCGCCATTGATTGAGAACTAGGGTACCTTTATAACCAGGGTATGGCAATGGCGTGGCTCACGTTTCGTCCGCCATTACCGGCCCGTCTGTTATATGTGTTGTTCTTGCGCAAAATTATTATCTATTTTCGTAGCTATTTGTTTTATTTTAATGAAAAACACATTTAATTATCATTTTAATATGTATTTAAAGTGTAATATATTTTATTTTCTTGTGTAGTTTGTTAAAATACCCACCACGATTACTGACATATTGAAAACAGCTATAAATTACCAATATTAAGCACAATCATTTAAATATTTAAAAGGTAAGTTTAGAATATACAATTATTATATAGATAAGAACTACAGATATTAAATTAGATGTGATAATAACAACCCATGTCATATATTCTACATAACATAACATAAGATAGAATAAACACCAGTATTTCTTATCCCATGGAAATCGGTCGTATAAACCTTTGATAACTTTATCCCTGGTTCTTATGGATACCACGTCAACACAAACGATGTTTTGTTATTCATACGTTTGACAGATGTCAATCAAGTATTTCATAATCACTATCAGAATCAAATATAACATTTATATCATCTAACATCGTGAAAAAAGCAAATTAGAAGGCAGAAATAATAACAATATTGAAGAAAAATAGTCTAATATGAAGATAATTTTATTGTGCCAATACCAACCTAAAGTGATTTAACGTAATTCCTGGTACAACCAGGTACAACTATCTGACAGATAAAAATGTATTGTAAAATACAGTCTTGTTTATCGAAGGTATAATTGCTAGGATAAAGTTATACCTCCGATAGTTATACCATAGTTTATCCATGAATTGTAAAAGTGGGCCTTAATAATAATTGTTATAAATTTTTATTACCTTTATAAATTCACAGTGTGATAATTTCATATTCTTTTATAATAATATAATATAACATTTATTACAAATAAATAGGGAAATGAATTACCGATAATGGCGGTGATTTTGGCCCATGGCCATACCCTGGTTATAAAGGTACCCTATTCAAAACTGCATGTCAGCGCTAGGCCTTAAAGTGGCCAAATCAGTCAAGCAGCGATAGCCTGTCACTTTTTCTACATTAATGCAAAAAAGTGACAGTAACCTCTATATGACAATAATTAATTATTTTTTTTGTTAAAATGTTGAAACTAAACGGAATACAAAGAACATTGTACTATGTGATTCGTTGAAAAATTGTGTTTTTCGCATATGACCTACCTGTTAAGACAGCCCAAATCGTGATAATTGATCCACCACATCGAAATTCGTATTCCCCATTTTTATAATTGTAAATCCCAACATTCCAAGGAAATTCATTATAGCCCTTAATAAGTTCGGAATATTTATTTTTAATAGGTGCTCTTCCACATTCTACAAATATGCAATAAAGTATTAGTTTAATATTTTAAATTAGGTATACAGCGTGTTCATTTTATTTTGTCCACTATTTCTATCTCGACTCGAGAACTAGGACTACGAAATCGGTTAAATTGGCAACCAGTGGTTCTCAAACTGTGAGGACCAGCTTTATTAATTTAAATAGGACCATATATTTTTTTTCGCGATATGCGCAGAAAGCTCAATTTTCTTCTCCCGAAATAGTGCGGAAAATGTATTTTTCCTCTCTAAATAGTAAAATATACAAATATTACCAAAATGAATGTTATTTACAAAAAATATATTGTAAAAATTATAAATAAAATCCTAATTTAAGATTGGTTCATTGGCAACACTGTTACACCGCTTGCCTCTGATAACCTAACTTTTGATGTGTCAGTTGTGTTGTAATAAATAAATAAATAATAATAATAATAATAATATATATATATATATATATATATATATATATATATATATATATATATATATATATATATATATATATATATACACACAGGGTGTAAATCGAAAAGTGGAACATAGGCGTTTAACATAGGAAATTAATTTTTCTTTGCGCAAACGTTACCTAATTACATTATGCAAAAATACTTTAAATAAAAGTTATAGAGATTTAAAGGCTGCATCTAAATTATTTGAAACGATTATTTTATCTTTTCAAATAAACGTAAAAATTAATTATAAAGTTACATTTTTTATGAGCTTTTTGTCTAAGCAGCCATGGATTTATGACAAAAAACAACGCCTTTGTTATTTTTTTTTGTCATAAATCCATGGCTGCTTAGACATAAAGATCATAAAAACTGTAATTTTGTAATTAATTTTTACGTTTATATGAAGAGATAAAATAATCGTTCCACATGATTTAGATGCTGCATTTAGATCTCTATAACTTTTATTTGAAGTATTTTTGCATAAAATAATTAGGTAACGTTTGCGTAAATAAAAATTGATTTCCCATGTTAAACGCCTATGTTCCACTTTTCGATTTTGACCCTATATATATATATATATATATATATATATATATATATATATATATATATATATATATATATATATATATATATATATATATATTTAAGATTTGGTTTGTTGCTATATTTTTGTCCAACAATAATTTTTGAATGTCGAATATTTTCCATATGCTAGGATACTTTTTTACATTCTTATTGCAGACCTTATTTTGAATTAACTGACATTTAAGTACCAGTACCTTCCTTACCTAAAGGTGGCGGAAGGTAATAAATAAAATGAATATATCATCACAACTTATTACTCATTGCTGGGTGTGCCAATCTGCTTTATACACAGATATAAAATACATTTTTTAAATAATGTCAATTATTTTAGGATAGAACAACGACAAAAGTTTCATGTTTGCAAACTTTTGTTTGTGTTTATGTATATATATATATATATATATATATATATATATATATATATATATATATATATATATATATATATATATTTAAGATTTGGTTTGTTGCTATATTTTTGTCCAACAATAATTTTTGAATGTCGAATATTTTCCATATGCTAGGATACTTTTTTACATTCTTATTGCAGACCTTATTTTGAATTAACTGACATTTAAGTACCAGTACCTTCCTTACCTAAAGGTGGCGGAAGGTAATAAATAAAATGAATATATCATCACGGCTTATTACTCATTGCTGGGTGTGCCAATCTGCTTTATACACAGATATAAAATACATTTTTTAAATAATGTCAATTATTTTAGGATAGAACAACGACAAAAGTTTCATGTTTGCAAACTTTTGTTTGTGTTTATGTTTATGCATAAGACAAAGGCTAAAATTATAACTGGGAGTGGTCTGACGTGATTACGTATGTAAAATTTCTCAAGATTATGACATACCTCAAAAACAGTGACTATGTTAAGAGCTGTGAATGAGGCTTATTGTAGCCATATTTTAATAAAAAGAATATAAAATTTTACATGCATTTTTCACAAAAAAAATTATCTAAGGGTTTGCAAATATTATATCACGGAATTCAGAATAAAAGTCTCTATCTAAAAAGTAAATAAAATAATTATTTATCAAACTTGAGCAGTAGTAGTATATATTTATTCTTGCCTTTCGGCTTAGAATCTGCATAATACTTCACATAGTGTTAAATTACATCACATTTTATTTTTTTATTAACATTAGTTAAAGGGGATTATAATGTCAATAATGTTATAATTATAATATTATAATTATAATATTATAATTATAATATTATAATTATAATGTCTCGTTTTTCGTATTTTTTTATACAAATTTTTCCTGCTCCATCGTCATTTAGTAAGTAGATTTCATCTCTTCTTTCCCTTTCTGTCTATCTACAGTATATTCTTAAATTTTTCAGTGTTTCTTCTTCTCTTCCACATAGTCTACATTTTATTTCTTCTGCTGACATACATACATATTATGTCTTTCTTCATTTCCGCACCGTAATCTTGCTATGGTCGTGACATTTTCTTCTTTTGTATATCTGCGTCTCTGGTTTTCAATATTTTTATCATTGATTCTTCATTTTGTCTTCTTCTTTCAACCTCTACCACCGAGAAACCATTTTTTCATAAGATTTTTTCCTGGGCAATCCCTATTTGACAGTTTCGTTTTGTCCTCGTCTGCTCGTTTTATTGTTTTCCAACATGTAGTTCTTATTTTTTCTACATATTGAACGGCCCCCTTTCCTTCTTATATTCGTATTCTTCTCTATATATCCAGGAGTACATTTATCTAAACCCAAAATCCATTTTATGCACCTAATTTGTAGATCTTCAATTATTTGTTTTTCTTCCCATCCGTAAATCTCGATGCCATACATTAAAATGCTTAATTTATCAAACTAGAGAGGAAAGCGCTTCTTTTTCCCACTCGAGTTCGAAGTTTGCCTCATGACCGCAGCGAATGAGGCAATAGGGGACTACAGCGCAATTGAATTAATAGAAATTAGAAAAAACTAATGAAAATATATGCTTAATAATGAATATTAATAAAGAAATAAAATATACTTCGGAAATAAGGGTATTTTTGGGAGGAGCCTACTACCAATGGAAGTAGAGAAATTCAAATAGCGGAGGCGTGGCTATCAGTCCACTGCAATTCTCAAACAGTTGTTATTTGAATATAAATGTTTTGCATTAACCTTAATAATTTAAATACACTTCGAATTATAAATCATGTAAACTAGTACAGTATAATAATATTAATGTATTTTTTATAAATATAATTTAGAAATTGCATATATTTCAAGAACATTTAGGTCCATGAAGAAAACAGTTTGATATAAAAACTTATATTCGTGACGTCACATCTATATTTTCAAATTTCGGGGGACTATAATTTGCGTATTAATACGAATTTTTTCACCGGATTTTCACCGACACTCTTAGTTTTACTTACAGTTCAGATGAAATTATATTTAAAAAATGGTGAAATCCCCTATTCGAGCGAGAGTGGAAAAAGCCTTTTCTTCTTGTGTTAAGGTGGCTTCCCACGGCGAACCCGCACCGAACTCTTCCCACGGCGCGTGTGGGTCCGAGATATAATGCCTAGTTTCTTTTAAAAAGTACCATTGCAAAATGTCGGAAGAAGACAGAATTGCTGTTGCTGCAGCCGCTTTTGTTTTAATCAGTGGATGCCATTTACTCAACAAAGAAAAAAAGAAGAAGAAAAGACGCTGCTGGATGTCATCATTCAATAAGAGCCGGTCGAGGTAAGTTATTATTGAGATGATGAATTGAACAAATATGTAATTTATCCAATCCATGCTACTAATTAACACTTTATTAATTTCAGATACAATGGATCGGATATGTTAACTGATTTTGTTGAAATGAAATGAACTAGAAATGACATGTTCACCAGCAAAAATCCGCGCCATCACGGGCCATCACGCGCGCGCTCGCTTCGCGCCTTTGAAAAAACCGACTTGGAATGGATCGGGCGCGCCGGCACAGGTCAGGCCGCGCCTCCTCGGATGTTTCCCTTCCCACAGCGTGTTGGTGCGAGCTGGCACGGCGCGGCCCGCGATATAACGGGCCGTGGGAAGCAAGGCTTAGACACTTTTTACACATGTTTCTAAAAACGAGTATTGGCCATAATTATAGCAATATTTTAAAACATTGTGGCGGTATATATATATATATATATATATATATATATATATATATATATATATATATATATATATATATATATATATATATATATATACAGTATTGGCCAAAATTATTACAACAAATGCATTTTTGATAACTTGTTATTATCGAGGGTGTAGCCGTTTTCCTTTAGGTCTTCTTACATAACAAATTCCGTCACTACTAAATAAATAAATTTGGATTCATCACTAAACAGAACCTTTTTCCACTTTTTTACTGACCAGTCGACATAAGTCATGGCAAAATTTAGTCGGGCCTTTATGTTGTTCTTAGAGAAAAGCGGTTTCTTTGCAGGTCGTCGGCTACATAAACCACTATGAACTAATCTCCTAATCGTTCGAGAACTCAGATTTTCTCCACCGGATTCGGTTAAAATAGCTTGGATCTTTGACGAAGACGAATGGTTGCTGCGAAGCTATCCTAATAATGTTTCTGTCCAGTCTTTGTGATGATTTTTTTGGTCTACCAGGATTTCTTATAGGTTTAACACTTCCAGAGTCTCTGAATCTTTTGATTATTCTCGACACAATCGATGGATGTATCATTAATTGCCGCGCAATATTACACTGACGCTCGCCACTTTCTTGCAACATAATAACTCGTTTTCTTAAATCGCAGGATATTGTTTTACTGCACCCCATGTTATCACTGTATCAAATGCTTATTGGTTGACATGAATATCACAAATATAAAATAATATACTGCTTATACATGGAAGAATAAGGTATTGTTGCTATATTTTTGTCCAAGTTAAAACAGGAAAATACACACAACTGGCTTTTTTATACAAGTCTCTTTAACTTTTTACGTTAGTAGCACACCTAAGTGCTAGATATACATACATATATATACCGCCACAAGTTTCAATATTGTTTATTCTTATTAATACGCCACAATGTTTTAAAATATTGCTGTAATTATGGCCAATACTCGTTTTTAGAAACATGTGTAAAAAGTGTACACAAGAAGAAAGGGCTTTTTCCACTCTCGCTCGAATAGGGGATTTCACCATTTTTTAAATATAATTTCATCTGAACTGTAAGTAAAACTAAGAGTGTCGGTGAAAATCCGGTGAAAAAATTCGTATTAATACGCAAATTATAGTCCCCCGAAATTTGAAAATATAGATGTGACGTCACGAATATAAGTTTTTATATCAAACTGTTTTCTTCATGGACCTAAATGTTCTTGAAATATATGCAATTTCTAAATTATATTTATAAAAAATACATTAATATTATTATACTGTACTAGTTTACATGATTTATAATTCGAAGTGTATTTAAATTATTAAGGTTAATGCAAAACATTTATATTCAAATAACAACTGTTTGAGAATTGCAGTGGACTGATAGCCACGCCTCCGCTATTTGAATTTCTCTACTTCCATTGGTAGTAGGCTCCTCCCAAAAATACCCTTATTTCCGAAGTATATTTTATTTCTTTATTAATATTCATTATTAAGCATATATTTTCATTAGTTTTTTCTAATTTCTATTAATTCAATTGCGCTGTAGTCCCCTATTGCCTCATTCGCTGCGGTCATGAGGCAAACTTCGAACTCGAGTGGGAAAAAGAAGCGCTTTCCTCTCTAGTTTGATAAATTAAGCATTTTAATGTATGGCATCGAGATTTACGGATGGGAAGAAAAACAAATAATTGAAGATCTACAAATTAGGTGCATAAAATGGATTTTGGGTTTAGATAAATGTACTCCTGGATATATAGAGAAGAATACGAATATAAGAAGGAAAGGGGGCCGTTCAATATGTAGAAAAAATAAGAACTACATGTTGGAAAACAATAAAACGAGCAGACGAGGACAAAACGAAACTGTCAAATAGGGATTGCTCAGGAAAAAATCTTATGAAAAAATGGTTTCTCGGTGGTAGAGGTTGAAAGAAGAAGACAAAATGAAGAATCAATGATAAAAATATTGAAAACCAGAGACGCAGATATACAAAAGAAGAAAATGTCACGACCATAGCAAGATTACGGTGCGGAAATGAAGAAAGACATAATATGTATGTATGTCAGCAGAAGAAATAAAATGTAGACTATGTGGAAGAGAAGAAGAAACACTGAAAAATTTAAGAATATACTGTAGATAGAGAGAAAGGGAAAGAAGAGATGAAATCTACTTACTAAATGACGATGGAGCAGGAAAAATTTGGATAAAAAAATACGAAAAACGAGACATTATAATTATAATATTATAATTATAACATTATTGACATTATAATCCCCTTTAACTAATGTTAATAAAAAAATAAAATGTGATGTAATTTAACACTATGTGAA
This sequence comes from Harpalus rubripes, assembly GCA_963082715.1. Taxonomy (NCBI): domain Eukaryota; kingdom Metazoa; phylum Arthropoda; class Insecta; order Coleoptera; family Carabidae; genus Harpalus; species Harpalus rubripes. Next base: position 17,118,786 of record OY720465.1, read on the forward strand.
GTATTATGCAGATTCTAAGCCGAAAGGCAAGAATAAATATATACTACTACTGCTCAAGTTTGATAAATAATTATTTTATTTACTTTTTAGATAGAGACTTTTATTCTGAATTCCGTGATATAATATTTGCAAACCCTTAGATAATTTTTTTTGTGAAAAATGCATGTAAAATTTTATATTCTTTTTATTAAAATATGGCTACAATAAGCCTCATTCACAGCTCTTAACATAGTCACTGTTTTTGAGGTATGTCATAATCTTGAGAAATTTTACATACGTAATCACGTCAGACCACTCCCAGTTATAATTTTAGCCTTTGTCTTATGCATAAACATAAACACAAACAAAAGTTTGCAAACATGAAACTTTTGTCGTTGTTCTATCCTAAAATAATTGACATTATTTAAAAAATGTATTTTATATCTGTGTATAAAGCAGATTGGCACACCCAGCAATGAGTAATAAGCCGTGATGATATATTCATTTTATTTATTACCTTCCGCCACCTTTAGGTAAGGAAGGTATTGTCTTTGGTCAAAAAAATCGGTGGTGACTTTTTGATGAATTAGTACGTTTTAGGGTCCCTAGAATACGATTTTACTATTTTTACAATGATGTCTGCGTGTGTGTGTGTGTGTGTGTGTGTGTGTGTGTGTGTGCGTGTGTGTGTATGTGTGTGACAAAATTTTCTCATGCGATAACTCTAATACTATAATTCCAAAAATTATAATTCTTTCGTATTCCTCTTCGTTACGTCCATGTGAAGAGCCAATTAGATTTTGGTTAGAATTGATCAACCGGAAGTACCCTCATTTAAAGATTTTAACAGTTTTTCTTGAAAAAACGATGTTAAATATATTTTTTTCACATTTAATGTTATTATAAATATTAAAGAATATTTTATTCTCTATACGATTTGAATGCATTTTATACTTTATATTAAATGGATATAGAGTTAAAAAATTATTAAGAAATATATTAGCCAGCCATGTTGTAAGTCTGGAAACAGCTGCTACATTAAGAAAATTCTAATTGAAAGGTGTCAGTGTCAAGTGCAGTTGACAGTATGGTTGTGTTATAATTTTCCTGGAAATATAGGACCTTTAGCTTTCTGTATGGAATTTGTATAAAATACATACACCTGCCTTAAGGTAATGTACAAGATATTAAATCTTTTGCAATGAAGTTTCTGTATAACATTTATACAAAATACATAGAACTGACGGAAGGTAATGTGCTGGCCACATCAGATTTTTTTTATATAATTTTGTTAGTTGGTCTGTACAGGTAGGTGAACAAACATAAAACACTGTAACTGATTGTGTTAATAACTGTAAATGGTCCAATACTACTCGTCAAAGACAAAAACAGTGACTATGTTAAGGAGGTTCGAGTGAAAGTAATGAGTCAAAATAACATTTATATTTTTTTATTCTTTTAATATCGAAAATAATTGCTAAAACTTATAATTTTAATTAATAAAAGTATACTTAGCTTATAAATGTATAATTAATTTGTATTTAATAAAAAAAGATCCTGAAATGACTTCAGTATTTTGAACATATGTGGTTGAAGAAAGTTATTAAGTCTTAATTTTATAGTGTTCTTAATTTTCCAAAAACATCAAAATCTGATAAAAGAATTGCGTACAGGGATTTCAAAAACTTTGACCTAGAATATTTTCTTTCCGATTGCGCGTTAGTGAACTGGAATCATATTTATATTAACGATATTAATGACAAAGTTAAATTTCTTAATGAGAATATTACTAGTTTATTTAATAAAACATGCACCTCAAAAAGAAATTGTAACTAAGATGCAATTTACTCCTTTGATAACCCCGGTTATCAAAATTATGCAGAGAAAACGTAATAAAGCTCTTACAGATTACAAGAAATTTAGAACTCAAACTAAATTAGAATATTATAAGCAATTAAGGAATTTAACAACAGCTGCAATTAGGAGAGAAAAACAGGCGTACTTAAATCATAATATAAATAATTTAATTAAAGATTCCAGTAAACTTTGGTCTAATCTAAAACAAATAGGTGTTAATAACATTTCTCAAAATAATATGTGCCACAAAGATTTCAAACCACATGAATACGGACTTTATCTTTTAGATCAGGTAGGCACAATTAATATAAATCACACAAATTCCTTTAATTTCTCTTGTGTGGATAATAATAAAATAGAATCCATTTTGAATAATTTAAGGCCCAATGCAATTGGAACTGATGGAATATCATGTAAAATGATTATTCTCATTCTTCCTGTAATAATAAATTATATTACGCACATTATTTATACTAGTTTGTTAACAGGAACAGTTCCCGATATATGGAAATTAGAACTTGTGAAACCCATTCCTAGAAATAACAATTCCTCCACTTTTAATGACATGCGTCCTGTAAGTATATTGCCAGCCTTGTCAAAGGTTTTAGAAAAAATATGCTGCGAACAAATAATGGTCTATCTAAATGAAAATAACGTCGCTGTTCGGAAAAAACCTCCTATGTGACATTATATGCGACTGTATATATAGTACTATTAAGGATATTACGCTCCATCGCTTGGTAAATACTCCTATGTGCTTTTCTAAACCGTAAGAATGTTAAATATATATTTTAAAACCTTGTATGTGTTAAAGCATTTCGTAAATCTTTCCATGTGACTTGCTGTCACATAGGATATTTTGTACCGCTAACGTGTATTCAAGAAAAAATTGTTCCTGCCACTTAGATTACATTAATTGTGAATCCTTCCGTTTATTATTTATAATAATATTGAATTATTATCTCTGTGTTCATATTGACGAAGTAGAAAACGTAAGTGCTTATTTTTAAACTTATAAAATGTGTATTTTCATTACGTATTATCATCCTAACCTATGATTTTTGGCCCGTAAAGAATTTGCAACTCAAAGACAAAAATCACCAGCTAAATCTATTCCAAGAGATTCAACAACGGAAATAGCAGATCCGGGGCCACGAGAATGAAATGCCAGTGAAGCCAAAGATGAATTACCAGAATTGTTTTATTTAGTTGATAATTCTTTATCTGAACCACCTTTGAATAATGTTTGTACAACGAATCTGTTAAATGGGTCTGAAACTATTTTTTTAGTTCCAGATAATGAGCTCAGTAGTATTTTATCTTCAGCCCTTCATGAATCAATTTCTGTAAACAATGAAGATTGTAATTATACTGTATAACATGCAGTAGAAATTACTCCAGAAAATGAAAAAAACGAAGAAATTGAAAATTCTTTATTCATAGCTAGTAGTCCGAAACAGGAAAAACATACAGAAAGAAAGTCAGAAAATGAAGAAAACGAAGAAGTTGAAAATTCCGTATGCACAGGTAGCAGTTCGGATGAGGAAGGACATGCAGCAGAAGATAATCCAGAAAATGAAGAAACAGAAAAAATTAAAAATTCATTGAGTCTGGAAGAGGAAACTGTTAATAATAGTAGAAGTAGAACAAAAAGGGAGGAAACAAAATTAAAACATGTTTTAGGCAAATCGTATATTGGTTACAAACAAGAAAACGAAAAAATTTTACACGTTGTTCCGAAACAAGGCAGAATTATTAAAGAACGTTGCTCGCATAAAGACATTAAACAGAAGAGTAAGAGAAGTTTCCTTTGTGCAAAGTTTACAGATAATGATAGAGTTTTCGCTTTTAATTATTTTTGGAAACTAAATTCTTGGGCTGCAAAAAGAGCGTACATTAGTGGTTTAGAATGCACACGAGACGTACGCAGAAGAAGAAAAGGCACTAAAGATATTAAAACAAAACCGAAGAAGAATGAAGGACATGACATTTTTCTTAAAAAGGAAAACGGTGAAAAATTCCGTGTGTGCCGCAAGTTTTTTTTAAATACTCTAGATATAGGAGAGGATACTTTTAAACGATGGGTAAAAAAAGAAACACTTAACCACAGCTCTAGCGAAAACAGTGAAGAAGAGGAAGCAGGTAAGACAGAGGAACCTCCAAGAAAAAAGAAGAAAGAAAATGTTGGTAATATTAAAAACTGGATTAAATTATTACCAAAAGTGCCTAGCCACTATTGCCGAAAAACATCGAATAAAATTTATGTTGAGTCTACTTTTCGATCATATTCACACATGTATAATGTTTTTAAGACCTGGTGTGTATCTAATAATTTAACACCTCTATCACAAACTATTTTTAAAAAAGTTGTGAAACTTGAAAATATTTCAATTCACTCTCCACGTAAAGATCAGTGCGATATTTGTTGTGGATATAAAGTAAAATCTGTATCAGACGAAGACTATTTAAAGCATATTAAAAAAAAAGATGATGCCCGTGCCGAAAAAAATATGTTAAAAGAAGCTGAAAAATCTATCCCTGAGATGTTAGTAATAGCTATGGATTTGCAAAGCGTTTTATTGTGCCCGAAAACGCAGGCATCATCAATGTATTATAAACAAAAATTACAGGTACATAATTTTACTTTATTTGAATTAAATTCAAATAATGTAACACTTTACGTTTGGCATGAAGCTAATGGAGGTGTTTCTAGCAATGAATTCACGTCATGTATAATTGATTACATTAAAAATTTAGAAGAAAATTACAAACACATCATTTTTATTTCTGATGGTTGTAATTATCAGAATCGAAACAAAACTTTAGCAAGTGCATTAAGTGATGTATCAATGAGTTTAAAAATTACAATAGAGCAATTATATTTGTAAAAAGGCCATACAATGATGGAAGCCGATAGTGTTCATTCCACACTAGAAAAATTATTTAAACCTCCAATCAACGCTCCATCTGATTATTATACGTTGATGAGGCAAGCTAGGCCGAAACATCCCTACAAAGTTAAAGTGATTGATTATAATTTCTTTTATAATTATGAACAGCAACAGTCAAATCTTTTGTCTCTTAGACCAGGAAGAAGAACTGGTGATCCCGTAGTCAACGATATTTGTAAACTTCAGTATACACCTGATGAGAACATACTATACAAGTTAAACTTTAATGAAGAATGGCAAACATTGCCACAAAGAAGAAAAATTACTGTTCCGTTTCACGATTTAAAAAACTTATATAATGAACAGCCAAAAATTAATCAGTCTAAATTTAATGATTTACAATCACTAAAAAGTATATTGGATAAGGATTATCATTCTTTTTATGATAATTTACCATGTGCACCTAAATAAAATGAAAATGTGGTGAAGTTCAGAAAGTTTATATTGAAGATAATATAATTTATTTTATATTTTGTCAAATTTAAAGACAGAATGTTTATTCATTTATATGTACTTTAATTTTGTTGAAAATAAATAAAAATCTATTGACAAAAACACTAATTCATCATTTTAATTTATGTGTGTAAAACCTACTATGTGATACATTTGAACTTTGAACTATGATAATCTTCTATGTGCAACTATCACGTTTTTAATCATTATTATAACAAAATGAATAATTTCAATATACTGAAAATACTAACTGAGTGTCATTACAATGGATACTATATAAGAGATGTCAAACCATGTTTTTAAATAGTACGAATCTTCCAAAAAACAGTTTTTTTTTTGTTTACTGCCAAACTTACTATTTTTCACATGGGAGGTTTCTTCCGAACAACGACGATAATATACTTCCAGCGAAACAATCTGGCTTTAGAAGTGGATATAGTACAAACACAAGTCTACTTAATATAATTGATACAATAATCACTAATTCTGATGAATCAAAAATCTCTTTTCTCATCCAAATAGACTTCTCGAAAGCCTTTGATATGCTTGACCATTCCTTACTGCTAGCTAAATTGAAATACAGCAACTTTTCAGCCGACGCATTAAGGTGGTGTGAAGATTATTTTAGCAATCGAGAATTTCGAGTATCCGTGACACACAAATCTACGGAATTAAATTCACCTTCATTTGCTTCAGCACGGGGTGTACCTCAAGGATCAGTTCTGGGGCCCATTATTTTTTTACTATATACTGCGGATTTACCTTCTGAATTAAAACACTGTGATGTTCATTCATACGCCGACGACACGCAAATATTAGCCTCAGGGTATCCCTCAGAGATGTCGCAAGTGACAAACATTATTAACACGGATTTGAATAATCTTACTCAATGGGTGGAGGATAATGGTCTCAAAATTAATCCAGATAAATCAACTTTGTTAATGATTGGAAATTGTGACGCTCCTGACATATTGCTGGATGGAATAAAATTGCATTCTGAGAAAGTTTGCAAAAGTTTAGGGATGTTATTGTATAAAGAACTAAATTTTCATTTCCATCTTCAGTCTAAATTGAGAGCAGCAATAATTAAATTAAAAAATTTATACCAATTCCGTAATATTTTATCTTCTGATGTGAAGCTACGTTTAATTAATTCTCTAATCCTACCATTGTTTGACTATTGCGCATGTGTGTATGTACCAAATTTGTCTCAAGCCGATAAACATAGAATAAAAATGATTCAGAACTTGCTTACGTTATGTATATAATGTGCGTTAATATGATCATATTTCAAGTTACAGAGAAATAGCGAAATTGGAAGATATAGAATCTCGTACCAAAAAATTATACCTATCTTTGGTACATAAAACCTTAGTAACTCGTACACCTTCATATTTGGTTGACAAACTTATACCCAAACAATATAACTATAGTTTACGTATCAAGGATTTATATATTGTGCCTTCTTTCAAAAAATTTAAGTATTAGTGTTCATTTTCATACTTAGCACCTACTCTTTACAACACTATACAATCCGACATGAAATCTCTGTCTGTCAATTCTTTTAAGAATCATTTAAAAAATCTTTAATTATTAACTAGACATATACTTGTACGATCTGCTGAAAACTTGTTCTTTGCTGACTTAAAATTTTGTATTTAATAATTTATATTTTGTTTTTGAATGTTCTCTTTGTTTTGTAACATATACACATTTGTATTATTTTTCAAGAGTAACGCAATGTATTTTCGTGTTTATGTACCTACTATGTATGTATTGGGTTGGGTTGAAAAGCAGCCTTTGGCTGAACCCCCGCCTTTGATTAAATCAATAAAGTTATTATTATTATTATTATTATTATTATGTTATATGGCAACAGCGCGTCTTGTTCTTTGAGCTTGCTTTCGTTTATATATATATATATATATATATATATATATATATATATATATATATATATATATATATATATATATATATATATTTAGTTATTGTAAAATTATTATATTAACTTTATCTACCAATTTCAGTAATCAAAGTTTAATATAACATGAAAAAAAGAATTTTAAAATAAAAATAATTAGTGCAACGTTGCCAAGTTCTTTTCTGTTCCGCTAATATCGAACGAAAATGAACAAAAAATGTTTAACATTAATTAGCTCTTATAATATTTTACGAGTCTTCAGTTATATTATACTAGTTTTTTGTTCATCGAAGTTGGAAATATCAATGTAAAACAAACAAAAAAGTATCTACGGAAATATTTCTAGCATAAGAGTTTGTGTATTAGAACGTTGAAAACGTCAACTTTATAAGCGATTTTCTAAGGAACTATAGACGGTGGATTGTTTTTTTTTAATTTTTAGAATTGTTGGATAAGACATCCTTTATTATAATTATAAAATTTTCAACAGTAAAGTTGGAAATTCATTTTTCTCTTAGCGAGAGGTAAAAATGAATACATTTTATTTTTTACCTCTCGCTAAGAGAGGTATTGAATTCATGCTAAAAATCGCATATCCAGATTTTAGTGAATAAGCACGTTTTAAGGTCCCTAGAATCCGATTATAACATTTTTACGATGATGTCCGTATGTGTGTGTGGAGGTTGGATTCACGATTTTTCAAATACTATAAGACTTAAGACATTTTTAACTACGAATTCCTCAATCTAACAATAATGGGAAGAGTTGATTAAGTTTTGGTCATAACTGGACAACCGGACTTAGTAGTTATAAGAAAAAAATCATCTAAATATTATTTATCGAAAATTTATGTAAATACTTACATTAAAGAACGTTAAGTTCTTTATTCAATAAATATAAATTCATTATTATATCTTCTATGGAGTTAGAGATAAAGAAATGCATATAAAATAATTTGATGTAGAAATTCTCAGATCAAACTACGTCAAGGCAAGAAATTCAAATGTTTATAAATGTCACTGTCAAAAATATTTGTATGCCACTATCAAAAATATTTGTACATCATTATGAAGATTATGAAAATAAATAAAAAGTAAACAACGCAAAAGAATATACGTAAAAAAGAATATATAAGGAATTTGTGGAAATATGACGCATATAAAGAAAATGAAAAGGAAAGTAGGAAAAGAAAATTTCAGGATATTGAATATAAACAAAATGTATGTATTGTACATAATTTATAATAAAATATCCCATAGATTTTGCAAATATATGTGAGAATTATTTTGTAGTGAGACATGAATATATATATATATATATATATATATATATATATATATATATATATATATATATATATATATATATATATATATATATTTGTATTTAAATATATTTTTCGTTTTATGCGTACAACCAGGTAAAATATCTGGCGAGAGGTTATGTGCTGGCCACATCAGATTTTTTACATAGAATTGGAGTGCCCTGACAGAAAGAAGTGAATATTTTGTTCTTTTAATTAATCATACATGTCAACGCAGGCAAAATAATCGCGTATTTCTTTCATGGCATCCTAAATATTTGTAAAAAATAACATGTTTCCATTTTTTTCATTCGTGGCACTCTTATAGCCATATTTTAATCAAATTATTATAAAACTTTATATGAATTTTTCTCAAAAAAAAGTTATATAAGGATATAAAAATATTATATCATTGAATTCAGAATAAAATTCTTTAACGAATAAGCAATTAAAAAATATATACCGTAAAATGGGGATACTTGAGATTTACGTATATCTAAACCTATTATAATTACCCCTTAACCTTAAAATTAATTTTAACAAAAACTAGATACGTATTTCGAGAACATAGTTCTGTGTGTGTGTGTGTGTGTGTGTGTGTGTGTGTGTGTGTGTGTGTGTGTGTGTGTGTGTGTGTGTGTGTGTGTGTGTGTGTGTGTGTGTGTGTGTGTGTGTGTGTGTGTGTGTGTGTGTGTGTGTGTGTGTGTGTGTGTGTGTGTGTGTGTGTGTGTGTGTGTGTGTGTGTGTGTGTGTGTGTGTGTGTGTGTGTGTGTGTGTGTGTGTGTGTGTGTGTGTGTGTGTGTGTGTGTGTGTGTGTGTGTGTGTGTGTGTGTGTGTGTGTGTGTGTGTGTGTGTGTGTGTGTGTGTGTGTGTGTGTGTGTGTGTGTGTGTGTGTGTGTGTGTGTGTGTGTGTGTGTGTGTGTGTGTGTGTGTGTGTGTGTGTGTGTGTGTGTGTGTGTGTGTGTGTGTGTGTGTGTGTGTGTGTGTGTGTGTGTGTGTGTGTGTGTGTGTGTGTGTGTGTGTGTGTGTGTGTGTGTGTGTGTGTGTGTGTGTGTGTGTGTGTGTGTGTGTGTGTGTGTGTGTGTGTGTGTGTGTGTGTGTGTGTGTGTGTGTGTGTGTGTGTGTGTGTGTGTGTGTGTGTGTGTGTGTGTGTGTGTGTGTGTGTGTGTGTGTGTGTGTGTGTGTGTGTGTGTGTGTGTGTGTGTGTGTGTGTGTGTGTGTGTGTGTGTGTGTGTGTGTGTGTGTGTGTGTGTGTGTGTGTGTGTGTGTGTGTGTGTGTGTGTGTGTGTGTGTGTGTGTGTGTGTGTGTGTGTGTGTGTGTGTGTGTGTGTGTGTGTGTGTGTGTGTGTGTGTGTGTGTGTGTGTGTGTGTGTGTGTGTGTGTGTGTGTGTGTGTGTGTGTGTGTGTGTGTGTGTGTGTGTGTGTGTGTGTGTGTGTGTGTGTGTGTGTGTGTGTGTGTGTGTGTGTGTGTGTGTGTGTGTGTGTGTGTGTGTGTGTGTGTGTGTGTGTGTGTGTGTGTGTGTGTGTGTGTGTGTGTGTGTGTGTGTGTGTGTGTGTGTGTGTGTGTGTGTGTGTGTGTGTGTGTGTGTGTGTGTGTGTGTGTGTGTGTGTGTGTGTGTGTGTGTGTGTGTGTGTGTGTGTGTGTGTGTGTGTGTGTGTGTGTGTGTGTGTGTGTGTGTGTGTGTGTGTGTGTGCGCGTGCGCGTGCGCGTGCGCGTGCGCGTGCGCGTGTGCGTGTGCGTGTGCGTGTGCGTGTGCGTGTGCGTGTGCGTGTGCGTGTGCGTGTGCGTGTGCGTGTGCGTGTGCGTGTGCGTGTGCGTGTGCGTGTGTGTGTGTGTGTGTGTGTGTGTGTGTGTGTGTGTGTGTGTAACAAAATTTTCGTCTGCGATAATTCTACTACAGTTTCAAAAATTATAATTTTTTCGTATACTTCTTCGTTACATCCATATGAAGAGCTGATTAGATTTTGGTTATAATTGGTCAACCGGAAGTATTATCATTTGAAGATTTTAACAGTTTTTCTTGAAAAAACTATGTTAAATATCATTTTTTCACATTTAATGTTATTATAAATATTAAAGAATATCTTATTCTCTATACGATTTGACTGCATTTTAAACTTAATATTAAATGGATATAGAGTTAAAAAATTGTAAAGAAATTAAATTTCATAAAGTAGCAATAGCTATGAAAACAGCTACTATATTAAGAAAATTCTGATTGAAAGATGTCAGTGTCAAGTGAAATTGACATAGTGTGTTTGTCTTATAATTTTATTGAAAATATAGGATCTCTTGCTTTCTGTTTGAAATTTGTATAAAATACATACAACTGCTTTAAGATAATGTACAAGAAATAATAATAAATCTTTTATTTCTGCAGATACATTACACTGTATATAGAAAACGTAACAAAATAATAATTTAAGACATAAATTTTCTGTATGAAATTTGCATAAAATACATGCAGCTGCCGGAAGGTAATGTACAAGAAATAGCATATTTAGCAAGGAACTTTCCGTATGAAATTTGTACAAAATACATAGAACTGACGGAAGGTAATGTGCGGGCCACATCAGATTTTTTTATAATAAGATTAATCTCGAAAAAATAACATTTAAAGGTATTTTTCGAAGAAAAACTATTTTGAGCTTCTGGTAAAGTGCCATTTCCGGTTATCCGATGTTCACCAAAATCTAATAAGCTCTTTCCATTACAGTAAAAGTTCGAAATACACGGTTCCAAAATTTTCTGAATGATAGTATTTGAGTTAGAGTGGAGGATCCACACAAACACACACACACACAAAGACATCATCAAGAAAATGTTAAAATTGGATTCTCGGGACCTTAAAACGTGGTCATTTACCAAAATCTCGATATGCGATTTTTAGCACGATCCCTATACCTCCCTTACCAAGGGTAGCGGGAGATAAAAATAGTGTGTTTACGGAACTTTATAAACGCTTTAATATATTGCTATCATTAAGGTTATGCCTGTAATCTATGCTACGTAAAATACGCCACTGTCTACGCATAAACAATGTAGTTTACGTGGTTAAATTTTGTATATTATCTACGCGCATGTAGACTATAATTATTTTGCTTTGCTTAATTACTTCTTTTTTCTTAATTACTTGTAGATTTAAAGTTAAAAAAGTAATGTTTGAGTGTTAGTGCCCAATAGACGTGTGCCTTGAGGTGTGCCCCCCCCCCCCATAACGAAATCCTAAATGCGCCACTGCTATTGGCTGGTTGCACCAAATGTAACTTAAATAGTAATCTTTACTTAAATTGACAATATTGCATCGAAATTAAATGTCAAATGAATTATATTATTTTGCTGTCAAAATACTGATATGAATTTTTTTGGTTTAAACCTAGCTTAAAATTTAAGCCTTGTTGGTGCAATTGGGCATATAAGTTATATTTTTAAGTAACCATAACTCCTATACGTGAGGTGATAAAACCATATTTTATTTAACTTAGTGCCTCGAGTAAGACGTACAGCATGATAACTGTATATAAGACAATCAATACGTTTTCAGGTAAAAACTTAAGTGTCTCACTTAACCCCAACTTCAGTGAAAATTAGACAGTTTTAAAATAAATAAAAATATGCTAACAATAGAATTTTTTTATTGATATTCTTTTCTGATAAAATTGTCTTTCTACAAACATTTAACTTTTTTTTGTACAATTTATGGTTCAAAAGTTATTAGCAAAAATATGTAAAAATTGTCTCAACTATTACCATTTTACGGTAGTTTTATTGAAAATAATAAAATTAGTCTGACAGTTTGTGAACCGCTGGTTGAAAAATAATTTTATGCTCATTAAAATAAGTCTAGCAAAATAGAAATTGTTTACTAATTTAACCGACCTCGTAGGTCTTGTAGTTCTCGAGATAATAATAGTGGACAAAATAAAATGAACATCTGTATATGTATTGTTTTGTGAATATTAACCTGGTACACAATCAATTTGTGGTTTATCCCAGGCCCCTGCAATACAAACACTAACAGGATATTCTGCTGGTTCAACTGGTTCATAAAACTTTTTGCATCTAATGTGAACTGTGGCACCTTCTACTAAAGGTTTCTTGCAATCCACTTCAATACCACCGACAGTACATGTGGTAATTGCAAAAGATGATACTCGTGCTGAACAAGTTGCTGTAAAATTAAATATAATGTGTGGAATTCAGTGGGTTGTATTAAGACTGGTTCATGGAAGCTGTAACCTTACGTATTTGCCTTACGGCCGATTTCATAATTCATAATAAATATAAAGTTACTTTAATTTTAAAGTTTGACCTAAAAGTGGAAAAAGCGTTTCATAATTCGACTTTAAGTTAAAGTTGTTAGTTAAAGTCCTTTAAAATAAAGTCATGCGAGAGTTCCTTTACGAGCTTAAAGTGGATTTATAACTTATCAGTTTGGGTTCCACATTTTTGACAAAATATTTTTTTTAACTTTTTCATCAATAACTTATTGACAATAAGTTCCGTCGAAGATGTTAATATTAAACAAAGAAAGGATTATATTCGCCACGAATTAATAATTGAAATATGTGGAACGAAAAATTATTTTATGACAAATTTAGATTAAGGAAAATTCAATTTTAATTGTATTGGAACAGATAGAAGAAATTATAAAATTAGCAACAAATAAATAAATATTGAGGTATTTATTAACTTTTTTAGAGGAGGTTCCACATCACATTATGTATTTAATAATTCCAGTACTAAATCCAATATCTTTTATTGTTGGCGGGCAACCATTTTACACTCTTCTGTTTTTCCAAACCATATTTTCTAGCTATTTTTGAACTTTCAATTTAGCTATGACAGCCTGTTCAATTTTTGTCAAGTTGTATCCTACAAAAATTTTCGCAAATAAATATTAAAATATTAAGTAACTTAACCTATAAAATTGCGTACCTTTTAAATTAAATCAAGGTGTATTATTCATTAAATGTGAAATTTTCGCCTCTATTTCTTCTAGAAATAATTAAAATATTATTCTGACAGTCAGTCTTATTAAACAGTTTGTTCTAAAATCATTTCTAATACTTTAGAACTACTTTACTGAAAGTAAAGGAAATTTTTATTATGAAACGTACATATTTTAAAGTGTAAATAAAGTCACTTTAAAATAAAGTTTAACTTTATCTAAAGTTTACTTGTACGAAGTATTATGAAACCGGCCGTTAGCATTATACTTTGCATTAAACTTTACATTACGTTATCCGGTACATGCAGGGGCGGCTCGTTATATAGAGCCAAGGAGCCATGACACTACCTGTAGTTTCAACTTGAGCAAGAACTTTTAATTAATTCTAAAAACATCTTTTCCCGGTTTTAAATGTTAAACAATGCCTGCGTAAGTTGAATGAGTAGAGAAAAATCGCAACGCATTTGTTCCCCAACGCAACGATGTTAACAGTGCCAACTTACTTCTGGCTCGGAATTTCATTTAATTTATTGTTGGCTGCTGCCTGTTGGTGCGTGGGTAGGTGGGAGTGGGAACTGGGGAGTAGTGCGGAGGTCGCGCTCTGAATGTGCTTTTTTAGCCAAATGCGTGCTGGCTCATGTAGTGCGAACTGCACTTGTTAGTCGTATTTCGTCAACATCAATACTCGACAGGCTCCGCTCCATCAAAATTTTCAACTTAGAAAATAACAAATGTCAAATAGACAGTCGCCAGAATCAAGCTATCGCGAACTATACTCTTCGGATTGGTCGATATTAGCGTTATGGCATTATGCATTAAAAACTGAAAAAATGCTATATTTTAGAGAGGGTTACACCATAATACTAAGGTTGAAAATACAATTATACAGCACGTTTTTGCCTACTCGAATTATTAGTGTGAAGACACGAATGTTTCCAAACAAGAAAATGGCGTCTTCGTTGCTAAGACGGTTGCTATGCTAAACCAGGTTTTGACGTTTGGCGCTTATAATCTATAAGTTTGTTTGGTATTGAAATGGCTCAGGAACACGTTATAAAGTTTTCTTCTGTTGTAAATAAATACACTCGTAGCAAAAAAAGAAAGCATTGACACCATTTCTGATGTGCTCTGCAGGTATCTCCTGTGCTGCCATTTATAATGTTCCATGGACATCTATTACATAGCTGTAATTTTATGATAGTAGTCACAGTGTATAAATATAGGTGTGACAACTCATCAATTTTTTTAACAGACTGATGTCGGCGATCAGTGGGCTAACCTTACATGTAGCGCCTCTATACAATGTGCTCTAGCACAACATTCTAGAACTAACATACCAACTTCGAAAACACGGATATTTTTGATGAGTTGTCCCACCTTCTATATTTATACACCGTGATAGTAGTGTTAGTGTGATGAACCATATGTTGCATTTTAAAATAAATTCTCTGTATAATTTTTTTTTATATTTTGCGTTCATAATGAAGTCATTACGAAACCCAATTGCGCATAGAAAGAGCCTTCATTTCGATACGCAATTTTTTGTTCAAGAAGATAGGTACTAAATAACATACTTATGTTCATAAATCAGAATTAACACGACCTTTCAAATAATAGACACTTACATAATTGACGTCACACGCAAGAGAGAAATAGAAGATCTTGCATCCAAACAAACCCCCTCTTGTTGTCTTACGTCCCTCTCCATAGTACTATACCTGCCATTTTGTTTGCATCTGTCATTCGTGTTATAACTTTATTCACTATTCTGATTTGTTTTATTCGCTGTTTTCTTAAAAATGAGTTTCAAGTGAGAAAAGGTACCTAGGGCACTTTTTTTAAAATAATATTGAAGATCATTCGATAATACACCTAAAATGTTGGCTGGAGTGTAGAGGGGACAGTTTTTTGTTTGGAAGTCGTAACCATAGAAACCATTAGTTTTATGCTTTGTCGCTAGATGCGCTTGTGCAAATTGCAATTATGTAAGTGTCTATTAAATAAATGTCAATTCAATGTTACCAGCTACATACAAAATTCCTAAAATCAACTCCTTTTAATATAACAGTTTTTAAAATATTTTACAGAGTGATCAAAAATAACTGATTCAGTTGACAATGCAGTTCAAGGAATCTTTTTATTCCACAGTTTATACAACACCACATGAAGGCGGGAATACTATTTGACATGTCATTTTTACAATAAATACAAATGAGTTATGTCATGTCAGAACAGGGACCTAGCCTGACAGCTAATAGGATATTGAATGATTCCAATACTTTAGATTATAGCTCTGTGATACTGTGATTAAGAAATAGAAAGATGTCAGTGTCAACAGGAAACAATTTTTGTATCAGTATTACCAATTTCAAATATATTTTTTTATTGCCAACTGAATCAGTTATTTTTGATCACTCTGTAGTATATAAAAGACGCAAAATATAAAAGATAGTATAAAAGGACTCATTTTATAAGACCTTTTTCGCATTTGTCAATCAGAAAACACTCCAGGGCACGGTTAATAAATTTTGACGCGAGCGAAAAAGATGTATTATAAAACTCGTTCTTTAATATACTATTATAGAGCTAATTATAGTACAAATATTTATGCAGAAGAGGTAAGTCATTAAAGATTACAAAATGAAAAAAAAACTGTAGTAATGGTCGAGTGATGTGTACGTTTAGGAAAACGAAGAAAATAAATACTATTT
This sequence comes from Harpalus rubripes, assembly GCA_963082715.1. Lineage (NCBI taxonomy): Eukaryota > Metazoa > Arthropoda > Insecta > Coleoptera > Carabidae > Harpalus > Harpalus rubripes. The sequence continues at coordinate 17,134,916 of OY720465.1, forward strand.
ATTACACACTATAAGAAAAGTACATTTTAATTAAATTTACAATTATTTTAAAGTCAAAAATAATCGCTGGTAGCACGAGCGTGGTTCTAAGGCTCGGGCCACACTATGCGTTTTGGCGGCAGCGGTTTAACGGGACCGGTTGACCGGGAAGACAACAACTTATTGTTTTAAATGAATGCGTCCACACTGATGCGGTTGCGGTCCGGTTGCCGGATACTACCGCAACATGTTGCGGTTCGACGGACGGTCAATTTGCCGCATGACAACTACAACTCATTGGAGATAATGCGAGCGTTCCCAAAGGTCCGGTTTTATTTTTTAATGGACAACGTATACTATTTGGGCTCTGTACTGATCAGACATTAGTCAAACTGTGTTCAAATCGGGTTGTAAATGCTGCCGTCCTGTTTAGCGGGATGTATGTGGACGCTGTATGATCCATCCCGTTTAACCGGATGCGATTTTACCGCTCCCGCTAAAACGCATAGTGTGGCCCGGGCCTAACACCGATTTTACCTAATACCATACCAACGACTTAGCACATACTTTAGGGTTATTAACAAAATCAGTGTTGCCAATGTACTGACAGCCATATTCAGTAAATTTGACGGCATTATTGAAAACTGCCTTGCCCTTTTTGTAGTATAAACAATTTAAAATAATGAAGCCAAATTTATTGAATATGGTTTTCAATACATTTTTGAGTTAATCAGTATATTGGCAACACTGATTTTGTTACTAACCCTGAAGTATGTGCCAAGTCGTTGGCATGGTTTCAGTTAAAACGGGTGTTTTAGAATCACGCTCGTGCGCCAATGTTTTACTGTATTTTTAATTTATTTAACATAATTGTATATCATTGTTTCACCAATCGTTGGCATTGCTGGATTTAAAAATTTATACGTTTACATAACATGCATTGTCGATATATGCTATGCTAATTCGTATTCGTACAGTAAATTTTATAGAAGTGTTTTCTTTCGGTCAGCGATTCAGGAGCAATCCGATCGGTGCGATTCGATTGAGTGACGTCATGAGTATGACACGAAAGACTAGTATTCTGTAATGATCGCAATCTTTGGTCAGTTGACAGTTGTGCTACTAGCGAATTGTTGTTGTCCATAACCCTTTAATAAATTAGGCTTAATATTTATTATGGATTCAGAAGCTATTTTAATGGTAAGTAGTTTACTAGTAATGTATTCACAACAAAAATGTTATTACTATTGTGTTGTAGGAAGAACTGGAGAAGGGCTGTTCGTCTGTCTTCATCATCATCAGAGTCCTGAGATGATTCGTCTGATTCAGACTTTGATAACGAAAGATGTAAAAGAACGAGAATAGAAAATTTCGTAGAAGAAATTGTAAATCAGAATAATAATGAATTTAAAAGCCATTTCCGAATGCATAAAAATATAGTGAATAAAATAATGGGTAAAGTATAATTTTATATTATTTACAATACTTTAGTAGTAATTATTATTTTTGTCATTTAGATTTTATTAAACCTGCATGCAGTCGGAACATACGGGTGGTTGGGCCAGAATTAAAAGCGAGAAAGCTGTTTTGATGAACCTCTGGGATCTGGCAAATCAAGAAACATTCAAACAAATTTCAGATCGGTTTAATGTAACTCTAAGTGCAGCACATAATACAATATTAAAAGTTCTTAACCACGTTGTTAATAATCGGAATTTATTTATTAAGTGGCCTGAAAAATGTTAATATCCGCAAATAGCCTCTGCTTTTAGAGAAAAAAAAACAACTTTTCTAAAGTTATTGGTTGTATCGACGGGTCTCACATACCAATCAAGAAATCTACAATAGATTCCGTAGATTATATTAATAGAAAAACGTATGCAAGTATTCTATTGCAAGGAGAGTGAATAATTAAAAAAAAATATATTAATGTTTATATTGGGAAGACTGGATCTATACAGGACGTTCGATTATTAAGAAAATCAGAATTATATCGAAAAGCAACAGAAGACCAAGACCGTGATATTTTTGGCAACTATTGCTTACTCGACATAAAGACAACAGTCATTTGACTGAAAATCAATTACATTTTAATTTTAAACATTCGTCCACGCGCATAATTGTTGAAAATGCATTCGGTTATTTAAAAGGCCGTTTTAGGAGACTACTTAAATTTGAAAATAGTAACATTCAATTTATTATTAAATGCGTAATGACTTGTTGCATATACAGTTTGCATCGAAGAATATGATGTTGCTGATGTAATAGTTTCAGATGAAGAAGTAGAGAGCGAAGGAGAAATTGAAGCAAATGAATAAACACAACTACAGAAAACAATAAGACAAACTGTATGTAATTCTTTAATTCTAATTTAAATATGTAAATATTAATAAAAAAAATATATAGGAACTAAAATAAAATTTCACTCTGATTACATCCTACTCAAGTAAACGAAAAAGCGGGCCAATGGTGAAAAAAATTTAATAAAAAATATATTCTTTTAAAATACAAAAAATAATTATTCCCTGCTTTGGTTTTTCTTCTCCAATAATTCTTTAGGAATTTGTATTCTCTCTCTTTCATATTCACTTCTTCTCTCCATATATTCCATATTTTTTCCGTATCGTTCTTGCTTCATTCTTAGTTCTACCTCTTTAATTCCCGCTTTTCTCTTAAAATAAGCATTCCTTACGCCAACTGAGGATTTTTTTTATGTAATTGGTGAAGAACTGTTCGACATCGACTCCTCCAAAGTCTCCATATTTTCATTTTCATTAATTTGAACTGGATCTTCGTTCTACACATCGGTTTCTTGGGAATCCTGTAAAGTGTCTATTCAGCCACTTGATGAATTTGAAGCTTTGTTTCCTAATATATCATCCATTATTTCGAAAAATGCGAATTTTGTGGATGCCCTACCGCTGTTGTTATTATCTTTGGCTGAGCGGTAGGCTGGTAATAAATTTCTCCACTTTACTTCGCATTTGCTTGCACGCTTTTGTAAGAACAGTAATTTTTATTACTTCCTTGTACGAAGTAAAGGAAGTATTGTAATCGCGAAAAATTTCGGTTTTGAGATTTCAACGGAAATATCCATTTTGACCATCCCTGAATCCATTCTGACTAATTTCGTCGTGACGTCTGTACGTACGTACACTGGCTTGCAAAAAAATCGCGTACACCTTAAAAATCAAGTAACCGAGTTTTTACCTTTTTACTTCCTTGTACGAAGTAAAGGAAGTATTGTAATCGCGAAAAATTTCGGTTTTGAGATTTCAACGGAAATATCCATTTTGACCATCCCTGAATCCATTTTGACTAATTTCGTCGTGACGTCTGTACGTACGTACGTACGTACGTACGTACGTACGAACGTACGTGCGTATGTATCTCGCATAACTCAAAAACGGTAAGTCGTAGAAAGTTGAAATTTTGTATTTAGGACTGCTATAACATCTAGTTGTGCACCTCCCTTTTTGGTCATTACATAATTTCTAGAAATGGTACTTTATTTGAAGCCTATAACAGATTTTAATGAAAAACTATCTTAAAATATAATCTAACACTTTACAAATTTGGTATATAAGACTTTTATGTCAATTGGAATAACATAGTGGATTTTGGTTAAAACAGGCTAACCGGAAGTGACATATTACCTGAAGTTGTTAACAGTTTTTTTTTCAATAAAATGGTTTAATTTCATTTTAGAAATAAATGCTTCAAATAATTTTTTTAGAGAATTAAATTCTGCGTCTAGCACATCAAGTATTATTAAATTAGCCCTTCGTATAAGCGAGATATGTGTATTTAAAACATATAATTTTTGGTTTTTGTAATGAAGCTTGCTATGGATTAGGACAAAAAATAACAAAAAAATAAAAAATAGATGCTAATGTCAAATTACGTTAAATACGTGCAATTTTATACTTGGGTCTATACTTCATATTGGTCTTGTGTACAAGGAAGTCGTGTGGTGTCCACATCAGATTTTTTTAGCTATGCAAATACGAATTTTTTAAAATAGGTTATATATCAACTGTCATTGGAGTTGTCACTGTCATGTCACTCTTTTATATATCATGGAGCAAGTTCTTCATTGTGCTTAATTTACTACTAAATTACAAATATATTCTAGAAAAATCTTTCATTATATCGAGAATTCCTTGGACGATATACTCGTAAACGACTATCATGACAAGACTTAAGTTCTTTTTCATCAGAAAAAACTACATTATTCCAAAAATTTAGAGGCCGGTAAATATAATTTAAACTAAACAGAATTCAAGCTTGTTTTTCTTCTTCCATAAGAATACCTTTTCTAGCACTTGCTGAGTTTTTCAATTCAGAATTTTTGAACCTCCGACATGCAGTTGATCATGACCATGGGAAATTTGTTGCAAATGCAGCATCTCTTGCTTTTCCAAAAGGATTTTCCCATAAATGATTTACAAGCGCTTCATCTTGCTCATTGGTGAAAATTTTTGGACTTCCGGAACCATCTTTCCTTCTTATACTTCCTTCATTTTCCCACCGACTCTTTACCCTCATAACAGTACTTTTATTAATATTAAAATGTTCTGCTATTGCTCTGATTGACCACCGGTCTTCTAACTTAGAAAGTATTACAACTTTCTCGTTTTCTGATAGTTTTGGCATCTCAATTGACACTAATGACATTGACAAGTTAATAATCGAGACCGACTCAATACAGCAAAAAACAGGTGTACGCGATTTTTTTGAAAGCCAGTGTACGTATCTCGCATAACTCAAAAACGGTAAGCCGTAAAAAGTTGAAACTTTGTATTTAGGACTTCTATAACATCTAGTTGTGCATCTCCCTTTTTGGTTATTACATAATTTCCAGAAATGGTACTTTAATTGAAGCCTATAATAGATTTTAATGAAAAACTATATTAAAATATAATCTAAAACGTTTCAAATTTGGTATATAAGACTTTTATACCAACTGGAACAACATAGCAGATTTTGGTTAAAACAGGCTAACCGGAAGTGATATATTACCAGAAGTTGTTAACAGTTTTTCTTAAATAAAATGGTTTCATTTTGATTTTAGAAATAAATGCTTTAAATAAAAGTTTTAGAGAATTAAATTCTGCATCTAGCACATCAAGTATTATTAAATTAGCCCTTTGTATAAGCGAGACATTTAAATTTAAAACTTATATACTTTTTGGTTTTTGTAATGAAGCTTGCTATGGATTAGGACAAAAAATAACAAAAAGAATAAAAAATAGATGTTAATGTCAAATTACGTCAAACACGTGCAATTTTATAATTGGGTCTATCTTCATCTTCATATTGGTTTTGCGTACAAGGAAGTCGTGATGGTGTCCACATCAGATTTTTTATTTCAAAATAGTTACTCATAAACCAGGATAAGTAAATGCTAATTTTTTTACTATTAATGAATTACCCTTAATATTATATTTTCTTTGTGTACATGAAAGAAACAAAGTTTTTCTTGAAAAAGTTTACTTTACAGTCATTGGCTAACAAGTAAAGATTTTATAATGTACATTTCGATTGGTTTCAATTCAAACCTTCAAAACAGATACGAAACTAACTTACATATATATTCAAACTCTCCAAAGTGGTCAATATTCTCTCAGTCTTTTCTGTCACTGAAATACATACAATGTGTATAGAACCTAACCTATTTTTATGATTTCGAAAAAACTTACGGCTCTCATCCACATAAATAATAATACCGTTTTCATCAGCCATTTTCAGTCTTTTGTATCACAGATCACATATGTTTTTCTCTTAACCTATACCAAACTACAGCAATCAGATCGCAGTGATCGCAGTTTAGGAGTGGAACGGACTGCAATCATAAAGTTAGTGGTGAAGGTATGTGCAAAAGAACACGCCCGATCAGATTGGGAATGCTCAATCCGATTTTTTTGGACCGAAAGAAAGCACCTTAGGTTATGTTTATATTGAAGAAAAATTCTACTTGGTGTGATTGCAAAAATTAGTATCGCATACAATTATGCAACACATTACATTTTTTTAAATATTAAATTAGTATACCATGTAAACCCAGTAATTTCATGACGTCATCTAGTTACAAACTTTGATGACGTGCCTCCTCTGCATAAATATTTTTACTATAAGAATGAAGTTTAATACAAGTAAGAAAAATAGGAAAATGAATTGAAATGCTTTACTTACGTTTGCATTTAGGTATTTTAGAGCCCCAAGTACCGTTAACACAGACCAGCAGTGCAGATGGAGGAGATAAAGAATAATTACTATTGCACGAAATTTTCACCGCAGAATAATTTGGTATAAACGATACAGAATGCTGGCCTAATACTTCATATTTTCCATTTTCTATTATTGGTGCGGGACAAGAGCTTATACTACAACATAAAAGTGACACAAATATGTACAGTTGTCCACTTACATTCGGGACACAAGATTTATTACTTACTCTAGTGGTGGTCTTGCAGTTGTGTTACAATATGCCGGATTTTCTTTAGAACATTCCATCGATTCTACAACATATGTTACAATCTTTTAGAAAATGTACTTTTTAAATTGTGAGCGTGCGAAGTACGAATTTCTACATATGGGGCAAGATATGGAGGTATAATATTATTCACGAAATTTGACTGTTCAAGGTCATTTATGAGAAAAGAAGATATGACATTCTGCGTGTATCGCTCCATCTCTTTCTATAGCTGTGACGTCACCCAGTGACAGACATCAACGTTTATTTAACATTATCCTTAAATCAATAATAAATTTAATTCATTAAAGAAATAAATAAAATAGAAGAAAATTAATCGATAATATTTATCTAATATTAAAAGACAACTACCGGTTAGCATAAGTTTTAATTATTAGTATTGTATTATTATTACACTGATATTTGGTTTCTTAAACTATATTTAAATTTTTAAGTTGTATGAAAAAAGGAAAAAGAAAATAAGAATAATAACCTTTTGATTAATGTTGTTTTTTTTTTTATTAAATACCCGATGTTTCGGCAGCATGCACTACTGGCTTCTTCAGAGATAATACATAAATAAATAATAACAAACATTAACAACAAGTAACCAAGGTAACAAAAAATAAACGTAAAAAATAATAAACGTTTGGTGTCCATCTACTCATATAATATAGTGTTCAAAAAAATTCCTAACTCGGAGTAGGCTATGAACAATGAAACGTATGTCTGATTATTATTTAATTCAAAAGTCAAGTTGTCAAAACTGATCTTAAAATATAATTTTAAGGAGAAAAGACAAGGAAGACGGATACAGCATATTGACATACGCCGTTTTCTAATTTGTTTCCTTTTCTAAAATAAGATTCAAGAAGAAAAGCTTTGATTTTCTTTCGATAATATTTTTGACAATATCTCATGTCAAATTGTCATTTAGTTAAATGTCTTTAAATTGAGATACGTTTCTTTGTTCAAAGCCTACTCCGAGTTAGGAATTTTTTTGAACACACTGTATCATAAGTGGTAAATTTTTGCTGGAAAAATTTTCAGATTGTTACGAGAGCTGGTTGCCTAGCAATTTACTAAAGGCCGGTATTTTCACTTCCGAATAAAGTCTGAAATAAGTATTCGTTAAATAAATTTATTCTATATATTTATCCAACGAATAATTCCATTGCGTCATTTCACACATTTTACAGAAACAAATAGCTATCTGTCGAATAACTTTAACGTTCGTGAATTGGTAACCTTGCAGAGTGAATTTGTGTCTATAGAAAAGGATGGAGTTTGGCGTAACCACGTTAAGCAGACAAGGATGAAATGTGTCAACTTCTTTTGAATCCGTAGTTGTCAAAATTATGTTCGACGTGTTTTTAATGTCATCACTATTCTTCTGTATTTTTAGCTCCGGCAGACTGTACTGTCTAATGCAGCAATCATATGTGGTAAACGAGATATGTATATTATAAAATTGTCCTTGTACTTATTGTATATTTCTTTCAGTTCGAAGTAAATGTTTGTCATTGTATTCAACAAAACTATCCAAAATTTAAAAATATTTGCCAGCGTCAAATGACAGGATCTTTATAATGATTTACCTATTCACTGATTCAGATCAAAAAATACGATCCCCAATATGAAATAATAAATTGTTTTCATAATCGAAATCTGTCAAAATATTCCTTCATGTATGTGGTTCTGTAGCTGTCTGATGGTGAGTGATCGATTTCTCACGTTATTTATTAATTCATAATCTGCACTTTGTGGAAATGTAATGAACTTACGAATAAACGGTTGTTCGCTGCTCAACTACCGAATAATTTATTCCGCGAATAACAAATGTTATTCTTTCGAATAAATTTATTTGCAAGTGAAAAGACAACAAAAATTTTTATCTGTAGGATAAATTTATTTAAACCTTTATTCGCAAGTGAAAATACCGGCCCTAAGTGGCATTGACAAAAAATCACGAGTTGTGATTTTTGATCAATGTCACGAGATAAATTGGCAGCAGGCTCGAGTAAAGCAATCGGAAAATTTTTCCAGGATAAAATTTAACCACGAATGGTATTCGAATGACTATAAAAATCAGGTATATATATATATATATATATATATATATATATATATATATATATATATATATATATATATATATATATATACCGTGTGTCTGTCTTAAAGGTGTACATAGGAGATTAACATGGGAAATCAGTTTTTTTGCAGTTTCCTGCTCGCCTAATTATTTTAAGCAAAAACGCGTCAAATAAAAGTTTTAGGGCATAAAATTCTGCATCTAAATCAATAAACAGAATTACCTTTGCATGCTTTGTAACGACAGAAATTAATTTTAAAAATGTCGAAAATTACGTTAAAAATATCGACAGCCATGGAATTGAACAAAAAAATAAACAAATGCTTGACGTTTTATCTGTCACAACGTAAGTTAACTTATTTGACGTTTCTGACAATTTGATAAATCGTCAAGCATTTATTTATTTTTTGTTCAATTCCATGGCTGTCGATATTTTCAACGTAATTTTCGATATTTTCATAATTAATTTCTGTCGTTACAAAGCATGTAAAGGGAGTTCTGTTTATTGATTTAGATGCAGAAATTTATGCCCTAAAACTTTTATTTGACGCGTTTTTGCTTAAAATAATTAAGCGAGCAGGAAATTGCAAAAAACTGATTTCTCATGTTAATCTCCTATGTACACCTTTAAGATAGACACACGGTATATATATATATATATATATATATATATATATATATATATATATATATATATATATATACAGGGTGTAAATGAAATAAGTGCATTAAATTTGACCAGTAGTATAACTCATCGAGAGCAACAATATTTCTTAATAACTTTTTCTCGAAATCGCATATTTTTTTAGCATTTTTACCACCCCGTAAATTGACGAGTCGTTCCAAATATTTTTGTAATAATTGAATGCAGCAGCAATAGCTATGAAAAATTTTGTTTTAGCAATTGACAGTCCTGTCAATTGTTGCAATTAAATTTTGACATTAGTAATAAACTTGTTTATAAGGTAAAATTCTGTCAAAATGCGAGTACACAGACATTGTAATTACTTACCTATGGTTTATTTATTTATTTTTTACTCGTATCTGTACTACATGTTAATTGACATCACGGTTCTCATAAAGACAGTGTCATGGAGTTGCCAACGCATTTACATGGAGCGTTTCCAAATCATCACCAAATCATTCTGTTCTTAATATTCGCACATTTGTTAATCTTGTACATCTTTATCACATCACAATACGGAGTGTCACATGACAATTTTTAAAAAAGCAACAGTTATATCCATACCATGTGCAAAAAGTTCAATGTTTTCAGCACATAACAGACTTCAATTTTGGGAATGGCTCATAATGTTCATTCGTGAGACTGAATTTACTTGGGAAGGTGTATTTATTATGCACAATACACATCTTGACAGACGAAAATGCTGTAAAAATTTTCATTAAAAAATGTTTTGGGCGGGAACAATAAATGGACGACTAATTATTGATACTCATGTACCTCTTTTAAATGGACAAAAGTTTGTACTTACATTTTTTGAATAACTTATTTAAACTATTATGATTTCTCGACGATAAATAATCATCTCATAACCTAACAACTATGCTTTTGCTCCTCGTCTCTCCTTGTCTTCCTCTATTCACACTATTCAAAGGTAATTAAAACCCTGGTTCAAAACACAACTTTATAATTTTGTTATCCAAAATTTAAATTTATTTATTTTAAAAATTGTACTCTTACGTATTAATTAATAATAATGTTATTTCCCTTGATTCGTTTATTAATTACTGTGACTGTAAGTGTAACCGATAACCGACAATTTTTGAGCTGATTGTATCCCACTTGAACACGGCAACAGTCATTTGTTCTCCATGAGCGGGTAACGAAATATGCAGCAAATCTTTAAAGAATTTTAACTCAAAATCTAAAAGACTTAGAAAAAAAAGTTATTAAGAAATATTGTTCCTCTCATCGAGTTACATTACTGGTTAAATTTAATGCACTTATTTCATTTACAGCCTGTATATATATATATATATATATATATATATATATATATATATATATATATATATATATATATATATATATATATATATATATATATATATATATATATATATATATATATTCTTGACAAAAATCTTATAATTTTTTATTGTGTTTTGAGGTGTTATATTTAATTTGGTTTTTTCAACGTTTTAAATAGATACCTGTCCGAATCGACTCGTCTTTAATAAAAACTGATAATACTGAAAATATAAACACTTTGACAGGTATGTAAACAATATGTTTCTGAAACGTCAAAAAAATTTCGCTTATCAAAACTCACTTAATTGTAAAAATACAACATCGTATTGGCTTAAAGGCCGCGAAAAAATTTTTGTGACGATGTTTTGCCGAAATGAAACTTGGTAACTAGGTAGAATCATGAATTTGGATTGGCTTATAGATTTATGAGTGAAATAGTCAATGGTTATACAACAAGAGGTTCGAAAATAATCGAATATATAGTTGAGAGGGCGAGATATGTTTTCAGGTAACACATCGAGTCCGTAAACTGTATAATCAGATAATTTTCGAAACAAGTTGTATATGTTAAGAGCATTCTATATAGTTGCACTAAATATAAACAGAAAATTAAAATAAATTGATACTGTATTCGAACTATTAACATTTTAAGAAAATCAACACTACAAACATACTTCTGATATTAACCTGCATTTAAAAAATCTGATGTGGCTAGCACATCACCTCTCGCTAATTCCGTATATAAAATAGAAATGAGCTTTAAGTAAAGTATCACTTCCAGTTGATTTTGTTTCAAATTATATACGAGTTTTAAATACAAAATTTGAGAAGTTTTGGATCATATTTTAATATGTTCTTTCTAGAAAATCTGTTCATGGCTTTAAGTATAGCACTATTTCCGGTTTATCAATTTTAGAAAAAATCTAATATACCGTTCTCATTAATATAAAAGACTTACATACCAAATTTGAAAAGTTTTGGATTATATCATAATATAATATAGATATTTCACGAAAATCTGTTCAGACCTTCAAATAAAAGTATCACTTGCGTTTTATCAATTTTAGCCAAAATCTACTATGTTGTTCAACTTCATATAGAAGTTTTAAATACCAGATTTGAAAAGATTTTGAATATATCATAATATATTTTTCACTAAAATCTGTTCAGAGCTTCAGGTAAAGTATCACTTCTGGTTTATCAATTTTAGCCAAAATCTAATATGTTGTTCTCTTCTTATAAAAGTCTCAAATACTAAATTTGAATAGTTTTGGAATGTATAATTTTTTTATGAAAATCTGTTCAGAGCTTCAAGTAAAGAATCACTTCCGGTTTATTAATTTTAGCCAAAATCTAATATGTTGTTCCCCTTCATATAAAAGTCACAAACACTAAATTTGAAAAGTTTTGGAATATATCATTTTTTACGAAAATCTGTTTAGAGCTTCAAGCAAAGTATCACTTCCGGTTTATCATTTTTAGCCCAAATCTAAATATTGTTCTCCTTCATATAAAAGTCTCAAATACTAAATTTGAAAAGTTTTGGAATATATAATTTTTTACAAAATTCTATTCAGAGCTTCTGGTTTATCAATTTTAGCCAAAATATAATATGTTGTTCCCCTTCATTTAGTAGTCTCTTATACTGAATTTGAAAAGTTTTGGAATATAAACATTTTTTACGAAAATCTGCTCAGAGCTTAAAGTAAAGTATCACTTCCGGTTTATCAATTTTAGCCAAAATCTAATATGTTGTTCCCCTTCATATAATAGTCTCAAATACTAAATTTGAAAAGTTTTGGAATATATCATTTTTTTACGAAAATCTGTTCAGAGCTTCAAGCAAAGTCTCACTTCCGGTTTATCATTTTTAGCCTAAATATAATATGTTGTTCCCCTTCATATAAAAGTTTCAAATACTAAATTTGAAATATTTTCGAATATATATTTTTTTACGAAAATCTGTTCAGATCTTCAAGTAAAGTATCACTTCCGGTTTATCACTTTTAGCCAAAATCTAAATATTGTTCCCCTTTGTATAGAAGTCTCAAATACTAAATTTGAAAAGTTTTGGAATATATCATTTTTTTACAAAAATCTCTTCAGAGCTTCAAGTAAAGTATCACTTCCGGTTTATCAATTTTAGCCAAAATATAATATGTTGTTCCCCTTCATATAAAATTCTCAAATACTAAATTTGAAAAGTTTTGGAATATATCAATATATTTTTCACGAAAATCTTTTCAGAGCTTTAAGTAAAGTATCACTTCCGGTTTATCAATTTTATCCAAAATATCTAATGTTATTCTCCTTAATATGAAAGTCTTAAATACTAAAATTGAATAGTTTTGGATTATAGTTTTATATAGTTTCTAATTAAACTGTTTTGGGATTCAAGTAAAGTATTTCTTCAGCTTATCCATCATGGACACACACAGGCACACGCACAGTAAACATAATTATTGAAATTCATTAGTATTTTTCTTTTATTTTGGAATCATAAACTTGTTTACTTGCCCTCAAAAGCGGGCGTAATTTGATTTTTATTGCCCGAGGGCCTATGAAGTGGCTAGAAGCTATTCAAACATATCAAAATTGTGATTTATGGATAAATGTTAAACGAAATAACAAATTCGATTAATCACAATTTTTGAACACCGCCACTCTAAAATCTTTTTTATTCTTGCTCGCATATGTCTTTTGACTTCTGTGTATCCAGCTTGCCTGGTGCAGCTTCAAATTGATCCGATATTTCTTTGGATTAACCGATATCTGTCATTTTCATTTGACACTAAATTAAAATTGTTTATAATAAACAACATAGCAACACCAGCATAACGGTAATGAATATACAAATATACTTATTGAATCCTTGAATTTCGAAAATCAAAATAAAATAAAACGTAATGTACCACGGATATAATCAAGATTATAGCACTTGGGAAAATTAAAGATCTCCGCTACGCGTCGAGCATTAAACATTCCCCCATGCTACAATCTTTTAATTATGCCGTTAATACATAAATGACTATTTTAGAATGCAGGTTAATATCGGATGTATATTCATATAGTGTTCAATTTTTAAAAATGTTAAGTTCTAGTACAGGAACAATTTACATGACTTTTCGTTTCATATTTTAGTACAGCTGTACAGAATGCTTTTAAGACTATGCGACGAATCAACCAACTATATTTTTACGAAATGTCGCTCGCATCAGCGCCAGTTTAAAGAATCCGAAATTTGTCTTTTATCTCCAATATCAACCAATCAGAGAGTTCAAAACTATGCCCTATTCTCTTCAATATAGAATGGCTGAAATGGTGCAAGGTATAATTGTATTTTATTTTTAAAAAAATATGCAAAAATTCATCCTTATCATTAAAATGTTACTGTAGTAACGAGATTTTAATAAATAAAATGCAAGAAAAGTTGATATTTTGTGTAACAAAAATGTGTAAAAATAAACCTTGTTCGCATTTATTAAAAGAATCCTTCTCAGTCCAAAATCCTGCGCCGCACTTTGAATAGACCTTGGAACCATATTTGCAGGTGATCTCTGCTACTGTACCCTCCACTACGGAATCAAAGCAATCCAATGTTTTGCCGTCTACTGAACAAGACACGTTTGCTAAATCTGATATTAACGGCGGACATGTCTCTGAAAGAACAACGTATGTAATATATTTGTTGACAAAGTTTATAAAGAAAATTTTACAATACACACTTTTACACTTGGGTAGAGGTACATGCCACGTGGTGTTGATACAGTTCATATAAGGTATTTCGGGGTACAACACAAAGTTCTCATTACAAAAAACTCGTAGGAATGAATAATTTGGGATATGGTATCCCCCCGTGTACTCCCTGTCCAAGTATAACAACTTTCCGTTTTCCAAAACTGGTATTAAACATGAACCAATACTATTGGTTATGTACGCTTGTGTCTTCACTTCAGAGTTGTTGGCTATCACTTCTTGGATGTAATCACTGTAATGCGTAACAAGAGTATAAACTCCGTACTGGTGGTTATCGCACGTATCATCCATTTTTATGGGCCCCACGCTGACTATTCCTCGTAAATAGTATTTTAACTTGTTGTTCACGGTCCACGGAAATACCATGCCGCCGCCACTGTCGCCCCCACACACACTTGATCCTGAAAACATTGTTATTTAAAAACTTTAAAGGTCTCTTCGAAAAATATACGACAAATGAAGCATGAAAATTGTCCTCCGATGGGGAGGGTTCCTTCAAACACATACGTATAGATGAGCCCAAACCCATAATATTTCGGCCGGTTAACATTTTCTACAAACAAATTATAAAAGCTACGCTAATGGTGAGAAATTTATACAAATATGTTATTCAAGTATTCCGCCATTTAATATTGGGTTACATTTCCTTTATTAGTAATACAAGCTTTTGTTCTTGCAAATTTTTCTGTGAGTATATATTGTCCCACATGTCTTACAAGGTAGGTTTTATTGTACGTACTGGATATACGACCGAAAAATCTTCACCAAAACTAACGATGGAAAGTGTAAAATCGGACCGTCATGGACAGTCGAGGTTAGAGAAGCTAGTCCTCAGGATTAGAACTCTCAATGTCGGGAATACGAGGTCTGTCAGAAAAGTATCCGACCTTATTTTTCTTTTTGTTACGAAAACCTGATGGATTTCAATCAAGCGCGCTTGCATTAGCCTACCTTGAACCTTCGTGCTTGACTTGGATTGACTTAATTCCTTTATCTCCTTTCGGAGCATGGGGCATCCACGAAAACTCCCCATTGATGACGGTCGCGGGCTAACCTCTTTAACTCTCTCCAAGTCTTTTTCACCTGCCTCGCCTCTTTTTCGATTGTTCTTTTCCACGTTCCTCTCGGTCGTCCAACTCACCTAGTTCCTTGAGGATTCCACTCTAGGGCCTTCTTTTCTATAGCGCCGTCTGGTTTTCGCAGGCCGCACATTGGCGGAGAGCGAGCCACGTTCCGGTACTAGGTCAAAGTGAACGCTGTGGTGATGCGGGATCGTCGTATGAGTATCCGAGAAATTGCGGAAGAGGTGGGCAACAACACTTTTTCGGCACATTTCATTATGACCGAAGATTTGGCCATGAAGAGAGTGGCGGCGAAATTAAAAGCAACTTCGTGTTGAAGTCTCACAGGACATGTTGGACTGCACAACTAATGACCCCGACTTCATGAACACCATAATCACTAGTGACGAGTCATGGGTGTACGGATACGATCCGGAAACCAAATACCAGTCGTACAGTGAAAGCATTCCACGTCACCAAGTCCAAAGAAGTGCGCAGCAACGTCAAAGTGATGCTAACTGCTTTCTTTGACTTCCGCGGTGTGGTACACCACGAGTACGCACCACAGTGCTAAACAATCACAAAAGAGTACTACAGGGATGATTTTTAAAATATAAAACTTTTCATTCATAATTTTAATAAAAAATATTAGCATAGCGCTATAACGGTATAACGTCACAACTTCAATTTTGTTACAGTCCACCAAGCTAAAAAATATATTTATATATTATTCAAAACTCATGAAAATTAAATTACGTGTTACGTGCATAGAAATCAACCACTTTGCAGTATTGAATTTAATTATTTTCATTTTTTAGAAACTAGCCGTCAGAATAAAATAAAACTTATGCTGTTTGAAAGATCATTTAATACGCTTTAACATGAGTGAGTTTCTAAGTTACATGAAAATGTATGAAACAGTTATCATTCTTATTAAAATAAAATAAATAGCTATTTGTGTATTAAGAGCGCTAAATGGAACATTGTCGATTAAAAGGTTGTTGACGCGCGACTCAGGAGCGCGGCATTCTCTCGAAATCGACAATGTCCATTTGCGCTCGAAACACACACAAGATTTTTTCTACAGTCCTACCACAACAAAAAAATAATAAAATGTACACTTTGTACTTACAGTACTGTTCAACAGTTTTGCAGTGAAGATAGGAACGTATTCAAATATGACTTCAATATATTGTTTTAGCTTTCGTTTTTCCAAAAAATTAATGCCAATTTTGTAATGAATATTATAAGTTTTTGTATAATTTATTTGTTTCAATTACATTAAACTAGTGCAGTGGAAAAGTGGATGTCCATTGGGAGCGTTCACGCCAAAGTTTGCAGGTGGCAGCACAACTATTCACACAATTTATTTTATATTTAATTTTAATTTATCGTTATTTTCCATTCTTCTTTCTTGAGCTATTGCTTCAATCTAATCTAAGCATTTTATACTTTCGTTTTTGTAAATAATTGCCCTATTTTATTTTCACAGCAGTGCGGCATTTTGTTTGGTTATGTAATATACCGACAGAGTAGTTATACGTCAGATTGACTTGTGAAGGTGGTAAATGTGTCACTACAGTGACATTAGTTCCTAACTAAACGTTTTTATTAAGAATGCAGACAATTGATATTTCTCAACATTGTATAGTTAGAAATGGACAGCGAGCGTTTTATATTTGTCGCGCATGAGCGGCAAAGTGACATTTTGCGTTGACAAAAGAGTGCGCAAATGGCTACTTTGTATATGGACTGTAGAAAAACATTTATTCAAAATCTTTATATCAATAGATTTTTCCTTTGACAAGGTACATCTATAAGGCGTATTTTTTTTTTATTCATGTAACCGGGTTACATATGGTTAACCGCACGTAACCGGTGTGAACAGGTGTGAATAAAATATGCACAGTTACTACAGACGATTTTGTCAAATTAATTATTTGACTTTCGTCAAATATTTATCTTGTTCATATTGTGATACATTTAATTTAAAGCGATTTGATGTAATACAAAATACGTTGACAAAAAATGTTACAGATTCTATTTTTACTTTTACTGAGAATTGCCTAACTGCCAAAATGTCAGCGTTTTGACAGTTAGAAAAGGGTAGCTATAGTAACCTGACATGTAACCGTCCTGCATACCGCGGTTACATGTTTGAGGTAAGCGGAAGTAACCGGGATTCCCAATAAAACGCGATTATCATGTAACCGGAGGTACTCGCTCTGAGTAAAAAACGCATATAGGGCGCAAGCAGACACATGACTCAAGCGACCTTGAAGTTCTTTGAATCAGCTGATTTGTATGCGCGTGTAATTTTGACAAGAACAATGTCATTTTGACATAACCAATATTTGAGTTATTTTGATTTTAAACTGCTAAAAAGTGTTTTAATGCCTGAAAATTGTAAATTATAATAACATTTTAGCAGTTCAAAATCAATTAATACATTGGTTTTGTCAAAGTGACACCCGCACACAAATCAGCTAATTCAAGGTCACTCGAGTCACGTGTCTGCTCGCGGCCTATAGTTTTCTGAAAGTGACAGCAGTCACTAGTTTCTGATTTTTTTAATCGATTTAGACCTTAATTTTTTTTAACAACTGGTCAGGAGCAATGTGCTATTATATTTCCAAATTGACTGCCTGGATAAATTTCACAATTAATTTTGTTATTCCACTGGTGCCCTCTGATAAAGATTTATGCTGCATTTTATAGGAAATGCCACTCTCTCTTGAACTGTCACTAGTTAACCCACATCGACATCAATTTTTGGAAGAATTAATGACATTGATAGATATAAACAACTATAAGGCGTTTTTTATTCAGACCGGTTACATAGTGACGGCATTTTATCCAGAATACTGTTTACTTGCAATTACGTCAAACATGTAACCGCGGAATGCTGGGCGGTTATGCCCGTATCACACCAGCGGGTTTTGAAGCGGTTGACGGGTGCGAGTGCGTGTGCGGGTGACTTCTCGTCCAATAGGAGCGGGGCAGCTAGCGAGTCAAGCTATTCTTTCACCCGCCAATCGCACCCGCAGCCAATCACAGAGCCCGATACTGTCACGTGACTACCTTGGTTTGACGTGTGCTATAGATTTCGTCTGTGGCGGTGCAGCATTTAAATTTTAACTTATCCATTGTTTCTTCACGAGTTCACTGCCGTCTCGAATTGTTCTCGCCTTCAATTAAAAACGTCAAGCCGAATAAACAGTGGGCGGTGTGGAGGAGCGGGAGCGGCAACCACACCGCGCAGTATGATTCCAAGAACCGCCAACCGCTTCGAAACCCGCTAGTGTGATACAGGCTTTACATGTCAGATTATTACTGCTATCCTTTTTCAGCTGTCAAAACGCTGACATTTTGGCAGATAGGCATCTTTCAGTAAAAGTAAAAATGAAATCTGTGACATTTTATGTCAACTTATTTTGTGTTAGATCAATACGCTTTAAATTAAATATATCACACTATGAACAAGATAAATATTTGACCAATGTCAAATAATTAATTTGACAGGTACGTCTGTAGTAACTTGGCATTTTTTATTTATACCGGTTACGTGCGGTTAACCATATATAAGTCGGTTACATGTCGGTTACATGAATAAAAATCTGATGTGGCCAGCACATAACCTCCCGTCAATTCCATGTTTAAAATAGCAAAGAGCTTTAAGTAAAATATCACTTCCGATTGATCGTTTGTAAACAAAATCTAATTAGCCGTCTCGGTGGCCAAGTGAGTTGAGGCAGCGTGCTTCTGCAGCGCTCGAAGCGACCTTCACCGGTCTTGGGGTCGTGGTTCGATTCCCACTAGGGGTTTGGATGTTTGTGACTGTTCTATTATCTCATCTCCATCAACGCAACGCAAAAATGATACAAAAATATATAAGGTAAAAACTGATTCACCCTCATCAAATATCAATTTGAATACTTCGTAATAAATCAAATACAATAAAGAATTATTATTATTTATTAACAAAATCTAATTTCTCGTTCCAATAAATAGAAAAGTCTGTAATACGACATTTTGGATTATATTTTTCCTCGAAAACCTCCAAATTAAGTACCACTTCCGGTTTATCATTTAAGTATAGTCAAAATCGAGTTTTAATACCAAATTTGGATCATGTTTTAATATATATTTGTTCAAGCCTTTCTGTAAAGTACTAATTCCGGTTTATCAATTTTAGAAAAAAATAAGATGTTCTCATTAATATAAAAGTCTTAAATACCAAATTTCAAAAGTTTTGGGATTGTATCAATATATTTTTCACGAAAATATGTTCAGAACTTCAAATAAAATATCACATCCGGTTTATCAATTCTAGCCAAAATCTAATATGTTGCTCTCCTTCATATAAGTCTGAAATACCAATTTATCATAATATATATTTCACGAAAATCTGTTCACAATTTTAAGTAAAATATCACTTTCGATTAATCAATTTTAGAAAAAATGTAATATGTCCTTCTTATTAACATAAAAGTTTTAAATACAAAATTTGAAAAATTTTGGTATGTATCATAAAATATTTTTCACGAAAAATCGTTACGCACACACACGCAAGTACACGCACACGCACACACACACACACACACACACACACACACACACACACACACACACACACACACACACATCGTAAAAAAGTGTTGTGGGGACCCTAATTCGTGCTTATTTACTGAAAACTCACTATCGACTTTTTGGACCGATAACATTACCTCCCTTACATACGGTATGACGGGAGAGTCAGTAGGCGAAATAAAATTGAAGGTATGAATCACATAAAATTCAGTAAATTTAAAAAAATATATTTCAAAAACTATGCACATTTGGAAGTGTAACAAACGCTAAAATTCTTCATTTTATTCAATCTTTCAGAAAATAAATAAATTAGAAAATGAGTACTGGGCCCCATTTGTTGAAAATATAAACCATCTGAAATATTATGAGTTTGGCCTCTTATGTTCTCTACGTAGCAGTGGCGGCTTGTCAGAGTAGGCAGGTGAGGCAGTGCCGCACCAGAAAAGAAATAAAGCTGTAAATAATGTAAAGTAATATACAAATTAAATTTCAACTTATTCCGTATTGCTTGTCTTTATAAAAACCAAAAGAATAATTTAAGCAACCACCATAACTAATCTGTAATGCAGTTCACCTAATTTACACCCTGTCTGTGAAGTGCTACTCGCAATGAGGCACCAATGCCTACTGCCCAATGTTTTTGATACGGCTTTCATTCATACGTGTGCTCATCGTGTGCTATACAGAGCTGCTCGAGGCACTGCCGCACTGCTTTTAATGCAATGAGTGCGTAAAGCATAAAAGATAGTAGTTACTTTACTTTCCACACGGCCCTATAGAGGCCGAGACCGTACGTGAATAAAATCAAACGCCGCGTACTGACAAATTTTGTAAGTAGGTTCACAGCGGGGGAATTAAACGGATTGCAAAAGAAAATTAAAGCTGTAGCACCTCAAGCCATTTTTACGCATTGCTACGCACATGCCTTGAATCTTGTATTAAGTAAAGCTTGTAGTACTATTTCAGAAGTACGTATTTTCTTTTCGTCTCTATCAGGATTTTCAGCTTACTTTTCAAAGTCTACAAAACGTACCAATGTTTTGGATGAAATTTGTGGTAAACGTTTACCTTCAAATGCACCTACTATGTGGCATTTTAATTCTTGTTCTATATTTACTGTTCATTCTAATAAGGATAAATTAGTGGAAGTATTTAATTTTATTATAAATAGCTCCGATTTTGATCAAGTGTCAATCAGAGAAGCAGTTTGTTTAAAAAGTAATTTGCAAAATTATACATTTATATTTTTTCTGGAAACGTTTAAACTAATTTTTGAACAGTCTGATATTGTATTTTCTGTTTTACAGAATAAGCTTTCAGATATAACTAGAAAACGTAATCTTTTAAGATGTCTTGTAACTAAATTACAACAATTCAGAAATACTGATGACTATTTTAATAACATTTATTTCAATTTAAATTTTGAAATGTCTGCCAAACGTCGCAAGCCTAATGATTTGCTAGAGAAACGCCAGCAACTCAAGCAGTTATTTTTTGAAATTTTAGGCACAGTTTCCTCCAAATTGATATTAGATTTTCTGATTTAGAAAAACTAAAAATTTTTGATCTTTTGGATATTAATAAATTTTCTTATATGCCAAAAATTTTCCCGATCAAAATTTCCTGCAGCAATACAGCTTCTTTGAAAACGACAAATTAAAAAATGAATTAATTGTTGTCTACGGTGATAATTTAATAGAAAATTGTAAAACCCCGATAGAAATGCTTCAGTTTTTATTTAATAATAATCTTCAAACTTGTATGCCTGAATACTACAAACTTCTCTGTATCTCGGTTGTTGTACTTGTACCTATTACATCGGTTTCAGTTGAGAGAAGTTTTTCCACATTAAAACGTATTAAAAATTACACGCGCAACACGATCGGACAAAACAGACTAACAAATATGGCCCAAATTGCTATAGAAAAGGAACCATTGAAAACGTACAGTAATTCGGAAGAATTTTTGACGAATTTATAGATTATTTTTCACATAAAACTAACCGAAGAATTCCACTTATATATAAACACACATAATAGGTTCAATAAATATGTAATTATTGTAATTTGATGCTACGTTCCTGTTGTAGTGGTAATGTGATATTTATAGAAATAAAACACCGAATTTTACGGTAATTTTATAAACTATATTTTGTCACTTTCAATTATATTCATGACCTTCATTCCAATCTCCTTTTTAAGATAAAGAATAAAATGAAATTAAATGATGTATTTTACACAGTTAATATTTGATGACTTGTAGCAACAACTGCGGGGAACCGGCAATCCTGTAATAGTCGCGCCAAATCTCTTGGGTTTAGACTTTATACACATGCCCCGTTTTATAAAGAAAATTTAATCTCGGAGTTCAAAATACGGGTTTTGTATTTATAATAATACATACAAAATTCTGGATTTTCATTATAAAATTTAAATCGCTTTTATAAAACCGGGCATTAGACAGTTAATCTAGGTAAGTCAACAATCCGTTAAATATATTCTCTTTTCCTCGCTTTTTCCTAAAATATTCTGTAATCTGGCAATTTATTTTTGTACATGATATGGGAAAAACATGCAGCTGCACCTCCATTGAAAAAATGTAACTTTCAATTATAAGGAATTTGACCTTGAATGAAAAAAAAATTCGCCTGCGGCGCATTTTTTGCTGGATACCTTGCCTCACCAAAGTTTTAGTACACGAGCCGCCACTGCTACGTAGTATATTATGGAAATACGCTTCCCGGGCTGTTGTACAGCCGCGTATCGCTCAATGTGTTGCTTCTTACCATTTGTGAAACCAGCACAGAACTTGTCAGCTGTAATCCATCTACTAAAATCTTCAGGTACAACTGCTAAACATCTTGAAGTTTCGATGAAAGGGGCAGTTAATTTCTTCAAACCTTGACTAACTTCAGTTCTTTTTGGATCTACATAGCCCCATCCTACCACCTATAAATAATAAAAATCATATTAGCTATGGTGTCGGAAAGTAATAATTATAAATTTTTATTTGATATCCAATAATGAGTCTGAGGACCCGGGCTCAAAAGTGACCTCTATGGTGCACTGTCCACACCAGCAATGAGTGCCCGTGAGGTAATGCTGGGTGCTATATAATATGTCATCATCATTACCGATATCTGTGTACAAAGTAGATTGGCACACTCAGAAATGGACAATATGCCCTGATGATCTATTTGTTTATTTATATTTACGGTGTTGCTGGCGTCTCGGTAAAGGAGTTGCAGCGTGGTCCCAAATATAGTTATGACAACTCATTTGTGACGACAGAAATGGTATATTTTTCTAAATATAACAACAATAACCAAACGAGACTTTTATGTGTTAGATTGGGTTATTTTTGTATTTAGAGAGATATACATTCTGGGTATGTAATTTGTTCGGCGTTTTGTAAAACGCCTAGACCCAGACCACTAGCCATGTCAGATTGTAAAATATCGCTAAGTTCACGTATTTTTATTTTATTAAAAGATGCTGCGACATATACAAGGTGTTGAACCCGACACCGGAACGTAGGACTTTAACATGTAAAATCATATTTTGATAATTTCCTGCTTCGCTAATTATTTTAGGTAAAAGTGCTTCAAATAAAAGTTATAGAGCATAAAATTCTGAATCAATAAACAAAATTAATTTTACGTGCTTTGTAACAGCTAAAATTAGGTAGGTATGAAAAATGTCGAAAATCATCCCAAAAATAGCGATAGCCATGGAATTGAAACATGAATTTGCAAATGTTTTATTTTTTAACTGTTGAGTTAAGTATTATTTGTAATACCTATTCAAGTGAACAGTTATATCTTATTTTAAATAAATAATTTTTCACTTTCTACAGAAATTATAAATAATAAAAATAAATTAACCTAGCGCGACAAATAAATTGCTAAACTATTATTCACGAAAGATGACTATTCAAGGTCATTTGTGAACCGTCTGATATAATATTACTTGTAGATAACGTCATTGCATTTCGTATCCAACATGAAATATTTATGGATACATTTTATCTGAAAAAATAAGAGTAATTTGTTTGAAAACTATGTTTCTTTCTAAATAATACCTTTCTGAAAGATTTATGTTCTTCACTTATGTTTCTGCAAAATTCAAAAACATATACTTATAAACCAAGGAATAATAATTTGATTTAAACGTCATCGCCACTGGGTAAATATTAGCACAGAGGGCAGTGTAGTTGATAATTAGGTATTTGTAATTCTACTACCACTATTTACGTATATCTGTTACACCACATAAATTAAATAGACATAGGTCAAATAATCTTTCTCTTTCTAATACATGTTGCTACGCTACTTCTATAAAGTGATGTGTATTCTTTCTTCGAACAAATGACCTTGAAAAGTCATCTTTCGTGAATAATAGTAAACTGTTATTCACGAAAGATGACTAGTCAAGGTAATTTGTGAGCCGACAGATATAATATTATTTGCAGATAACTTCATTGCATTTTGTTTGCATAGGCGTGCAACATGAAATATTTATAGACACATTTTAATAGAAAAAATAAGAATAATTCATTTGAAATTTATGTTTCTTTCCACATAATGCCTTTCTGAAAGATTTATGTTTTTCACTTATGTTGTTGCAAAATACAAAAACATAGACTTATAAACCAAGGAATAATAATTTAATTTATACGTCAACGCCACTGGGTAAATATTAGCACAGAGGTCAGTGTAGTAGATAATTAGGTATCTGTAATTCTACGACATATGTCATTATTATTTATAGTGTGTTAGAAAGTAATGCCACTATTTACGTATATCTGTCACACCACATCAATTAAATAGACGGGGCAAATAATCTTTCTCTTTATTATACCAAATGTTGCTAAACTACTGCTATAAAGTGATGTG
Organism: Harpalus rubripes; assembly: GCA_963082715.1. Classification (NCBI taxonomy): domain Eukaryota; kingdom Metazoa; phylum Arthropoda; class Insecta; order Coleoptera; family Carabidae; genus Harpalus; species Harpalus rubripes. The sequence goes on from OY720465.1 coordinate 17,159,759, forward strand.
TATAGTTGAATAGTCATCTTTCGTGAATAATAGTGTATAACATTTTTTGGTAATTTTTAGTTTCAATTTCATGGCTATGGCTACTTTTTGTATGATTTTCGACATTTTCATACCTAATTTCAGCGTTACAAAGCACACAAAATTAATTTTTCGTACCTCCGTCCAATTTGACTAGTATTACAGAACACAAAATCGTGCAGAAATGCGCTGTTGCTGACCTTGGCCGACAAAAGGAGTTGGCATTACTGTTCTAGTGATATGTCAATTTAAGATTATTTTCAACACAAGCATTAGCAAAATGTTTACAAATTTTGGGGATAAATCTTTAATTATTGTAACCTAAATAACTTAATTTTGACATAAAAATAATAATATGGTGTCATTGCTGTGATCTCATATAGATTAATTATAAATTCCAAGTTTAGGACTAGTTTGTTTTGTAATTAAAACTAACTTCACGTGATACAATTATGAGTTTCCGCCATCCCCCATTGAAAACATGCTAAAATATATATAAAATATATTGCAGGAAGCAGGAAATTACGAAAGTATGATTTTACATGTTAAAATCCTACGTTCTTGAGTCGCGGCTAACACCCTCTATAAAAATCTCATCCCGGCCATATTTCTGTTGTCACAAGTCAGAAATGAGACGTCATACTGAAGTCGGAGTCGGAACCGGACTGCGGTCCCTTTGTCGGGAGTCGGGACCCGGGACGCTGGGCACAGAGAAGAGTCTAGTTGTCACGGCGGCAGGCCCCGAAGTAGCACGATGTATGTTCCAAGCGCCCGCAAAACTCGTGTCGTTATATTACTTTTTAAAATATGTTTAAAAAACAATATAAGGACTCGAGTTTTGTGCATTAGATACTGTTTTTGTCAGGATTTAAAAAAAAATCATAAAAAATGAGTCTAATTTTCCACTCGGAAGACATCGTGTATCTTCGGGACACAGCCTTGCCTTATATTTATAACTTACTGATCCGTTAGCGTTAGATATGAGTTGCTGTCTTTCGAATTCTCGATTCCAATCCACACAAACTGGCCGAACTATGTTTGTTAATTGGAATTCTGCCTTCAAAACTACAACAGCTATATCTGCTTGATAATTTGTTGTAATACCTTTGTAGTATGGAGGGATATGATATTCTTTCACTGGACGCGTTTGTGACAATTTATTGTTAGGTGATTCATAAGCGCTGTAATATTTTCCAGCACTTACATAATAAGTTTCTGCGGGTTCTTTTTCTCCATATGCATCTGTGAAACAGTGGGCAGCTGAAAAATAAAGTTTTGTTTGTTTCATTTTAGTTTTATTGCAGTTTCGACCCTGTTGCAATAGTCTACTGAGAAATATGAGGCGCCGTTTGTTCCATTTATAAAACTAACTAAATAAATTTATTTTACACTGATAAATAAAATTTCTTTCAATAAATATAATTTTTTTATTTGATAAATAAAACAATTATCGAGAAATAAAAATCTTTATGATACATAAAAATTTCCGTGTGAAAAATAAAAGTTTTTGGGTGAAAAATAAAAATCTTTATGATAAATAAAAAAAATTTGCGATAAATAAAAGTGTCTACGATAAATAAAACTTTTTGTTATAAATAAATATTTTTACGATAAATAAATCTTTCCGCGCAAAATAAAAGTTTTTCTGAGATAGAAATGTTTCTCTGATAAATAAAAGTTGTATCTTTCAATTTATGACGATAGATGGCGCTGACACGACAAGCTACCTAAAGCTGGGTCCTTACTATCTATTAGAAAAACTTCCGTCAACTGACCGTTAAAGTAATATAAATTTATTAATATGATTAATTTGATTGATACATTGTGTTAAAATTAGAATTTATCGATCTCTGTTAAAACAAATAATTATTAAGGGCCTGCATTACACATACCAAACAGATTTCTTAATGAAAGGATTACATGTACTCTTTAGTTTTAAATATATATATATATATATATATATATATATATATATATATATATATATATATATATATATATATATATATCATGTACAGCTATTTAGATTTCAATAGTACAATATTGCAGTGTCGTGTTTACTTGTACACCTTGTATAGTTGTAACACAATTATTATTTTCTTCGTTATCAACATTTAATGTTAGTGACAAACAATTTTTATGCAGTTTCGTAATTGTTCGCTTTGTAATACTTGATTTACTAAATTATTTAAATTCTCCCCCATTTTACCTGCAAATAATTTCAATTTTATGTATAGAATATTATGTACACCCCATTCCATTAATATATATCATAATAATACATACCTTGTTGTTATTTCTTGGTTTAAATCATAAAATAACCTAACCTAAACAATAACCGCATAATTGGTGGGAAACTGTGTTGCACTCGTTGTATATTAAGGTTGATTCTCAGACAATCCGTGCAACAGCTGATCATCAACTTATTTTTCTATGCTTTTTTGTATTATTCTGACAGCCAGTTTTGGTTACTGTCTATATGCATACTATAATAAACGCCTTTTATCCATTGCTCGATGTCCAAGCCTCATATTAACAAATTTAAATTACTTTAACGGTCAGTTGACGGAAGGTTTTCTAATAGATAGTAAGGACCTAGCTTTAGATAGCGTGTTGTGTCAGCGCCATCTATCGTCATAAATTGAAAGATACCACCTATTTATCAGAGAAACATTTATATCAGAAAAACTTTTATTTTGTGCGAAAAGATTTATTTATCGTAAAAATATTTATTTATAACAAAAAGTTTTATTTATCGTAGACACTTTTATTTGTCGCAAAATTTTTTATTTATCATAAGGTTTTTTATTTTTCGCACAAAAACTTTTATTTTTTATCATAAAGATTTTTATTTTTCACGCGGAAATTTTTATTTATCATAAAGATTTTTATTTCTCAATAATTGTTTTATTTTACAAATAAAAAAAATATATTTATTGAAAGAAATTTTATTTATCAGTGTAAAATAAATTTGTTTAGTTACTTTTATAAATGGAACAAACGGCGCCTCATAAAACGGCGCCTCATAAAAAATAGGTAGAAAAATATTGTAACGTGGAACGCCCGCTGTCGCCGCCGCTGTAAGCGAGTGCCTATTATAGCGGTGACGTAATCACGCTAGCAGCCGGGCGATGTAAAGAAACTGGTCGCGACGTGTTTAATTACTTCCGGTCGCCTGAATCTTTTGTGTTCATTGTTATTATGCACATTCTAGGGCTTTTCTAGAAGATAATGACAGCTGTATAAAAGGGACGAATCTATGCTCGAGAGTTACTTACACAGTTAGTTCAGTTGAGTCTCTGATCACACAATATTAGTTACGTGATCGGGGGTTGACTTACATAGTTCAGTTCCATTAGTGAAGACGGACAGACACTTACATTAGTGCAGTTAGTAAGTTAGTTCCATGGAAAGAGTAAAGTGTTAGTGAAAAGACAGCAGTATCGTAGTGAGCGTATGCAGTTGGTGTCGAGTAGGTACTCGGGAATTTACTGGTGTATTGGGATAGTTGTGGATGTGAATACTCGGTAGTGTTGACGAGTATTGGAACAGTAACGGCGAGTCGAAAAGTTACTGGTATACTAGGACAGCTGTTAAAGAGAATACTCGGTAGTGTTGAAGAGTATTGGGAAGCTAGGTAGGGACAGTAACGGCAAGTGGAAGTGAATACTCGGCAGTGGTGTTGAAGAATTATGGCATACGGACAGTCGGTGATACTGAGGCTGTGGAAGGAGAAAGTTAGTTAAATAAATAGACAGACAGTGAGGTGAAAGAGGTGACTTCTGTCCGAGCAGTTAAATATACAGACGCTGTTGAGTCAGTTGAGTATATAGACGCTGTGGAGGTCGGTAGGCGGACAGTTGAACATGATATAAGTATACAGTGATATAAATATAGTGACATAAATGTCGCGTAAATAGTCAACAAGAGTCTGCAACAGACCGGCAGTCTAAGATTGGAACGCGTAGTGAAATAAATAATTTTGTAATATCGTGGAAATAAATAGTAGTGTTAATTGGTTAAATAAATAGTGTTACTGTTACCTAGTTAATTACAGTTTTAGTCTTAATTAGTTTTTAATAATTGTTTAATACTTGTAATAGCAATATTTCATTATACTTTAAGAAACACTCAATTTTAATTAATAATAGTCTAATATTTACACTTCACCCAAATAAATAAAAACGTTACAATATATAAATATAAAGTTAAACCAATGGTTTTCAACGGCCGTATTCATAGTGTCATTACGTATTTCTTACGCTTATATGTACCTTCACAAGGGCCACGTAACAAAAAAAAAAACGAAGGTGAAATCAGCTTAACTTTATATAAAAATTACGTATAATTTAGTATGACATAACATGTCTATTTTTTTGATTTTTACCTTTATATATTTTAATATATTTTCTATAATTATAAATCAAATAAATAAATAAGTATATCATACCCATTGCTGGGTGTGCCAATCTGCATTGTACACAGATATCGGTAATGATAAAATATTTGTACCGTGCGGGCGCTTACCAGGCGTCACCTCACGAGCACTCATTGTTGGCGTGGAGAGTGCACCACAGGAATTTTGTGCCATTAAAATTCGAAATATTTGGCATCGGTCGGGATCGAACCCGGTTCCCCAGATTTACTCAGACACGAGACCCCATAATAATAAATAATTATATACATATAATATTGTTTTTTTAAACGTCGTAGAAATGGCATTTTTTTACTTGATTCACAAGGTAGAAGTTTCATTTCTACGCCGCTAAAAATTTCTACGCCGGCGGCGTAAAATAGCTATTTCCACTATTAAGAATCTATTCGGCAGAATGGCAATATATTTTTAAATCAAAATTAAAGACCGTCATTGTGAACAAACATACGTAATTTTCTGCGTATTTTCTTACGCGCTCTTTACGCATACCTATACTTATTGTGAATTGGGCTTACAATGAGGTCCAGTACTAAAAAAAAAATGTGCGTACATTTTATATTATGAAAATATGACAAATTTTAAATGATTTTGTACCAAAATATTTTAAAAATATAAAACTTTTCATTTATAATTTTAATAAAAACTATTAGCACTATAACGGTATGACGTCACAACTGCAATTTTATTACAATCTACCACGCGAAAAGAACATAATTTTATATTATTCAAAACTTCTGAAAATAAAATCCATATATGGTTATGTAGTTCTATTTTATATGAAATGAAAACATATTTATTCAAAATCTTTATAACAGATTATTCCTTTGATAAGGTTCAACTAGTTTTCTGAAAGTGACAGCTGTCATTAGTTAACCACCTTGACATCAATTTTTGGCTGAATTAATGACATTGACAGATATAAACAATTTTAGTCACACAAAATTAATTAAATTTAAAAAATATATAGTTCAAAACTATATATTTGGAAAGTGTAACAAACTCCAAAATTCACCGTTTTATTCAATCTTTCAGAAAAAAAGTAAATTAAGAATAAGTACCGGACCCCATTCGATTCACGTTGCAAAATAGTTATTTAAAAATCCGTAAAACTAGTCTTTGTCTTTAGTCACGCATGGGTCAAATTAAAACAGCGAGGATTTTAAGACCCATGAGTGACTAAAGATGCTTTACGTATGTGTATAGTACAAAACTTTTATTTATAAATTAGGATCACAATATTAAATGAGAAGTTTGCCATAATAACAAAATATTCATACTAGTTTCGCATATTTACAGGACTATTCTGTAACTTTGTGGTTAATTTTTAACAACTGATTAAAAAAAAAACCAATCAGGTAATACGAGTTTTTCATACTATTTTTCCTATTTCGTTTTACTTTACTTTTAATTCAAAATTATTATTGAAAGAAATATGAAAATATCAAGGTAAGTAACAGTGATAGTTTCAATAAACATTTGAAATTTAATTTATTTTGACACTTGACATTTACTTACAAGTCAGGTTAGAGTTAAAATTTATATTTATTATGTTATGAACCTACAAATAAATACCTTGAATTTTAATTTAAAAATCTGATGTGGACACTGCACGACTTCCTTGTACGCAAGACCAACATGAAATACTCATATAGACCCAATTGTAAAAATGCCGTAATTTAACATAACATTAATTTTTTTTATACTTTCTTGTCCTAATCCATAGCAAGCTTTATTACAAAAACCAAAAAGTATATAATTTTTAAATTTACATATCTCGCTTATACAAAGGGCTAATTTAATAATATTGGATGTGCAAGACGCAGAATTTAAACTATTATTTGAAGCATTCATTTCTAAAATCAAAATAAAACCATTTTATTCAAGAAAAACTGTTAATAACTTCAGGTAATATATCACTTCCGGTTAGCCTATTTTAACCAAAATCTATGTTATTTCCATTGACATAAAAGTCTTATATACCAAATTTGAAAAGTTTTGGATTATATTTTATAATAGTTTTTCATTAAAATATATTATAGATTTCAAGTAAAATTCCACTTCTGGAAATTATGTAATGACCAAAAAGGAGGTGCACAACTAGATGTTATAGCAATCCTAAATTCAAAATTTCAACTTGCTACGGCTTACCTTACATACATACGTTTAGTCAAAATGGATTCAAGGATGGTCAAAATGGATATTTCCGTTGTAATCTGAAAACCCAAATTTTTCGCGATTACAATACTTCCTCTACTTTGTACAAGGAAGTAAAAAGTGCTTTACTGTTTGATGTAAATATTTTACTATAAAAAATTAAAAAATCTAATTTCAGTAATTTTCCATGACAAATGACAGGCAATAACAATTAAAATGAAAGATATTTATTTGACACTTAGACTAAGTTATCAACTTCACAATTTAAAAAATCCCCAAAAACATTATACAAAATTGTTCACTGACAAAAACCAACGTTATTTGAACTATAGATTTAAAACTAAATTAGAATTCAGAATTATATGTTTTTCTACAGTCTATACACAAAGTAGCCATTTGCGCTCTCTTTTGTCAGCGCAAAACGTCACTTTGCCGCTCTAGAGCGACAAAGTAGAAAAAACGCTCGCTCCTCAAATTTCTGACTATACAATGTTGAGAAATGTTACTTGGCTACATTCTTAATGGAAACGTTTAGTCAGGAATTAATGACACTGTAGTTACACATTACCCACTTACATAACCAAACAAAATACCGCACTGCTGTGAAAATAAAATAGGGCATTCATTCACAAAAACGAAAGTATAAAATGCTTAGATTAGATTGAAGCAATAGCTCAAGAAGAATGGAAAATACCGATAAGTAAAAATAAATAAAAAATAAATTTTTGTTATGGTGGAGGACCCCATTGTGGCGACTGTAGAAAAAATCTTGTGTGTGTTTCGAGCACAAATGGACATTGTCGATTTCGAGAGAATGCCTCGCTCCTGCGTCGCGCGGCAACAACCTCTCAATCGACAATGTCCCATTTTGCGCTCTTAATACACAAATAGCTATTACATATTAGCTATTTATGTAACTAGTTGCAATATGAGGGTTTTTTTCGCACTAAACCTGAAAATTGTCAAACGAGCGTCGCGAAGGAAATTATGCAGAAAAAGAAACGGCGAAAGTTAATCAAATAACACTTATATGAATTTAGGAAGGTATCATGCCAGATATGGTCATCCATTGTAACACGAATTGTAACACTAGTCTTTCAATGTACCATTACGTACCTGATATTATAATTAGAGGATTTACAATGGAACCGCCACATTTGTACACGTGTTCATCTTGTTCGAGGTGGTAAATTGCAATATGCCATGGAAATTCGCCGAATTTCGCTGCTTCGCCTTTAACCACATTTGTTGCACCTTTTGAAACAGTTTCACCACATTCTAAAATTCATAAATAATAAGTTTTTATATTTATTTTTTATATAAGACTATAAAATCTAATTTTTTTCTATAGCAAATTTAAAAAAATAAGAAATGTCAATTATAAATTAAATTATTATAAGAACAATTTTAAAATAATTTGTGATTCTATTTTAAAAATATATACAGGGCGTTTTTCAACTTCGGGTAAGTACTGATCAAAATGAATAAAAAAAGGCTTAATAAATATGGGTCCGATCTTCAATAGTTTCCGAGATATAAGGCAGTGAAAAATTAGTTTTTACGGGGTTTATCTCTGCTATCTCGAAAACTATAAGAGTTACGACTTCGATTACATAAGACTTTTTGTTTACCTTTCAGAGGTCAACTTAGATGTGTGTTTTTTTTTTAAATCAAGTAATAGTACTAAGTTAAATGTGGCAATCTTGGCCAATATTTGATTTTCAATAACTTAAATATGAGAAAAATGTTTCATATAAAATTTTATTGTTTTTTTATAGTCTATTTACTGAAATAGACAAAATTTTGTTCAATCACTATCTTTGTCAATTTTCTTTGATTCTAATAGTAAATGGCCTCTTTCTCGGAAACAGTTTAATATCGGACCCATGTTGATTAAGCCCTTTTTTAAAAAAATCAAAATTAAAGTACTTTATCTACCCTGACCCTTACTGTTAAACTAGAGTGTTATTTTATCTACGCTTTCGGTTAAAATGCCACTTGACTCACTATTTTAAGTAGAAAAAGCACGCTTTAAAATCTACTATAGAAAAAATTATATTAATAATGTCTAAGTCATCAACCTGGAACACATTCTATTAAAAGTTTGTCCCAATATCCTTTTATACATTTCATTGTGGGAAATTGATATGTATTTAATGATACATAAAATTCTCTACATTTGCATCTTGCTATTGTTCCGTCTACTACGGGATTACTGCAATTTACTGTTTTATTATTATATGTACACTCTATATCCACTGAAGATGACGTTAACGATGGACAGGCCACTAAAAAAGACAGTCGACTGAACAACCGGAGTTTACTTGAAGCATTAAACAGTTTATAGTCTATACAGAGTGTTGCATGACGTACCATACATACTCAAGGAAAATGTCCTATAAACATGGGTCCAATTAACCAACATAAATTAAATATTAAATGTTTCTTAAATTGAAAATATCGCATCGAAATTGAAAATCAAATGAATTACTGTGTATTGCTGTTAAAAATTTGATTAGAATTTTTTGTTTAAACGTAGATTAAAATTGAAAGCTTGTGTGATACGATCTTAATTTTCCAAAATATACGTCTCCAAGGTAATCATTTATTACCAAATTTGTTAATTGTTAACAAATTTTATAATAATTTATGAACGTATCACACGGGCTCAAGCCTTGTTGGTACAACTGGGATTTAATAACTTAAAATAGTGCAGTGCAGCGTTCAAAACTTACGTTTGCACTCAGGTATAGAATCCGTCCAAGAACCTTCATCGCATGTTATTAATTTTTTGTTTGGATATAAGGCGTAATTTACATTGCAGACAAATTTCACTATACCTAAATTTGGTATCACTGATCCTTGTTTATAATTGTCAACATTATATACTTCAATTCTTCCATTTTTAATCGTCGGAGCAGAGCAACTATCGCTATCGAAGTAAAAGCGTAAGAAAAAAGCTAATAAACGTGTTTATTCTTACCTTAACAATTGTCGTGCACTACGATGATGAAATGAAGAATTGTGTTCCGAACTTACGACAGTAACTATTAAAAAATAAACATATATATTTCATTTGTTATACTTACAATCATCGCCATTATTTTGAGAATGTCAATATACATACGTAATAAAATTATTATAGCACTATTTCCAATCATATTTAATTTTTATGTGAACGTAACAATAACAACTAACGGATACTATTTATTGCACGAGTATGTAGTTTTGAAACATCTTTTAAGTAGGTATGTAGTAAGATGTTATGCAGAATCAAGGTCAACAATGATTAAGAGCGTAAATCCCAAATAGATAATTAATAATCAAGAAAAACTGGTATTTTCAACCTTTAACTATAAAAAGTTAACTCTAATAAAACTAAATACAATAATGAAGTTATATGAATTACACAAATAAAAATACGATAACTTAATTCTCAATTCAAATAAAAGTTTATCATTAAAAAATCGGATGTGTCCAACTCAATACCTCCCGCTATTTAATTTTTATGAATTTAAATATACATACTTACATATTTAGTTATGCTGGAAACTATATTAAGATCCATTCCATATAAATATGGTTCTGTTTTCTTTTTAGAACGTTACAATTAATAATTTGAAATGATTAGTTCTTTGACAGTGACATTTATCTCTGTTACATACATTTATGATATGAACTGTATAACCAAGTAGTGTTGTACCTACTTGTTTAAAGCGTAGGCTACGGGATTTAAATTGTAGATAATTTCATAAATTTATCCATAAAATATATAGAAAAAATATTTATGCAAATCTGTAGAAAATTTAGTAATCTTTAATTTTTATTAGGTTTGTTCGTTTCGCTACCTTGCGTCTCCGGTTTACTGCCGCTGCCATATACTTTGTATAGAGGCGGCAGTAAACCGTATACGCAAAGTAGCGAAACGAACAAACCTATTATAACATAAAACTCGAAAAAATAACATTTAAAGGTATTTTCCGAAGAAAAAGTTTTGAGCTTCAAGTGAAGTGTCATTTCGGGTTATCTGATTTACAGCAAAATGTAACGACTTCTTTCCATATTAGAATAATGTAGAAATACACGATTTCAAAATTTTCTGAATGATAGTATTTGAGTTAGAGCGTATAGAGGAACCACACACGTACGCACGCACGCACGCACGTAGGCACACACGCTCGCACACACGCTCGCACACACACACGCTCGCACACACACACGCTCGCGCACACACACACGCTCGCACACAGACACGCTCGAACACACACACGCACGCACTCACACACACACACACACACACACACACACACACACACACATCATCGTGAAAATGTTAAAATCGGATTCTACGGACCTTAAAACGTGGTCATTTACCAAAATCTTGATACGCGATTTTTAGCACGATGCCTATACCTCTCTTACTAATGGTAGCGGGAGGTAAAAAAATCAAAGGAAAAAGTTTTAGTAACGAACAGAGTAGAAATATAATCCTTTCAGTACCACGCGATTTTTGGCAGCAATTATTTAAATTATTATAAGAACAAGGAAACTTATTTGTTCATTATGATGGTCCGTTACCTAATCAAAGAAAGATGGGCTTGGAATACAAATTCTAAACTGCGCACTTATCATTCTATATATTTTTTGGCATATACATTTTCCTAACGTACAAATATGTCCTTTGAAGTTATATTGTCCCGTACATTTCTTTTCTTGTACATTCGTTACTGTGTACAAATCTATACCATGAAGTTGTTGCACATCAGTGAATTCGAATTTGGCGCGTTATCACATGTCGAAGTACACATCGAAAATTATTATTTTTTCAATAAAACAATATAAACGTATACCTATTCTAAAACATAATACAAATATTACACATGTTTAAATTAAAATACGTTTCGTTTCTGGGAGTGTATTTCGAAATGCAGTGAACGCGCCAAGTTCGAATTCACTGATGTGCAACAACTTCATGGTATAAATTTGTACACAGTCACGAATGTAGAAGACGAGAAATGTTCAGGACAATATAAATTTGAGGGACATATTTGTAAGATAGAAAAATATATATGCCAAGACATGTGCAGAGTAGTATAATTATTAGACTCTATACCTTGTTCCATTTAAGCCATTCTGTATTGCGGAGCATAGGGAATAGTTTTGACCTGTTTGATTGTCTTAAATTAGAGACAAGTTGCCATCTACTGAATGGCTTAAATGGAGCAGAGCATAATAGTATATTCCGAAATTGAACCACGGTAGGTAACCACCGAAAATGGTTACGGTTTAACCCATTGAAATACAGGGTTTTCATTTTAAATGGGCAACCATTGCTGTCTCGAGTACTATATGAGTTACAAAGACGGTTAAATGGGAAAACAATTTATATTTCACATGACAAATTTAAAGAGAAAAAAACAATTTTTTTCGACCAGTGGTTCTCAAAACATGAGACCTAAATTTTTTATTTTAAATTAGAACATGTACTGTTTATTTGTTCATTCATTAGAGATTTTAATTCTGAATTACACATAGGCAGACGTTTATTGTTTGCTCTGCAAATTTGCTCGATTTTTGTAGTTTATTTTTGTGTTCTTCATTTGAATTTGGTACCATACCATAGGTTTTGTTCTTGGTTTTGTGTGTCTATGTTTTTGTGAACTACATTACTAGGAGTGAGTTTTCTTCGTTTTCTATTATAATTTTTACATACCGTATGAATTAGGGTTCCTACAACACGTTTTTACTATTTTTATGATGATGTCTCTCTCGCGCTCTATCTCTCTCTCTCTCTCTCTCTCTCTCTCTCTCTCTCTCTCTCTCTCTCTCTGTGTGTGTGTGTGTGTGTGTTTGTGTGTGTGTGTGTGTGTGTGTGTGTGTACGCGCGTGTGTGTGTGTCCGTGCGCGTGCGTGCGTGCGTGTGCGAGTGTGTGTGCGTGTGCGTGTGACGATTTTTTCGTCTACGATAACTCTTACAAAAAACTTCTGAAAATTTCTATTTTCCGTATTTAAGCTTTCTACATTCATATAAAAAGTTGAATAGATTTTTGGTAAAACTGGACAACCGGAAGTGATACTTTACTTAAAGCCCCTAACAGTTTTTAATAAAAACTTATATTAAAATATAATCCAAAACTTTTCAATTTCAGTATTTAAAACTTATATATATATATATATATATATATATATATATATATATATATATATATATATATATATATATATATTGGCTAAAATTAATAAACCAGAAGTGATAGTTTACTTGAAGCTCTGAACAGATTTTCGTGAAAAATATATTATGATATATTCAAAAACTTTTTACATTTGGTATGTAAGACTTTTATATAAAAGGGAACAACATATTAGATTTTGGCTAAAATTGATAACCCAGAAGTGATACTTTACTTGAAGCTCCGAACAGATTTTCGTGAAAAATATATGATATATTTCAAAACTTGTCAAATTTGGTATTTAAGACTCTTAGATTATTAAGAACGACATATTAGATTTTTTTCTAAAATTGATAAACCGGAAGCAGTACTTTACAGAAAGCTATAAACAGATTTTCTTGAAAAAAATTATTAAAACTTATTAAATTTGGTATTTAAAATTCGATTTTGACTATACTTATATGATAAACCGGAAGTGGTACTTAATTTGGAGCTCTTAACAGATTTTAGAGGAAAAATATAATAAACTATAATCCAAAATTTCGTATTACAGTCTTCTCTATTTATTGGAACGAGAAATTAGAGTTTGTTTACAAGCGATTAATTGGAAGCTCATTGCTATTTTAAACATGGAATTGACGGGAGGTTATGTGCTGGCCACATCAGATTTTTTTATTTATTGTTTTTTAATAGACCATTTCAGAAATTCAAAGCGCATGCGCCAAGTGTTGACTGCGACAAAAAGTTAGTGCCGATTGCCGTATACATGTCCTTGTTTATATGACAGTTCTGTCAATTTTACAGTTTTGTTTTTGTTTTGTTGGTTTCGTTTTTCAAATAAATGTGACGGGTTCTAAACTTCTGGTCTACAAAATATTGCCATTTGAAATGTTTTGTCTGGTTTAGAAAATAAAAAGTTAGGTTAGGTATAGTAATACAATTTTGTATAAGAATTGAAATACTCAAATTCATATTTACAACTTCTGTGTAGTTCTAAAGTTTAAAACAGAATACCGGGGTCGCGTATAAATTGTAAATGCCGCCATTTAACGCCACTAACTTTTTAGTTCAAAAAGTACATGTTGTGGTCGCTTAAATTTCTGAAATGGTCTATTGTTATATGTATATATATATATATATATATATATATATATATATATATATATATATATATATATATATATATATATATATATATATATATATTATTCTAATGGCTAATATGTGCCATTGTTGCAATAAAAAGGCTGACGAGCACAGATTAATTACATGCATAATTTGCAAAAACAACTTCAATATTGATTATGTTGGCCTGAAGTGGAATTGCACTAAATGCGAAGGTCTCTGCAATGACATAAATAGTCTTAAATCTTTAATAGTAAGTCTTTAGAATGATATTATTGCACTAAAAAACAAATGTGAGGAATCCCTATCAATTAAACAGTCTTCCCTTCCTGCTGTGACAGAAACAATTATTCACGAAATTATAGAAAAACGATCACGGAATTTAATGATTTATAAATGTGCCGAAAACAATATATCTAATGAGCAATCGCTAAAAGATGATACTAAATTAGTAAAAGAACTCCTAACTACGTGTGAATTAGGAATCAATAATTTTAATATCAAACCTATACGCCTTGGTTGTTTTAATGGTACGAAAAATATTCCACGTCCTATTAAATTGCAACTGCCTTCATCAAACAACGTAACTAAATTTTTTAATAAATTCAAGGCAATAAAATCAATGGATAAGTGGAGTACAATATCAGTATCACGAGATAGAACATCCATGCAAATTGACTATTACAAATCTATTAAAAAAGAGTTGGATACACGTATAGCAAAAGGGGAAAATAATAATAATACAAATATGTGCAAAATTCTTTCATAACCGTATCAAATCTGTTACTACAAGATTTCTTTTTACTGTTAGATTCTGCAGATTCCACTATTAATTCTAAAAACTTATTTATGCTGACATTTGGACTTAATTAAGATCAAAAAATTTCATTTTTTATCTATAAAACCATAATTTTTTTCAAAAATTTGATTTTTCATTTCGTTGTACTCTATTAATGTGTTTACTTCGTTTAAATCGGGATAAAAATTAGCTATAAATGTTTGATTTTCGTATAGTTGTTCCCGAGTACGAGTTTTTCTACAATGACGTGATTATTTTGTCAATTTCCATTATTTAATATTGTCAGAAGTGTCGTCAGATTTACAAACCTTGGCACAATTTTCTACTCTTTTCTCGGGAATTAACAATGTTCCACAGTCTGTTATATTTTCCTGTTGTTTCGGAAATATCAACGGGAACATTACCAATATTTTCATCCTCCTTTGATGTTGAAGTTTATTTTCGTTACTGTTATTAATTTTTTCATTATTATTACAAGTATTGGTATTTGACATCGGTAAAAAATATGAAGAAATCAGTTTTATTTCAGTTTTTTCGTCGGGTTATCCCGTTGTTCTCTCATTATTTTGCAAAATGCTTGTGAAAGTTACTGGGAATCCGTCTCTTTTTACAAGATGCATTTTTTGATACTTTCCAAATTTTTGTTTCGACTTTGCAAACAACGTAAGAAATTATGTAGTAAACATTGTTTTCTATATCAAAAGTACATTGCACATCTAATTTTTCAAAAAAAAAAAAAATCTGCGCCTAATACACTTTTCTTTGTCCATTTTTTAATCATTCTTAATAAAGTTGCATTTTCTTGCGTTATGTTCGCTTTTAAAAGCAGTTGATTTTCCTCGAGATCATCATTGGCAAGTGATGAACTACTTTAGTTTCTTGAATTTATATCAGAAATTTCAGAAGAACCACTACATATTGATTTTTTTTTTGAAAAGATCCAATTTGCTTATTGCTGTTGCTCTGAATTTCTAAATCCTTAATTCTATTATAATATATAACAATTTTTTATCTTCGGGATCAATTTTAAATTTTGATGGACAGTTTTTAAAAATTCCATAATATTTATCATACGAGTATTCGTTGTATTTTAAAGTTCCTGGTAATATTTCTTGGACAAAAGATTCAATTTCTGCTACATCTTTCTTATTAAAATTTGAAAAAACATGTATATGGCATATCCACATGCTAAAAGTAGTTTATTTTAAATATTCCGGTATTTTTTTTTAATTTCCGTCTTTATTTCCGAAAACATATTTGTTCATTTTTTTCTTCAAGAATTTCAACATTATCCTGCGGATTTGTATTACTGTTGTGCAAAATAAGCGTTCCATAATTATTCTTATAATATTTGTATATGTTGACTATGTTATTGTGCTTACGGAATGTTGACTAAAGAAAACAATTTAAAAATGACAAATAATAATAATAATATTTATATTGATTTATTATTGAATTTGAACTTGATAAATATACACAAGACTTCGACTTTAATTGATATTTATTCTTCTTTATTTATACATGACAATGGCACTGGTATGTTTTTATTTAAGTGACTACTTATATTACATGGCTACAAAAAGTAACTAACTATTTGTGCTAACTTCAGATTAATATTGGCGGTAAATTCAAATTACAATCAACGGCTGTCAACGCCAAGTCATGATTATAATTCAACACTCCCCCTTAATCTTACTTGGCGTATTTTTAATTCCCATTGCTTCAATACAGTTATTATGTTAAACTGCACAAAGTGGTTTGGTCAAGGCATCTGCTATCATTTCTGCAGATGGTAAATATTCCAGCATAATTTCATTCTTTTCCACAAATTCTCTAATTTGAAGAAATCTTATGGCAAGATATTTAATGCCACAGTTATGAACAGGATTTTCAGAAAGTTTTACAGCACCTTGATTGTCGCAAAATATTTTTATACATACAGGGTGTTAATTAAAAAGCGAGCCATAGGCGTTTAACATGGGACATCAGTTTTTCCGTGCGCAAAAGTTCCCAATTAATTTTAGACAAAAGTGTTTCAAATAAAAGTTGTAGATAATTAAATGATACACCAGCATCACTAAGCGGCTTTTATTTTGCATGTTTAGTAACCTGTAAAATCCAAATTGAAATTCTATAAACATTGCTCATTTGTAGTGATAGCCATGGAATTTAAACAAAATTACAAAGAAATACATATCGTTTGAACTGTCAGAAATTTGATTTTCAAATAAAAATTACTGATAATTATATTCTATCCTAAGTCCTTAAAAATATTTTGTTTTTATAATCTACATCTAAATGATTGCTTAGATTTTATTTATATTTATTTTGTAACCTGCAAAATCGAAATTCTAACAATTCAAACGATATACATTTCTTTGTAATTTTGTTTAAATTTCATGGCTATCACTACAAATGAGCAATATTTATAAAATTTCAAATTGGATTTTACAGGTTACTAAACGTGCAAAATAAAATCTGTTTACTGATGCTGGTGTAGAATTTAATTCTCTACAATATTTATTTGAAACATTTTTGTTTAAAATTAAATGGGAAGTTTTGCGCAAGGAAAAACTGATTTCCCATGTTAAACGCCTATGGCCCGCTTTTTAATTAACACCCTGTATATCTTTTCCTAATAAATCATTTATCAAATTGCGTAAATAAACTGCTTGACAACTTGCTTCAGAAAGAGCTATAAATTCGGGTGCTGTGGTTGATTTTGTAGCTCTGGATTGTTTCTTGCTTTCCCATGAAAAAAGTGTACCAGCTATCGTAAACAAATAACCAGTTTGTGATTTAGCATCACCAGATTCATAATCAGAACCATAATTAGCATCCACATAACCTTCGATCTGTTTTTCGGTCTTCCTAAAATGTAAACCATAATCTGCAGTACCACTGAAATAGCGCAATACTCTCTTTGCTGCTTTCCAATGTTCTTCTGCATGTTTTTCATTAAAACGGCTTAAATAACTAGTTGCATAAGAGATATCAGGTCTCGTGCATATTGCTAGGTACATAATAGATCCTATTAGATTCCTATAGGGTACATCATTTCTGCATTCAGATTTACCTAAAGTTGACTTCAGCTTTATATTTAAGTCTATTGGTATTTTAACAGGTTTACATGAAGACATTCCAAATTTAGTAAGTATATCTAGTAAATATTGTTTCTGACTTACTAATATTTCACCGTTTTCTTTTCTTTCAAAATTCATACCAAGGCAATGCTTTATTTTACCGAGATTTTTGACTTTAAATTCTTCTTTGAGGTTCATGATAAGTTTATTTGTCTTGTCAGGATCATTTGAGAATACTATAAAATCATCTACGTATAATGCGATGATAAGTACAGATTTTTCTGTAATTATTCTATACACGCAGGATTCTAGTTTTAACCTTTCAAAACCAATACCTTTTAAGTAACCATCAGCCTTCTTGTACCAAGTTCTGGAGGATTGTTTAAGTCCATATATTGCTTTATTCAGCAAACATACTGACTCGGACTCCCCCTGAACGATAACTCCATTCGGAATTTCCATGAAAACAGTTTCATCTAACACTCCATTTAGGAATGCGGTGGGGACATCTAAGTGATATACTTCCATATCCATTTCAACTGCAATTCCTAATAACATTCTGATGGTTTCAAATCTTACGACTGGGGAAAATGTCTCTTCGTAATCTACCCCATACTCTTGGGTAAAACCCTTTGCAACAAGCCTTGCTTTAAATTTATTTCCTGAAACTCCTCCTTTCTTGAGAGTGAATACCCATTTACATTTTATCATTTTCATATCTTCAGTCTTGTCTATGATTGTCCAAGTATTGTTTATTTGATGTGATCTTAATTCATTACATATAGCTTCTCTCCACTGCTCACTTTCGTTACTCGACAATGCTTCTTCGTAAGACATTGGAATTTTTATACCATTATAATTTGAGCAACTTACATTATATAAAATATAACCTGGGTATTCTTTAGGCTTCCTTGTTCTATTTGGATATCTCTGATTAACTATTTCAATTTCTTCGTCACTTACTTCTATTTCATCTACTATTTCATCAACTATTGACGAAATCGATGTTTCAGATTCATCTTCTATATCCTCTTGTTCTTCATTAACTTCTGTAGCTTCGTCAATTGTTTAAACATCTATATAATCTATTTCCAAATTTTGATCTTTTGTCGATTTGTTTTTTAAATGTTCTTCACATATTTCGTTCTCGAAAAAACATACATCTCTAGCTATAATTACTTTTTGTGGATAATCAGGATCTATACAATTATACCCTTTACTTGTTAAACTATATCCGACAAAAATATATTCCATACTTTTCGGGTCCCATTTACCTCTTTGTGATTTTGGAACTTGCACCATAACTTTACAGCCAAATACTCTTAAGTTACTCAAATCTACTCTTACCTTTGACCATATTTCTTCAGGTGTTTTGTTTGGTATTGCTCACGCTTGGTGATCTGTTCCTAATATATACAGTAGTTTCAGCTGCATATGCCCAAAATCTTTTATTTAAACCTGAATCTTGAATCATACTTAAACCCATTTCCACAATGGTTCTATTGGCTCGCTCGGCCACACCATTTTGTAGAGGTGTACCTGGTATGGTTGTTTCTAGTATTATTCCGCTACTCTTAAAAATTTCCTTCATAGCAGAATTTACGAACTCGGTTCCATTATCCGATCTGAATTTTTTATTGTATTTCCCGTCTGATTTTCTACCAGGGCTTTAAATTCCAGGAAAATATCTTTGACCTGATCCTTAAACTTTAAAAAGTAAATGAAATTTTTTCTAGAAAAATCATCCACCATTATTAAGAAATATAATGAACCATCCCAAGCAGGCTCTCTCATCGGCCCACATAAATCTGCATGAATTATTTCCAATAATTCATTTGCTCTTTTCCCACCTGTCTTATTAAAGGGCAATCTTTCTTGTTTTCCTTCTAAACGTATAGAACATGGCTTCCTCTCTTGATTAATAAAATTAATACCAATAGCCATTCCTTGACGTAATAATTGCATGCTCCTACCATTTAAATGGCCTAACCTCCTGTGCCAAAGTTCTTGCGACAAAGTTTCTCGTTCACTTGTAGTTTGTGTAGCATGAGCTTTTAATATTTCATTTTTCTGATCGTTTTTTGTTTGTGTATCCAATTTATATAGCCCATTATAGTTGCTTGCTGTACCTAGAGCATTTCCTTTATATTTAAACTCATTTTCATCAAATATTGTACAACGATCTTTAAGACATAATATAGCCATGCCCTTATTGCATAATGTACTAACTGACAATAAGTTTGCTCCTAAATTTGGTACTTGCACTACATTTTTAATAATTCTATTTTCATCTTCATTAATTTTAATCTCAATGTGACCTCTTCCCGTAGCATTTATAGTGTCTGTATTAGCTATCATTACCTCGGATTCAATTTTCTTGTAATTCTTCATCCAGTCACTTCTGTTCGACATATGTTCATCAGCTCCTGAATCCATTAACCAGTCATCTTTTTCCACATTGTTATTTGTCGCATTGAAAGCAGTAAAAAAGTCTAATTTTTCCCGGTGCTTGACTTTCTCTCATTGTTGTTCCCAGAAGATACGCGGCTAGAATTACTATGCTGTTTACGTTGATGATCCCCCTTGGGACATTGCCACGCTAAATGATTTGGATCTCCACAGCAGTAACATTTCCTCTCATTTGTACCACTTGTTCTAGAGCTATATGATCCACGACTATGACCACGAGCACGACCTCTACTTCGAGTATGGATTCCTCTTCCCCTCTGAGTAGCAGTAAAATCCGTTCCCGTTGCATTAGTTTTTCTGTATACTTCTACTTTCATTTCATGCTGAAGTAATTTGGTACGAACCCATTCTGACGTCAATTCTTTACCGCTACTTTCCAGTCCAAGTTCAAATGATTCAAATCTCTCTGGCAAACCTGCATACATAATTTCCGCAATTAGTGCATCATCAAAACCTTTACCTATATCCTTTAATTTCTGGTGTGTTTCCATAATATCTGCTATATAGGCTTCCATTCCTGAATAATTTTCATAATTAACTCTCATTAACTTCCGTAAGAGTCCTACCCTTCGTTGTGTACCACTATCTTCATATTCTTTGGCTAAATTGTTCCAAGCTTCTTCGGAATTGGCGGCAGAAAGCACATGTATGTGACATTGGGGTTTTACATTTAAACATATTGCTGTAAGTGCTCTTTGATCTTTTCTTCTGTCAGGAACGATGGTGTTTCCTTCGGCATCCTTCTTCTCAATACATTCCCATAAATCACAACCGATTAATGCCATTCTCATGATGAGCTTCCAAGTAGCATAATTACTTTGTCCCTCTAATTTAGGCTCAATTGAAGTAAAATTTGCAGACATTGTGGTAATCGAGGTTGCCGTAGTAGTTGTAGACGTCCCCGTAGTATTTTCTGTGGTCATTTTCTTCCAGTTTTGGTTTCTTACACAACCTGGGGTTTTTTTTTTACTTTTTAGGTTAGTTTTTTGTTACTAACAATACCTCCTTTTTTAACAGTTCAAATTTAGCATCAGCGTCTCTTTCTCTGGGCCCATAACCTATTGATTTATTATTGAATTTGAACTTGATAAATATACACAAGACTTCGACTTCAATTGATATTTATTCTTCTTTATTTATACATGACAATGACACTGGTATGTTTTTATTTTAGTGACTACTTATATTACATGGCTACAAAAAGTAACTAACTATTTGTGCTAACTTCAGATTAATATTGGCGGTAAATTCAAATTACAATCAACGGCTGTCAACGCCAAGTCATGATTATAATTCAACAATTTAACATTGTGTGAAATTGAAGGTAATATTTTAGTGAGGTTGTTATAATCCATTCACGATAGCGAGAAAATTTTGTACTTCGCGATCTATTGGTTCGGCTCGAAAATTATCGTCTTCCGACCAACAGAATGATTAGTCTCTGTTTGTGAATTAGTAGAAAATTCTCTCGCTACTGCGAATGGATTAGTCTCTGTGAAATACGTCATTTCATTATAAAAAGACGTCGTCACTAGGCATATGTAATATGGTAATAATATACATAATATTTTTATTACAAAAACTAATCAAATCGTCACAAATCCTTGCTTCCGAGCCAACGATCACAAATACACTAGATTTAACTTCATTGCATTTGTTTTGTTTTCGGCTGGACAGAAAGAGACAACTAAGGATACAAATACATAAAGTCTCATCATGGAGTAATAGGTAGATGTCACTGCTGGTTCTTTAAACATGAACTGTACTATATTTGAAACCAACGATCAGAAATACATATATTTACGTATATTTGTGGTCGTTGTTTGAAACATGAATTATTATTAATGAAAACCGATTAAAAAATGCATGAAACAAACTGATATTAGTATTAGGAAAGGATAAAAAGAATTATATATTATTTATTTTATTGATTTTTAAACAATATTGTTTTTGTGTATATGCTTCTTATTCTGTTTGTAGTTTTTTCCAAATTAATTTTAGTTTCATAGTGGATCCGGATTTTAAAATAAATAACTAAATTGAGCATGATTATTTAATGGATCCTGATCCAGGGTATGGTTATGAAGATAGTCCAAAATTCCCGTAGGTAAATTTCTCATTGCCGTATTAATTAATTGCTTTTTAATGTTATTTCTAAATGTTTCCGTTGGCTTTTGCATATCTTATGCATTTTTCTGCAGCCCTGCACACGTCTATAACAAAATCAGACGCCTGTTGTAAATTGCCGTATGTTTCGCGGACTTGTAATTTATAATTATCAGTAAGATTCATCGGATTATTTTCTGTTGACACAAGGCAAATACCACAAACGATACAATTTTTTATTTTCTTTACTACAAATCCTGCCATATATGTGACAATATTATCAACATAACAAGTCAGATCCCACGTTGTCGGGGAGAAATAAGTATCGGTGAGATCATTATATAATTCATTTGATACAGTTAAATCTTCACCCGTGTTCATGTTCACGGTTATCGTTCTTTTCTGTGCCACGTTTAATATGGATGTATTGTCTATAGCAATACAGTTTCCGTACTCGGAGCCTTTTAATTCCGCATGTACAATCAGCCTTTTGTACGCTGCTTCGAACTGCCTAGCTGTTGGGTTATTGTTATGATCACCTCTACTTCTAATGGCACAGAAAAATAATTCGAGGTGATCTTGACTGAATTTGTAAGTCAATATGAAATTTAATTTTGGATCCGTGGTGTTTACATATTTTTCATAGAAAGCTTGTAAACGTTCAATTCTAGAAATAAAACAAATGCAACCAGTTTTTCTTCCGCTTTCTATTAGTGCAGCTCCTTCGATATTTTTTGAAGTTTTTAAATATTTTTTACTATTATGTAAATAATTGAATATTTCATCAGAATTTGATGACGACAAAGGTTTTTTAAAAACTAATTTGCTCAGTACATTTGTCGAATTAAAAATATCGAAGATATTATCGATAATTCGGCAAAATCGTACCGTTGCCCCGACTCCATGGAAATCGACTAGTTTTAAATCTAGCGCACAAAATTCCAAAGCATTTGCAACACTGTTGCTGAAAGTTTGTGAAGCTAAGAACACCTTCATTTTCTCTCTTTACCATTCTATATTACGTTTGGTAAGTTTTGTCCCTGCGTGCAACCCTTCCTTTTCTTGAAAACGCACTAAATCTTTAAAATAATTCCACTCTATTGTACGGCCATCTCCATCAACAATAACTTCTTGACTTGCTAAGCAGTTCCTTAACAATTTTAACATACGACAGACGTCCGGTATGATAAATACATCATCTTCGGTCATGGGATGTTTAAATAACACTTTCATTTTGTCGATTTCTGTTATATTAGCAAACAAATGCTTCACCATGTTCAAGTTTGTCGCCGCTCCATCGAAAGAAAGCGACGTAACAATGACATCCGAATCATGCACGAACTCCAGACACAATTAAACTAAATTTGCCTTCTCTGCACCACTCAGGTCGTTTAACAAAAAATATCCAACTGGAATTTTCCAGTGTGCATTTATTGCCACCAACATAAAAACTAAAACTTCTTTAGCTTCTTTTTGTTCATCAGAATCTATGTTTGAACTACTGAACTGATTTCCAACAATGCCAGTAAATTTGGTGCCTGTCCATTCCACTTGCCGTCTTATCGATATTTCATCCCTTATTAAATGACAAAATCTTCTTATTAGAATTGTTTGCTTCTGCTACTTTTATTTTCAATGCATTTTTTGATTCGGTGGTGAAACCTCGTGGACCATTTACTGATCTGAACCATCCACTAATTGTTTGCGGGTGTGGCAAGGAGTTATTAAATTTTTTTCTCACATAGTTGTAGCCTTTTCGAGAATAAAATTTTAAGGTAATGGCAACATTCTTTTAAACAATTCACAGGCAGATTTAGGTAATGGCGTTTAGAATAAAAATGTATGTTAATAAATTCAATATGTATCATATATTTTAAAATAGTTTTTAACTTACCATAATATTTATTTCTGCATTTTCAGATGATATTAAATTATTTTCTTTTAAATGAATTAATAATGAATTTAAATTGTTCACTTTTGTTCTTAGCCGTCTATTTGTTACGTTCAAATGCTGAATACGCTTCTTTTGTACTCCAATTTGTTGCTTAGCAATTCTCCAGTTTCTTCTACCTTTATTTGGTGAAGACATACCCGAACTAGTACAGTCACCAACGTAACGAGGATTCCATGATCTGCATTTTCTAAATGTAATAAGTACTGTTAAAATTTATTTATCTTATTTACCTTGCTTTAACAGGACTCTTTTTTGGAGACAGAGTGGAAACACTATCAAAACTTGTTAAAATGGGATTGTTTGATTCAGCTGTAATGGTAGATGAATCGCTTACAGATTCATCGCTTTATATTTATAAACATTGTATTAGTGATATTATTACGATATTTTTCATAAGCAGCGTGTTGCTTATAAGTTTTAAATATATTATGAATTTCCTTACATTTCCATACGGGATGAAGATTTTTCTTCCGAAGTATTTTTTGTTGCCGAAGTATCAGCTTCTTGTTGCCTTGTATAAGATGATGTTGATGGCATGTTCTCTTCTTCATTGAAATCCAATTGTTTATTTATAATAACATAAGAGTTACTCGTTTACCATGACATCCAGTATATATTTAAATTATTAAACATTAGAGACCTAAAAAATCACTTCCAGGTCGAGGTTAGCAAGTTATATTTTGCAATACTTGCAAAATATATTTAAAAAAAAACATGTTTCAAAATATCAGCTGCCAGATTTTTCAAAAATAAAATTTGTGGTATTAATTTTTTGCTTACCAAACACCGTGGACGGTATTCAACTTACCATCCACCGTAGACGGAAACCAATCGTGGAATAAAACTTCCACTTATAGTAGGGTATTGCAAAAAAATATTTACCTGACAGTTGCAGGAGATACATAAATAAATTTTCCTGGAATAAAATTCCAACCCGTTTTCCGGGCTTCTTTCAAAGCTGTAATCCAAATATACCTTTTTTCTGGATCTGAAGGAAACCTGAAGAAAACCAAGTTATATAAAGTTTACTTAATTTTATAATAATACGCTTGCAACACTTCGTTTCCTTTTATAAACTGTAAATTACAGCGATAAGCAAAGCACGTTCGTACCATTCTAAATAAGAAAAATGTATTGTCAAAAAGAAAAATAATATTAAACTCATTAGTTATTTTTTACTTAAATATAAACGACGAACAAATGTGCTATAAACGTCAACGTTCCCCTGAAAATACAAAATTAACAAAAACGTCATGAGTTTTTAGAATTACGCACATTTTATTTCAAAACTTACTTGAAAAAGGCAGATTTATAGATAATAAAACCGGAAAACTTTGAACAAACAAAACTGAACGACTTCACAACTCCCAAACAAAGGAACCAAATGTCACAAATGCATTATAAGAACCGGAGAGACATCTTTACATTTCTCGATTAACTTTAAAATAAGTCTTTATTATCGTGGAGACATCTCTCGATAAACTTTAGAGTAGACTTTATATATATATATATATATATATATATATATATATATATATATATATATATATATATATATATATATATCTCTAGTTGTCTCTTTCTCTCCAGCCGAGGACATAACAAACAATAGTGAAGTAAACTATTATTCACGAAAGATGACTATTCAAGGTCATTTGTGAGGCGTCTGATATAATATTACTTGCAGATAACTTCATTGCATTTCGTATGCAGAGGGCAGTGTAGTAGATAATTAGGTATCTGTAATTCTACGACATATGTCATTATTATTTATAGTGTTAGAAAGTAATGCCACTATTTACGTATATCTGTTACACCACAAATTAAAAAGACAGGTCAAATAATCTTTCTCTTTATAATACAAAATGT
Organism: Harpalus rubripes; assembly: GCA_963082715.1. Classification (NCBI taxonomy): domain Eukaryota; kingdom Metazoa; phylum Arthropoda; class Insecta; order Coleoptera; family Carabidae; genus Harpalus; species Harpalus rubripes. The sequence goes on from OY720465.1 coordinate 17,185,941, forward strand.
TGCTAAGCTACTGCTATAAAGTGATGTGTATCCTTTCTTCGAACACATGACCTTGAATAGTCATCTTTCGTGAATAATAGTATATAGGACATGTTTTGTCTAGTATATTTGTGGTCGTTGTTCCGAGCCCTAATTTTGGTTTATTTTATTGAATGGAAGACTATTTCACCGATATACATACAGTACGTAGATATACAATAATATATCATATAAATAATATTTGAAGAGTTTTTCTATCTGACTTAAAATAAAAGAGTTATAAAGAGAGGACAGACCGATGAATCACCCTATATAGTCACAATAGTAATTTAAACTCAAAATATCAGTTACCGGTTTCGTAAACCAGTTTTATGCTATATCTTACTTACTTTTTCACTATTAAACACACAAAATATTTAAACGTCAAATTTATTGTTTAGAAGCTTTAACAACTGAACTCCAAAACAAATTATCGTTATCGTAACTCTATTAGTTTTCCTGGTCGGGAGGGCCATGTAGCAGTAGACTAGATTATAGGCGAGACTGCTACATTACCCCCTTCCTAGGAAAAAAAACAACGAAACCATGCAAGAGGATACAATAATAAATGAAGAAATATTAGTATAATGACGCTTCTCTTCGTTTATCTATATGGTACGGTGGTTGTTGGCATTGTCTTGAATACGACAAAGGCGTTTATTATATGTAAGCCGGCTTAAGTCTATCAATTGCAATCGTGTCTGTTTTGCCATAAATATTTTCTGTGAAGAATTTTTCGTTTCTGTTGATAACTTTATATGGTCCGTTGTAGGAGGGTTGTATAGATTTTTAATGCCATCGAATCGAATGTATACATGAGATGTTTTCAATAGGTCAGAGTGTAAATAGTATTTTTTGTTTGATGGTTTAGGAGGAACAGCTTTTAATTTGGTCATATTATGTTTAAGATTTTGCAGAAAAGAAGGTAAGTTTGCTTTTTTAATATTTTTTTTCTAAGTAATCAACTGTCAATTCACCTGATAAACGTAAATTTGTGCCGTAAACTAATTCTGCCGGGCTACAACCCAGCGTTTCCTTGAAGGCAGCCCGGAGACCTAGTAATACCAGAGGTAAATTCTTATACCAATCATTAGGATCATTGCAAGATTTTAAGGAAGCCTTAAGTTGTCTGTGAAACCTTTCTACTAAACCGTTTGATTCAGGGTGGTGTGCTGTAGTTCTGATTCTTTTTGCATTCAACTGTAAAAAAACTCTTTAAGAGGTTGAGCGCCATGGAGGACACCGGTGTCCGACTTGATGTTGGCTCCCCAGGCCAAGGCGGACACCGATGTCCGCCTGACGTTTCAATCTTTACCGATCCTGTCTGGCCAAGAGGACGCGCTTTTATGCAGTTTAACTTAGTGTCGTGTCCGCCATGGCCCTGCACTATTGCAAGCTGACACCAGGTTTTTTGTAGCGAAACTAACAAATGAGATATTCGTTTTTATTGTTTACCATGTACAAAAATGCATAAACAGGTATTTATTTGAAAAAAAAAACAAATTCTTTTATTTATATGCAAAAAAAAACATACAAAACTATTTCTTTGTTAAAAAATATAGGCTCTTCACATTTAGCATTTCTTGTGGAAAAAGTTGAAACATTCAAGGCAGTACCTAAGGTTGTCTTCACACTGGGCACAATAAATTATAACTTTTTTCACTTTGTTCTTGTCAATCACTCCATCCTGTTTTTTCTTGTAGCATCCTCTACAATATTTCCTGTTTTCTCGTGCCTTGTAATCAAGTTTTTCGAGTTTATGAGCTTTCAAGCTCATTCTTAAAGGAGGAATAGTTTCGGAACTGCTTTTAAATTTCAGCAATCCCTCTATGATTGAATATCGAAAGTCTGTTATGGAAATGCTGCTCTGCTCTACTTGCTTGAAGATAAAGTGAGCGTTAACAACTGAAGTACCCAGTAATACTTCAATTGCGACCTTTTTGTACCAACGGATATATCGTCGCAGTGTTGTACTGTAGCTCGACATTTGATCAGATAAATCGATCGAACTCTTACCCGAATTATAGTCTGTTATAGCTTTTGGCTTTTGAATGGGCTCTCCACGACGCTGAATTTGCACCATAAGCGGACAAGACCAGTACGTCCCTTCGGTCACGCTATTTGAGAACACATATCCCTCTTTCATTTTCTTGAGAAATAACCTCATACTTTTTGAGTTTTTTCATTGTAACTTCTCTCGGGTTTCCTTTCCGATTATTCCTCAAAGTTCCTAGAGTGTGAGTTTTATTATCTAGAAGTATATGAGCAAGCTGTAGACTTGTGTACCAGTTATCTGTTATACAGACTCTGCCACACTGTAGAAGACCTTTCGCTAATTTTAGAACTATTTTGGTGGATACAGGTACCAATACCAATCCGTTCTGTTTCTCTTTACCTGAATATATGGCTAAATTCCAGGTATAGCCTTGTTCGCAGCACAACTTGAATACCTTGATGCCATATTTATGAGTCTTTTGTGGATTGTATTGCTTGAAAATTAATCTTCCTTGAAAAGGTATCATGGTTTCATCAATACAAAATGTCTTTCCAGGTGTATAAATTGTTTGGTAGTTTTTGTTGATCTTGTCTATAAGTAGTTGCACTTTATACAATCTGTCTCCTTGTGGGCACAGTGTGTTGTCCGAAAAATGTAACATTTTCAACAATAACTCAAACCTATTACGACTCATGATCTTACCCAACTAACATTTTCAGAGCTTATAGTCACCAAATTTCAAAGTTTTAGTTTTATAATTGTTATATAAATGTTACTTAAATATATAAAGTTATTTAAAAGTTATGTAGTATTACCACTGGTTTCGAAGTTATATTAGTGGTTTTTAACGTTTCATTTAGTGATTTACTCGTAACGTTTTATAAATAGGTAATAGAAACGTTACTGTTACCGCCATTATATAACTTGAATATACCGTAGCTTTAAGTTTTATACAAAAGTTTTATAAGAGTAACCAATGTTAAAATTAAACTTCCATACTTATTATTTTTTTAATAGTTTTATATGCTTCACTTATATAAATTTAGGAACAAAATGTAAAACTTAGAGAAATATAAGTGACAGATGTTAGTCTTATAAAACTTTTGTATTTGTAAATCATAAATTAGTTTCTACTTTCTCCAAAGACAATTCATGTCTATTTTTGATTCACAGTTGCTTCTTCTACTCCTGACTGGGTATTGAGTTTTCATCTTTTGATAATTTGGTGAAAACCTTGATTTTTACAACGCGGTCACTGTAAATTTCCATCTGTTTTCCACAGCTATGGCAGTGGCACTATGGTTAGTAATGGATTATGTCGTCCTGATTCAATAGTTTGCACAATTTTGAAAGATATGTGTAAACTTTTAAATGCAATCTGTGACATATCAGTTGTATAATAATACAAGTGAGGGTAATATTTTTTTTAGGTTAACCGGCAGGTAAAATGCGCGTCTATAGCGGTAACCTTGGAAGAAAGTTTTATAACATTATCATTGTTAGTATAACGTTACCGGAAATTTTAAAAGGGCACTATTTTAGGTCATTCTTGTCACTCTTAGTGTATAATAAAAGCAATAGTTGTATAATAATACTTAAATAGTGTTATAATGTTGTTTTACATTACTTCACCTCCTTTGAAGGTGCTTCACATTGTAACAATAAAACTTTTAGTAATATAACCGTTTTACAGCGAACTTAAAATATGTGCCGCCATATTTTTCATTAACAAATATCCGCCATCTTGAGTGTACATTAATAAAAAAGTAATTATTATTTATATTTAGGTTTGTATGCGTATTTTACGCAAATTTTATTTAAATACTTAATAAAACTTAAAAACAAAAAATATAAAATTGAAAAATTGAAAACAATATTTAATTTTTATTTGAAACTTTGAAATTAAAAAATATAAAAATAATGTATATTTTAAAGGCGCGTTAAATAATTAGAAGTTTTATGTATATCTTTCACAGTAAAGTTACATTTGTTTTAAATTGACGGTAGAATTAATGCGTTTTGTAACATAATTATATAAATTCCATATGAATTTTATGAACACTTCATTTAAGTACAGAATACCATTATAAAAATTTCAAGTTTTATAAATAACAACTGATGAATACAAAATAGTAATGCACGAGAATATTACAGATATTTTGGTTCTATTTTGACCAACAATATACACGAAGGTTTTATAAGAGTGATAATTTGGTAATATACATGAGATGTAAAGGTAATAGAAACCTTAACAGTCCCATTTTATAAATCTTAAGAGTTTATAAAATTACCAAAATTTTGTCTCCGAAACCATTATAAACTTCTCCATTTAAGCTCTTTAACAGTTTTATAGAAGATTATATAAGGTTTACATAAATAAAAACAAATCAAGAAGTTTTATAATATTAGTAACAAGAACATATCGGGTACCGCAATAAAACAAAAAATGTTCATTGGGTAGGAGCAACATCATTGTTGAACAACCACTTTTTAGACCAATAATCACGATTAGTATTCATTTTCACCATTCCCATATAGCCTAGTAGATCTAAGAACTGTGCGATTTATTTTCTTGATGTTGGCTCCCATGATTGAGCTCGAGCACTACTGGAAACATCCCTGCTTTCAAGAACAAACTGTGTTGCATAAAGGTTTGTCTGGTCCACAATTAGATCAAGGATGTGAATGTCTACGAATGCAAGAAAATATAATGCTTGGCAAACAGTAAGCTGGATCATCAAGCGAATTGTCAGAGAACGGATCATGTGAATAGTCATCATCTGAAAAGTATCGGAGAACGATAAATAAAAAATTCTGATGAAAATTTTCATATTTTGATACAAAGAACCGTACAAAGTCTATATCCACAATGGATATAGGTCCTAAAAACAATACAGAAACTACTTACTATCAGGTTGGGATTGCTGATTTTTCTCCCAAGCTAACTGCATTATTCTTCTGGTACGATCACTCATTTTACTCAATAATATCGCGACACTATATCGTCACAGTAACAATATTGGACAAAAACAATGAAACATGTGCAATAACTCGTCAAGACCTGCCTGGCATGTGAAATAAATCTTCGGCCGTGGTAGTCGATCACTTCGTCAATCATCGTGTCCGCTCATTCTAAACATCTTTGACGGGCCACAGCGGACACCGGTGTCCGCTGTCACTTTTCTCAGGTCAAAGCGGACACCGGTGTCCGCTGAATTTTTTTTCAACTTCCGGGGAGAAAATATGTGAAAATCGAAGAAAAATCGTATAAGTTACTGAAAATGGTGTGAATTAGATAAAAAAATATCTTGGTCCAGGGGGACGGTTCAGTGAAATATGCCTTGGCGCTCAACCTGTTAAAAAAATGTGATTCGAACTGTGCCCCTCTGTCAGTTGTAATTTGTATGAGCACTCCATATCTAGAAATCCAACCATTCATAAAAGCATGTTTAATCGTTTCAACTTTAGTATCTTTGAGAGGTATAACTTCGGCCCAACGTGTGAAACGGTCTATACAAGTTAATAAATATGAATGACAATTTGATATGGGTATGGGACCCACTTAATCTAAATTAATCATTTCGAAACGCCTGAACGGTAAAGAAAAATTTCCTGTCGGTGAAGAAGTGTGATTGGAGACTTTACAACATTGACATTTATTGCACATTTTAGTCCATTTTTGGATATCTGTGTTCAGATTTTTCCAAACAAATTTTGAAGAGATTAATTTTTTGGTGGCTGTTATTCCTGGATGCTAAATATTATGAAAATGATTGAAGATTTGTTTTCTAAATTGTAGTGGAATATAGGTTCTAGGTTTTCCCGTTGAAATATCACAAACAATTTTATAGTTAGTATCAAGGATTATTACTTGTTTAAAAATGAGTGAGAGTTGGAATTTTTAAAAATGTTTAATTCTTCGTCATTAGTTTGAGACATTGCAATTTTCTCATAGTTAATGTGTTCTAGTTTAGAAAGTGAATTAATACAAATTCTAGATAATGCGTCTGCCACCGGGTTATCTTTTCCGGTTACATGACGTATGTCATTTGTAAACTGAAGTATGTAATCTAATAGTATGTTCCGTAACGCAACCGGTTCGACCAGGTTTATGGTTTTGTGTTCCGAAAGTCCTGAAATTATTTACCGGTTTCTATTTGGAACGCGGTTCCTGAAAAAAGTTGGTAAAAAGCCGGACCACGAAATAATCCTGGTTTCTCTGGTATTTTTACCCCCACTACCGCTACTTTCAAACGATATCCGTCAATGTCAAATTTCTAAACCGCATTTTTAGTGGTATTACTTATAATTATTATAGATGTAAGTATGAAAACATTATTTATATTTAATATATTGTTGATTGTGTTATTTTTATTAGTATTATTCAACGTTATCGTTATTTTGGTTAATTTTTATTTTTGTTAGGTTGTGTCAATTTTAAATGTCATATGATTCACGTCAATCTGTTCCGAAATGGATGAAAATATTCAGGAACCATGGTGTACCCGGCATCAAGATACTGGTTTTTTGGTTGACTTACGGAACGCAGTATAAATGTCTGATTTCTCTTGGTGAGTAGGTGTCATTGTTTTTTCGAATCGAAAATATCAAGGCTTTGTGATTCGATAAAATGTGAAATTCTCGGCCTTCTAAGAAATATTGAAATTTTTTGATTGTAGAATAAATTGCTAGAAATTCCCTCCCGAAAGTACTATATTTTGTTCCGTGACAGAAAAACTTTTAGAAAAGAAAGCTAGGGGATGCCAGGAATTTTTATAAAATTATTGGAGTACAGTCCCCATACCCGTGTCTGATGTATCTACCATGATATTTGTTGGTGCTGAATTCTTGGGAAATGTCAATTCTGTATAGTTTGCCAACGCTACTTTTTAATCCTGAAATGATTTAATAGCTTTATTATCTAAGATCAATTTTTTGGTGCTTTTAGAATTATTTTTGTCAATAAAATTGTTTAAGCGATATGATCGCACAATGTGGTATAAATGTATGGTAAAAATTTACAAGACCCAAATTCTCTTAACTGTTTTTGGGTGGTGGGTAAAGGAAAATGCCGTATAGCTTTAATTTTGTTTGGTAAAGTTGTAAAACCTCTTACTGATTTGATGTCCTAAAAATTGTAATTCTTCTTGGCCAAATAAACATTTTTTTGGATTGATGAGAATGCCATATTGCTCAAGCCGAACAAATATTTGTCGTAAATGTATTAAATGCTCATTAGGCGTTTTGCTAGCGATTAATAAATCGTCCAAATAAGCAAAACAGAAATCTAAACCTCTAATTACTTCGTTAATAAAACGCTGGAACGTTCGTGCACTGTTTTTAAGACCGAAAGGCATAGCAACATATTCAAACAAATCAAATGGAGTTGTAATAGCAATTTTTTCGATTGTATTTTCCTCCATTGGTATCTGATGGTAAGCTTTGATTAAATCGATCTTAGAAAATATAGTAGCATCTTCAAGTATTGATGCAAAATCTTGTAAATGAAGTAACGGATATCTGTCAGGAACAGTAATGGAATTTAAGGCACGGTAATCGCCACAAGTACGCCAGTCACCAGGTTCTTTTTTCCTGACCATATATAAAGGAGATGACAACATGCTTTTAGATGGTCTAATGACTCCTAATTTTAAAAGATTATCAAATTCCTTTTTTGCTATGACTGACCGTTCTGGGGGCAATCTACGTGGCCTTGCGGAAACCGGTAGTAACAGTGCAATGTTTAATGTTATGTTTAACTTGACGTTTAGCATTAAAAGAGTTGGTTAAAGATGGAAAATCTGGCAGTAATTCTAAAACTTTATCTTGACAGGTGACAGTTTTGACAGGAATAATGATTCGTGCAATATTGACAGCTGAAATTTGTTTGTAATGAAAGTCTAACAAACATTCGTTTTTGACATCTACCATTAAATTAAAATGACGGAGAAAATCAGCGCCTAAAATTCAATGTTGAACTTTAGCTAAAATAAATGTCCAATTAAATATTTTATTTAATGCAAAATCTAACTGTAATTTAATTGTACCATAAGTGTCTATAGATGTGTTGTTAGTAGCTTGCAATTTAAGTATTTGTTTATTTTGCCTTTGTAAAATATTCGGAACAAATGACCTGAGTATGAAAAATAGATTTGTTATAATTCATGATATGATATTTTGTATTTTGGCGCGAGAGTATGGTGCGCCATATGTGTATAAATTCTTAACTAGTCTGCTAGTTAGTAACTTTTCTTTCAAGTTGTTAGTGAAGTAGTCAGTGAGCGTGTCGTGTGAGTGCTCCATGCCCTCTAGCCAAACCGATCTGTGTGTATTATTAATCGCCTAAATAAAAAGGCATCTTTAATAATTAAATTACCTTGTGTGGTTATTATTATATACCATATCCTTCAACAGGTTATGGGCCCAGTCGTTTCACGAACAGGTAATTAAAAAGAGGAATTACGCGTTTCTTAAAAAACGTACTCATGCCGGTTGCCATAATGGTGTTTAATGCATTGGGCATTAACGACATAGTGACGGGCGAGAGAGTGAAACCAGAGAACCTGGCAGATGCTGCCGGAATGTTATGGATTAGGCAGAATGCTAAAGCAATGTGCATTATTGCGTCGGCAGTGGAGTATTCGGAACTCGAGTACTTAATCACCTGTGAAACTTCAGCAGAAATGTGGCAGAAACTCTGCCTGGTTCATGAACAAAAGTCCGAGGCTAACAAGCTCTTGCTCATGAAGAAATTTTACGAATACAAAATGGCGATGAACGACTCCGTGATACACCGTATCACCAAGCTACAAAATATTGTGGCACAATTGAAAGATGTAGGGGAGCAAGTGACAGATCTTGCTTTGATGGCGAAAATATTGGGAAGCCTGCCTTCAAGAATTCACTCCCTAGTAACGGCGTGGGACAACGTGCCTGCGGGTGAACAAACAATTCAGCGTCTGCAAGAGAGACTCATCGCCGAGGAGAGAAGGATCACTGAGATGGAAGAGGTGACGTCTGCTCTTGCAGTAACATCGATGAGCAACAGACAAAAAGGTGGGCGAGAAAAAACTGATTCGAAAGTACCAGGTAAATTTACATGTTTTGCGTGCGGTAAACCCGGTCATCTAGCGCGGAATTGTAAAAAGAGAGACAAAAATAGAAAGAAAGAGACAGAGAAATTGCACACGGTAAATGCGTTTGTGGTTACGGACAGTGGAGGTGTCGGTCAAAAAGGTAGTAAACAAACTAATGATAATGACGAAATAACAGATGGTGCTGTGCGGGATTTAATTTTGAAAAGTGACGCGCGTGACATCTGGCTTACTGACAGCGGAGCTTCACGGCATATTTCGTTTAGACGTGAGTGGTTTTCGGAACTGAAACCGTGTATGAACCAGAACATGACAGTTACTTTGGGCGACAACTCAAGATATGAGGTCGAAGGAGTAGGGACGATTTCGATTCGGAAGTATGTTAATAACCAGTGGGAGCCTGGGTTGATCGAAAACGTGTTATTCGTGCCCGAGCTTAAAAAGAACTTATTTTCCGTCGGAGTTTGTACTACTAGAAATTATGAGGTCAGGTTTGTTGGGCAGGATGTGACATTCCATCGGGACAACAAAATGCAAGCAAAAGGGGTGAAGGAGCAGAACGAAGTATACAGGATGCTGTTCGTGGTCGAGACAGAATGTCAAGTGAATTTCACTTCATTGGATAACCTCAAAATGTGGCATTGTCGTCTGGGACACCTGAATGTGAAAACAATATGCCAGTTAGCAAGTTCGGGTACTATCAAAGGAATAAACCAAGCTGACATTGAGAAGTTTTTCTGTGAGGCATGCCAGTTGGGGAAGTCTCACCGAAATTCTTATAAGTCTCACTGAAGAGAGGAAATGTCAACCTGGGGACATTTTTCATGGGGATGCTTGCACCATGGAGGAATAATCTCTTGGTGGAGCACGGTATTTTCTTTTATTGAAAGATGAAGCGTCAGACTACAGGTATGTCCATTTTCTTAACAAGTCCGATGTGTTCGAATGTTTCAAGGAATTTGAGAAGCTAGTGAAGAACCAACGATGCAAGGCTATGAAGGTATTGCGAGTAGATCGCGGCACTAAATTCCTGAACGAGAATATGAGAAAGTACCTGGCTAACAGAGGCATTAGTTTAGAGACGTCGGCGCCCTACACCCCTCAACAAAATGGCCGGATTGAGAGAGACAATCGTACTATCGTGGAAAGTGCGAGGTCGATGTTGGTAGAGAGCAAGCTCCCGAAGTTCCTGTGGGCGGAAGCTGTCAACACTGCGGTCTACCTGAAAAACAGAGCGACATTTAACAAGAAAAACATTACACCATACGAAGAATGGACGGGAAGGAAGGCACAGCTGTCGCACCTGAAGGCCTTCGGAGCTGACGCGTACGTTCATATACCGAACCAGTTTCGTAGGAAGTTAGATGACAAGGCGAAAAAGATGATAATGGTTAATTATCAAGGACAAACCAAAAATTATCGTCTATACGATCCCGAGAGAAGGAGAATCGTCGAGTCAAAGAATGTAAAGGTTAACGAATGGGGCACAGAAGAAGAAAGGAAGCGTGACGAAACGTTACGGTTTGAATTGGCTGAAGAAGAAGTTGAAGAAGACATTGAAGAGGAGAACCATGGAGAAGAAGAGGATCAAGAGAATCTTCAACACCAAGAACCTGCCCCCAGTCACCAGATAGGTCGGGTCAAAGACGAGGTCTTAGAGATCGAGCCCAACTGAGGAGACCAGAAAGATTCAATGAGTTCGAATTAAACCTGCTGGAATACCAGGAGCTAATCTTGTATCAGGATGCACTAGCAGGTCCTGAGAAGAAGTATTGGAAAAAGGCAATCCAAGAAGAGCTCGAGGCCCACCAGAAGAACGGAACGTGGACCATCGTGCAGGACAACGACAGAAGAACCATCGATTCAAAATGGGTCTTTAAGACTCAGTCTGCTGGTGGAAGTGCACGGTACAAAGCGAGACTGTGTGCGAGAGGCTTCAACTAGAGGCCTGGGTTGGATTACAGCGAGACCTTCGCTCCTGTCGTTAGGTACGACTCCCTGCGGACCCTCTTAGCAGTAGCGGCATCAGAAAACCTCGAGCTAACGCAGTTCGACGTAAAGACGGCCTTTCTTTACGGCGAGCTGGAGGAAGACATCTATATGGCTATTCCTGATGGTGTTGAGGTAACACAAGGTGACAGGTCTGGGTATGTATGCAAATTAAACAAGTCCTTGTATGGGCTGAAACAATCTCCAAGATGTTGGAACAAAAAATTTCTTAATTTTTTGAGTAAATTCAATTTTGTTATTAGCGATGCAGATAAATGCATCTTTGTGTGCAGAAACTATTCAGATGTTGTAATTATTGTAGATGATGGGCTACTAGTGAGCAGAAACAGGAGAGCAGTAGACGATATTATGAAAGCTCTTGGGAAAGAGTTTAGCATTAAAGTCATGAATGCTCAGAACTTCTGTGGTATGGAGATCGTCCGGGATCGAGCGACAAACTCTATCTACATCCATCAAGCTACATATGCCGAGAAGATATTGAAACGATTTAACATGTACGACGCTAACCCAGTTGCTGTTCCTGCAGAGCCTGGTATTCGACTGGAGAGTGCAGACGAAGATCGTCGTGATGTGAAGTATCCTTTCCGGGAAGCGGTAGGCTCTCTCTTGTTTCTGGCCACAGTAAGCCGACCAGACATTGCGTTCGCTGTTAGTCTAGTAAGTAGATACTTGAACAATTTAGACGAGACTCACTGTAACGCGGTTAAAATAATTTTTAAGTACATTAAAGGAACGGTAGATTACGGTTTGATGTACAAACGCAACAACGAAAAAGATTTATTGTATGGGTTTAGCGACTCTGATTACGCAGGAGATCCTGACATGCGTAGATCAATGACAGATTTTGTTTGTCTAGTGTCGGGTAGCCCAGTTTCGTGGGTATCACAGCGTCAGAAACTAGTAACATTAAGTACCACCGAAGCTGAATATGTCTCGGCATGTATGGCCGTAAAAGATATAGTCTGGCTTCGTAAGTTGTTAAGTGATACCGGACATTATTGTGAGGACGCAACAGTTCTGTACGTAGATAATCAAAGTGCGATAAAGCTTGTGAAAAACCCCGAATTTCATAAGCGTACCAAACACATTGATGTCCGATACCACTTTATTCGTGAGAAGTACGAGAATCACGAAGTAAGTGTGAAGTATGTTTCTAGTGAGTATCAATTAGCTGATACATTTACCAAAGCCTTAAGCAAAGATAAATATGTACAACTTCGTAATCTTTTAAATATTGTTAAGGTTGAGCATACGAAACTTGTTATGTAAAGAAATGAATCATGAATATAAACAAATAGTGGGAGTGTTGAGTATGAAAAATAGATTTGTTATAATTCATGATATGATATTTTGTATTTTGGCGCGAGAGTATGGTGCGCCATATGTGTATAAATTCTTAACTAGTCTGCTAGTTAGTAACTTTTCTTTCAAGTTGTTAGTGAAGTAGTCAGTGAGCGTGTCGTGTGAGTGCTCCATGCTCTCTAGCCAAACCGATCTGTGTGTATTATTAATCGCCTAAATAAAAAGGCATCTTTAATAATTAAATTACCTTGTGTGGTTATTATTATTTACCATATCCTTCAACATGACCACACACACCCAAAGAAAAAAGTGAGACGAGAGCTTTTTCCAAACATTGATTATGGACTAAAAGCAATTCAAGCTGAATTATCCAAAGCAGAAATGGATTCTGAAGCAAAAAGAATATTGAACTCATTACAGGTAGTAGCTACTTTTAAAAGCATTATTTATAAATTAAGTTATTAAAGTTTATATTTGCCTAGATTTCAGAAGAACATAAAATAATAGCTTCACAAACTGATAATCAGTTTTCCTGTGATATATACAAGGCGTATAAACAAAAAATGTTAACAGCTTGATATTTCGGGGCTGTTTTACGCCATCAAGATCACACGTCATTGTATGGAAGTATAGCTTCCACAGCGGCGTTAGAGTATGGAAAAATTATGCAATCCGTTGCTAAATATCGACTTCAAAAGGAAAATAATATACAAATCGAGGATTGTGGAATATTTATTGATATCGAAAAAGGATTTTTAGGAGCTAGTCCTGATGGTAATACTTATATCACTTTTGTTATTATTTTATTCAATAAAAGTGTTTGTGAAATAATTAGCAAGATTTCAATTTTTAGGCCTTATTGGTAATACAGGTCTTGTGGAAATTAAATGTTTATACGAGGTAGCAAAATCAAATAAAACATTAAAAGAATTTGTACAGGAAGGCAAATCTTTATGTTTGGAATACCGGGACAATGAAATACGATTGAAACGCAAACAATTATTTCTTTCAAGTAATGTAGTTGACAAAGGGCGTACCATCCTTATCTCCAATAGATATCGCATTTTCTCGTTCTTTTACACCCGTTGCTTCTACTTCTGCAGCTAATGAATCTTTCGAAAGCTGAAATAATAGTACAATACAAGTAAAATGAAAAATACAAAGTGGATTCAAATGAACTACTTCTCCAATATCTTTCTCGATATTCATAAATGTATAAAGTGTCATTGTGGGTATGTCCATGACGCTTAGAAATTCTTCGTACGTGCTTCCTGTTGACAATGTACCCCAAACAACACAATAATTAATTTTTGGTTTCTTGTTGGGATCTTTCGTAAAATATTTATACCCTTTGGGACACACTGAGCAATGAAATATTAATTGGCTTACTAATCCATTTCCCCAGCGTACTTCTTTAATGTTCAGTATACCACTACATATTTTTGCATGATCGTACTGCAACTTTACAGCCCACTTTAAAACATAATTTGAATCTACAATTCTGTTTCCAGGTAAAACATTTTTCCTTGTTTACTATCAACTTCTACGGCCAATTTATGTTGCATTATGCTAAAATATTAGGTAATATCAAGGGTAATATTAATGTTGATATTTTAAATAAGACAGACCTTATACAGTACCTTTCATATTCTTCTCTTTCTATAAATGAGAATTCATGTAAATCATAGTTTACTTCTAACTTGTTTATAAACATATCACTCATTTCTTCTGAGAAATGTATTTCTACACTGGACGTATCTTGTGAATTGTTCCGTAGGATGAGAATGAATGCAGTTTTTAGAACTAAAAGTAATACGTACGTGAAATGATAATAATGAAAAACAGTTATTTTTCTACAAGTGTGTGAAGTGCTCTTTACTTATCCCTAGAAGTGTGTAAAGACAGAGCACCGAATAGGTTACGTGATGCAGAGAAATTAGATTATTTAGTAACTTACTTTAATCTGATTTATAAATTCGTATTTATTTTTCCATAACAACTTCAGAATATATAAATTTGTTTTACTGCGGTAATGCATACTTGTGTTTGAATATTCACTTCACAAACTGTTTTGGGTGCTAAAGAGTTGCGTATAAAAAAATTGTTTGACAACTCTTCTTTAAATACTTTGGCCCGCATTCCTACCTTACTATTTCGAGTATGATTTTCAAGTAGCACATTTCGCTATATAATAGCTACCCTTAACTAATGCGTTCAAAAAAATTACAAATATTGTTCGAAATTATCACCTCCCACGGCAGTTTGGTTGTCGTACACTAAAGATTTTAAATGACCTTAAAAATAAAAATCTAGTGGATTGAGGTCAGGGGACCTAGGAGGCCATGGAATAGGGCCACCCCGGCCAATCCACCTGTCTTCAAAAACGTTGTTTAAATGTTGTCGTACATAGCGAGTGAAATGTGGTGGAGCACCGTCATGTAAGAACCACGAACGCTGACGTACATTTAGCGGAACGTTCTCTAATAAATCTGGCAAATTATATTGTAGAAACTATAAATAGTCGTTGCCATTCATCCGGTTTGGTAAAATGTGTGGCCCAAGTAATATGCCATTAATAATACCAGCCCAAACATTCAACGAAAACAGATGTTGGAAATTACTTTGGACTGTAAGATGAGGATTATGTTCGGACCAATAATGAGAATTATGCATATTTCGTACACCATCTCTGGTAAAAATTGCTTCGTCGGTAAATATTACTCTCGAGCTAAAATTGTGTTCTGGTTCTATGGCATATTGCTCCAAATGCAATTCGCAGAAATTTAGCCGTAAATGATGATCAGGTCGCAGAAGAGCTTGAACCCTTTGAAAATGAAATAGCTGATAATTGTTTCCCGACAAAATCCTCCAGACAGTAGAATGCGGAATTCCTGTAAGGCGAGATATTCTCCGGGTACTTATTGTCGTGTCATTATGCATGGTATTTAGAACATTGTTTACAATGTTATTGGGCAACCTATCACGACCTCCACCTCTTCCGAGAGGAGGACGCAAATTTCCCGAATCTCTTCCTCTTTGAGTTGTCGCTATAAACACGCGATAATTGGGATGACGTCTTTGAGGAAACCGCTCAGCATAAAGACGCGCGGCTAAACGCGCATTTTGTCTTGCTTCCCCATACATTAACACTATGTCCACCACCTCACTATCACTGTACTCGTAGGGCATTTTTTAATTAATCTCACGATTTTCACCAAACGAAAGAAACAATCGAACTGCGGCAATGGGCATCACAGACATTTATTTAATTTGATTAAATACAATAAGGGTAAGTTATTGTTTCTATTATTTTTAAATTTATATCATTACAAAACAGTAAATACACCAGTGGCACTAAAAATGCACCCTCCATTATAAGTGCATTTAATTTTTTGAATTTTCAAAAAATTCCGTTTGATTCTTCATCAGCACAGCGTGCAGTGTTTTCCATTTTATTTTGATCCATAAGTTGTGAAACACCCTGTATATATATATATATATATATATATACAGGGTGTTTCCTTTAAAACAACCAGCGCTTTTTTGGGCGAACTAACAACTTTAGAGAAAAATGTTTTATAGCAAAAATGATCAAGAATAAGGGGATAATGTATCAATAGTAACAAACCGAATATTTAACCAGTGGTTCTCAAAAGGTACAACAAAATTATATTTTTTTAAATGGCACCCTATATAATTTTTTAGCTCTTTAAATAGAATATTATTTTCTGATTTCAACGATATAAATATAGCATAGGGTTGTATAACAATTATTTCGAGAAAAATGGTAATAAAAACTAGAAATAATGTAATAAAAAATGGGTTTACTACTACCGTAACTAGGCAACAGACGTATCAATACCTGCGTATTGCATAGCCTATTGTAATATTATAACATTTTTAATACCATTTTTCTCGAAATAATTGTTATACAACCCTATACCATATTTATATCGTTGAAATCAGAAAAAAAATCTTTATCTAATAGGCCAAAAAATTATATAGGATACCATTTAAAAAAATATAATTTTGTTCTGCCGTTTGAGAACCACTGGTCGAATTTTCGGTTTGTTATTATTAATAAATTAGCCCCTTATTCTTCATCATTTCTTGTATATAACATTTTTTTCTAAAGTCATTAGTTCGCCCAAAAAAGCGCTGGTTGTTTTAAAGGAAACACCCTGTATATATATATATATATATATATATATATATATATATATATATATATATATATATATATATGACATTTACAAATATTTAACAAAAAGACGTTGAAAAAATAAAATTAATATTTATTTAATCTAACTTGATTGTAGTTTAGCATATTTCTTTTGCTTCATATTATTTTTAGGTACCTGCTGACTGAGAGATTTAGCGTATTGTCTGAGCAATACGTAGTAATGTAAAGCAATCGAAATAATTTCATATTTATGACCTGAACAAGGGAATGATGTTTTACCATTCAAAAGAACTTCACTGATAGTTTCTTCATATGCATTTACATTATTTAAATTATTATTTAGTTTTTCTTCTGCAAATTTAAATAAATTGAAAATATTTTGATTTGGACACAATAAGTAACCTAAAGATTTAACGTTTGTTAACGCAGCTTCACTGTATGAAAAAGTATTTTCTTGTTTCAAGCCTGACCTACAATTTGTACAAATAGTAGTTTTTAATAATTAGCTACACACAAAGCCTGTAACGTGATAAATAACACAATCTTTTACTGTAGCTAATGAATAATCATGGTTAATAATTTCGTCGCATTCAATTTCTTCCACAATGAATGTATCAAGTTTCTTCTTTTATTCTGATATATATTTATTCCTGAACGAAATTTTTTCGAACAAAAAATATCTTTGAAATCTTGTATGGATATTTTATCATGCTGTTCATCTTCAAAAACTGTACAATTTCCTGTTGATGGAGGTTTCAATAATGTGTATACAGATTACATTCTGTATAACTGCATAAACGTGGTAAATGTAGGGTGATTATTCTGACAGCCAGCTTGACGAATTATACCAAAAAAAAATGCTAGGAAAACTTTGCGAACAAATTAATAATCATATATTAATATACAGCTTTCAATTTTATATCAATATTAAGTAAATGGTATATACAAATTGAAAGATATTACAAAAAGTGAGAACCGGTATTTTCAAAAAAGATTGAAAGTAGTGGTTACATAATGATTATTAGTTGTTTTTCCAAACGTTTCATTCTGAAAACATTAACAATTTTATTGTCTGTTATACATACCTGCAGTGGATCTTGATTAATTTTCGCAGAAAATACATAAATGAAGTTACTCTCTGATAATAAATAGTTCGTAAGATCTAAAGTTGACTGCAATGTAACTCTTAAACCATCTGCGGTACTTTCGGTTAAAAACTCGTCAGGAGTTTTATTTCCAGAAACAACTTCTGATTGCCAATTATTTAAAAAATTAGAGATGTTTCAATAGTCTATAAAAAAAAACTGAATTGCCTCATAAAATTACTTGCTCCATAACTTACATTAAAATCTGTGCTACCTCTCTTGATACCCTCTTTTTTATGTCTCCGATTTAGAACATCGAAGAGATCATTTATAGTTTTCGTAAATTTTATAATACCACTTGAGTCCTGCAAATTTATTATTTATAAAATAATAAGCCAGCATAGACGGAGTTACTAAAAATCTAACAAAGTATTTATAAACATCATGAAAATGATGTTCAAAAATTTTACGTACTTGTGTGGCTAATTTCACTCTCATTTTTAGCATAGAAGTTGGGTGAATGTGCAAATTAGTTAATTTGGGACATAGTTTTAAATTTCCTGGAATAGTGGAATACTCGGCAAATTTCTCCATTTATCTGCAATAAATTATTAGAGAATAGAATAGAACCATAATATTTTAGACACGCAATTTACCTTCAAATTTTGTTTATATAATCGATTTCTCACACATTTGATAGGATGTGGCGCGTCGGAAAACACATATGAATATATCTATTTTCATCCATCGGACTTATAAATTTATTTGTTACATTTCCTTATGATCCACTTATACCAAGATGAGACCATGAGATCCTGTTCGTGGTTGCTCCATCGCAAACAAAACCTTCTACGAATGCACCATGTTTTTCTAATTCGCTTAAAACTTGTAGCAAAAACTTGATTAGTAAATTTGCTTTTGTGGGTCCTTTACAACCATATACAGCGACTGCCTGGCAATATTTGATACCAAGTGAGGAAAACATGAATACTAATGCATGGTCGGCTAAACGAGTTATATTTGTTGTTTGTAACGATTTTTTACCGAAATCCTCAATTCCAGTAAAATTCATGTTTCTTATATTTATGTCCAAACTTCTGCGAATCTATCAAAAAATAATTTTATTGTACACATGTAGGAAACAAATATAATTATACATACTTGCGTTTCGTGGAAAATTGATATACCTACCATGACGACTTCTTCTTGGTAAATTACAAATTTTTTTTGAAGCCCTCTAAAATTTTTTTGTCACATTTACTGTCCATCATTAATAAATAGCGCCGAATTGTGCTAGGTGCAGGTAATGGCAAAATATTGTTGTTACGTAAATATTTATATACTCCTGAATTTTTAATATTTAAAAGCAAACAATTTAATAACTATTCATTACTGTAACGGCGACTGTTCTTTGTTGTATATTTGCCAACTTTAATACATTCAGGAAATAAGCAATTTTTGTGTACCAGGAATATTTAATGCTTTACTTTTTCTAAAACATCTAAATCAGACAGTGTTTAATATTTTTTCTGAAGTTCCTTAATTTTGGTTTTTAGGAACTTATTTTTCTTTTGCAATTTTTGTTTACATCGCATTTGTTTAACATATAGTTTTCTTTGTTCGTTTATGTAAATTTTTTTTATTTTTCTCCGAGCTGACGATTTTCTTTTCAAGTGGCGGGTAAAAGTTATTTTAAGTTTATCAGATAATGATGGACAATATTTGAAAAACTCGGATTCTTCTAAAAGTATTTTACATTTTGAATGTCTCCACGTGGAAGTCATAAAATCTTGAGAGGCACTTGAAATAAATAAAATTTAAATTGTTCTATGGAAGGTCCACAACAGCAAATATTTAGCGCAGCAAATTTATTTAGTATGTCCTCAATTGTAGCGCAATTTTTTTCTACATCAGCATACTGCTCTACCAAATCAGAGCATACGACTTTTTCGTTGTAATAAAAATTAATATTATTTTTGTGTACTGTTATTTTCTTTCCCACAATAACAGTTTTAAAATAATTTAAATAAATCATTTCAAACAATACAAAAATTTCATCGGTTTCATTTAAATTAACAAGACAGCAAGTCCAATTTTTTGCAGGTAAATCTATTTTCCAATCTAGTTTTGGAGTTTTACATGTTAATACAGTTTCAGACTCGGTTTTCGAAGCTTCACTTTCTATGCTTATTTGATTAATGCATTCTTTATCTGCAATGTCACATGACGTTTCCAGCTTAGATTTTTTTATTTTAGTTTCTTCATTATTGCGGCATGCAGGAGGTTTCCTTTTCGTAATTCTTCTCATCAAGTAATGTGGGCAACCAGGAAAAATAGTAGGAAAAGCATTATCTACTAGTTTCACTGTTTGTGAAACACAATATACATACATAAAAAGTAATAAAAATAATACAAAATAGAAGGAAAAAAATATATATGAATAAGATTTGTTCTATTTATATCAAAATGTACGCAGATTAGAAATCAAAATATTTTTAAAAGCAACGTAATTTATGTTAAAAATGTCAACCTAAATATCTATTTTCCTTACAATATCATTGTAAATGAAACACAGCCGGGTAATTGGACGTTTTAGAAAATAATTTCTCCTATGTGATGAATATAAAATGTAATGCACGTATGTATTCTGGATATTTCTTTTGCAATTTTTCTTTACATCGCATTTGTTTAACATATAGTTTTCTTTGTTCGTTTATGTAAATTTTTTTTATTTTTCTCCGAGCTGACGATTTTCTTTTCAAATGGCGGGTAAAAGTTATTCTAAGTTTATCAGATAATGATGGACAATATTTGAAAAACTCGAATTCTTCTAAAAGTATTTTACATTTTGAATGTCTCCACGTGGAAGTCATAAAATCTTGAGAGGCACTTGAAATAAATAAAATTTAAATTGTTCTATGGAAGGTCCACAACAGCAAATATTTAGCGCAGCAAATTTATTTAGTATGTCCTCAATAACAGTTTTAAAATAATTTAAATAAATCATTTCAGACAATACAAAAATTTCATCGGTTTCATTTAAATTAACAAGACAGCAAGTCCAATTTTTTGCAGGTAAATCTATTTTCCAATCTAGTTTCGGAGTTTTATATGTTAATACAGTTTCAGACTCGGTTTTCGAAGCTTCACTTTCTATGCTTATTTGATTAATGCATTCTTTATCTGCAATGTCACATGACGTTTCCAGCTTAGATTTTTTTATTTTAGTTTCTTCATTATTGCGGCATGCAGGAGGTTTCCTTTTCGTAATTCTTCTCATCAAGTAATGTGGGCAACCAGGAAAAATAGTAGGAAAAGCATTATCTGCTAGTTTCACTGTTTGTGAAACACAATAAACATACATAAAAAGTAATAAAAATAATACAAAATACAAGGAAAAAAATATATATGAATAAGATTTGTTCTATTTATATTAAAATGTACGCAGATTAGAAATCAAAATATTTTTAAAAGCAACGTAATTTATGTTAAAAATGTCAACCTAAATATCTATTTTCCTTACAATATCATTGTAAATGAAACACAGCCGGGTAATTGGACGTTTTAGAAAATAATTTCTCCTATGTGATGAATATAAAATGTAATGCACGTATGTATTCTGGATGAAAGGCGCGGAATATAAATGTAAACATTGTTTAAGCCAGTAGTGTCGTCGATTTGGTTTGATAATAATTTATGTAGATACAGACAGGAATACATCTTACGTCTGGACTCCAATGTAAACATATTGAGATGTAGTAGGGCAGCAGTATAACTATAGTTCAGGGGATTAAAATTAATTGAAATTTTTCGTGCACAATATCGTACAAATTTTCTTTGCACCCATTCGATGTTATTACTGTGCAAGTCGTATATTGGATTCCAAACAATAAGACAGTACTCAAGTCGAGATCGAACAAGCGAGTAATACAGGGATTTAAGTGTTGCTTGATTTTTTAAAAATTGCGAATTGCGTATTATAGAACCCAAGCTTTTATAAGAAGAATATAATTATAATGCAAATCAAAATGTAATTTCGGATCAAATACAACTCCCAAATCCCTATGATTATTCACTCTTTCTAGACACTCACCCTCCATCCAGTAAGGGAAAATAATCCGACTGTGCTTCATGGCATAAGATATAATTTTACATTTAGAAAAACTAAAAATTAGATTTGAAGAAGACGACCAAGCTAGAAGGTTATTTATATCTATATTAACTGTAACAAAACCATATTCACAGGGTATATTTAGCATACATCCCTTATTATAGATTAACCTTAAAAGTTTTGAATTTTAGGGGATGAGGGTAACTTATAACACATTATATTATTTAATAAATTCAAGAGAAGAATTGACAAAATTAACGACCTTTACAACGTGTAATATTAACTGTAACCAAACCATATTCACAGGGTATATTTAGCATACATCCCTTATTGTAGATTTACATTAAAAGCTTTGAATTTCAGGGGATGAGGGTAACTTATAACACATTATATTATTTAATAAATGCAAGAGAAGAGTTGAGAAAATTAACAACCCTTACAACCTGTAATATTAACTGTAACAAAACCATATTTACAGGGTATATTTAGCATACTTCCCTTATTATAGAGTAACATTAAAAGTTTTGAAATTCAGGGGATGAGGGTAACTTATAACACATTATATTATTTAATAAATGCAAGAGAAGATTTGACAAAATTAACCACCCTTAGAACCTGTAATGTTAACTGTAACAGAACCATATTTACAGGGTATATTTAGCATACATCCGTTATTGTAGAGTTACATTCAAAGCTTTGAATTTCAGGGGATGAGAGTAACTTATAACACATTATATTATTTGATAAATGCAAGAGAAGAGTTGAGAAAATTAACAACCCTTACAACCTGTAATATTAACTGTAACAAAACCATATTTACAGGGTATATTTAGCATACTTCCCTTATTATAGAGAAACATTAAAAGTTTTGAAATTCAGGGGATGAGGGTAACTTATAACACATTATATTATTTAATAAATTCAAGAGAAGAATTGACAAAATTAACGACCTTTACAACGTGTAATATTAACTGTAACCAAACCATATTCACAGGGTATATTTAGCATACATCCCTTATTGTAGATTTACATTAAAAGCTTTGAATTTCAGGGGATGAGGGTAACTTATAACACATTATATTATTTAATAAATGCAAGAGAAGAGTTGAGAAAATTAACCACCCTTACAACCTGTAATATTAACTGTAACAAAACCATATTTACAGGGTATATTTACCATACTTCCCTTATTATAGAGAAACATTAAATGTTTTGAAATTCAGGGGATGAGGGTAACTTATAACACATTATATTATTTAATAAATTCAAGAGAAGAATTGACAAAATTAACGACCTTTACAACGTGTAATATTAACTGTAACCAAACCATATTCACAGGGTATATTTAGCATACATCCCTTATTGTAGATTTACATTAAAAGCTTTGAATTTCAGGGGATGAGGGTAACTTATAACACATTATATTATTTAATAAATGCAAGAGAAGAGTTGAGAAAATTAACAACCCTTACAACCTGTAATATTAACTGTAACAAAACCATATTTACAGGGTATATTTAGCATACTTCCCTTATTATAGAGTAACATTAAAAGTTTTGAAATTCAGGGGATGAGGGTAACTTATAACACATTATATTATTTAATAAATGCAAGAGAAGATTTGACAAAATTAACCACCCTTAGAACCTGTAATGTTAACTGTAACAGAACCATATTTACAGGGTATATTTAGCATACATCCGTTATTGTAGAGTTACATTCAAAGCTTTGAATTTCAGGGGATGAGAGTAACTTATAACACATTATATTATTTGATAAATGCAAGAGAAGAGTTGAGAAAATTAACAACCCTTACAACCTGTAATATTAACTGTAACAAAACCATATTTACAGGGTATATTTAGCATACTTCCCTTATTATAGAGAAACATTAAAAGTTTTGAAATTCAGGGGATGAGGGTAACTTATAACACATTATATTATTTAATAAATTCAAGAGAAGAATTGACAAAATTAACGACCTTTACAACGTGTAATATTAACTGTAACCAAACCATATTCACATGGTATATTTAGCATACATCCCTTATTATAGATTTACATTAAAAGCTTTGAATTTCAGGGGATGAGGGTAACTTATAATACATTATATTATTTAATAAATGCAAGAGAAGAGTTGAGAAAATTAACCACCCATACAACCTGTACTATTAACTGTAACAAAACCATATTTACAGGGTATATTTAGCATACCTCCCTTATTATAGAGAAACATTAAAAGTTATGAAATTCAGGGGATGAGGGTAAATTAGAACACATTATATTATTTAATAAATGCAAGAGAAGAATTGACAAAATTAACGACCCTCACAACCTGTAATATTAATTGTGACAAAACCATATTCACAGGGTATATTTAGCATACATCCCTTATTGTAGATTTACATTAAAAGCTCTGAATTTCAGGGGATGAGGGTAACTTATAACACATTATATTATTTAATAAATGCAAGAAAAGAATTGACAAAATTAGTCACTAATGGCGGTGGTGTTGGAGTGTCTCCTGTCGTGTTTTATTCCAGTGTCCCTTTTCGGGCGCCAAAATCTTGTGACGATGTTTTGTCGGACACAAGGGAGTTTGGCGTGGTCTGCTCGGGCGCCAAATGGTACGGATAGTTAGGACGGGGATTTGTCCAGGGGCAGTTCAGTTTTATTGACGGCTTTCATGATACCTGGACCTATTGCGGTAGCGGGCACTGGCTTAGTGGCCCCGGCTACCGACAACGTACGTCCTCTGCGAGTCTCGGACTCACAGTACGGTGGGTACGGTACGAAGGACCACCTTGAGTTGCCCCGACCTCCAGGCAAGTAGTTGCGGAGCAGTGCGATACGACCCGATAATCGGACAAGAAATGGTAACGGAAAACGGTAAATATGAATAGTATCTCTTATCCTGGTGCTTTCGCTGCTGGTTTACTTCTCCATGGCTCTTTCAACTTCTTAAGGTAAAACACGACTGCCTCGCGGGCTCCGGTTTATGTACAAAAACCCTAATTGAACGGAGTTAAACGGGTTGTCCTTTGTCGTTACCATACAGAATCATAAGGGAACTTACAGTGTTTCAGGGACTTCTCGTGCCCTGGTACGGTTCCTACTAGCACCACGGGCTAGCCCTGTAATTTGGGCTGCTAAGAAAGTATCATTTTATTTCGATCGGTTAATTACAGCCGGAGTTATTCACATAAATCGGGGGTTGCTCCCATTTCAGTGGAAACGGGAGCAGTCTATGGTTTGTCGGTGTCACGAACGTCTCCGGACACCGGCAAAACCAAAACTGCTTGTGACGAAGATCCGTTTTCTCACAATATATATATATATATATATATATATATATATATATATATATATATTGTACCGGCAATATTCCAAGGATGAATTCTAGAACATATTCAGAGTCGAAAAGTCCATATAAACATATGTCTCAAACGTCAACTTTAACGAGTTCAACGGATATCTGAAATACTGATCTAGTTGCCATGATCGCGTTTTTTGTTTGGTAATATTTTAACATCGTTTTTAAAAAATTATTGTTTGACTACATTATAATTTTATCTTTGAGGTTGCATGAAACAGATTGTTTATGCAACTGAAATGCACACGGTAGAGAAATTATGGCACAGAATACAGCAGGCTGCCGATGTTATTAGGAATAACCCAGCAACATAAGAACGCAGCGATCTCTGCGTCGCGCGGATTTGTGTATCGAACATATTGGATACAATTTTGTATATTTATTGTGAATAAAATAAAAAAAGATTTATGTCGTAAAATTCGTCGAACCAAAATTTTAGCCTCTTCTATTATGAAATAACCAATAAATCGTTAACGGTTACATTTAGGACGTATATTTATATGAACTTTTCGATTCTAAATAAGTTCTGGAATTCATCTTTGTAATTTTGCCGGTACATTTTGGGACATCTGTATACCGGTTTATTTTTCAAGGTGCACATAAGAGATAAACACGGGAAACCAGTTTTTGCAGGCTGTTGCATCCCGTTTTGACTGACAATAATAGTTCTGCATCAAATGACACCAAATATAAGTACATTTTGTCGTATTTTAATAGTATAAATTAATTTTTAAGGATACTCAATTTCTTTTGTCAGAAATCGGTAGTTAGTTTTTTGATTTTTTATCATTTTAATATTTTAAAACAGATCAGAAATTGTTTGACAATAATTAAATTCCTTAATTTATTACATAATAAAACTTACACAAGAAACTTTTATATTACCTAGATTTTTTATAAATGTACATAAATAATACTTAATAAATTAATAAACTTAATTATAATAAATATTCAAGTGGTAGTACCGTTTTGCCCAGTCTGCTATAAAATGGACCCCTACATTAAATAGTCTTGGGGTTATGCGGAGACATTAATTACTATTATGTACCCTTTGTTTATTGAGTTACAATATTTTTTTATATTTCTGTAAGCGACAGCAGGGCGACGGAAAACTGGACGCCACATATGGGCGACATAAACTTTAATAATTTTAAGAGTTAGCAGGCATACAATTTGTTGAATTTTCACAAAAAGATAAAGTAAAAAACGCTCTTATTTTTTAAAACAAACGTTAACCTGACTTGAACTAAAGCACAATTGTGTAATTTTACATTTATTATTTTATCGCTCAGATGTCACGGTGCCCAGTTGACCATCGCCTAGATGTCGAGGCGCCCTATTGTCCGTCGTCCAGTTGACCGTGTTCGACATTATTGTGTCTGTGATTGTATCAGTGACATGTGAGGCTGTAGAGTAACGCGTCAATTAAAATTATTTATTTTAAATGGCACAAAAGTAAGTGACCCCTGTACTACTCGCTCCGCGCCAGCAATGAGTGCATGTGAGCAGTCGTCTGGTAAACACCAGCACGGTACCGAAATCTGTGTACGAAGCAGATCGGCAAACCCAGTAATGGACAGTACGCCTATATTCTAAAGTCTCTAATTTGTTGTTTTCTTATTTTGGATATTAATTTTTGTAGACACTAAGAATGGATTGCATGAAAGTGGGTTAACCCTTGAGTTTCGCTAATCTAAGGTTACATACACAAATGGAGATTTTCCAGCCTATTTGACAGCTAATCTCGGGTCAAAAAATAACACCGATTTCCACGGGTTAACCCACTTATTATATAATGCATATAGGTGACAGTCGTCATTTCACGCGCCATATTTAAAACAATAAAAGTAATTTTGTGTTTTGTATTAAATATGACGCGCAAAATGACAACTATCGGTCAAATGCATTTTCCTATTTGTGGGTTAACACGTGCAAATAGATGAGTTATTTTTTGACCCGAAGTTAGCTGTCAAATAGGCTGAAAACTCTCTATTTGTGTATTTAACCCTGGGTTAGCGTTACTGGAGGGTTAACCCACTTTCATGTAAACCATCCTAAGTACTTTACCTAATCTGCCTAATGGAAAAAGCAGCCCTGCTTCCTATTGCCACTATTAGTTGCAAAGTTGCACGAGCTCACAAGTAAATTAATAAAATGTAGTTTTTAATTATTTTATAATATAGGTTATTTTTGACATTTCATAAAAATAGAGTCAGTTGATTCGTAGTATAATCTTAACATATACAACTCGAGCTTGCGGACGCGATGTGTTATCTGAAAACACAACCAAACCCATGGTGTCGTTGTGTGTCCTAGGCAACATATCTCGTTCTCTCAAGTATATTTGATTATTTTCCAACCTCTTGTTTAACTATTGAAAATAATCCGAGTAATATCCCGTAAAAGTATATATATATATATATATATATATATATATATATATATATATATATATATGTATATATATATATATATATATATATATATATATATATATATATATATATATATATTGTGACGAACTTTGGGTTGGACACAAGGTATTTGGCGCAAGTTTGCCTCGGGCGCCAATCTCGGAGAATCACAGTCGGGTTATGTCCAGGGTTATAAATAAAACACAGGGCTCGATGAAGATGTGGTCTTTTATTTTCACAGCCAATTTCTTACAGTCGCTTTGGCTCACAAAAAAATGACTAGACAGTTCCTGAATTATGGCCGGTGCAAGCTTAATGGTTTGACTAATGACGGCGTTTCCTCGATCCGATGATTCCTTTCGATCTAACTTAGCCCCACCTGGGGCTAACTACAACCCGACGGCCGGCGTCGCGACGCGGATCACCGTGGGCGACTCGGGACACGCTCACAAGTCGACTTCCGAAGAGTAGATTACAATTTCCCACGTAACTTAAAAACGACGCCCGGCGTCGCGACGCGAATTAGCGTTGGCGACTCGGGACACGCTCACAAGTCGACTTCCGAAGAGTAAATTTAAATTTTTCCCAAAACTCAAAAACGACGCTTGGCGTCGCGACGCGAATTAGCGTTGGCGACTCGGGACACGCTCACAAGTCGACTTCCGAAAAGTAGATTTCAATTTTCCCCAAAACTCAAAAACGACGCCCGGCGTCGCGACGCGGATCACCGTGGGTGACTCGTGACACGCGTCCAAACTTAATATCGAAATCGGTACTTTAGTACCCCAAACGGTTCTCGAGTTTTAGCCGAAAAACCAGATGATGACGTCACTGGTACGATCTCCAGTAGGCAGAGACGTTATTAACTCTACTGGGCGTCTTCCGCGATCTCGATGCTTGCCGGAGCCGACGGTCGTTGTTCTAGTCTATCCTCCGAGGTCTGATGATCTCTCCACTCTAACGAGTCTAGGTTCTCTCCGAGGATTAGTCCTAACTCAACGAACGTTTTGAACACCCAACTTTGGGTCGCGACAGAGATCTCGCGGCAAACGCGGCGGCGTCGCGGTCCCTGGTTTAGGAATCTCCACTGAGGGTTATCGATGGTCTCCCCACTCAACGAGTCGAGGTTCTCTCGGTGGGTGACACAGGGAACGTGACGCTTTACACCCAAATATTGAGTCGCGTGGTTTTAACACCGGCCTACTCTACCCAGAACTTCAGTTCTGTCAAAAAAACCCGTTTTTGATCTTTCCACAAAACGCTATTTACTTTACCTGCACTTTCCAGCAGTTTTCACGGTTTTTAAACTCTCTCGACTTCTCCCCGGGGGTCGCTATATTCTTCAGAGCTCTCTGCTTCTCGCGGAGGAACACTACTCTCTTTATTTGCAAATCGGCCCGGCTTTTATAGCGAAAACTTAAGAAACCAAATTAAACTTGCACCAAGTGGTCTGCAAAGCATGTGACAATGGTAATACAATGTAATATTTGGAATAAGCGTTGCTACCTAAGAGACCAGGTTTACAATAACATAATTCGCAAGCCCTTGACCTCCGAACTCCGAATAAAAGTTTTCATACTAAACTGTTTACTAGTACTAGCGCTATAATCAATTAAAGTTACGGTTTACTGATATTAAACAAAATAAGGGTTGCAAAGGTAGTTTCTCATTATTTTACAGTACTCCCTGCAAAACTGTAATAATACCCTGCTACACACAAATTTTCACAGTACTACCTCAACCAGTACTACCGATAACATTCCAAAAGCTTCGTCACAATATATATATATATATATATGTATTGGTAAGTATGTGGGCTAGTATTAACAATACAAAACTACAAATTTTTGTATGTTGCATTTCAAAATGGACAAATATTACGTTGCGGCCACGTATATAATATATATATATATATATATATATATATATATATATATATATATATATATATATATATATTATATATACTAATGTGAAAATGTGGCAGCAACGTAATATTTGTCCATTTTGAAATGCAACATACAAAATTTGTAGTTTTATACTAATCCTAATTACCAATATATATTGTAACACTTAACTCAATCACAAGTATTTAATACAGTTTATTCCACTCTTACAATACAACACAATCATATAAACATAAAACGTGGTCCATTAATACAACATAAATTTTAAGAATCCTACTCCGTGCGGATCGGTCGCTGACTCTTACTAGACTGCCTGGCTTCCTTCGCTCTGCCCGCGCCGCGCCCTTCACTTGGTTGGTAAGACAAGTGGTTTTGCTAGTTGAAAGGTCATACGAAAATTCCAGAGTCCGGTCTCTTTAATTATTTTATATGGCCCTGACCATGGGCGTTGTAATGTCGCACTTTCTCCCATTCTCGGCGTAGGTTGGTGTAACCAAATAAGGCCTCCTACGTTGTAATTTTTAACTCTGGCGTTTCTAACATAATATGCCTTATGCCTTCTATGTGCAGAATTAACGTTATCCCGCACTTTTTCGTACGCTTCATCTAATGAAGATCTTAGTTGAAGTTGATGACCCGGGTGGTAACCCGTATTTAGCGTCAAGGGGTAAACAGATTTTTCTCTGATTGTGGTCTGAAGGGCGTTGTACGCCTTTTTTCGATGCCTACTAAACGACATACCTCTTTAAAAAGTCGAAATTCAAACTGTGCTCCTTGGTTGCTATGTATTATTTCTGGAGCCTCATATCGACAAATGAATTCATCGACAATGACTCTTGCCACAATCTCAGCTTTTTGGTCCTTTAGTGCGTATGCCTCTGCCCACTTCGTCAAATAGTCGCCGATTACCAATACGTATCTATTCCCTTGGGCACTAGTTGGTAACGATAATATGTCAACGGCGACGCGTTTCAGAGTCGGGTAGCGATGTACGTTTGTAACGGTGATTTAGCTCCACGCGACGGTGAATTACGACGATTATAGTCTTCACAGTTCCGGCACCAATTTGTAATGTTTTGTTTACACCTAAGTGGGCTCCGGCTGCCGCACTCCCATGATACACTGGTAATATTTTGGGCACTAGCAATTTTGGTATCACTACTTGGTATTCCCGCGATTTATTGTCACTCGATACGCACAGTAAGTCTTGTATGATTTTAAGGCTTAAATTCCATAGTCTCCGCGCCGAATCCGACAGATTAGATGTACCGTTCTTACGTGTACAAATTTCATTTATCACATCCGAACAACACTCGTCTTTCATTTGAGCAATTAAAATGTCTTTCCTATCCACTTCTTCCTTTGGCCTATCACTGGCTTCCAAATCCGATTTATTTCCGACAGCACAAACTTTATATTCCGTGGATTTTTCATCTCCTTCAGAGTCCTATCGACCGCATTGCACACATGGTCTCCTCGACAATCCATCAGCGTTACCATGACGTTTCCCTGGCCGATGTATTACCTTCGTCGTATTCTGCTAGGGTTTCCAACCATCGGGCCACGTGACCCTCCGGTTCACGGAAGTTTCTTAGCCACTCGAGGCAACTATGATCAGTTCGAGCAATGAAACGCGCCCCAACCAAATAGCTTTTAAAATGTTTACACACGCTCACCAGTGCGAGAAGTTCACGTCGTGTAGCGCAGTATTGTCGTTTGGGATTAGTTAATGCTCTACTATAGTAGGCCACGATTCGTTCTTGTCCTCCTTGACACTGACTAAGGACTCACCCAATCCCGGTTCCGCTGGCGTCTACGTCGATAATAAAGGTTCCCGCACGTCGCGGGTTTGCTAAAATAGGAGCACTTATCAACCGTTGTTTAAGTGTCTTAAACGCAGTGTCGCATTCTTTAATTCAGTACAATTTTTCATTCTCGTTCAATAATTTGTGTAGGGGATTGGCGATAATAGCAAATGATTCGATAAACCTTCTGCAATACGTCGCCAGGCCCAGAAAAGATCGAAGATCAGTAACATTTTGGGGGACCTGCCAGTCTTGCACAGCATTTACCATGCCGGGGGCGGTTGAAATACCTTCGCGGCTTACGATGTGGCCTAAAAACTCGACTTTACTGTAAAAAGTCGACACTTTTTCGGGTTGATCTTTAATCCAGCCGTCTCAAATCGTTTTAACATACCTGTTAATCGAGACAGATGTTCATCGAAATCTCTTCCGAAAACAATTACATCGTCCAAATATACTAAAGCTGACTCCCAGTTTAGCCCTTCTAAGACTACGTCCATCGATCGCTGGAACGTCCAGGTCCATTGCGGACGCCAAATGGTAACATTGAATTCAAACAGTCCATTACCTATGGAAAACGCAGTCTTCTCTCGATCTTCCTTGGCCACTTCACACTGCGAATATCCCGTTTGTAAATCTAGTGCAGTAAATAGTGTTGATCCCGACAGTGAATCCAAGACTGCGTCGATTCGCGGGAATGGATAACTGTCTTTGATGGTTACTCCATTCAATCTCCGGAAATCAATACAAAATCGTAATGTTCCGTCCTTTTTCTTTCCCAGGACGACTGGGGAACACCATGGCGAAGTTGAAGGGCTAATCACGCCAGCCTCCAGCATATTTTGAATTTCATGTTGAGCTTCATCTCGATAAAATAACTGCAATCGACGTGGAGTTTGACGAATGGGAGGTGCTTCGGCGGTGTTAATTTTGTGACTTAACACATTAGTACGCCCAGTATCCTTTTTGTGTTTGGCGACAACATTCACATATTGCTTGATACACTGCTTGGCCCGCTTTAATTCACTTTGATTCAAATTACGAGAAGCTTCTTCCCAATCAAATAAGTTAACACCTAGTTTGCAGTCAGACTCTAGTTGATCATCTATCAAGGCACAAGGAACGGCCGTTCTTATTCTCGCATTCTTCTATATAGTAACTTGACCCGTACTCGGATTCCGAATCAGGATTACTCCTGCAGCTCCTTGCACCACAGAACGTCCGACCATGCAGCCTAGTTTCTCTATGCAGCTAGTCAACGGTTCAATAAGCCGCGGAACATCGTACACAGCTCTTGATATTTCTACGCTTCCTATAACTTCGGTACGCGGGGGCACAATTATTGTCTCACAAAGACTCACGGCTGCGGACCACACAGGGCATTCGTCAATTTGATGTCCATTTACAAAGATACACTTTTGGGTTGGGTGAACTACACATGCTTTCGAAGAAAATTGCAACCTATCACGAATTGTTTAGTCAGATTTTCGCATATCGTAACTTCCGTGATAGCTACGAAATTGTCTTACGCGATTGTCATATGTCCAACTCCAACGACTGCCACTGAGTCCGTATTAGCTTGCACTATTCTTCTTGTACAAGGCCGTAGATTACCTTTACCGACCTTGTTCCACACATCCTTGTGCATAAAACATCTGGTAGCCCCAATGTCCACTAAAAAAACTCACTGTATGTTCATTAACTTTACCTCGCACTCGCGCCACATGATCATCCTCCTTAATCTGCCCCTGTATTGTCACAGATGTCGGTTCGGGGCCATTAGACATCGATCTAGTTTTCCCGTTCGCTGCTCCGTCTCCCCCGTGACGACTGTAGCGGACAATTTCGGCGTATATGACCGATGCGACCGCAACCATAACATCGTAAACCGGATTGTTGCTCCGAATGACCTTCCCGTTCATTGTGCCTATACTGACTGCATATAGGTGAGAATCTCTGGGGCATTTCACGACGCTGATACTCATGTGACCCTCCCCAACGCTCATATTCTGGCGATATTCCTCGAAGCCGATACTCCGGAGACAGTGTTGACCACCGGTGCGGTCGGTACCTATCCGGTCGTTCCGGGGAGCGTATGTACTCGGGAGACCAAAATCGAACGCGGCCCCTGAAATCATCCCCGCCATCATCTCTGATTGTTATTTGTTTCGCGATATCTCTACTTTATTTTTCAGATCATTTGATTCTCCCATACAATCGGGTTCCAGCATTTTAACTACGGCGCTCGGACAATCTTGTTCAGCTTGATAACATATTTCATCCATCCGTTTCGTCACGCTCAACGAACTCTGAACAGCAACAACCGCTGCAGCCAACGTTGACGGGTTTTGCCGAATTGTCTCTTATGCAACTTGCTTATCAATACCCAACAAAACCTGTTTTAATAGAAGCATTTATCTAGTAGCAACATTGTGGTGCGCGAACGCTCTGCCAGCTAATGTCTGTAATCCAGCTGCAAAACAAGCCACAGTCTCTCCCGGCAGTTGTTTACGCGCGCGAAACAATTCTTCAGTACCATATTCCTCCTGTTGAAATAATTGTTTTAATGCTGCACAAGTTGTCGCCCAATTTTCCCGTTGTGCTGCCGACAAACTCTGATAAGCTTGTTTCGCCGATCCTTCTAAATACAATGGCAATACAAACACTTTCTTCCCATTATCCTATGATTTTAATTTCGCAAAAACTTCGAAGAACTGCAGTCATTTTCCCCAATCTTCCGATTCGAAACGCGAGCACTGAACATCCGACATTTTATTTCACTCAATCATCCCACCGCTGTCACCAATGTAACACTTAACTTAATCACAAATATTTAATACAGTTTATTCCACTCTTACAATACAACACACTCATATAAACATAACGGATCGGTCGCTGGCTCTTACTCGACTGCCTGGCTTCATTCGCTCCGCCCGCGCCGCGCCCCTCCCTTAGTTGGCTAAACAGGTGGTTTTGCTACTTGAAAGGTCCGCAGCTGGCTGTCCTAAATTCTAAGAAACCTTACCTCACTACAATATATATGTATATATTTGAGTTCATCACGACGATCGCCATCCTTTGAACACCTCTACAGCCTGAATGGTGTGAGCGATTTTCGTGAAATTTGCACCAAGTTGTAGGAAATTATTGTCTCGAGTGCCCTCATAATAAGTAATATTTCTGTAGGATGCATAGTTTTTGAGTAAAAAATTATTAAAGATTGAAAATTGGGACAAAAACAATAAAGGTCACAGTAACGATCACAGTTGTCCTTGAAAATTTAAGACGATAAACGCTGTCATGTCATTTGGCATGTCAATGATGACAAATTATTGGTTTTCATCCTTTTAAATGCAAAAAGATGTTTCAATAATATGCAACATTAAAGAAAAGATGATGAATTTAACGAGATAGGTATATGTAATGATTTTAAGCCATGTTTATTATGTTATATATTTTATTATGTAAATAGAATTTTGGAAAATGTATAAGGAAACACGTTGAAAAGGATCAGAAAGGCAGACATCTGTCACATTTGATATGTTAATGACAAATCGTGCATGTCGTATCGGTTGTACTTTTCAATGCTAATTTTTTTAAAATATGTAAAATTGTATAAAAGGACGTATGAATTAAACGAGGTAGGTATATGTAAAAAAGCATTGAAATTGTGGAAGTAAAACTGCAAAAATATGGGTATATCTTTGGAAGATCAAACAATTTACACATTATGCTTTGCAGATGATCAAATACATATTGCACAAGACTATTACGATAGTCTAGAAGTAAACATGCATATAACAGAATATATGGGTATAAATTGAAACCAACAAGATTTGGTTCTAAACACAGGAAAAAAGATTAAACACTACAGAATATAAATAATTGGGATTAAAAATAACGAATGAAGGCACTATAAAGAAATTGTGTACACAGGGCAGAAAGAAAGGAGGGAGACCTAGAAGAAATTGGGTAGCAGGAGTCCAAGAAGGAATAAGAGAGAGACGATTAAATGAAGATCTATGGCAAGATAGAGAGCAGTGGAAAATTGACATCGGAAGACATCGGAGAACGTAATAAATCGACTGTATACATAGGTATATGTAATGATTTTAAAACATGTTTATTGTTAATTTATTAATTTATTTATTAATTTATTAACTTATTAATTTATTAATTTATTAATTTATTAATTTACTAATTTACTAATTTATTAACTTATTAACTTACTAACTTACTAACTTATTAATTTATTAATTTATTAATTTATTAATTTATTAATTTATTAATTTATTAATTTATTAATTTATTAATTTATTAATTTATTAATTTATTAATTTATTAATTTATTAATTTATTAATTTATTAATTTATTAATTTATTAATTTATTAATTTATTAATTTATTAATTTATTAATTTATTAATTTATTAATTTAAAAATTTATTAATTTATTAATTTATTAATTTATTAATTTATTAATTTATTAATTTATTAATTTATTAATTTATTAATTTATTAATTTATTAATTTATTAATTTATTAATTTATTAATTTATTAATTTATTAATTTATTAATTTATTAATTTATTAATTTATTAATTTATTAATTTATTAATTTATTAATTTATTAATTTATTAATTTATTAATTTATTAATTTATTAATTTATTAATTTATTAATTTATTAATTTATTAATTTATTAATTTATTAATTTATTAATTTATTAATTTATTAATTTATTAATTTATTAATTTATTAATTTATTAATTTATTAATTTATTAATTTATTAATTTATTAATTTATTAATTTATTAATTTATTAATTTATTAATTTATTAATTTATTAAATTATTAAATTATTAATTTATTAATTTATTAATTTATTAATTTATTAATTTATTAATTTATTAATTTATTAATTTATTAATTTATTAATTTATTAATTATTTTATTTATTTATTTATTCATTTATTTATATATTTATTTCTTTATTTATTTATTAATTTATTTATTTATTAATTAATAATTTATTAATTTATTTATGTATTTATTTTTTTATTTATTTATTTAATTATTTATTTATTCATTTATAAATAAAGAAATAAATATATCCTCAATGCCATTGCGGGGGGTGCCAATTATGGTATCGTACTAATAAAAAATCTTTTAAATTACATAATCATACAGAATAAGCCAGAAATGTCAAGGAGAGTGAGTGGACCGTTTGGGTGGGCATGTTGCGTGGGCAGTTTGGGTGGGCATGTTGCGTGGGCAGTTTGGGTGGGCATGTTGCGTGGGCAGTTTGGGTGGCCATGTTGCGTGGGCAGTTTAGCTGGGCATGTTGCGTGGGCATTTTGAGTGGGCATGTTGCGTGGGCATGTTGCATGGGCAGTTTGAGTGGGCATGTTGCGTGGGCAGTTTGGGTGAGCAAGTTGCGTGGGCATGTTGTGTGGGCAGTTTGGGTGGGCATGTTGCGAGGGCATCATAAATCACTATCGTCGGAGCCCTAGGGAAAACTCGGCGAAGCCGACGTTACGCTAGTCCTAATACTAAAAGGTCAAGCTACTAATGAAAAATCTTTTAAATTACATAATCATACAGAATAAGCCAGAAATGTCAAGGAGAGTGAGTGGACCGTTTGGGTGGGCATGTTGCGTGGGCAGTTTGGGTGGGCATGTTGCGTGGGCAGTTTGGGTGGGCATGTTGCGTGGGCAGTTTGGGTGGCCATGTTGCGTGGGCAGTTTAGCTGGGCATGTTGCGTGGGCATTTTGAGTGGGCATGTTGCGTGGGCATGTTGCATGGGCAGTTTGAGTGGGCATGTTGCGTGGGCAGTTTGGGTGAGCAAGTTGCGTGGGCATGTTGTGTGGGCAGTTTGGGTGGGCATGTTGCGAGGGCATCATAAATCACTATCGTCGGAGCCCTAGGGAAAACTCGGCGAAGCCGAGGTTACGCTAGTCCTAATACTAAAAGGTCAAGCCCCCCAAAATTCATCACGACGATCGGGAAATTTTTGAACAAAGCTATAACTGAAACGGTTTCAGCGATTTGGATGGAATTTGCTTTAAATAGTAGAGAATAAATCAACTTAGTGCCTTTGATATGTCTCTTATTTTTACTGTGCATAGTTTTTGTGGAAAAAAATATTAACTGGTCAAAATTCTTACATTAAAACAATAGATCAAAGTTCTCTGTACTGATGTCAAATGTACAAATTTAGAGAATACAGGCTAATTATTTGAATTGAGTATGCGTGAAAATTTTTAATCAGACAGTCATGTTGAATCCATTTTGAATGCATTAAATTTATTGTATTTGATTATTTTAAATAAAAATTATTTATTTTTGTACCGTTGCTTATTATTATTATTATTATTATTTATTTATTATTATTATTAGATATAATTTTTTATGTTCTTTTATTATTACTATTATTATTATTATTTTAATAAATATTTACCTTTATCTGACTTCATTCATTTCATATTAATTACGTATTTTATAACAAAATTACATTTTTTTACAATAAAATTAATTTATTATTATTTTTTATCTGTATTTATCATATTACATAGTTTCAAACAATATTCTACAATTTTGTATGAATAAAATTTACACTGTTCCACACATTTTGGAATATATCGCCAGTATGACTCATTATACATGAAAACGGACTGCTTTTTACCTATCTATGACTTGAAACGATTATCATATTTTTTAAAACACGTATTTACGACTTAAAAAGCCGTTTTACATCCTAATACTAAAAGGTCAAGCCCCCCAAAATTCATCACGACGATCGGGAAATTTTTAAACAAAGCTACAACTGAAACGGTTTCAGTGATTTGGATGGAATTTGTTTTAAATAGTAGAGAATAAATCAACTTAGTGCCTTTGATATGTCTCTTATTTTTACTGTGCATAGTTTTTGTGGAAAAAAATATTAACTGGTCAAAATTCTTACATTAAAACAATGGATGGAAGTGTTCTGTATTGATGCAAAGGTATATACATAGGTATACAAAAAAAAAATCCACGAAAAATTACTGTTGCTTACTTCACACTGTATATACATTTTACAATACTAAATCTTAGTGAAAAACGTAAGTGCTGATTCACTTTATAAGTAATACACTATTTTCATGTACAATAAATAAAAATTAAAAAACAAGCATCGCATCATATCTGACGGAAGTTATTCAATGTTTCACTGTGTCTCTGCATCTACACTCGTTTCACAAGTCCCAACATTCAATCACTCTTAATATGGAGTAATAAATTCTAATTTTGAAGAACATAATCTAAATAATTGTTTCGTTACCTTACATATACAAATTTTATCTGAAAACACCTTGTGTCGGAAAATAACAAATTCTAGGAAAATTTTCAAATCTTAAAGACATCATTTTCAAATTCTATTTGTATTTCATCAATTATATTACATCATCATATACGCAAAATACGTGTTTTCATAATTTATTTCAATTTAATTAAGTTTATTTTCATACATTGCCTACGTTTTACACAATAAGTTATCACCCCAAGAACACACCTGGATTGTACAATTTGCGTAGTGAGACTGATATATCCATCTTTTGTTCGTCTGGGAACTATTTTAACGTGACAATTTTCTAAATTAAATCAATATTCTGCTACAATACTAGTACTTTTTATAATAATTACCCTATACTGAGAATATAACTATTATGTATTTTGCGTTTCTCTACTCTAATGTGAACATGTAATTTTTAATAATTTCCTATTAAATTTTAATTTTCACTCAGATGGCGCTATCATCTATCGGCAGTATTATAATTCACATATAAACTTAAATTTCTATATTTTCTATTATATTATATGATAATATTGATATAATATAATACGGGGTTTCGTGGCCGCGTGCCTGAGTGTCTGGTCGCGAATCTGGGGAACCGGGTTCGATCCCGACCGACGCCAAATATTTACAATTTTAAATGGCACAAAATTGACCCCTGTGGTGCACTCTGCACGCTAGCAATGAGTGCCCGTGAGGTGACGCCTGGTAAACGCCCGCACGGTACAAATATGTCATCATCATTACCGATATCTGCGAACAAAGCAGATTGGCACACCCAGCAATGGGTAATATGCCATGATGATATATTTTTTTTATATTACTGATATAATAAGTGTTTAACAATTTGTTCAGATTTATTTATAAAAGTCAAACTGGAAACGTCAAATGTAATTTATTGTATTGTTAAACTTAAGAATAACAACATGCGATAAATACGGAAATCATGTAGAATGACATTTTTTAGTGTATTGAACTATAACAGAACATCATAATAGATGTTTAATTAATACAATAATATGTATAAAGGTGTGCAACGAATGCGAAACATGGGAGTTTAATTAGAATATTTGTAGTACTAGACACTTAGAAAATAAAATATGACATTATCGCCAAATATCATATAGCCATGGAAATAAAAAACGAAAGAAAATATCAATTAAGATCATAATATTTGAATATTCATTTCTGAATTATAACAATGTAGACACAATGATTACAACAATTAACATCAATAACACTGAACTGTAAAAATGAGATCTTGTTTTATTTCCATGTATAGGATATCTGATTTTTGAAGAAAAAATATTTTTTTCTATATATCTAGAGCAATAGATATTCTATTATAATAAATAAAGATTATTTTAAAAGTAAATATGAATTTTATTTGTAATTTTTTGCTCTAAAATATACAGGACAACAAATTTTCGCACAATTTAATACCCATGTTAAACTTCTATATGTTCCATCTTGTCGGCCTGTATTATTGTAAATATATTGTTTAAATGTAAGAATGTTAAATTATATTCTAAGAGGACAAATTTTAATAGCTCGATCGGCTTTTGTTTTTTGTCAAAATTCAGATTTTTTTGAGAGAAGAGACTTTTGATATCTGAGAAAAATGTTAACGTTAGCACTATTCGTGAATTGTGTGTACAAGTAAACAACTAAAAAAAAAATATATGAGCCCTAGGGAAAACTCGAAGGTTAGAGTAGCTTTCTGTAGTTCATGGTATGATAAAGAGAACTGAAAGAAATTATAATCTGGAACAATCTGAAACATATTTTGCATAATTTGTCAAGTTGTAAAAGTTGTAATACTGTAAAGTCGATCAATTACGTACCAGCTAAATCTGAATATCAATTTATTCTAGACAACAATATTTGTTGGTTGTCATAAATGACGTTTAATTTGCAAAATGTGGAATAGCACTTACATATTTAGATATGCATGTTGCTTTCATTAATCAAGTATACGACATGCATTTGATTTACACAGAAGTCCGCCAAACAGTTGCCATTAGTAAAAAATGTCTTATCCATGTTCCGTCTCTGACTTCAAACCTTCAAAATTGACAAGTGTTGTCTTCACTCAAACTACTCTAATTTTTAAATAATTTTTTTGTTGAAATAAATAATTTTTATTAGTCCACCTTGAACTAGTTTTACAACTGCAACACCAACAAGAACATTAGAAAAGAAATTATTGCAGATTACGACAGTTTGAGTCGGCAGTATGAGTATGCAGTTTAAGCGGGCAGTTTGGGTGTGCTGTTTGAGTGGGCAGTTTGGTTGAAAAGGTTCCGTGGGCAGTTTAGGTGGGCAGTATGAATAGGTAGTTTGAGTGGAATTTGGGTGGACAGTTTGAGTGGGCAGTTTTGGTGGGCATGCTGCGTGAGCAGTTTGAGTGAGCATGTAGCTGGGACTGTTTGGGTGGCCAGGTTTCAGGGGGCAAGAGAGAAAAATGGTTTTACATTGTGCGTAGACGGGTTGGATGCACGTAAAGACTACTATAATACACTATCGGCGGAGCCCTAGGGGAAGCTAGGGGAAGCTCGGCGTAGCCGAGTTTTCGCTAGTCCTAATACTAAAAGGATAGATTCACTTTCTATAGTTATATATTTTAATCAAGACGATCGCAATCCTTTGAACACCTCTACAGCCTGAATGGTGTGAGCGATTTTCGTGAAATTTGCACCAAGTTGTAGGAAATGATTGTATCGAGTGCCCTCGAAATAAGTAAAATTTCTGTAGGATGAGTAGATTTCGAGTAAAAAATTATTAAAGATTGAAAATTGGGACAGAAACAATATTTTTCACAGTAACGATCACAGTTTTCCTTCAAAATTTAAGACGAAGAACGCCATGTTTGACATATTTCAAATCTTTAAATGGAAATATTTATGAAATGGAAACAATTTGAAAGAAGTTTAATTCATAATCATAAATTTTGAGAATGGGCAACTATATCCGCACAGGTAAAAAGGCCTAAACCATTTTAATTAAAAATTATAAATTTGACGGTTCATATGTACTTGGAGTGTTACCAAATATGTCATAAGTAACTAGGTAAAAAACAAATATTCCTAACTAGACTAATGTGAAGTCAGTACACAAGTGTGT
Organism: Harpalus rubripes; assembly: GCA_963082715.1. Lineage (NCBI taxonomy): Eukaryota > Metazoa > Arthropoda > Insecta > Coleoptera > Carabidae > Harpalus > Harpalus rubripes. The sequence continues at coordinate 17,227,694 of OY720465.1, forward strand.
ATTTTCCACATCGCAAAATGTGAAAAAAATGACCGAAGATGATAAGCCGGTGGCCGACAAAAATATTTTAAATTTGCGGTGAATGTAAATGTTTTAATCTCACAATTTCTGTTGCAAGAAGAGTGTTTATTCTTACAAAAATGAATTTTAGAGGGTTGATTTGTATATTTCCGGTATAAAAGTGGTTAAATTTCGGATTAAAAACACGTCACGCCGGGGTTGAAAAATATGGGTTGAATTATGTATACATTCAAAATTTGGTAGCTTCACCTTTATTTTTTAGTTTTACTTTCCCCATTTTGAAATTATGATTTTTTAAAAACAGGACTAACATTGAAAATCAAATATCTGTATTGATTAACAAATATAATATCAACTGTTACTTTGACAGGGGTGGTTAAAAATTCATAATTCAAAAACGGGAAAAGATATTCCAAATCTGTTTAGACGAACAGGGAAATGATTAAATTATATTTGTGACAAATTTTTAATGGATTAGATTAAAGGGTACAAATTTGTAAACGGAATAAATATTAACGAAATAAAAATTATATATAATTTGTTTACCGCTTAGCCGTTTGTTCAAAAAGTACTATATTTTGGTATTAAAAGCATCTGGATTCTGATTTTGTAACTCTGAAATCTACTATAGACTGAAATCTATGAGTTTTCAATTAATAAACAAACAAGAAAACAATGAACTTAGCCAGCGACTTTCGAAACCTGACATATATTACCAAACTAGCAGGCCAACTAAATCACCCATGTTTCAACCATATCTTTAATTATCTGTCCCCTACAACATCTTAGGCGATTTTTGGCGTTGAATCAGTTTCGTAGCGTTTTCAAAACTATTTCGTACATGACGTCATAAATGTGGGGAGCGCTAAAATACTGTGTTTTGAACTAATGATATATAAATTTAAATCTGACAAATGTAAATAAGGCGCTTGAGTGACTTTGAATTTGTGGTGTACATTAAAAGTATTAAAAACAGTAATTGAAAACCGATTCCTTGACCGCACTCTACTGTTATTTTCTAACAGGTAAAATATATGTATTTTAATATTTATTTATACACGTACAAACGTATTATTTTCACAGATAATAATGGATAACCCAGAATTATTAATTTTTGCCTCTCGCTAAGAGATGTATTGAAATCATGCTAAAAATCGCATATCCAGATTTTAGTGAATAAGCACGTTTTAAGGTCCCTAGAATCCGATTATAACATTTTACGATGATGTGTGTGTGTGTGTGTGTCTGGGTATGCGTGTGCGTGTGTATGTGTAATTATATTCATTTATTTATTTAATTATTTATTTACGTATATATATATATATATATATATATATATATATATATATATATATATATTTGTTTATTTATTTATTTATAAATAAATAAATATAACATCAAAGCTTATTACCCATTGCTGGGTGTGTTAATTATTGTATCGTACTAATAAAAAATCTTTTCATTACATAGTCATACAACATGAGCCATAAAAGTCAAGGAAAGTGTGAGTGGGCATGTTGCGTGGTCAGTTTGAGTGGGCATGTTGCGTGGGCAGTTTGGGTGGGCATGCTGCGTGGGCAGTTTGGGTAGGCATGTTGCGTGGGCAGTTTGGGTGGGCATGTTGCGTGGGCAGTTTGAGTGGGCATGTTGCGTGGGCATGTTGCGTGGGCAAGTTGGGTGGACATGTTGCGTGGGCAGTTTGGGCGGGCATGATGCGTGGGCAGTTTGGGTGGGCATGTAGCGTGGGCAGTTTGAGTGGGCATGTTGCGTGGGCAGTTTGGGTGGGCATGTTGCGTGGGCAGTTTGGGTAGGCATGTTGCGTGGGCTGTTTGGGTGGGCATATTTCGTGAGCAGTTTGAGTGGGCATGTTGCGTGGGCATTTTGGGTGGGCATGTTTCATGGGCAGTTTGGGTGGGCAATTTGGGTGGGCATGTTGCGTGGGCTGTTTGGGTGGGCATATTGCGTGGGCAGTTTGGGTGGGCATGTTGCGTTGGCAATTTGAGTGGGCATGTTGCGTGGGCATCATAAACCACTACCGGCGGAGCCCTAGGGAAAACTCGGCGAAGCCGAGGTTACGCTAGTCCTAATACTAAAAGGTCAAGCCCCCCAAAATTCATCAAGACGATCGGAAAATTTTTGAACAAAGCTACAACTGAAACGGTTTCAGCGATTTGGATAGAATTTGCTTTAAATAGTACAGAATAAATCAACTTAGTGCCTTTGACATGTCTCTTATTTTTACTGTGCATAGTTTTTGTGGAAAAAATTATTAACTGGTCAAAATTCTTACATTAAAACAATGGATCGCAGTCTTCTGTAATGATGTCAAATGTACAAAATCAGAGAATACAAGCTAATTATTTGAATTGAGTATGCGTGAAAATTTTGAAGAAAGTCTGAAAAATGTATTTGTCATTTTGAATCCATTTTAAATACATTAAATTTATTGTATTTGATTATTTTAAATAAAAATTATTTATTTTTGTACCTCTTTGCTTATTATTATTATTATCATTATTATTATTATTTATTATTATTATTATTATTATTATCAGATATAATTTTTATGTTCTTTTATTATTATTATTTTAATAAATATTTACCTATATCTGATTTCATTCATTTCATATTAATTACGTATTTTATAACAAAATTACATTTTTTACAATAAAATTAATTTATTATTATTTTTATCTCTATTTATCATATTACATAGTTTTAAACAATATTATACAATTTTGTATGAATAAAATTTAAACTGTTCCACACATTTTGGAATATATCGCCAATATGACTTATTATACATCAAAACGGACTGCTTTTTACCTATCTATGACTTGAAACGATTATCATATTTTTTAAATTACGCATTTGCGACTTAAAAAGCCGTTTTACATCCTAATACTAAAAGGTTAGATTCACTATCTATATATATTTTCTTTAATCACGACGATCGCCAAAGCTTTAAACACCTCTGCAGCCTGAATGGTGCGAGCGATTTTCGTGAAATTTGCACCAAGTTGTAGGAAATGATTGTCCCGAGTGCCCTCGTAATAACAAATTTCTGTAGGATGCATAGTTTTTGAGTAAAAAATTATTAAATGTTGAAAATTTTAATAAAAACATTAAGTCGCAGTTAGATCACAGTGTTCCTTGTAAAATTTAAGACGAAGAACGGCATGTTTGACATGTCATTTTGAAACTTTAAATAGAAATATTTATGAAATGAGGACAATTTGAAAGAAGTTTAACTAATAATCATAATTTATGAGAATGGGCAATTATGTCTGCACAGGTTAAAAAGGCCTAAAACTTTATAATTAAAAATTATAAATTTTGACGGTTCATATGCACTTGGAAAGCGTTGCCAAATATGTCATAAGTAACTAGGTAAAAAACAAATATTCCTAACTAGCCTAACGTGAAGTTCGTACACAAGTGTGTATTATCGACTCCGCAGAATGTGAAAAAAATGACCGAAGACGACACGCCGGTAGCCGACAAAAAAATTTCAAATTTGCGGTGAAAGTAATGTTTCAATATGTTAATAAAAATTAGTATAAGAGATAAATACTGTATCTGGAACATATTTTTGAAATCAGAAATGAAATATTTTAACTGTGTCCGAGATAATTTACTATAAATCACACATTTTTTGACTATTTCTTTATTATTATATTATCTGTTGTAAATAATAAAAGTTATTAAAATATAGTAAACAATGTATGTAGATTTTAGTTTTTAAGTTAATACAGCTGTAAATTTAACCATGAGTGAGTTCAATAAAATATTTTAAATCAACAAGATGCCAGGTAACCTAAGTCTAGACACGAAAAACGCGGGACAATGTATTAGACTTACTTGCAAAGATTACCTATATAACAAAGGTAAGTGATCACTGATTATCTTACTGAATAGCAATATAATATTTGAATAATTCATGAGGTTAACAACGATTAAAATGTTTCCTTTAAAAAGTTGTGGGTTAAAACTAATGTATTTTACATATTTATCATGTTAAATGTATTGATTACAACAATGTTTTCTAACAATATAATAACAACACAGCATTTATACAAAACATGTGTTCACTACAGCAATAATTTAGGAGTTCATTCATATTTCAACCGATACGTCACCATTTCTGTGTTAATTTGAAGATATTTGAAACAGTTAAGAGCCCCCAAAAATGCATATACTCTTGATTAGTGTCGGCTAAAAATGTGAGATTAAAAATGATTCAATCTCAAGATTTCTGTTGCATATAGTGTTTATTTTTTGCAAAAATGTATTTTAGAGGGTTGTTTTGTACATTTCCGGTATAAAAGTGGTTAAATATCGGATTAAAAGCACCTCACGCCTCGGTTTAAAAATATGGGTTGAATTATGTATATATTCAAAATTTGGTAGCGGCAACTTTATTTTTACCCCTCGCTATTTAGATATTGGATTCATGCTAAAAATCGCATATCCAGATATTAGTGAATAAGCACGTTTTAAGGTCCCTAGAATCCGATTATAACATTTTTACGATGATGTCCGTATGTGTGTGTGGATGTGTGTGTGTGTGGATGTTGGATCCACGATTTCGCAAATACTATGATATTTAAGACTTTTTAACTACGGATGGGAAGAGTCGATTAAGTTTTGGTAACAATTGGACAACCGGAAGTAGTAGTTACAAGAAAAAAAATCATCTAAATATTATTTATCGAAAATTTATGTAAATACTTATATTAAAGAACGTTAAATTCATTATTCGATAAATGTAAATTCATTATTATATCTTCTATAGATTTAGAGATAAAGAAATGCATATAAAATAATTTGATGTAAAAAAATCTCAGATCAAACTACTTCAAGACAAGAAATTCAAATGTATGCAATTGACACATAAATTTCACTGTCAAAAAGATTTGCATGTCATTTTAAAAATATTTGTACATCATTATGAAGATTATGAAAAGAATATATGTAAAAAAATACAAAAGGAATTTTCGAAAAAATTACGAATATAAAGAAAATGTATGTATTATACATAATTTGTATTAAAATATCCCATAGATTTTGCAAATATATGTGAGAATTATTTTGCAATAAGACATGAATATATGTATTTGTATTTAAAAATATTTTTCGTTTTATGCGTACAACCAGGTAAAATATCTGGCGAGAGGTTATGTGCTGGCCACATCAGATTTTTTAATTTTACTTTCCCCATTTTGACTATGAATTTTTAAAAACAGAGTTCTCATTGGAAATCAAAGATCTGTATTGACTAAGAAAAATATCAACCGTTACTTTGACAGGGGCGGTTAAAAAATTTATAATTCAAAAACGAGGTGAGATATTCCAAATCTTGTTTAGACGAATACACAGGGGAATGATTGACGTATATTTGAGACAAATTTTTAATGAATTAGATAAAGGGTTCAAATTTGGAAACGGAATAAATATTAATGAAATAAAAATTATATACAATTTTTTTACCGCTTAGCCAAATTTACACCGTTTGTTTAATCAGTTTGGGTGGGCACGTTGCGTGGGCAGTTTGGGTGGGCATGTGGCGTGGGCAGTTTGGGTGGGCATATTGCGTGGGCAGTTTGGGTGGGCACATAGCTCCAGTATCCGCCAGCACAAGGTCCGGCCGTGAATCTGGATGTCGAGAAATAGCTTATTCTAGTGAGCGTGGGTATGGCCTTTATATGGGCCGCTAGTCGTCGGCGGAGTTTCTCTAGAGTGCCACAATCTCGGCACCCTGGTGTTGGAGGTTTGTAGGGCCTCCGTGTTTAGAATGTAAATACTTGCGGGAGCAAGGACCTTGAATACAATCAGCGAAACGTACCACCTTAACTATTTTTATTTACACACTGTTATACAGAACAAAAATTGAATTAAGAGGAAAAACTAGAATTTGTGTCTATTTTACTTTGTACTTGAAGTATAAGCCTCACTGGTCTATTACGGCGACATATACTCACCGGTCTTTTGTCTCGGGGCTTGACATGCATTGGCCTAGTTTCAGCAACTGTTTCGCTGGGAAGAAGTCGCAATGCGCGTCCCTCTTTCTTCTGAGTGAACCTATAGAAGCTATAGGCTGACTTCTCGGCCCGGACGTCTAGGCTAGGCTGGAACAACTGTGGCTTAGAATGACTTCTTAGATCAGAGGACCGACTTCTATATATGTCTGGTTTGAACTAGCGCGGTGTTTGAAGTGCGTGAAGCTGTCGTATCTGACTAATCTAAGTAGATAGGTTTATAGTGGATTCTGTTTGGTGGTGTGGCCAGTATTACAAAACATTTTATTCTAAATTTATAGTGCTTTTCAAATTAAAATTTACAGCTTTTCCTTTTAAGAGGGTGGATCAAATATAAACGGGATTTTTGTTTCTTCGCATCTACAGTTGATAAGACCGGACTCGTGCTTTTAGTATGCTTGGGTGGATCCATAAGTAGTGGGGACAGCCGATTGTTCCACACTTTCAACCCCTTCGTCAGTAACGCTCACGATGTCGGAGCAAGAGGTTCACCCCTCCACTACGCAACGCATCATTATCAAAATCCTTGCTCGTGAAGGTGTTCCAGCGACTGAAATTTTCCAGAGATTATCAGCACAGTTCGGTGATCAAACAGTGTTCAAGGAAGGACGAGAACGTGTGGAAAATCAGCAACACGATCGCCGTCCTCGGACCAGCATTACAGATGACAACATTTGTGCTGTTCGAGACATTATTGAAAACGATCGACGGGTGGGGTACGAAAAATTGTAGAACTGGCCGGAATAAGTTATGGGAGCTGTCAAGCAGTCATTGCAAACGATATATAATTCCGTAAAGTATGTGCCAGATGGGTTCCTCGCCTTTTGACTGAAAAACAGAAGTTGAGACGTTTGGAGGTCTGTCAGAGGCTTACAGCAAGGTTTGCGGAAGAAGGTAATGCATTTTTGAGTCGGGTCGTCACCTGCGACGAAACGTGGGCCACCATCACACTCCCGAATCTAAACAAGCCAGTAAGGAGTGGCGTAGGAAAGCAGAGTCAGCCCCAGTGAAAGCCAAGATCCGACTGTCAGCTGGGAAGGTCCTTTTAACCGTTTTTTCGACCGGCGGGGAATTTTGCTCATTGATTTTTTGCGTGAGCAACGCACAGTCAATGCTGCTTACTACTGCGAGATATTGAACGAGGTGAAGGATTCATATCGCCGCAAAAAACGAGACCAAGCAATTAGACAATGCCAGGCCCCATACTGCAGCTCTAACTCCAAACTACAGGAAATTCACTGGACACAACTGGAACATCCTCCTTACAGCCCGGACCTACCGCCTTGCGATTTCCATTTGTTTGGACCGCTTAAAGAAGCTCCAGGGGGGTAACGATTCGAAGATGACGAGGGCGTGGAAGAAATCGTGCGCAATTGGCTCCGGATGCAACCAGCTTCGTTCTATAATGCTGCGATAAATAACCTTCCTTCTCGCTGAGAAAAATTTATTTCAAAAGCGGGAAACTATCTAGAAAAATAAATTATAATTGCCTTTGGTTTTTCAATACATGATTTTTTAAAAATAAAATTCCGTTTATATTTGTTCCACCTCGTATTACAATACAAGGTAATGTGTACAAGTACATAACAAAACTATGGTAAAATAGCCAGCTGATGTTTGTGGTGTCAAACATTTTATCGGTGCTTTTCCTAGTGCACAGGGGTTTGAATTTGTGTCGTCCTCAGCGCTGACCAGAGGGGTATATGCTAATGTGTGTTGGTGTGGCGTCGTTTAAAAGTTGTTGATGACATCCAAGTGTTGTCGGGTGAGCATTCAGACATGTGTTTGGCAAAAATGCATAGCTTGAATCCCGTCTCCCTTCAGAATTCGCTGTTGACCCGTGCACAACTTTCTCGGATCCTGTTGTAAGATACACGAACTGATCGCTGAGGACCGGGTTCATTGAAAGGGGTGCGTCGCTGTTCGCCGTAAGGACGTGAAAAACTACTTCAAACTTCGCTGTGCGAATGAGAACTGTGACTCACAAATCGTGGAGCATTCTGTATGTACAATACTACTATTGTGGCTTCTACAGCCTACAATGAAATACGTATATTTTGGAAAATATGTAATGAAAATACAGATTTTTATTGTAGTTAGACGGGAATTTAATTTTCGTCACTCATAGAACTAAATACGGTAAAGTATGAAGCAGCAGTTCTCAAAATCTGAAAAAATCCCTACGTATGTATTAATAATGTAGTTATTTACACAACAGAGAAAAAAGTGTTGATAACAATTATTGAAAAGAAATATTTTAAATTCGTAATAAAATGAATCTCATGAAAAATAATACAACATTTCTGTTAGGTACAGATTAAAACTTGATAATTATTTCTTTAAATAACTCATAGCCATGGTAACGAGTACAAATAGTGAAAAAATTATACGCAATTGAAGAGTTTGTAATAATCAAGTTAAATTTATTTCCATAGTAAATTTATGCAAAATTGCAGCGCTGGCAATAGTATTTTAAGCAAGGTAAACGTGCAAATCAAAATATTCACAGCAATATTCAATGCCCCACGTGTTATTTCGTTTCGATACGATTAAATTAAGCATTCATAAACTGAACAAATGCGATAAGATATTTTGCATATGCATCATTTACATATCATAAGAACGTGAATAGTGATTTTTTGCATATCATTAAATTTAGCACGGAAGTAAATTTAACCGAACAATTATAAAACTAGCTCTTAATATAAATGTGTGAGTAAATTTGTTCCACAAGTTTATGTAGTATTTATTTTTGTATCCCGAAATACACTGGATGTTACAAAAAAATAATCAATAAAACGAAGAACCTACCGATTCGAAAGTAGAGACGGATACAGGAGTGAATCCTCCTACAGTGATGTAAATAGGTCTCTGCGCGCGCATGATCATGAACAATATCTCATTTTTTATATGATTCGATGCGTTGTACCAGTTGCTGGAGTAAGCTGCCAGAGCTACGTCCAATCCCTGTTCAAACATACAATGTCAGACAATACAACAAAGTGGCAAATGATAATTATAAATCTTCTTGGATTAATTCAGATTAGAATATTTAAAAGCTTGAAATGCAATGACTTCCAAATTCTATTTTGAACTGGATACTTGTTTCGTTTTCGTACCACATTTTTTTTTTTGTAATCTATATGGAATTTTCTGCCGCCTGTACACGTACTACAGATGTAACAAGACTAGTTTTTTTATATCCTCCAATGTGGGGTAATCATACTTTGATACAATAGTAAATACATTTTGGAACTAACATTACAAAATGACAACGTATCATAATCAAGGTCGGACTGGTCATTGTAGATATGGTAATTTTCCGCCATGACTAACTTCTTGCAGTCCGACCCTGGCAATAATCAGATTAAATTAAATGCAGTATTACAAGAAAAAACAAATGCTATATAGTCATGTTATACCATGTGAAGCCAATTAAAGTGTTGGAAATATTGTGGCGTGTGTGATGAATAAGTGAAACAAGCCTAAAGGTTTTTGTATTCCTTTTTATTTATAAAATGTCAATACACCTTAAAAAATATAAATCAAAACATTTATTGTCAATGTAAATGTATATGATAGCGTACTTAATATGTAAACGATTTCTACACTCCTCCTCATTTACACAATTTTACATTTATTTCGAAAGTTATGTTTAACAATTGACAATGGTTTCGTTAAGAGGTCAGCAACTATTTATCTGTTGGACAATACACGCATTTAGCCATTTGCTTGTCAGTATAATGTTTTACAAAATGATATTTCACATCAATATGCTTTGTTCTTCTTGAAAACTTCTCGTTTTTGATCAGATTTAAGCAACTTTTTTATCTTCGTAAATTGTTATTGGACTGTCTATCATCTGGTCCATGTCGTTTAATAAACGTTGTAGCCATGCTGATTCTTGACATGCTTCAGATAATGCAATGTACTCAGCTTTTGTTGATGATAAAGAAATACATTGCTGCTTTCTACATGCCCAACTTATGACATCGCCATTTAAGAAAAATATGTAACCACTACTTGAATTTCGCGTTTGTCTGTCTTCAGCCCAACTTGCATCAGCATAACCAATAAGTGATATCTGATTGCTTGTCACATCACTTAACTTTACTTTCATATCTGCTGTTAAATTTAAATATTTTAAAATAGGTTTCAGCTGATTCCAGTCTTCTTGATTTGGTTTTGAGACTTTTTGTACCAAAATACTAACACTTGCTGCGATGTCTGGACGTGTGTTCACCGAAATGTAAAGTAAACATCCAATTAATTTTTGATATTAAACATTATCTGTTAATAAATCTAATGGTTCATTTTTGCCATAATTTGCTTCCATTGATGTTTATACTGCTTTTGCATCTTTGAAACCGTAATCTGATGCAATTTGCTTGATGTAACTAGACTGACACAATTCAGAATTATTCTCATTGTCTTTTGAAACTTCAATGCCCAAATAGTGCTTGGTTGGACCAAGATTTTGCATTTCAAAATGTGCTGTTAGTATACGTTTAATAAACTTTATGACTTCAGTTACTTTACCAACTACAATGATGTCATCTACATAAATGAGGACGTAACACCTGTTACCGATGATTTTCTTTGAATAAAAACACTGATCTGCTTGATTTTGTTTTAAACTAGCATTTATAAATACTTTATGAATTGCTTCATTCCATGCTCTTGCAGCTTGCTTAAGACCATAAATACTTTTCTTTAGTAGACAAAATATTGATGTATCTCCTTCGTGAAAACCTGGTGGTTGCTTCATGTATATTGTTTCACTAAGTTCACCATTAAGAAATGCCATGCCGTCTTTGCATCAAGATGATACACCAATAATTTTTTTAGCTGCTACTGATAACAATATACGCATTGTTGTTCTTGACGTACGACAGGTGCAAATGTTTTGTTATAGTCTTCGCCGTATTTTTATGAAAATCCTTGTGCCACCACACGTGCTTTGAATCGTTGAATGCTGCCATCTGCATTGGTTTTGACTTTGTAAACACATTTGCACCTAATTGTTTTTCTTTCCTTGGGTAACACTGATAACTGCCAAGTACCATTCTTTTTAAGCGATTCCATTTCGTCTTTCATTGCATTCAACCAATAATCTTTTTCTTTACCTGAAATTGCTTGATTGTAAGTTTTTGGTTCAACAAATTTACTATTCATAATGAAATTTTTATCTTTAAAATTGAATTTTTTGTTGGAATTCCTTTGGTTGATCGTTGAGAAACGCGAATTTGAGGTACTTTTTCTTGTACATTTTCAAATTGCTCCTCCTCAATTAATTAATCGTTTTGATTTTCCATTTCTTCATATACGGATTGATTTTCATCATTTTTATATGTTGGTTCTTTATTTTGATTAAGACTGATGTCTACCTGTAAATCTCTTTTACCTTGAACTGTAGTGTAAGATTTAAATTTATGTGCTTCAAAACTGAATCTGACATCACGATTGACAATTATCTTTTTAGTCGATGGAACGTAGCACCTATATGCTCTAGATCCATTATCATAAATATCATTTTGATGCTTGTATTATCAAGCTTTTGTCTTCCTTCTTTAAGAACATAAACAAAACATTTTGAGCCAAAAAATATAAAATTCTTTTTATTTAGTTTTTCATTGTTCCAAAGTTCAAATGGTGTCATATTTGTTGAACGTGTTAGTATTCAATTTTGGATGTAATTAGCCATACTGACTGCTTCTCCCCAAAAAGTATTTGGCAGATTAGCATCAATTATCATACATCGTGCCATTTCCATGAGAGTTCTATTTTTCCGTTCTGCAACACTATTTTGCTGTGGTGAATATGCTGCAGTCAGTTGAACTTGAATTCCTTCATCTGCCAAGTACTTTTGCAATTAGTTGCTCAAGTACACGCCACCACGATCCGAACGAATTTTCTTTACTTGACGCTCAAACTTGTTTTTAACTAGCTCAAGATACGTTTTTAGTGCTTCTGGTACTTCTGATTTATGTGCTAATAAACAAATTCCTGTATATCTCGAATAGTCATCAGTAAATGAGACTACGTATTTCTTTCCACTTGGAGTTGCAGTTTGCATAGGACCGCAAACGTCTGTATGAATTAAATCCAATGGTGATGATGACTGGTTTGATAAGTTTTTTGGGAATGGTAATCTTGTAAGTTTATTCTTCATAGAAGTGTCACATGATATTCTGATATCACAGTCAACTATTTCCATCCCGTCAACTAATCTTTCTGCATACACTTTCTTTATGGCTTCTAAATCTCGATGTCCCAGTTTGCGATGCCATTTATGAATGCAATTTTCTTTGTGCTCAATCATTGTATTGACTTTATGTGATTGTCGTAACCTATATAAATTTCCGATTGGATCTGCAACACCGATCTGTTTACCATCTTTCAAAATTTTGCAATTTTTTTTTTTAATTAACTTCATAAATTTGTAATGCCATATGTCGAACTGACACTACGTTGCCCATCAATTTTGGTGCAAATAATACTTCTGTAGCTTCAACTAATATAACATTGCCCCTTTCATCCATGAACGATAATTTATCATTACCTATGCCTTTAACTAGCACTAATTCTCCACTCGCAACTTCAATTGTGTCTTGATATGATTTGTCAATTGACATGTAAAACTTTATGTCATTGACTACGTGTTTTCAATACTATTTTTGACGTAAAATTAATCGGAGAGCTAAAAATTGCGTAAATCTAAAATCACATGTTAAAAGCCTATGTTCACCCCTAACTGAAATAAAGTCCTTTTATAATGTTTTATTTCCTTTTGCTATACTACAAAACAATCAACAACTTAAACCATCAACTGCAGCCTATGATATTAATACCGCTATACCACACTCCTCCACCGAAACAATATTATATAAATTTTATTTTTACGTCTTAAATTTTATTTAACTCACGTTATAGTTACTTATTCTTTTTGATTTGGTATCTTTAACTTCGCAGACATTTGGGCTTAACTTTTCTTTAATAATTCTATGGCCCGCCCATTTTGGGGCAAATCCTGCATTGAATTTTTCATTGCATTTGACACCGGATAGTTTTTCACATATCCCCTATTTGGAAAGATATGCTTTTATCTTTTATTGTATATTTATCTTTATGTTTTGATATTTTCTTTAGCAGCACTTTCTATATTTTAAATTGTTTCGACTTCGTAAGTAATATTCCTATTAACTCCACAGTTTTGTTTTATTAAATCCCAATCACCTGGACGTTTCAAATTGGGTCCAAACATGATTTCTGCTGGAGAAAATGATGTGGAATTGTTTACCCTATCCCGTAATTGGAACACAATTTTATTTAAATGCTCATCCCAAGCACTATGATCTTTGCCTATCATAATTCTCAACCGTTTTGCTTGCGGATGATAAACAGGTGTTTTATAACTTTTATATTTCCAGTTTAAATACGCATCTTCCCATAAGTTTGAATTGAATTGGCTACCATTATCAGAAATAATAACTCTTGGAAAACCCATTCTACTAAAGATTTCATTTAATATGTTAATTATAACCAAAGAAATGAAAAAAGGGAACCCAAGTGTGACGTGGAAGATCAAGGAAAGGGAAGATTTTTTTTTTTATAAAAAAACCAAAAAAATTCTTAATCACACTGTTCTTTAATAAATAAGTGACCGGTTTCGGCTACTGAGTAGCCATCCTCAGACAACCGGAGAACAATGCTGCAAGAGAGACAAAATATAACGTTTTAATACAAGTTAAAATACATTTTCAGGCGATATTACTTACAATCTACAGGAAACACATTACTGCGGAGTAGTGAAATAATAAAAATTTGAACATTAATAGTATAAAAATGAAATGATGAAAAGGAAAAAATTATTTAGCATGTGCTTAAGTCAAAATGTGTACTGAACTAAAGGAAAGGACCTGCAACAATTTGAAACAATCCTTAATCCTGTGGTGACCAGTGTGGAAGGTGTGCGTTACAGCAATATGTCCAGAAGGGTTGAATGTTTCAAATTGGTTTGGTCGTTGAGGCATTCTGATGCGGGGTTTTTTATGCACTTTTTTATTTCCAGTGTTTCAAGGAAGTCTAGTGTCTTCCCGTGTCCACAATTATGTAGAATTTTAAAATTGTTGTTTGCATCAAAATTGTGGCCACTGTCAACAATATGATTTGCAAAACTTGAATTCCCGCTCTTGTAGATGAAGGCGCGCTGATGTTCTTTGAACCTTGTGGAGAATTTCCGATCCGTTTGACCTACATAGCACGCATTACAAGTTCCACATTCTAATTTGTAAACTCCAGAATTATCTGTTGGAGTGCGATTGTCAATTTTTTTGAAAACTAATGTTTTTAGCGAAGCTAATGGCCTAAAGGCGACATCTATGTTGTGACTGTATAATAAGCGTTTTATTTTGTAATTTATATTTCCAGTGAATGGTAAGCTGTATCTATATGGGGTGGTGTTCTTTTCTATGTGAAGTGTATTATTGTATGCCTCTTGTGTTCTGAGTTTATTTTTCTTTCTGCTTATTAACTTGTCAATCATGGTGGGGGGGAATTTATTCGCTGTTGCAATTTGTTTTAAAATCCTAACCTCTTTGTTAATTTCCTCTTCTGTCAGACCGTAGGTAAACATTCTGTGTATATGAGAATTGAACACTGCAATTTTGTGTTGTTTGCAGTGGTTTGAGCTGTTGTTGATGGAGTCAATAGTCTGTGATGGTTTTCTGTATATTTTGTAAGCTATTGTGTTGTTTGCTTTTACAGTTTGTAGGTCCAGGAACGCGAGTGTATTATCGATTTCTGTCTCGATCGTGAATTTGATGTTGTTATGTATCCTGTTGAGTTTGCAATGGAACTCATTGAGTAGAGCTATGGAACCTGTCCAGATACAAAGGATGTCGTCCACGTAGCGGGCCTAGAAAGCAATGTAGGTGGAGTATTCTGTTAGGTCATTAAAAATTCTGTTTTTAAAATTTTTCATGAAAATCTCAGCCATAGTACCTGATAGGGGGCTTCCCATGGCTAGTCCTTCTTTTTGTCTGTACGTAATATTGTTGAAAGTGAAAAAGTTCTGTTGAAGACAGCAGTGGAGTAGACTCAAAAAGCTCTCGCAGACATCATCACTCCATTGTGATTCAAAGAGCATATCTTTCACTAAATTTTCTGTTTCTTGGACGGGAACATTGGTAAAAAGGTTGCAAACATCAAAGGAGACTAGTATGCCTGTTTCGTTGTTGTTTATTTTTACAGGTTCAAGTTTTTTGATCAGTTCCGAGGAGTTTTTCAGGGAGTGGGGCGAGTTTACCTCGAAATTAGTTTTTAAGAAGTTGTTCAAGCTTTTGGCGAGGTTGTAGCAAGGTGAGTCGACGAATGAGACTACGGGTCGTATTGGAGTTCCTTGTTTATAGAGTTTTGGTAGGCCGTATAAAATAGGGGTTTGTGAATTCATTGGTATGTGGCTTTTAATGTTGAAAGATGTTATGAATTCATTGTGTGTTTTAAGTTCTTTTTTTAATTTAGTAATAAAAGAATTTGTTGGATTATTTTTAAGTTTGGTGAAAGTATCACAGCTAATGAAATCTTCTACTTTTGAGATATAGTCGTTTTTATGTAAAATTGTTATGCAGTTTCCTTTGTCAGATTTAGTTAAAATTAAGTCATTCTGTTTTATCTTTTCTTTTAGGGATTTTAGTGTTTTGAGATGCTATGTAGGTCAAACGGGTCGGAAATTCTCCACAAGGTTCAAAGAACATCAGCGCGCCATCATCTACAAGAGCGGGAATTCAAGTTTTGCAAATCATATTGTTGACAGTGGCCACAATTTTGATGCAAACAACAATTTTAAAATTCTACATAATTGTGGACACGGGAAGACACTAGACTCCCTTGAAACACTGGAAATAAAAAAGTGCATAAAAAACCCCGCATCAGAATGCCTCAACGACCAAACCAATTTGAAACATTCAACCCTTCTGGATATATTGCTGTAACGCACACCTTCCACACTGGTCACCACAGGATTAAGGATTGTTTCAAATTGTTGCAGGTCCTTTCCTTTAGTTCAGTACACATTTTGACTTAAGCACATGCTAAATAATTTTTTCCTTTTCATCATTTCATTTTTATACTATTAATGTTCAAATTTTTATTATTTCACTACTCCGCAGTAATGTGTTTCCTGTAGATTGTAAGTAATATCGCCTGAAAATGTATTTTAACTTGTATTAAAACGTTATATTTTGTCTCTCTTGCAGCATTGTTCTCCGGTTGTCTGAGGATGGCTACTCAGTAGCCGAAACCGGTCACTTATTTATTAAAGAACAGTGTGATTAAGAATTTTTTTTGTTTTTTTTTATAAAAAATCTTCCCTTTCCTTGATCTTCCACGTCACACTTGGGTTCCCTTTTTTCATTATGGATTCAGCGATTCTGGCTGCACAAACCCTAAAATACAGGAAACTGCTACGCAAGAGAGAAGAGACACATTTAAATTTATGGTTCAACAAAACCTGCGCCCCGATAAATATCACCCCTAACTACATTGAAAAACAATTCTCTAAACAACATAACGACCACAACGTGGGAAATTAAACTATTTTCATCAAAACAAAGAAGGTACTGTTGAAAAAAGAAATATCTAAACAATACATTATTCTCAACAACATTAATACTAACCTAAAAATACTATACAATATACTCAGCAAAAATATGCCGTTCATTATATTAGAGAATTTTCTAATAGATTGCAAT
The DNA here is from genome assembly GCA_963082715.1 of Harpalus rubripes. Classification (NCBI taxonomy): domain Eukaryota; kingdom Metazoa; phylum Arthropoda; class Insecta; order Coleoptera; family Carabidae; genus Harpalus; species Harpalus rubripes. The sequence continues at coordinate 17,244,504 of OY720465.1, forward strand.
GAAATGTTAGAACACATAAAAAGGAAAAAGTTTACCACACTAAAAAATAAAATCAAACGTCTCCTAAAAATAAAAAGAAACAAAAACAAACAAAACTATAATACCACTGACAACCATGAAAATAACACTACTAACACACACTCCTTTCATGAAACAGTACTAAATTTATCAAACGTTACATTTAACAAGAATGAAATGGAGCTTCTTAACAAAGGACTTAAATTCAACCCCATATTTACACCTCACATAAAAGACTTCGAGACGTTCGTCGCTGAAATTGACAATATCGTCAATAAAATAGATTATAGCAACACAACAAGCGATATTACTAACACCTTAATTAAATATAAACAACATAATCTAGTCAACAAAGAAAAGACGGTCACAGAAATGAATAATCTCAAAACACTAAAATCCCTAAAAGAAAAGATAAAACAGAATGACTTAATTTTAACTAAATTTGACAAAGGAAACTGCATAACAATTTTACATAAAAACGACTATATCTCAAAAGTAGAAGATTTCATTAGCTGTGATACTTTCACCAAACTTAAAAATAATCCAACAAATTCTTTTATTACTAAATTAAAAAAAGAACTTAAAACACACAATGAATTCATAACATATTTCAACATTAAAAGCCACATACCAATGAATTCACAAACCCCTATTTTATACGGCCTACCAAAACTCCATAAACAAGGAACTCCAATACGACCCGTTGTCTCATTCGTCGACTCACCTTGCTACAACCTCGCCAAAAGCTTGAACAACTTCTTAAAAACTAATTTCGAGGTAAACTCGCCCCACTCCCTGAAAAACTCCACGGAACTGATCAAAAAACTTGAACCTGTAAAAATAAACAACAACGAAACAGGCATACTAGTCTCCTTTGATGTTTGCAACCTTTTTACCAATGTTCCCGTCCAAGAAACAGAAAATTTAGTGAAAGATATGCTCTTTGAATCACAATGGAGTGATGATGTCTGCGAGAGCTTTTTGAGTCTACTCCACTGCTGTCTTCAACAGAACTTTTTCACTTTCAACAATATTACGTACAGACAAAAAGAAGGACTAGCCATGGGAAGCCCCCTATCAGGTACTATGGCTGAGATTTTCATGAAAAATTTTGAAAACAGAATTTTTAATGAACTAACAGAATACTCCACCTTCATTGCTTTCTGGGCCCGCTACGTGGACGACATCCTTTGTATCTGGACAGGTTCCATAGCTCTACTCAATGAGTTCCATTGCAAACTCAACAGGATACATAACAACATCAAATTCACGATCGAGACAGAAATCGATAATACACTCGCGTTCCTGGACCTACAAATTGTAAAAGCAAACAACACAATAGCTTACAAAATATACAGAAAACCATCACAGACTATTGACTCCATCAACAACAGCTCAATCCACTGCAAACAACACAAAATTGCAGTGTTCAATTCTCATATACACAGAATGTTTACCTACGGTCTGACAGAAGAGGAAATTAACAAAGAGGTTAGGATTTTAAAACAAATTGCAACAGCGAATAAATTCCCCCCCCCCCATGATTGACAAGTTAATAAGCAGAAAGAAAAATAAACTCAGAACACAAGAGGCATACAATAATACACTTCACATAGAAAAGAACACCACCCCATATAGATACAGCTTACCATTCATTGGAAATATAAATTACAAAATAAAACGCTTATTATACAGTCACAACATAGATGTCGCCTTTAGGCCATTAGCTTCGCTAAAAACATTAGTTTTCAAAAAAATTGACAATCGCACTCCAACAGATAATTCTGGAGTTTACAAATTAGAATGCGGAACTTGTAATGCGTGCTATGTAGGTCAAACGGGTCGGAAATTCTCCACAAGGTTCAAAGAACATCAGCGCGCCATCATCTACAAGAGCGGGAATTCAAGTTTTGCAAATCATATTGTTGACAGTGGCCACAATTTTGATGCAAACAACAATTTTAAAATTCTACATAATTGTGGACACGGGAAGACACTAGACTCCCTTGAAACACTGGAAATAAAAAAGTGCATAAAAAACCCCGCATCAGAATGCCTCAACGACCAAACCAATTTGAAACATTCAACCCTTCTGGACATATTGCTGTAACGCACACCTTCCACACTGGTCACCACAGGATTAAGGATTGTTTCAAATTGTTGCAGGTCCTTTCCTTTAGTTCAGTACACATTTTGACTTAAGCACATGCTAAATAATTTTTTCCTTTTCATCATTTCATTTTTATACTATTAATGTTCAAATTTTTATTATTTCACTACTCCGCAGTAATGTGTTTCCTGTAGATTGTAAGTAATATCGCCTGAAAATGTATTTTAACTTGTATTAAAACGTTATATTTTGTCTCTCTTGCAGCATTGTTCTCCGGTTGTCTGAGGATGGCTACTCAGTAGCCGAAACCGGTCACTTATTTATTAAAGAACAGTGTGATTAAGAATTTTTTTTGGTTTTTTTATAAAAAATCTTCCCTTTCCTTGATTCAACCAAAGAAGTTACCCTCCCAATTGCGTATACCTTTATCCATTAGGTATCCATTATAAAATCATTAGTTTTCCCGCGTACACATTTTGGATAAGGTCCCATTAAATAAAAGCAAATAATTCCATGCAGAAATTTTACATATTTTATGAGATGTTACATGAATATTTCTAATACCTGATTTATTTTCCATAGTATTTTCATTATGTGTTTGCAAATTCAATTTTTCAACTATACTTACATCAATACAATTTTCGTCAGCTGCAGTATCTAACAAAGTTTTTGCAAAATTTGATTATATATTTAAAAGTACAATGGGTTTAAAATTCAAATTTGTTTCTAAACTGCAAAATTAAAATTATATTGACTAGAGCTCTTTTCTGCTTGAGGGCTTCGTCGCTGGATGCCGTAACCGGTGCCTCTACTACAATTCCGACCTATTCGTTTTCCTGTCTGGAATTCATACTTTTCATCGTTGCTGGTTTCAGGTGATACCTCTTCGGACAGTTGTTTTTATAATACCCTTCCATATTACATCCAAAACACATGACGTCTCTACCACATGTAGCATCTGACGTCTGTACCACCTTCATATCAGCTTCTACTTGTATTGTAGTGATAACAAATTATTCTATATTTGTAATACGGGCAGTACGAAGAAGAGGTTTCAGTTGTGGTTTCCTAAGGCTTTCGTAGTATCAAAGGACACCTCGGGATAAGGTTTTTTTTGTAAGAGGAATTTGCTTCTGATAAACTCCTCGCTATCTTGATTTGTTTGCTGAGGTATTGTACTTAATTTTGTCTTCAGTTCATTTATTAGTGAACTGTTATTAAATCTTGTTAAAAATGCTGCGTTGATATCTTCCCAACTTTGTTGGTTTGGTTGAATAGATTGCCACAACTTTAAGGCCAATGATCTTAATCGACCAGCAATTATAAATACCGGCAATGGTTTTTCTAAATTATAAGTTTCTAGAATAGAGTTTCATTGAACCAAAAATGAGCTAGGATCTTCTTCTGAAGTTCCCGAAAACTGCAGTAATGACCAGTCCAATACACATTTAAGTGGGATATCGTTATTAGTGACTTTTGGAATATTAAGTACCTCTGCTGGTTTCGACGAAACAGATTGAGAACTTTTATTTGCATATCCGATACAGTAGTTGTTATATTATTCATGTTTTCCATCAAAATTTTAATTGTTTCTTTAAAATGTTTTAATTTATTATTCAAATTGTTTGAGCAAGCATCACACGTATAATTTTATACACTTCTATCTTCACGCCAACCAGTACAGAAATAAACGTCTGTGAAAATGGCTCAGCATATATCGAATGCCCACTTGTAGTGTATGTAGACGGTTAGTTTTTCGTTAGGTGAGATAGGTTTTGCACCCGATTACATAAGTTTCGCAAGGCTTGTTTAACTTTTTTAAAAAAATAACAAAATTAAGTTTAGTTTCGAACTGGTTCAAGTCAAAAAAAAAATAACAAACATCACGATCTTTTGCGCAAACAGGCACGTTAATGGGACGCCAACGGAATATTATATAAGAAGCAATCTTAAATAATAAGTTTATCTTTTGCGTTAGCAGGAACGTTAGGCTGCAATTGATATTTGAAGTCGTTAATTGTTTTTTCATGTGACAACTGTAATATTGCGAAAGAAAATAAAATATTATAAAAGGACTACAACAATGGCGCCCGAAAATGAAAAATGTAAAATTGGAGTTTGTTTAAATCCAGAAGGTGATCTGTTAAACTGGGTTCAATGTTATAGTTGTCAAAAGTGGCAACATTATTTTTGACGTTTGTGAAGTTGGCTCAGTCTATATCGAATGCCCACTTGTAATGTATGTAGTTTTGCACCGGATTACGTAAGTTTTGCAAGTCCTGTTTAACTTAAAAAAAATTGGGGTAGGCTGACTTCACACTAGCCTGACTAAACGCGTATAATAAAATAATTTAATAGAAATATGTTTCCTCGCCGTAAGTTAAATTAAGTTTTAACAAAATTAAGTTTAATTTCGAACTAGTTCAGGTCGAAAAAATAACAGATATGGGCATTCTAACTTCTTATTTCTGCAACCCAACAGAATAATTGAAAATTTTAAGTTATTAACATACACGTCTTGATTAGTTGTCGTTAGTTTTTATATAATCAACGTTAGTTTTGGAACGCATTAACTAGGACATTCATGTACAATATTCGAGCAGGCCTGGAACCTGCTTTTATGAATTAATAAATAAAACTCTCAGTCAGCGACAACGACGGTCGTACTATACGCTGAGTTTAATTTTGACAAAATAAACATTGGTTGATGGTACGTTCGTTCGTACGGGCATACTTCTAGAATACGAGTAACGCAGCTGGGCAGGCCAGAAACCTTTCATTTTTATTTACGTTTTAAGCTCTCAGTTTGTGACATTGACGGTCGTACTATGAGACTGAAGCTAGCAGCCGATTCGTAGCAGCCGATTCGTTAGGTAAAATACTTTGGACAACCCTGGTGCTATAATCCGTAGTTGTATATACTATAAGAATATACACTTAATATCAAATGTAATAAAGTCATATTTACGGGGGTTGTTCTGCATATATCTCTTAATATAGAGCACTGTCGAAACTTTCAAATTTTAGGGGATGAGGGTAACTTATAACACATATTTACTATAATCTATCAAGGGTAAAATGGAACGGATTAATCACCTTAGAACGGGTAATATGCACTGTAACTAAACCAAATTCGTAGGGTATATTTAGCATACATCCCTTGTTATACAGTAATATTAAAAATTTCGAATTTCAGGGGATGAGGGTAACTTATAACACATTATATTATTTAATAAATGGAAGAGTAGAATTGAGAAAATTAACCACCCTTACAAACTGTAATATTAACTGTAACAAAACCATATTCACAGGGTGTATTTAGCATAGATCCCTTATTATAGAGTAGCATTCAAAGTTTCGAATTTCAGGGGACGAGGGTAACTTATAACACATTATATTATTTAATAAATGGAAGAGTAGAATAGAGAAGATTAACCACCCTTACAACCTGTAATATGAACTGTAACAAAACCATATTTACAGGGTATATTTAGTATACATCCCTTATTATAGAGTATCATTAAAAGTTTCGAATTTCAGGGGATGAGGGTAACTTATAACACAATATATTATTTAATAAATGGAAGAGTAGAATCGAGATAATTAACCACCCTTACAACCTGTAATATTAACTGTAACAAAACCATATTCAGAAGGTGTATTTAGCATACATTCCTTATTATAGAGTCACATTAAAAGTTTCGAATTTCAGGGGATGAGGGTAACTTATAACACATTATATTATTTAATAAATAGAACAGTAGAATAGAGAAAATTAACCACCCTTACAACTCGTAATATTAACTGTAACAAAACCATATTCACAGGATATATTTAGCATACATCCCTTATTATAGAGTAATATTAAAAGTTTTGAATTTCAGGGGATGAGGGTAACTTATAACACATTACATTATTTAATAAATGGAAGAGTAGAATCGAGAAAATTAACCACCCTTACAACTCGTAATATTAACTGTAACAAAACCATATTCACAGGGTATATTTAGCATACATCGCTTATTATAGAGTAATATTAAAAGTTTTGAATTTCAGGGGATGAGGGTAACTTATAACACATTATATTATTTAATAAATGGAAGAGTAGAATAGAGAAAATTAACCACCCTTACAACTCGTAATATTAACTGTAACAAAACCATATTCACAGGGTATATTTAGCATACATCCCTTATTATAGAGTAATATTAAAAGTTTTGAATTTCAGGGGATGAGGGTAACTTATAACACATTATATTATTTAATAAATGGAAGAGTAGAATAGAGAAAATTAACCACCCTTACAACCCGTAATATTAACTGTAACAAAACCATATTCACGGGGTATATTTAGCATACATCCCTTATTATAGAGTAACATTAAAAGTTGCGAATTTCAGGGGATGAGGGTAACTTATAACACATTAAATTATTTAATAAATGGAAGAGTAGAATAGAGAAAATTAACCACCCTTACAACCCGTAATATTAACTGTACAAAACCATATTCACAGGGTATATTTAGCATACATCCCTTATTATAGATTAACCTGAAATTCGAAACTTTTAATGTTACTCTATAATAAGGGATGTATGCTAAATATACCCTGTGAGTATGGTTTTGTTACAGTTAATATTACAGGTTGTAAGGGTGGTTAATTTTCTCAACTCTACTCTTGCATTTATTAAATAATATAATGTGTTATAAGTTACTCTCATCCCCTGAAATTCGAAACTTTCAAGGTTAATATATAATAAGGGATGTATGCTAAATATACCCTGTGAGTATGGTTTTGTTACACTTAATATTACTGGTTGTAAGGGTGGTTAATTTTCTTAACTCTACTCTTGCATCTATTAAATAATATAATATGTTTTAAGTTACCCTCATCCCCTGAAATTCGAAACTTTTAATGTTACTCTATAATAAGAGATGTATACTAAATATACCCTGTAAATATGGTTTTGTTACAGTTAATATTACGGGTTGTAAGGGTGGTTAATTTTCTCTATTCTACTCTTCCATTTATTAAATAATATAATGTGTTATAAGTTACCCTCATCCCCTGAAATTCATAACTTTTAATGTTACTCTATAATAAGGGATGTATGCTAAATATACCCTGTGAATATGGTTTTGTTACAGTTAATATTACGGGTTGTAAGGGTGGTTAATTTTCTCTATTCTACTCTTCCATTTATTAAATAATATTATGTGTTATAAGTTACCCTCATCCCCTGAAATTCGAAACTTTTAATGTGACTCTATAATAAGGAATGTATGCTAAATACACCCTGTGAATATGGTTTTGTTACAGTTAATATTACAGGTTGTAAGGGTGGTTAATTTTCTCTATTCTACTCTTCCATTTATTAAATAATATAATGTGTTATAAGTTACCCTCATCCCCTGAAATTCAAAACTTTTAATGTTACTCTATAATAAGGGATGTATGATAAATATGCCCTGTGAATTGGTTTTGTTACAGTTAATATTACGGGTTGTAAGGGTGGTTAATTTTCTCGATTCTACTCTTCCATTTATTAAATAATATTATGTGTTATAAGTTACCCTCATTCCCTGAAATTCAAAACTTTTAATGTTACTCTATAATAAGGGATGTATGTTAAATATGCCCTGTGAATATGGTTTTGTTACAGTTAATATTACGGGTTGTAAGGGTGGTTAATTTTCTCTAATCTACTCTTCCATTTATTAAATAATATAATGTGTTATAAGTTACCCTCATCCCTTGGAATTCGAAACTTTTAATGTTACTCTATAATAAGGGATGTATGTTAAATATACCCTGTGAATATGGTTTTGTTACAGTTAATATTACGGGTTGTAAGGGTGGTTAATTTTCACGATTCTACTCTTCCATTTATTAAATAATATAATGTGTTATAAGTTACCCTCATCCCCTGAAATTCGAAACTTTTAATGTTACTCTATAATAAGGGATGTATACTAAATATACCCTGTAAATATGGTTTTGTTAAAGTTAATATTACAGGTTGTAAGGGTGGTTAATCTTCTCTTTCTACTCTTCCATTTATAAAATAATTTAATGTGTTATAAGTTACCCTCGTCCCCTGAAATTCGAAACTTTGAATGCTACTCTATAATAAGGGATGTATGCTAAATACACCCTGTGAATATGGTTTTGTTACAGTTAATATTACAGTTTGTAAGGGTGGTTAATTTTCTCAATTCTACTCTTCCATTTATTAAATAATATAATGTGTTATAAGTTACCCTCATCCCCTGAAATTCGAAATTTTTAATATTACTGTATAACAAGGGATGTATGCTAAATATACCCTATGAATTTGGTTTAGTTACAGTGCATATTACCCGTTCTAAGGTGATTAATCCGTTCCATTTTACACTTGATAGATTATAGTAAATATAATGTGTTATAAGTTACCCTCATCCCCTGAAATTTGAAAGTTTCGACGGTGCTCTATATTAAGAGATATATGCAGAACAACCCCCGTAAATATGACTTTATTACATTTGATATTAAGTGTATATTCTTATAGTATATACAGCTACGGATTATAGCACCAGGGTTGTCCAAAGTATTTTACCTAACGAATCGGCTGCTACGAATCGGCTGCTAGCTTCAGTCTCATCTTCTAGGATACGAGTAACGCAGCTGGGCAGGCCAGAAACCTTTTATTTTTAATTACGTTTTAAGCTCTCAGTTTGTGACATTGACGGTCGTACTATACGCTGAGTTTAATTTTGACAAAATTAACGTTAGTTGATGGTACGTTCGTTCGTACGGGCATACTTCTGGAATACGAGTAACGCAGCTGGGCAGGCCAGAAACCTTTTATTTTTATTTACGTTTTAAGCTCTCAGTTTGTGACATTGACGGTCGTACTATACGCCGAGTTTAATTTAGAAAAATTGACGTTAGTTGATGGTACGTTCGTTTGTACGGGTATACTTCTAGAATACGAGTAACGCAGCTGGGTAGGCTAGAAACCTTTCATTTTTAATTACGTTTTAAGCTCTTAGTTTGTGACATTGACGGTCGTACTATACGCTGAGTTTAGTTTTGACAAAACTGACGTTAGTTGATGCGCTCATCCCACAAATATCTCACGCGTTATATAAAATGGGTCATTTTCTAAATGGTGACATAAATAGCTATTCTTCATATCTTTTACCAATTTAGAAACATAAAATTAATAATTTACTTTACTATTAATTTAGGAGGGTCTATTTGTGGATGGTGAACTGCACCTTCAAAATAGATGAAACCTTGTCAAAAATTCATATAAAATATGACAAATATAAGAAAAATATTGACGTGGGGGGGGGGCAAACTCGGTTGACCTTGGAATTACAAACAATACACTTTGGCGCCGGGACTTTTTAGCAATCGATACTATATGTATTTCAAAATTCAATAAACAATACCTAAACTGAAGTCCCGGTGCTAAAATGTCCAGTGCCAATATGTCCTGTTCCCGAATCACAGTGACATTTTGGCACCGAAAATTTCATTGTCGGAATTTTGCACGGTTGGGTTAGATGAGGTTTATGTTAGGAGTTTTTTTTTGTATATGCACTTCACTATCTACCTATTTCAGATTCAAATTCAATACACATTACCTATCCTGAAATAGATAGAGAGTGATGCGCATACATAAAAAAAAAACTTCTAACATAAACCTTACCCAACCCAGCCGCGCACACTCCCGGCGCCAAAATGTCCTGCTCTCGAAATCACAGTAACATTTTGGCGCCGGTGAAATTACAACTTCAGTATAGCTGTCAGTGAATTGTCAAATATCATGTTTGCATGTGTTTGGTATTTCGTTGTGCTTTATTCTAGTCTCGTGACATTTCACAAATAAAATCATTTCGATCTGACAGTTATTAACATTTCAGCTCAGCCGCCGAATAAATCTAGTGTATTTAGTGTAAATTAACCGTCCATAGTTACTGGCTCTCGTTTAAAAACAGTCTATAGTAATATAAGAGAAGAAAATAAAGTCATGCGACATTTAATTTTTTATGGCAAGTGTCAGTGTAATATTAGTACGTTATAACGTGTTTTAATTTTACTGTTCAGCTTTACTAGGCCATAGGTCTTAATGAAGGTAAATATGTATGTATTATTTTGTACATATATTTTTGAGTGACAGTATTTATAAATAAATGTCGTTGTGAGACTGTCTTCCGGGCCGTTTGGGGGTCTGAAATGTTTACTGTGTATAATTCAAGTGTAAAAAAATAATAAGCCGAAAATTATAATTTTCAAACTAAAATTTTAGATCTCAAGTTATAGTTCAGTCAATAGAGACAAAATACAGGCATTTCCTTGCAAAAGGTCGGGGAAAGTTTATATTTGGCAATTTTGTTAATTTTGGGGCTCTAATGAAATCCTGAAATTTGTAAACACGAAAAGTTGTAAGAAATTTTATTCTCTACAACTTTGTATATAACTATTTTCACAGTAAAATGCTAGCGGAAACGAAATATTTTTGAAAAACCCAATGTTGGCCAACATTATCCAAGATGGCGGTGCTGGCAAGAACTTTTTGTGTTTACAAATTTTAGGATTTCATTAAGGTCCCAAAATGAACAAAATTGCCAAGTATGAACTTTTCATGACCTTTTTGCAAGGTAAAACTACCTATTGACTGAACTATTATACCTTGTTTTCAAAATCGAGAAATAATTGGCAATGGTTATAACAGTATTAACAACAATCTGGAATTGGATACTACGCATGTAAAAATCGCGTAACCGAATGCTCTCTTTATCTTGCCATATCTTTCACTTCTTTACTGCATGCAGAAAGTGAGCGACATCAAATCGAAGAAAACAAGGAGGGAGATTTGTACCTTTCCCGCACAAGAAGATGAAACATTTTTAAATGTATTCGCGTAAATTAGTAGATCGTCTAAAAGAGCGGACTACAGCAGTTTTGAGTGCAGGTGAATTATCAATTACCAACTCTCGTGGACATGGTGCTCCACTGCGTTCCGACTTATTAAGCAAGTACAATATGGTATTTGCATCGCGTTTTTCGGAAAGCATTTGAAGAACTGTCAACAGATACTCTCTTGTGTTCATTAAAATTTCGTAAAAAATATGTGACCTGAAAAACTGTCCATTATTGCTATTTTCTTAACTAGTTTTTCAGTTGTTTTTATACAAAGTTTAATGTATTTTGCTTGCCAATTTTTTTTGTAAACGTTCATTTGATAAGGTGTATAGTAGTGCACCATTACCTTGTCCAGTGCGATATCATAAATGCTACCCACATATGGCTGTAAATATTTCGTTATGCTTAAACTTATCAGCGGATCTACCCAGTGCACCCCTTGAAGAGTTTTCTCTTTTTGCTCTTATTTCGCTGTCCTCAGCACATGTTTACTATAGAGGTTAGGCGGTTCAACATCTTCTTGGTCAATAAATGATCTTGCCATGTGTCTTCGGTACATCGCAGAAGATTAATATCATTTAATTTGGACCCCCTCTCCTTCTAATGGTTTTGATAAAATCCTTCCTTTTCCTTCTGCACCGTACTCTGTGCACACTGCTTCAATTTAATATATTGCTCGCTCTCTGCTTCATTTATTGCCACAGTTCCTCTTGCAAATAAAAAAGGGCTAAACAATATCAGTCCATTTATACGGTAGAAGCACAAGGACACGTCGCAGTGTACCACTGGACTTCCTTTTGTAAATTTTCTCTAAAGGCTTCATTTTATTCCACTGCTCAGGTGTAAGGATGAGAATAATTATTTTTTTTGGCATTAGCGTTTGGACATGAGACTTGGAGGATTCATCATTGGAGATGCTGTCTGAAGTATCACTACTAATATTAGTGGGATATCTAGGAGGTGAATCGATTTCTAAATGAATCCTTAGTTCGGAGTACGAATTATATCGATTTTCATGTAAAAATTGCCAAATGTATCCCGGTGTTAGCAGACCTTCAACTGACTTAGCAACTGCCTCCCAAACAGGACTGGACGGCCCCGGAATCCTACCATCATCGTCGTTGACACCTTCAGTTCTAATAACTGATGCCTTAAGATGTTCATGGGGCACAGTAGGCCGTTTTGGCATCTATTAAACACATTAAACTATTAAATAAACTACATAGTTAATTGTAAATTGAATACTTCAATTAAGCAGATGAATAAAGATTAAAATCGTATTATAACATTAAAACACAATAGTAATCTAGCAAGTTCAGCAGATATCTCAAATAATCAAAGAAATATTTTGTATTAATTAGGTACATAAATTTTTTAATCTAAAATATTATAATTTATCGAATTTTTAAGAAAATTTTAGCCATTATCTAAATTATAGTATTACTACATATTTAAAAATAGACATTACACGAAGAAAGAAATTAGAATTTACAAATTTTCTAATAAAGAAAACATTAAATTAAAAAAAAAGCATTTTAAAATCAACCAGTTGCGGGTTGCTATATTTCTGCTATTAAACACTCGTTAATGATTGAATTAAACATATTGGTAAAATGAAAAATGAATTTATATTATAAATCCAGCCCCAGTCCAAAAAGTCTTTCGACGACATATTAAATTTATCACAATCTTAAACTGGTTAATTAAATGAATACTGTGATACCTACTCTACAATTGATATTGTAATTTTGTATTTACTAATTATTTGCTACAAAATTTAACTATAGATACAGTATCAAAAATTCCTTATCAAAAAAATAATTGATAATAAAATCCGTACTGTGTCGGCCAGCGCTACTAGATTTTATTTTAATGACAAAATATTTAGAAATTTAGCACATGAACCTCAACAAATCACTAAAGAAAGCCTGGTACCTATGTTATTTCTGGTAACACTGCATATTACTTTATGTCAGTTATAAGAAAAAATAATTAACAAACCGGCCCTAAATTATTTATTTATTATTAACTGGACTATTGTGATAAATAATTAACTAGAATTCTCTTCTTCTTGTGTATTCGACAAAGTAGCCGTGGGATGGTTAAAAAGATATGAGTTATCTCAGTAGTAAAGTATCATACATGAAGATTTATAATACCCTTATTTTTGTGATCAACTAACGTCAATTTTGTCAAAACTAAACTCATCGTATAGTATGACCGTCGTTGTCACAAACTGAGAGTTGAAACATAATTAAAAATAACAGGTTTCTGGCCTGCCCATCTGCGTTACTCGTATTCTAGAAGTATTCCCGTACGAACGAACGTACCATCAACTAACGTCAATTTTATCAAAACTAAACTCAGCGTATAGTACGACCGTCAGTGTCACAAACTGAGAGCTTAAAACGTAATTAAAAATGAAAGGTTTCTGGCCTGCCCAGCTGCGTTACTCGTATTCTAGAAGTATGCCCGTACGAACAAATGTACCATTAACTAACGTCAATTTTGTCAAAACTAAACCCAGCGTATAGTACGACCGTCGTTGTCACTGACTGAGAGTTTTAATTATTAACGAGAAATTAGTTAAATTAAATATGTTTCATCAAGTGCCTACCACCGAATCTCTCAACATTATTTTAATTATATATTTAAAAAAGCAGGTTCCAGGCCTGCCCAAATATTGTACATGAATGTTTAAGCTAATGCGTTTCAAAACTAACGTCGATTATATCAAAACTAACGACAACTAACCAAGACGTGTATGTTAATAACTTTAAACTTTCAATTATTGCGTTGGGTTGCAGAAATAAGAAGTTAGAATGCCATTGTTTGTTATTTTTTTGACCTGAACCAGTTCAAAAATAAACTTAATATTTTAAAACTTAATTAAACTAACGGTGAGGAAACATATTTCTATTGAATTATTTTATTATACGCGTTTAGGCAGGCTAGTGTGAAGTCAGCCTGTCCCAATTTTTTTTTAAGTTAAACAAGACTTGCGAAACTTACGTATTCCGCTGCAAAACTACATACATTACAAGTGGGCATTCGATATAGACTGAGACAACTTCACAAACGTCAGAAATAATGTTGCCACTTTTGACAACTATCACATTGAACCCAGTTTAACAGATCACCTTCTGGATTTAAACAAACTCCAATTTCACATTTTTCATTTTCGGGCGCCATTGATGTAGTCCTTTTATAATATTTTCGCAATATTACAAAACATGTAACAGTTGTCACATGAAAAAAAAACAATCAACGACTTAAAACATCTATTGCAGCCTACGATATTAATACTTCTATATCAACAGTCATCAACCGGTACATAGGTTGATTCATAATGAAACAAAATTAAACAATATATTGTGGGAGATATTTTGATGTTAGATAAAGTTATTCCAGTAAACGTTTCATTATAGTGATACAGCCCTTTAAAGGTGCACCTCACCAGACCCATTTTTATTAGTACCTAAATCTAGTAATAGTGGCACTAATTTTTTAACTGATTCATTGTTTGACACTGTTTACGCAACGCTAACGTTCCTGCTAACGCAAAAGATAAACTTATTATTTAAGATTACTTCATATATAATATTCCGTTGGCGTCCCATTAACGTGCCTGCTTACGCAAAAGATCGTGATGATTCATGTTTTGCATTAGTCCGTGTTTTCTAATCGTAACTTTTGTGCGTTATGTCAACTCACCCACCAATATGTCCCATTTTGTTATCTTTATTATTATAAAGTTTTAATTTGCGGTTATATACTATTTTAGTATAAATTGCTTTATTTGGTTACTTTTCTTTTGCATTTCAAAGTCTATTGAATTTAAGGTGTACTATTGTAATCCATCGTGTTTGGCTTGAGGAAATCGAGTTTTGCAGTGGCGTCTCGTACATTTTATAGTAAGGCATAAAGCAAGCAATGACAAACATATAGTGGTAGGTAAGAATAAAATTGTGAATTTAATTTATTTTCATAATTTTAAAAAAAATCACCATCTTGTCATACTAGTATTTAAATATTTACTGCCAAATTTTCTTCATGCAAATATTATAAAAACTGCTTACAGCTGAATGTATGTAGCGTAATGTTTCCAGTATAGAAGGCTACATTTTCGAGAATATTTGATATATTGTAGGTGTGGCCGGTGAATGCACTCGAAGTTCTGCTTGCAGGCACGTTTTGATCGTAAGGATAAGGAGTACATGCCATGCAGTCGATAACCCCGCCATCGTAAAGCAGAAGCATTAATAAACCGTGACATCGAAAATCGCTACGTCGACACCTACTCCCCACCACTGGCCGTAGCTACGAAAACCGTCACATCGAAAGTAGCCCATTAATAAATGTTTATTTGCATTTTACTAGTTATAATTACCTTCCGTCACCCTTAGGTAAGGAAGGTTTTGTCTTTGGTCAAAAAATTCGATGATGAGTTTTTAATCAATAAGCACGTTTTAGGGCCCCTAGAATACGAATTTACTATTTTTACGATGATGTCTGCATGTGTGTGTATGTGTGTGTATGTGTGTGTGTATGTTTGTGTATGTTTGTGTATGTGTGTGTATGTGTGTGTATGGGTGCGTATGTGTGTATGTGTGTGTATGTGTGTGTGTATGTGTATGTGTGTATGTGTGTGTATGTGTGTATGTGTGTGTGTATGTGTGTATGTGTATGTGTCTACCCATAAGTAATTCCGATGGAGAAATCCGTTAGGCAATGGTGTTGCACGATAATTCTGAAGAGTACGGTAGGGATCAATGGACTCCTTGAAGCTTCGTTTAATTAATTTTACTGCCGCCTCTGCAAACCCATTGCTTTGTGGATATCTAGGACTCGAAGTGATGTGTTCAAAACCCCACTCCCTGACAAATGCGCTAAACGTAGATGTCAGAACAAAATTGAAATGTGTCCCATTGTCACTAAAAACAACTTCAGGGGTGCCATGTCTAGCAAACATTGATTTAAGATGAATAATGATTTCACTCTCTTTCAAACTAGATAAAAGTACGTATTCAGGATAACGCGAATAATAATTCATGACTAAAATATGTCTTTCCTTCGAGATTAAATAAATCCATCGCAACTTTCTGCCATGGTAGGCCAGGAAACGAAGGTGGGATCAAAGGTTTGTGTTTATTAGTCGCTTCTTGTATGCAAATTTTACATTGTTTAACAAGCGTTTCAATCTCTTTAGATAATCCTGGCCACCAGAATGACTCTCTCGCTCTTGCGCGACATTTTACAATTCCTAGGTGCCCATCGTGGATTTTATCTTAAATGTCTTTCCTGTGTTCTTTTGGAATGATGATACGTGACGACTTCATTAATAGTGCTTCTGCGACCGAAATATCGCCTCGATGTTGCCAATATTCAGCTAGTTCCGGGTTTAGTGCTCTCTGAGCTGGCCATCCTTGTTTACTGAAGTTGATAAGTTGACAACAAACTGGTTCATTCCGTTGTGCGTTGATAATCTTGCATCTGTAGCTGGTAAATTTCTGACAATGGCTCTTACATATGCATTCACATGATCTTCGAGATCTTGATTCATTCCTGTCACGCTAAGTGGTCGATGGGATAAGATATCTGCCATACCCAATTCTTTACCTGAGACGTGACGTATCTTGTATTGATAACGCATGAGACGAAGACGCATGCGCTGTAATTTTGGCGTTAATTCATCCAATGGTTTTGATTGAAAAATAGGCACTAGCGGCTTATGGTCTGTTTCAAGCGTAACAACTAACCCACTAATGAAATCTTTGAATCTCTCACATGCCCATACAAGAGCATATCCCTCCTTTTCAATTTGAGCCCAATTTTGTTGTGCCTTGGTCGATGATTTGGATGCGTACGATACTATTCTGTAACCTCCTTGTTTATCCTTTTGCTTTAGTGCTGCGCCAATGACGTATGATGATGCATCAGCTGAAATAGTAGTTTCCTTGTTAGGGTCAAACCACGCAAGCGCTGGGCTCTTGATTAATTCTTCTTTGATCGCTTTAAATGCTCGATCTTGTTCAATGCCCCAACTGAAGTGAACAAGTCGTTCAATGGCTTGGCTTTCGTTGCTAGGTGCGGTATAAAACGAGATAGATAGTTGACGCTGCCCATTAAGCTACGAACTTCAGATGAATTTTCCGGCGAATCCATCTCTTTAAAAGCTTTAATTCAGTAGTCATCGATGTGAACGCCTTCCTCGGCGATAATATGACCAAGATACTTGACACGCTTCTTACAGTATGTGCATTTGTTCACGTTTCAGGTGATTCCTGCTTCGGCTAGTCGTTTCAATACAGCTAATAGGCGTTTATCGTGCTCTTCAATTGTCCCTGCATATACTAGAACATCGTCACTGTTAACTTGAATACCGCCAACGTTCTCCAGTATCTGTGACATGCGTTTTTGGAAGAATTCAGGTGCTGTCGAAATTCCAAAAGGCAAGCGTTTATATTTGAAGCTTTCAAACGGAGTGATAAAAGTCGTTAAAAGTTGTGACGCTTCATTCAGTTCAAACTGCCAAAAACCACTATTTGCATCGAGTTTACTAAAATATTTTGCTTTTCCGAGTCGACCTAACACATTTTCGGTTACTGGCATTGGGTGAATTTCCCGTTTGATGAATTGATTCAGTGTAACGTAGTCCACGCATGCGAATGTCACCATTTGTCTTTGGTACAGTTACTAAACCAGCACACCAATCTGTAGGCTCTTCGACTCTCTCAATGACTCCTAAATTTACCATATCATCTAGCTGTTTTTTAATCTTGTTCAACATCGGTATCGGTACGCGTCGTGGAGTTGCGAGTGCATGGGGAATTGCACCTTCGCATAATCTAATGGTATAGGGAATCTTAACATGTCCCAATCCCTTGAATAGTTTAGGAAATTTCTTAATCGGATCGAATGACATGATTTCTCGGTTTAAAGCATCAACGTCAACTCGTTTAACAATTCCTAACTCTTCACTTACTCGGCCTGCTAACAAAGGTCTCTCTGTTCCACGTACGACGTAAATTTCTGCAATTGTTTTCTTGCCGCGATAATGAACGTTTTCCCAAAAACAGCCTATAACATTGGTGAGGCGTTGATTGTCTGCACCATACAGTATGCGTTCAGGCTTGCTCAATTCGATGACGCTAAAATAACTGTTGAATATCTTTTCTGGTATAACTGATACGTCTGCTTGAGTGTCCGCAAAAAATGTAATTTTTGCTTTTTGAATGTACACTGATGCGGCCCATTGTTAATTGTTTTTATTTGCTCCGATGGCTCCAATATAAGTATAGTTTTGATTTGGAGACTTCCGTCCGGTCTTTACTTCTCGATTTCCACTCTTATTGGACGATCGATAATATTTTGCTTAATGACCCACTCGTTTACAGGATCGACATTCAGCCTTCGCTGCCGGGCATTCTGACTTTGGATGTTTGGGCTTTCCGCAATTCCAACAATGTTCGTCGCCAGTCGATTTATCGTTCCTAGGCTGGACTTTGCGGTCTCGTTCACCGGTTGACTTCGGTCTCGAACTGTATCGACCTGGTTGCTTTGTGGTGCGGTCTTAATCTTGTCGATCTGTGCATCGTGTTTCTCTCCTTGAATAATATGCTGTTGAACCTGAACCTGGACCGACTGTTTAGCTTTATTAACGGCCATATCGAGCGTTAAATTGTCGATTAACTGCAATTGTCGAGGTTGTTGTTGCTTGTCCTTGATTCCAACTACGACACAATCGCAAATTAATTCATCCTTCAGAGTTCCAAATTCGCAATATTCCGCCAATGTATAAAGATTAGTGACGAATTCTTCAATGGATTCTCCCTCTTTTTGATATCGCTGATTGAAAACTGCACGTTCATATGTACGGTTTCGTTTGACTTTGAATTGTCCGTCAAATGCATGCATCACTTTGTCATAGTCTGTTTGATCGGCGTCTGTTAAGCCAAGAGCGCTTAAAAGTTTGGCCGCTTGCGGCCCCATTATGTAAATGAGCATGTTTACTTGTTCCTCCGGTGTTTCTTTATGTAACTTTGTAGCAACCCGGTATCTTTCAAACCGCTTCTTCCAATCTGTCCACTCATGGGCCTTGGAAAAGTAAAAAGGTTCTGGTTCCCTTAAATTATGGTGAGAAGCCATCACTAATGTGTGAGACTTAGTTTTGGTTTTCACCTCAAATGACATTCAATGAATAAATTAATAATTTGAATTTTCAACTTTCTAAATTTCTAAATAATATTCTTAAAACTCTTCTTATAGCTTGGCTGATTAAATTGTGCCACTCTGGAGTTCAATTTCCGCTGCCACCATGTATTGTTATCCGTCTAAATATTTAAATAAAAATTACACGCGTATAGTTTCAGTTTATTATAAAGACGAACTGTCTTTATTCATTTAACAAAATACAATCACCGCCTGCTATAGACGCGATAATTAATGCCTAACAACACAGCTGCTTCCAAAAGTATTTGGCTAAAATAAAAAGAGCAAACGATCCAACATGTATTTTGTGTAACAATGCAACAGATAATGTAGAGAACACAGTGTTCTACTGCCCGACATAGAGCAGATAAAGGAATGAAATACGAAAAAAGTAGGAGACCTGACTTCGAAAAATATTTTAAATAAAATACTAGAGAGCAAAAAAAAAACTAGAGAGCATATGCCAATTTATCTCCGATATAATGACTACGACAAAAAAACAAGAAAAGGACATACATAGCAACATAGACCATAGACCGAACTGTACCCTTATGTATTATGAAAATAGTTCCGTGGTACAGTGGTGAGATTAGGAGGTGGTTTTTAGTGGATTTAAATTCCACACTACCTGGCAACCCGGACTGAACGAAAATACTGAGCAAATATGAAACAATACTGAACAAAAATATATTTTACTTAACGATAATACGGAACAAATATGATAAAATACTGAGCAAAAAATATTTTTTTACTGTACAATTATTATTTATACTAAACATAAAATACAGAACAAAACCAAATAAAATATTGAGCAAAACTGAATAAAATAATGAACGCTTAAATACGTGCCTTCAGAAACCTAATAATAATAATAATAATAATAATATTATATTTATTTTAAATATGTAAGTTCAGCACTTGTTATTTGTCTATAAATGTTTCTTGGCTAATATGAGTTTCACGTGTGGCGCCGATACATAACCAACGTGTTCGGCTGTCTTCCTTTTGTGTGTAACGAGAATTGTGTGTTTTAGTATTTGAATTTGGAACGTGCGCTATGCACTCTAGAGTGTATAGTAGTTAGTAGACAAGGACCATATTTATTTGGAATCGTTGGACACAATCCTAAACTTACCTTAAATCTACCTATGTTGGTACTAAATAAATAGTGGATTATTTTACTGTTGGTGAAAATGTAAAGCGGCGAATTTAAATAAATACGAATGTTTATCATATTCACTAGTATAGAACTTCTATGAGTCTGTGCAGAGTCAAAATTGAGTCTCAACAGGTACCGAATTTTTGTATTAAAATTCTTATGTTAGTACTTATATAAAATTGTTACTACACAATTTATTAATTGAAGAACTGCTATCGCCTACAAGCAGCAGAAGTAGCAGTAGCGAAGAAGAATATGATTTTGAAACATCTTCATTTGTTATGTAAATAAATAACCAAGTATTCGGTTTATAACCTATATTACCACAAATATAAACATAAACTGCCAGTTCTAGAAAGGGATAACAATATTTAAACAAAGATAAAAACAGGTTCAACTGGGTTCAACTCATCAAACCAGCAAAGTAGCTGGGTGAGATAGATCAATTCGGGAACAGTTCATGCCAACTAAACAGAATTAATCTACTAGGTTACTTAAAAAGTGCCAAATTAATCCGGTCAAGATATTAAGTAATATGGATGCGGATTTATGATTTTAGCATTTTATTGTTGACATCTACTAAATTCTGAAGAAACTTTTTTTAGACAAACACAACAAGCTCGAAGAGAGAAAGAGAGAGAGAGAGAGATAGTTAAGTATTACCATAACATCTTAAATTGAATTGAAACCATTATTTAAACGTGTTGGATGGTCTTGTGTTTCGGTATTATTATTATTTAAAAAAAAATGTCATTAGCTAACAAATGAATGATATAACAAAACTGATAACTCATACATACGTCAAACAAGAGGGTAAAATATAACAGAGCAAATCTCAAATCAGATTATACGTTGAAAAGAGAAGAGATATCATGATAATACAAAACTATCTATCTCTTCGAGCTTGTTGTCTTTATTAGAGCGGAGGATGTGTGTTTTGAGACGGCAATTTCAAAAGTACCCATTTTATTTATCCGTCCGCTATTAAAGTACCATAAACAAAGGATTACTCTTACAGATAAAAAATGCAAACACTGATTTAAAGATATTACATATGTGCAGCACTGGTACAGATCAGCTGACCAAAAACAAGTATTAATAGTCTATTTGTATTGAACCGTTACAGTACATTTAAGAATATATAAACAGTTTTATTAATACTCATTTCATTTATAAGATTCTAAATTGTTTTTTAATACCAACCCTACATATTTATCCAGTGGTATCTGGTAAACCTGATCCATAAGTAGCATGTTTAGGGGTTTATGCATATATTTTTTTTACTTGGTTATTCGTTAGAGAATTTAATACTGCATTTAAAGATATATTACTTTCATACTCTCACTTTTTTTAGAGAAATTTATATAAACTTCTATATTAATATCATCAATGAATAATAAAAGCGTGCCAAGTACGGAATAAATACAACATAGAATTACGAGTAGAATAATTCCATTAATGAAATAAGTGATATTTAATAGAAAAAAGTATAAACAATTAGCCAGCAAAATATTGAAGTATTTCTATCATGACAATCTAATTCTGTGCATATTTTTGTTTGAATGTGCTAAATATCTAGAATTTTGGTACGTAGATCAGAGTAAAAATGTTTATTTCAATAAAATATTTTTTATATTACCTGTGTTGTTAAATGAGTTGCAGTAAAACAGAGCGCAAACAACTGAGATATTGATGCACACATGCACAAGAAGTTTTGTAGGTAAATGTAAAGGTTCCCTGGAAACTAAAAACAATATGGTTACAATAACTCTTTTGTGATTCCAGTATCTACATTATATCTGGATATTGTAATACGTGTTTTTCATACTATTTTTCGCATTTCGTGGTAATTTTATTGAAAAACTTATTTTAAATAAAAATTTTAAATTTATTTTGACTTAAATACCTTAAATATTAATAAAAAGTGCTTAACAGTTTGCTCTAAACAATCTATTACAAAAAATCCAGATGCAGTATTACATGACTAATAGGGTATTTCAGTATTTTTTTTCATTTTATTCATAAGTATGAGTTAATAATGCTGCACCATGTAGTTTTGTAAATATTACATATATACTCACCACGAGGAGATATAGCTACGATTATGTGTATGTATTGTATTTTAAATAATATTTCAAGATTTTTATTGTGTGCTTTTATTTATTTTTATCTGTACGCATTATTTTCTTATATGTGTAATCTTTTTATTATTGTTCAGTATACTTATATCTAATACAGTTGTTTACGCTAGTGTATTCATATTTATTTAACCCCTAGAGTACTGAACGGGCCCAATGGACCCGAGAGACATATTAGAATTGTTATGTTTCTAAAATTATTGGTTTTTCTTTGGTGCCGTTTTATGACTTTTATTATTTCCTTTTGTCTTATAAATTCTGCCAAATATTCTATGTTAGACTCAACTATATTTTATTTAAACTCTAATATTACATTGTGTACGGACAGGGTCCAATGGACCCGTGCGCTACTGCATGGTATTACACAAGATTGAGAAAGTACATATTAGCGTTTTGCTGATTGTAAAGTATACAAATTGTTTAGTGTTTATTCTAAAGTCAAAATAGATAGACGTAAACCTCTAAGGCTTGGATTTTCCATCTCCAGATAAAGTGTTAGTTACCAGAGAAAAATATCGCATCATAAAATTGACGTGTATAATTTTATCAATTTACGCTCTAATATTGATGCGATATTTTTCTTGTATCTAGCAGTTAAATTATCTAATACTTTATCCAGAGATGGAAAAACCGGGCCTAAATGAAGAAGAATATTGAATATGAATCTCATTCTACTGACTATGTGCCATGAGACAGTAACGACGAAATTAATGAAATTCTAATAAATAGTGTTTGTAGTTCCGAATACGAAGATGACTTAGATAACGTTAAAGGTATATCAATCAATAAAGCATATGCAAACATTTCTAAAAATAAAAAAGAATGGCGGTAGCGACTGCCAGCACAACAACCGCAAGTATGTTTTGCACAACAAAATATTTTACGGGTAAACATGGGGCCTACGAGGCATGCAAAACAAGCCCATTCAGTAGTCTCGGCATTAGATGTATTTTTTAGAAGACCGCTTTTGGAAGAAATTGTATTTAGTAATGATTGGAAAATACTGTTAATAACAGAACTGAAATTATTTATTGGTGTTATTATTCTAATTGGTGTTTACAAATCAAGAAATGAGGATATATATACGGAATAAAGAAGATGAAAGAAAGATGTTTAGTTATGAGCATAGTCAGATTTCAATTATCATTATTTTAAAACCATTATTACATCTAAATTGCAAATATCTACACGTATAAATAGCTTTACAGCTTATTATTGTTCAGAAATACTGCAAATAAAATTCAATTGTCAACACAATATAAAACGGGTCCAATGGACCCAACCCGTACCTTGCGTACTACAAAATTTTTCGTACTCTAAGGGTTAAGTAGCTGGTTCCTCCTGTTATTCTGTTTCATTTATTTGGCCTTTCCTACAGTAAGTACAATTTTTATTTTATTACTCACAAACTCATAAAGAGTTTATTTTTATAATTATACAGTGTCTTAATGAATACAGGTTACGAATTTACATGGTAGGTAAAGCATGCAAAATAACTAACTTTTGCTTATAAACTCATATCCGGAAACGCACTGTTTTTGAGCTACAGGCTCTTAAAAGTGTAATTTTCTAATTTTGGTATGCTGTGACCATAATTTCGGTTACTAAATTTGTTTATTTTAACCTCTAGCATTGAATTTTCTAAATAATTTTATAAATTTTTCTATTAGGTATACATTTCTTTAATAATTGCTCAAAATAGCGACCACCAATGTCACCGTAAGCATTACATCTTTGGATAATATTTTGAAATATCCGGTCAAGCTGAAATTTCTTGTGCTGCAGCCAAAATATGTGCCTGTAGGTATTCTTCAGACTCGTAAACGAGATTCTTCATATGGCCTTATAATAAAAAATGTATGGGGGTTATATCCGGGGAGCGTGGCGGCCAAGCTACTGGCCCCACTTGGCCAATCCATCGGTCTTCGAACTGACATAGTCCCGCACTGCAAGCGAAACGGGTGCCGGCGCATTGTTATGTTGCAGCCATAGCTGTTAACGATAGGGTTTCCAGAAATCAAAATGTCGAAAATAAAAGAATTAACTTCAATATATAGAAGCTTCACAAAATATATAGAAGACATAAATCATTTATTACGATCATTACATTAGGTATAATTACTAAAGTATTAAAAATAAACCCATACTAAACATAATCCGATAAATGAAAATAAAAATGAGTAAAATAATAACGATTATTCATTATTTTAAATCCAAATCAACTAATAGAATATCGCTTTAAACTGAACATTACAAGTCTAAGCTCTACCTCTAACTATAAAATAAACTCGAAAAATATACTAAAAAAAAATTAAAAACCATACTTTGAACTTTTCCGCATGTCTGCCAAAACTATTTTATTGTCTTTGACGAAATAAAAAAAGTAAGCAATTTGTTTCAAAATTAATTGTTCTTAGTAGTTCTGCCCTAATTAATTCTGTAAAATATCGATTTCTGGAATCGTTCCATTTGTTCTCCATGATAGAAAATACCCATTTTAGCCAACATGCTTCAAATAAGAGACAGTATTTTAAAAATATTGCGCAAATCTGCCCTTTGAAAATATATGCCACGTGGTAACAAAAATCAATATATTATTTTATTAATATTCCAACAATTCTGGTAATAGTTTTTGCACTAAAACCAAATAAATAGGACTGGTAAGGCGAGATGGAAAAATGTACGGCCTAATTAAATGAATGTCGATAATACCAGCCCATACGTTGATACCGAGTTTGTGTTGGTATCTAGCACAGCGAATGTCGCAAGGGTTTTCTTCATCCCAGATATGGCTGTTGTCGGAGTTGAAAATGCCTTCTCTAGTGAAGAAACCTTCATCCGTAAGCAGACCCTACACGATCAAAATACTGTAATAATTATTCATCAGTATTACTGTCACTATTATGTTTAGTAAATATCAATATTTCAATGACCTTACACGATCAGTATTTACTGTTAGTATTTTTCAACAGTATTAGTTTGTTCCTTGACCATTCAACGTCTAAACTAGTTAAAATGGACCATGATAAGGGAATGGCATATTTACAGGGTGGCTAAAACTTTATAAGATTCAATTTCCATGACTTTTCTAGGTTTTCCAGAGAACTTTTTCCATTTTTCCTTAAATATAAAGATTTAAGTTTTGTGAATCGCAAAATATTTATTGAAATCGGTTTAGTAGGAAAAATAAAATGAGTCGCAGCCTCATTATAATCAGAAGTAATAACAATACCATAAGAACGGTATAAGTGTTTAATTAAATATACAAAAATGCAACAAAATCACATAATCTTCAAATAAATTAAAATATATTATTATAAAATGGCTTGAGAAAACTTAACAAAAATTATTTATAGAATTTATAATAATTAATAGAATATCCATATATCTACTTTAAATAATCTGCTCCATTTCTAATTCTACTTCTTCTACTTTCCTCCTAGCTTCTTCTAAAAGTTTTGCCTTCTTTTACGCAAGCGTTCTTAACATATCTGTATTATGACGCTTTCTGGCTTTTTCTTTAGAAATTTCATCTTCTTTTTCTTACTTCTTCTTGAGGGCATCATAATAACGATTAGAAGAATATCTAACTGCATGAATTAAATTGTTATTAATTTTGACTTGTTCTACACCTCCATGATACATGATTGTATCATAAACTTGCCGTTGTGCTACAAGAGGTTCCTCTGCCAGATTCTCAATTAAAATCTCTTTATTGATCGAAAATTCGTTTTCCGAAAATGCGTTTCCATGGGATAAAATCAAAATCATTTTTAAAAATAATCGTAAATTATCAAAGTCTTCTGATTTTGGAATTATGTTAACACAAAAATCGTCGAGTCTATGATTTGCAGTAGAGAAATTCGATAGGCTTTCAATAAAAAATGTTGCTGTTTACATACATAACCATAATTTCTTTTAATTGCATCTGCCTGGTAACCTAAGAACGAATTATGTTCCACGAAAATTTCCAAAGCCTTATCCAGTTTAAGAGATCTCACATTAGATTTTAAGGCTACGGCAGGTTCAAAACAGGATATGCCTTTGGTTAAAGGAAAAATAAGTGGTGATTTTGCAAGAATTGAAATGCAAATTTTTTTCAGTGCTTTGCGACTGTCGTTGCGAAATCGTAAAATTTCGTTGTCTTTGATATTTCTTTCCTTACGAAGCTCATGTCTTACGGAAAATCCTAAATCAATTTTTTGATCAGTTAGCAAATTAGAATCTTTGTTGAAATCAATACCTGCAATGCTTTTTGCCGATATCAAAACATCGTCTTTTACAAACCGACCCATGATTCTTTGCACCAAACCGGTCAATGATTTGTACACTAAAGGTGAAACAGATTTACTAGTCTGGAAATGTGTTAAAAATGGTTCAACTTCGGAAGAAAGTTAGTTTTGCAGGCAGAAGTTTATCCTTTATTGCTGAATTTACAATTTCAAAACTATTACAGGCAGGGACTTTATTAATTTCTTTTCACCTTCAACGTATTTGTGAATATTTGGAAGAATACTAAGAGCACGCTAAGCGACTTTGAAATTTTCATAGCGCAAAATTTTAGAGGAAATAATATAAATCCGGAAAATTTGGTGTAGTCAGCACGACGGGCAGGGCTATAGCAAAAAAATAATATAAAGCCCTTGGAAAAGACTCAATTTTCCAAGAAGTAATTTTCATGGCTTTTTATAAGCATTGTGAGTGGTATGTATTTCACAACTCCCTATATTTAACATTTGCATACCTGCAGGGTTTTCTTCCTTTTGGTGTGCTTTCAAGTTCTTTAAAAACTTTTTGTTAACATTGTCCATAGATATTTGCAAAATTCTTTTAATATTAAGTCCTGTTATTGCATTCCGAAAAGCTGTCATCAAATCATCTGCCTTTGCGTGCCCAAGAAAAGCAGACCCATAATATTTTGTGCTTACTTGATTAACATTTTTTATAAGCTAGCATCAATGGTGTGACATGTGGCGTGTGTATCTCAGTTTATAATAGTTTTTTGATCAGTATATAGTGAACAATAAATTCTAAAATTATAATCAAACTGTGAATTTAGTGCTGGTGATCTGATACTTATGTTGTAATTATTCAGTAAGTGCAGCATTATTAAGTTTTTAAACAATATTAGTGTATCACAGACCATTCATATGTTTTTTTCGACGTAAATAAGTTTTAACAAATTCCTTTTAATCTCTGTCGGTCATTGACTAAATACACAGTTTAACAGAGGTGAAACCTCTACCTGTACGGAAAAATGGTTGCATACATTTGCAGCTGTTGCGAAACCCAAACTGATTCAAAATACACTTTAAATTGCTGTGTGTAAAAACATATTTAAATACAGTTGTGTTGGACTATCATCAAAAGAACATAAATCTATAACGGAGAATATACAAATCGCATGAACCTGCACTAATTGCATTAAGTTAGGGTGTGACATCAACGCTCTTCGCGAAGTTATAGCTAATCTTCAAAAAGACCTCGTAGAAATAAAAAATCAACAACCAAATATTTAAAAATCGATAGTCCGATTATAGAAGACATAATATCAGAAATAACTGCCCGCGAGAAAAGAAAGAATAATATAATTATTTTTGGACTTACCGAACTCTCGTCAAATGAAGATAAAGATACTCGTATTGCTAAAGAAAAAAGTGTTATAACCGAAATTCTCCAAACGGTCAATAAAGAAGTTAATCTAAACAATATTTCGCATTTCCGTGTCGGACAATATAACTCAAACAAAATCCGTCCTATTAAAATACAATTTGAACAAAATAAATCGGTACATGATATAATTAAAAATACCATAAAACTAAAAAATTCAGCAAAATATAAAAATATTACTATATCATTCGATTGCACGAAAAGACAAATCGATTATTATAAAACAGTAAAAAATGATCTTGAATCCCGCTTAAAAAATGGCGAAACTAATTTAGTTATTAAATATATAAACAATGTTCCTAAAATAATACATTTAAACATATAATGCTCAACAGTCAATCTATTTCATGTACTAATCGTCTTAATAAATTTATAAACATATACTATCAAAACGTGCGAGGTTTAAAATCTAAACTAAATTCAGTCTACTGTAATACAATGGACAGCGACCATGACATTCTTTGTCTCACCGAGACCTGGCTACATCAACAAACTGGCGACAACGAGCTTCTTTCAAATAGCTACAGTGTGTTCCACTGCTCTGGTAATTAACTCGGTGAACTGTTCATTTTCACCTATTTGCGAAAGTGCCAAAGTAATCATTTGGCTGATACTTTTTTCATCGTCGCGCGTGAGCATTTTGAATAAATTTAATGATAAAAAAGAACTAAAAAACTTTTTTACTTTTACTGCTGCCAGAGTCACACCTACGCGTCTATCCTTGCTGACAACTCATTTAAGACGGTATTTAGATCAATTTGTAAATGAGCGCAGTCCTCAACAGATTGAATCTCCTTGAAAAACTTTAAGTCGTCCGCAAATAATAAACAGGATTTTAATTGTGAACTTAAGTCATTAACGAATAGAGCGAATAGAAGTGGGGATAGATTTGAACCCTGTGGAACACCAGATGTAACTTCAAACAAACTAGATTCAAAACCATTGTACGATACAAACTGTTGTCTTTGAATAATATATGATCGTAATAATTTTAGTAAGTTATCATGGATACCATATTTATTAAGTTTATTTAAAAGCAAATAATGATCAACCTGGTCAAAGGCTTTACTAATATCTGTATATATATATATATATATATATATATATATATATATATATATATATATATATATATATATATATATATATATATATACAGATATTAGTAAAGCCTTTGACCAGGTTGATCATTATTTGCTTTTAAATAAACTTAATAAATATGGTATCCATGATAACTTACTAAAATTATTACGATCATATATTATTCAAAGACAACAGTTTGTATCGTACAATGGTTTTGAATCTAGTTTGTTTGAAGTTACATCTGGTGTTCCACAGGGTTCAAATCTATCCCCACTTCTATTCGCTCTATTCGTTAATGACTTAAGTTCACAATTAAAATCCTGTTTATTATTTGCGGACGACTTAAAGTTTTTCAAGGAGATTCAATCTGTTGAGGACTGCGCTCATTTACAAATTGATCTAAATACCGTCTTAAATGAGTTGTCAGCAAGGATAGACGCGTAGGTGTGACTCTGGCAGCAGTAAAAGTAAAAAAGTTTTTTAGTTCTTTTTTATCATTAAATTTATTCAAAATGCTCACGCGCGACGATGAAAAAAGTATCAGCCAAATGATTACTTTGGCACTTTCGCAAATAGGTGAAAATGAACAGTTCACCGAGTTAATTACCAGAGCAGTGGGCAGTGCAGTGAAAAAAGTGTTTCAAGAAAAAATACAAGGCGTTAGAAGATGAAATAAAAAATCTGAAGCAAAGTAATAGTGAATTAGTAAATGCTTGTGCGAATGCAGAGGAGGGCCGTGACAAACTGGAGCAGTACACCCGCCGCAACAACATCCGCATCTTCGGACTTCCTGAGACTCCTAATGAAAACGTTGACGAAGTGGTGGTGAATTTGTGCCGTGAAAAACTAAAAGTGGACATTTCAATTACTGATATTGATCGGTGTCACAGGATTGGTCAAAAAAGGTGTAAAACGGCCTGTTATTGTCAAATTCGTCAGCTACCGGTCGCGCAACAAAGTTTTCATGGAGAAGAAGAAGTTGAAAAAATCGGGGATTACCATTCGTGAGGACCTTACAAAATCCCGGTTGGCCCTACTCAAGGCGACTACAAATAAGTTTGGTTTTACTAATGTTTGGAGTTTTGACGGTCGAATAATAGTAAATTTATTTAAAAACGGCAAAAATAAAAAGTTCATTATTAACAATCAAGCGGACCTTGAAAAATTAAGTCTTTAATGCAATATTGCAATAGATACATATTTATAAAAATGGGACTTTAAAAAAAAAATTCATATTTGCTGAATCACGTTGCCAGACAACCTCTCTCTTAGTTCGTTCACCTGCGAATGAATTGATTTGTCTCATCTTGTTCATTATTTCATTCATCATATGCCAAAATCACCTGTTTCTCATACAAAGTTCATCGAACTTAAAGATGACTTGTTTACATTTGCTCAACTCAATGTTCGATCCCTCAATTCTTGTTTCCTTGATATTAGTGAATTTATTTCAGAAAATAATTTTGATATTATTGGTATTACTGAAACGTGGGTTAGTGAAACATCTCCTGCACATTTATTTAATATTAATGGTTATAAATTAATTAGCAGAGAAAGACTAAATAAACGTGGAGGAGGAGTTGCATTCTACATCCGTAATAGTATTTCTTTTACACTACTTGATACTAATTTTGTAAACAGCAATTGTATAGAACACATGTGGATTTGTTGTACTATAAATAAACAAAAGATATGTCTAGGAATAATATATAATCCCAATGTACAATTTTACAAATAGTTAGAATTACTAGATTCAATATTTTCTGAATTTACATCCCAATATGACTATATAGTTTGTGCTGGTGACATTAATGTCAACATGGCACCAGATTCCCTGTTCATCAAGGGGTTCCTCAAGGCTCTGTCTTGGGTCCATTATTTTTCCTTTTGTATGTGGCCGACGTATCATCCAGTCTCCAATACTGTTCCTCACATTCATATGCTGATGATACTCAGTTGCTTGCAACTGTAAATAAGCTGAACGCCAAAGAGGAATGTGAGGCCATAAATGAGGATCTGGAAAAGTTGTCGACATGGACTACTAATAATGGGCTCAAGATTAATACTGATAAATCTTCGCTGTTAGTAATTGGAAACTGTGATACAGGTGATATAAAACTGCAAGGAGAAATCTTAAATCGTGGCTTGGCTATTAAGAGTTTGGGTATGATAATTGACAAAGACCTTAACTTCCGTGACCATTTGACAAAAAAACTAATAGCGGCCATACTTAGACTACGACATTTATACCAGTATCGCGTTATTATCAGCAGAAATAAAATTAAGACTAATTAACACCTTGATACTACCTATACTCGACTACTGTGCATGTGTATATGTTCCACACTTGACACAAAACGACAAAAATAAAATAACGCTATTTCAAAACTCATGCCTCCGGTTTGTTTATAATGTGCGTAAATATGACCATATTTCGTCATTTCGTATTTCATCCAATCTTCATTATATTGATGAACATGTGAAGATATTCTATCTTTGTCAAATTCACAAGATCATACTAACAGGTTGCCCTTCTTATCTACATGAAAAACTTAAATTAAAAGAACAGCATTATCAATTACGTGATAAGAATTCGTATATCGTACCTTTATATAAAAAAAAATAAATCGAAAAATGCGTTTTCTTACCTTGCACCCAAATTGTATAACAATCTTCCAAGTGAATTAAAATCTCTTTCTTTACACTCTTTCAAAACTCATCTAAAAAAATTGTTCTGTTTAAATTAGTAATTATTTTCAATATATTATTATAATGTAAACAAATTAACCCTATTTATCTGCTTTTTGGCATATTCTGCTATAGTTTCATGCTATGTACTCATGTTGACTTTTTCCTAATTTTTTTTTTTTTTTTTTTTTGTAATTTAATGTACTGGTTGGGTGGAAGAGCAGCCTTTGGCTGAACCCCGCCGTTGACTGTGGTCAATAAAGTTATATTATATTATATATATATATATTATATTATACTAACTTGGTGTAATCGAAATAATCTCACTCTAAATATAAATAAATGTCAAGTAATAACTTTCACTCGCAAAAATTTAAAGAACTATTCGAATATAAAATTAACGAGGCAAAAATTACCAGAGTAAACTCAGTAAAAGACCTTGGTATTCTTTTTGATCAGCTTTTTCAATTTAACCTTCATATAGATGCTATCGTCAATAGTGCAAATAGAGCTCTAGGCTTCATAATACGTAACACTAAAGAATTTGAAAATATAAATGTTGTGATAATGCTTTTCAATAGTTATGTAAGATCGAAGTTGGAGTATGGTGCTATCATTTGGTATCCATTATATAATAATGCCATAAAACAAATCGAATCAGTTCAAAAAAGATTTTTAAAAGTTTTGTCGTTTAGACGCTTCAATGTCTATCCAGAACGTGGCACTGATCACAATTTTCTTCTCAATGAATTTGAATTTGAGTCTCTTGAAACCAGGCGTATAAAAATTTCTTTAATCTTTCTATATAAACTTTTAAATAATAGGATAGATTGTGCTCTCTTATTAAGTAAAGTTAATTTTCTGGTACCTAGAGAACATGCCAGGCATGTACAATCGTATTATTACAATACTAGTAAAACTAATATGCTAGAAAAGTCTCCAATCTATGTAATGTTAAAAAATTGTAACAATTTAGCTGCCGATATAGATATTTACCACATGTCCCTTGCTACTTTTATTAACTGTCTTAATATGTAATTAGTTATTAGCTATTACTTTATACCTAGCTTTTAAATTACTACAGTGTTTCTATATTTATAATTATTTATTTTTTGTCTTGTAATTGGTCATGAGACTGTTGGGCAATAAAGATTTATTATTATTATTATTATTAACTACCCAAAACGTACGAAAACGTCCATTTGTCCCTTTTAGGATGCATAATTCACGGATTCGTCAAAGCCAATAACACTATAGTCACATTTGGTACTGCCCAAGTCCAAAGTTTATTACGTACGATATTTTAGTTCGGTGTAATTTCAGTCGAGATGCAATTTCCGAATCCGGAAAAATTCCTGTAAGAATCATGTTTGTACACAATATGCAAGTACCAGACAATCTCTGCTTTTGTAACGTTATTCCTTTCGAGCATAGAAACAAGTCCTCTAGGCTGACATGAAGTAGATTTCACAACTGCTTTATCTGTTGAACTTGTAGTTGAATGAGTCGACGAAGATCGACTGATTAATGTAGATAGATGAGCTGATGTAGATGCTGAGACCGAATTATCCATAGAATTAGTTGCCGCAGTTGTTGCACAGGTAGCAGGACTATCATTTTGCTTTTACACTACTGTTACTGTAATACAAATGGTTAATAATGTTTTTAATACGTATTTATTCACCAAGTGAACTAAACATATGTTTATTCAAGAAAAGAAAATTTATCCTCGAGCCCACAGGGCGACTGAGATAATAAATTCTTTGACAGCCGAATTCACAAAACAAGATTAGCACTTAAACCCGATTAAAACAATCAAGTTAAGCTGAACCATATTCACAAAAAAGTTTAATCCTTTCTCGGTAATACTTTCTTAAACCGCATTAGTTTAAAATTTAACCCTACGTATCCATAGCAACAGAATCATTTGGGTGTAAATAAATATTAAACCTATTCACAAAACTTTTCGCTTACAAATTTAAGCCATATATTCAAACCTGCTGAAACGCAGGATTAACGTTGTGTAAAATTTATAATTGCAATTTTTAATCATCATAGAGGTTTTTTATAATAATAATAATAATAATAATAATAATAATAATAGTAATAATAATAATAGTAATAATAATAATAGTAATAATAATAATATTTATTAAATAGCTTCAGACTAATAGAAATATCATATATAAATACATTTTTTTACCTTTAATTAAATGTACTGTAATTTTCTAGATATCACGAAATGTTGCGTTATTTAATGGTAAACGATGATAGTGACGATGAATACCATCAACCAAACCGTATAATTCGACCGCGAGTTTTTTTAAATCGGTTGGATTTAGATGATATACCGGACCATCATCTT
This sequence comes from Harpalus rubripes, assembly GCA_963082715.1. NCBI lineage: Eukaryota > Metazoa > Arthropoda > Insecta > Coleoptera > Carabidae > Harpalus > Harpalus rubripes. The sequence continues at coordinate 17,278,858 of OY720465.1, forward strand.
CAACAGTAATATCCAATTTGGTTACACAATGTGAATGATTGAATACTTGCAATATATTATATTAAAAGTGTACTTACATTTAGATTTAGAAGTGATTTTTAAATTCTTCCACTTTGCTTTCACTTCTTCTATACTACGGCCATGGGAAGAAACAACATTTATTTTCCTTGTTATTTCTTCCCACAGCCGTAATTTTTTTAATGGTGTGTTATTTGGCCCTAATTTGCCAAATAATAATTTAGTTTTATTATTAACTTCGTCAATCAAAACAGGTATTTCATTTTCTGTAAAATTTGGCCTTCGTTCGCGTTTATTCGCCATTTTTATTTTAAGTTTGACGTTTATAAATTAAGCTAAACAAACTCTAATCTAAGTCTATTACCATTTTTTTGGTGAATATGGTTTAGATTAAGTTCTTAATACCGAGTTAGAAAAAGTTTAGCTAAACCAAAATTTGGATTTAGCTAATCCTATTTTGTAAATTCGGCTGTGAGTGAATAAACATTTTTAGATCAAGAGGCTTATAAAATATTTTATCAAATTTTGACAATATAGCTAATATTAATAATAATCATTGAGGAATTGTCTTTTCCTATAACCACAAAATACAGCAGTCTGTGCATGACAATTGTAATTGTCAGACGTCAAATCGTTTATTTGTTTATAAAATATAGTAATAATATTTGTAATAGTAATGCAATATATTAAATGATTAAACGTTTATTTTTTATCTCCTTTTACAGAGAGTGACTTTAATAAATGTGTGAGTGATTTAAAATTTTGTCAGTGATTTAAAAAAGTTTTAATTCACTAGTGAAGTGAATAAACAATAACTTATAGTTGTTGCTATGGAGATAATAATGACGGTTTAAAATGTGAGGATTGGATAAAATAATTAATGTTTATAACCATAAAACACAAAATTATTCTTTAATGTGCTTACCCGATGATGATGATGATGATGAATCCTTTTTACTTCCTTCTACGAAGTAAAGGAAGTATTGTAATCGCGGAAAAATTTCGATTTTCAGATTTCAACGGAAATATCCATTTTGACCATCTCTGAATCCATTTTGACTAATTTCGTTGTGACGTCTGTACGTACGTACGTGCGTATGTATCTCGCATAACTCAAAAACGGTAAGCCGTAGAAAGTTGAAATTTTGTATTAAGGACTGCTATAACATCTAGTTATGCACCTCCCTTTTTGGTCATTACATAATTTCTAGAGATGGTACTTTATTTGAAGCCTATAATAGATTTTAATGAAAAACTATTTTAAAATTAAATCAAATTTGGTATATAAGACTTTTATGTCAATTGGAATAACATAGTAGATTTTGGTTCAAACAGGCTAACCGGAAGTGACATATTACCTGAAGTTGTTAACAGTTTTTCTTCAATAAAATGGTTTCATTTTGATTTTAGAATTAAATGCTTGAAATAAAAATTTTAGAGAATTAAATTCTGTGTCTAGCACATGAAGCATTATTAAATTAGCCTTTTGTATAAGCAAGATATGTATATTTAAAACTTATATACCTTTTGGTTTTTGTAATGAAGCTTGATATGGATTAGGACAAAAAATAACAAAAAAATAAAAAATAGATGCTAATGTCAAATTACGTCAAATACGTGCAATTTTATACTTGGGTCTATACTTCATATTTGTCTTGTGTACAAGGAAGTCGTGTGGTGTCCACATCATAATTTTTGAATAAAACGCAAGACCAAATATATGTGTCATGGAATTTTTATGTTTTTTACCAAACATATGGCTAATTAAAGCTTGCTAGCCCATATTGCTCAGAGAAAAAGTTTTGCGACCTATTTTACAATATACACAATAAGGACTTTTCTCAACTGGAGTGACCCACTCTTTATATTCTTCTTTTAATAGCCAATCTGATTTAAATGCTGTTTTTCTATTTTTCGATATAATGCTACAACAAAAATAAACAATTGTGCAGAAACTGGCCCAGTGCAATGAATTATAATACAGAAACAATATTGTGAATTTAAAATATACCAAACAGAACATTAAAATAAATTAAATACAAGACAAATATAAATAGTACATACATGCGTACAATGAATTTCACTTTTATAACGAAACGTATCCCACTTGAAACAGGTTAAGTGCATGCTAAACTTTTCTATAACTTATAATAGCACTGCGCGGTAGACGAAAATGCGTTGTAGCTTAAGGGGCACTCTATGATTGACTGCAGATGCAGACACTCCGGCGACATCTCACATCTCAAGTTTCAAAAGAAGCATAATCGCTTCGTTGAATAAGCTTTGTTACGCGGGAAATTCAAATACCCCCATAAACAAAAATTTCTAAATAAATGAGATAAAATCAGAATGATTATTTTTTTTACTAGAATTCGTTAATTTTGATCTATATTACAATTACTTTTAAAAAATGCACTTAATTTTGTAAATAATTTTTTTACAGACTAAAAATTAAATTCCCTGACTTTTCCCTAATTTTTCCATATTAACAAAATTTCCTGACTTTTCCATTTTTTTGCCACCCTGATTTAACTATTGCTTTAGCACTAAAAATATCAAAAAAAGTTGAAAAATTGACTTAAACAACGACAAATATATATACATATTAATTTAACATCGGAAGTATGCTTAACTGAAACAGAATATAACACAAACTATTTTCGAATGAGTGTGAACAGTTTTGAAAAATGACTAAACATGGTATAGCCATTTATATCAAGACAGAACACAAATGTGCGTACTTGTGTATCGGCTGAAGAACGTTTGGCAGTTACATTAAGGTATATTGCAACTGGAAGATATTTTGAAGCTTTAAAATTTTCTGCTATAATGTCACCATCTACAATCAGCCAAGCAAATCGTCGAGACATGTGAAGTGTTGATTTATGTCTTACACGATTATTTTAGAATACTCCACCAGTAACTTATCTAGTGCTCAATTTCACTTGTTTTTGATCTTGTATGAAGAATTGAATGAATCCCATAATTTAGGAAGAGTTTCATAGATTTCTATAAATTTTCCCATTAACTTTGTTTTATCAAATTCGGAGGTTATATCTATGTCAGAGTCGACCGTGGCGTCTACCGACGACGGGGACATACGTGTTTCTTGCTCCATTGCTAGTCAAGTACTGAAGGTAGTAATAATGCGCGCATTCCACTTATCAGTAATACTGACAGTATTACCAATACTGATGCTAAAATATTAAAATATTCGAATAATCTTCAGTATTTAATACATTTTTGTTATTCTGACAGTATTATTGACCGTGCAAGGGCAGCTGTAAAAAGAACAAATCGTGGAATTTCTGTCTCCAACTGATACCGTTGTACGAACCAACGAGCAAAGTTAATACGTGGCGGATAATCGACTGGACTGAATGTTTGAACTTTCTGCAGATAATAGGGATGAAGCTGTTTTATGTGCAAAACTTACCACACGCTTACATGATTAAAACCCTTGGCTTTTGTAATGTCCCGAGAACTAACAGATGGGTTTTATTCAACTTCAACAGTTCCTGTATCTTGCAATTGATAAAAATTTTTGGCAAACAATCTATGAGATGGTGGTGTTAGACGATTTGGGAATCGTTTTGCATACAACCGGCGGGCAACCATAACACTAGAACGAGCTTGGCCGTACATCAACACCAGTTAGCGTAGTCATGAAGTATAGACCTACTAACTAATATTAGTTAATAGGTATATGTCGAGAACAGTATGCCCATTCTAATATAAGTATTTACATAAATTTTCGTTAAATAACCTTTAGATGGTTTTTTTTCTTGTGACTACTACTTCCGGTTGTCCAATTGTTACCAAAACTTAATCAACTCTTCCCATTATTGTTATTGTATTTGAGATATCGTGGATCCAACATCCACACACAGACACACACACACACATACACACACACACACACACACACACACACACACAAAGACTCACACACACACACACACACACACACACACACACACACACACACACATAGAGAGAGAGAGACACAAACAGACACATACACACACACACACACACACACACACACACACACATACATACATACATACACACAAACTTAATCAACTCTTTCTATTATTGTTAGATTGAGGAATCCGTAGTTAAAAATGTCTTAAGTCTTGTAGTATTTGAGAAATCGTGGATCCAACATCCACACACACACACACACACACACACACACACACACATACACGCACATACACATACACACACACAGACACACACACAGACACACACACACACACACACACATACACACACATACATATATACACACACACGCGCGCGCGCGCGCGCGCGCCCGCACACACTCACACACACACACACACACACACACTCACACACACAAACACATCATCGTAAAAATATACATATTATGTTTACAATATAAAATAAAGAAAGAAAACAATATTTTACCACAGAATTTTACAACGGATGCTAATAGGATATATTCTAATTCAATCCAACATCCACACACACACACACACACTCACACACACACACACACACACACACACACACACACACACACACACTCACACACACAAACACATCATCGTAAAAATATACATATTATGTTTACAATATAAAATAAAGAAAGAAAACAATATTTTACCACAGAATTTTACAACGGATGCTAATAGGATATATTCTAATTGGCGATCTGGGTAGCTGTGGCTGCGACTGCTACGAGAAGTACAGCGCTCTCCCTTCGACTTTGCCTCGTCGCTTATCGCAACGCGCAGCACTAGAAAGACTATGCCCCTTCACACCGCAATACCCCTCTAAGCACTATCGGTCACAATTCAACTGTGGCGCAGCTCACAGTTTCATATGTCAACTTTTAAGTTTCATGCACACGTTTACGTATCGACGTAATGCAAAAAGCATAAATAAATGAGTGCCAGTAAACTTTTTGAATGTTTCTTGAATAGTAATATTAATATTATAAATAAATTATTACTAGAAGCTACAACTCCTGCCACGAGCCGCTACTGGTTAAAAACAATCAATATAAACTTTTGTAAAAACTGTAATGTTTTCAGAATATTTTGTAATCGTCCATTACTACTTAGAAATATGTCCCCTGTTTATATCTATAACTATAAAATGTTGATTCTGATATTTATAAAATATTTAGTTCAGAGCTATCTGAGAGACGTAAGAATATAAAAAAAATATAAATAAATCAATTTTCTTTTAGGCCGTTCCACAACTTAGGACAAAAGTTAAAGGGTATATACTGTGCTACGTGCTGATCGTAAATTAAAAAGATTTTTTAAAAATTCGCATAAAAATTGCATCTTATTTCAAGCAAACATTTTTTTGCCACTGATCGGTAGCTTTTTTAATATTTTTTTCAAATCTTCTGCAATGAAAGTAGGTAATTGTTTACATAATAACTAATACTAATATATGTCTAATATTGTGTAATTAATAATTTAATTTGATAGGTGGTAAGGAATTCTTTCGTCGACATTGCTGTTAATTATCATTTATCTTTGCTGATGCAGTGTTCTAATTTTACAGTGATTAGCAGTGTAATGTAGTTTTTGTTAAAATGGATGCATTTAGTAACAGTGAATTAGTGGATATGGTGTTAATTTATGGAGAAGCAGGGCAAAAGTCGTTATTAGCACGACGTCTCTATGCTGAACGTTATCCTTTACGGCGATTACCCACTCACCGTTTGTTTGTGAGGATAAGCCAGCGCCTTCGAGACACAGGATCTGTGTGACCTAATCGTGGGAGAGGTGGTGTCCGCCAGCATCAACACGATATGGTAAATGAGATCTTAGATGCTGTACATGCTGAACCAACTACTAGTACCCGAAGAGTATCTCAACAATTAGAAGTACGACATAATTCAGTATGGCGAATTTTAAGAGATTATAACTACCGCACATTCCATTTTCAACAGATACAGGGGCTAATAGAACCTGACCCTCAGTTTAGAGTATCTACGGTTCTGCAACTGGCTTTTACGAAAACATACTGGAAATCCTAATTTCCCTCGTACATTATACATTCTGATGTGATAACTTTTTCGAGGGAGGGAGTTCATAATTCTCATAACTCTCATTATTGGACTGAAGAAAATCCGCACGTTGTGATACGAGGCAGTTTTCAGCATCGTTTTTCGATCAATGTTTGGGCAGGTATTGTTAATGGAATGTTACTTGGGCCGTACATTCTACCAAATAGGATGACTGGAGCTAATTATTTATTATTTTTACAAAATTCTTTGCCAGACCTACTTGAAAATGTGCTCTTAAATGTGCGCCAGCAGGCATGGTTTCCGTATGATGGTGCGCCATCACACTATGCTGTAAATGTAAGACAACATTTAAACCAAGTGTTTGAGGACAGGTGGATTGGTCGCGGTGGTCCTGTAGTTTGGCCTGCTAGATCCCCTGACCTAAATCCGCTGGATTTTTTATTTTTACGGTCATTGTAAATCACTCATATACGATAACCAAAATGCGCCGGAAATCAAAGAAGAACTTAAGCAGAGAATAGAAAATTCAGCAGAAACAATACGAGTACAAAATTCGAGTCAAGGCTGTAGCAGATCATTAATTCAGCGTGCTGCAATGTGTGTAGGGATGAATGGTGCAAATTTTGAACAGTATTTATAGTTTTGTGCTTCAGGTATGTGTTTAGTTATTTCCCAAATTATCTTAATATTAAATACAATGCATTAATATTACAAATTATTTTGTATGCAAAACTATTATCTCTAAATCTAACGAACATTACATAATGTTTTTTTGATAATTAAATTCATAACATTTCTTTTTATGACGTATGTTACTCCAGTGGTCCAAAAAATGTCTACTTCAAGTAAACTACCCTTAAATTTGCGAATTTTTATTTATTTATTTATGAAATGAGAGAGATTGGAATTAGAGGGAGAAAGAATGATTTAGTGCAAACATACTTCTCCCACTAAATTACTTCGAGCGCGCCTCTTCCTTTGGATGAAAATAGTAAATATGATTACCGTCAGGGGCGCGTTATGATCTAACGAGTTGATCGCGCATGCAATTTTTAAATTTATTTAACAAATTACTCGTCTACTATTTGAATTTTTTTATAACAATGTGATACAAACATTTTAATTTACAGTGCAATTCTAGTTGCGAAGAGTTTTTCTTAGTTTAATTTTATTTATTGTTTATATATGAAAATAATAACAATTTAAAAAATTCGCCGACGTAGCAAATTTTTTACTGCGTTTGTCTTCATGTGGTATTTTTTTCAGATTTATAGGTGAATTAGGTTGGGAGTAATTTGTTAAATTTTTTTATTGTGAGAGTAGCCCCTTAAGAAACGGTTTAGAATTTACTTTGATAATCATTTGCAATATGTGCAATTAACAATTTCCAGTTTCGACTAGTAAACAGAAACAAGATTGCATGGATTTGAATACATGTGCTGTATCAGGAATTATGGCAATTGGGGACGGCTTTTCTAAGGAATTATTATCGAACTTGGACATTCCTTGCATGAACAGAAAAAAGTTTGCAGTAGTACATAGCAATCAGAAATGCTGAAATGCATGGCAAAATACATCCATAAAAAAACAGTATTCTAAAAAAGTTGGTAATCTGGACGAATATAGTACTCCTCTAGTGTCTGTTATAGCTGAAGTTTGCTGGTTAAAAAGATCGTACTATACAAACTACAGAGCCTTATCTGGTGTGTCTGCAATCATTGAACATAAATTTAAAGAAGTTCTACATATTGGCGTCAAAAATAAATTATGCATCATTTAAGCACGGTCTCGAACAATGGGAAAAGATAACCCTGAATACCGTTGCTTCAAAAATATCCTGTACAGTTTAAAATATGCCATGCAAGCATATAGAGTTCAATAAAGTTCAACCAATATGTTGCGTTAGCAATCTATGAATAGTGACTACAGCAATGTTATAAATTTATAGAATTTTCCACGGTAGTCACTAAAAATTATGATGATATGGAAAAAGGCAGCTACTAAACAACGAAAAGCTAAATGGGCAGACGGTCTTTAACTTTCGAACTAATAAGTCCAAATTATTTTAAGTTCACAAATTATATCACAATATTTATTTTAATTATATTTGTACTCAATATACTTATTTTTATTATTTCACACCCAAATCCTAGATCCTAAAATTAGTATCGTGTGAACAACTCGGTTTGGCAAGGACCCAGTTAAATTTATATTGTTGTTGTGGGCTGAAACCTCCGCACATTACACCCCGAAAAACTGTTAAAAACTACAAAATAAGTTTAAACATGATTTTAACAATCCTGCATGTTGAAAACATTTTATAAAATATAAAAAAAATACTTTTCATGGGGAATCGAATCAGGGATCCCCATCGCGTCGGCCGAGCGCTCTAGCCGCTCGATTACGCGGCATCTGTACAAGCATAAACATCTGTAAATCTTAACATCGCCAAATATTTATAAATACAACAAATAAATATTTATTTTACAATAATACACGTACAATCTAACGAATTTATTGTATTGTATGTGTATTTTATATATTTACAAAAATAATAAAAATATAAAAAATATTTTATCACATGTGGAATTTGAACTAGTAAACCCAAGCATAGGCTATGACATAAATATGAGATCTAACTCAGTGACCGTCGTCACACCCACATATATACAAAATATATACATATATAAAGAATTGAAGAAAATAGAAAAAATATTATCTATAAAAGGTCCCAGAAAAAAATCCCGATTCGAAGACATTTGTAAAAAAACAGATTTACCAAAACAGGTATTTGAAGAAAAACGGACGACATTTTTTGAGAACTTGAAAACAACTGCAGCAGAAAGACAACAAATAGAAATGTCTACTCGTCTTCAAAGTGATAGTGGTGAATGGTTGGAAATACGCAGAAATTTGATAACAGCTTCGAATTTTTACAAAATATGTATTCGTAACAAACTACTTAATGAGCACATTTAATAAAAAGTTAGTTGTACAGTTATAAATTACGTGGTATAAAATCAATAAATCACGGCAAAAATCATAAAACGGACGAAATAAAAAGATTGGAAATAGAAGAAAATATTAAAATAAATAGTTGCGGACTTTTTATTCATCCCAAATAAATAATTTTCGGCGCCACTCCAGATGGAACTATAGACAAACAGAAGTCAGTACTAGAAATGTCTTCTATCGGTATTTGGAATGACCATAGAGGATGCTGTCAAAGCCCGAAAAATATGCATGCTTTAAAGGCATAATGATAATAATGTAAAAATTAATAAGCATTGATTTTTTCGGCACCACTCGAGATGGAACTGTAGACAAACAAAAATCACTAGTACTCGTAGAAATGACTACTGTCTGCATTTGGAATGACCATGGAGGATACTGTCGCAAACACGATTGCGGAAATTAAATATAAACTGATTTCGAAGTAAAATGAATCGAAACTTATGTAATAGAACAACTTGCGTTGACTGTCAAACTGATCTGGTCAGACAATTAGTTCCTCACGGACTATCAATCCGCTTCGCATTAATTACTGATAATCTGATTATTATGAATCTGAAAATCAGAATAAACACTCCGGTTTGGTCTGCAACACAATGCTGTCCTACTTATTCTTACGTAGGAAACTGATCTGATATAAGGAGTAAACACTCCAATCTAGTACAAGGACTAAACACTCCGTTCTGGTATGAGTAAACACTCCGTTCTGGTAACACTCGTCTGTAGGCTCCTCTTTGGCCTGGAGCTCTTTGAGACACTAAGTACTGGGGTAAACACCCCCAAGTGGCCTTTAACCTCCCCTTACAGCCACCCCTCTAACACGCAGCTGATAACTCTGCTCTGATAGTCTTAGAATTATTGATACAAGGAATCTGGTTTCCTTATAACAACTAAAACACTGTTATATTTATTATTAATTGTACTTGCGACGACTGTCCAAGTCCACAACATTTCCTCACTCGTTCACCACGAACTCTACACTACTCTCTACTGTCTGCCCGTAACCTCTCTCCCTGACGCAACCTTAACTGTCTAATTAACCCCACTCATACAATACCTTATCGTATTACGCTATTGTTTATCGGTTATGAAAGAATATCTGTTGATAAATAAGGTAACATGAAAAAGAGCAACTTCACAACCACTCATCCACCCTACATATTAGTTGCATCACATCTTATCGCTGTATTCGCGACAGCATTCGCTACAGATACTACCAAAGCGCGAAAAATAGGCATGCTTAAAAGGAATAATAATAATAATAATAATAATAAAAATAATAATAATAATAATAATAATAATAATAATGATAATAATAATAATAATAATAATATTAATAATAATAATAATAATAATAATGTTAATAATAATAATAATAATAATAATAATAATATTAATATTAATAATAATAATAATAATATTAATAATAATAATAATAATAATAATAATAATAATAATAATATTAATAATAATAATAATAATAATAATAATAATATTAATAATAATAATAATATTATTAATAATAATAATAATAATAATAATAATAATAATAATAATATTAATAATAATAATAATAATAATATTAATAATAATAATAATAATAATAATATTAATAATAATAATAATAATAATAATAATAATAATAATAATATTAATAATAATAATAATAATAATAATAAGAATCATGTAAAAATTAATAAGCATTCTTCGTGGTTTTACCAGATACAAGATCAGTTAGAAGTTATACAAAGAGAATAGAGTATTTTTGGAATTTGGTTAGGAGGTGAAGTACCAATGTTCATTCAATTTTGGAAACACAATATGGCCAAAAAACTTGAATATTTTTATATGGACTGCCTTATTCCCAAACTTATTGACCCTCGGTATCCACAAAATGATATTATTAGAGAACCCTATTACATTATATCTGCTGTGCGAGAAAATAATCGTAGTAAAGCGTGAAATTTTTAATTTAGATTATTTTTGTTGTGTAGATAGGTATTGTAGGTATTATTGTATTATGATTTTGTCTTGTTTATTTATATATTAGAGTGTTGTGAACACTTTCATATCGTTATTTTTATGTATAATTTAACTTTTATTTTTGTATCTGTGAATGTACCTTTAAACGACTAAACTTTTTGTACGTAAAATAGTTATTTATGATATAAGTGTTAAAAGTGACATTTTATTTTGTGAGAAAGAAGTTCGGAACAAAATAAAATGACTTTTAACACGTATATCATACACTATTTTTTCTACAAACACTATTTTTTAATTTAGAATTGTATTTCTAATAATTTTTTGACATTTTATTTGAATATTAGTGTCAAAAGTAACAATGATCTGTCACTTTTAACACTGGTGTCATAAAAAGACATTTTTAACACTAAAAACAAACATTAAAAAGCCCACTTTTAATTGATTTGTAGAAAAAAATATTATATAATATTTATTGTCTTGTGAGTGTAATATAAGTTGCATTGCATAATATGTGATATATTTATTTCTCAAGGAATTAGTTATGTATTTATTTATTTATTATCCTTACCCGTACGCCGAAACTAGAGAATTAGAACTAAACCGGGATTTGAACCAAGTGAAGTCATTCTTATTGGTCGATGATGACAAATTTTAAGTTTAAATGAACACAGTACAAAATTTAGCGGCGCATGTTAATATGGCATTTGATCGGTTTGATTGTCAGTTTGATAGTGAATTTTAAGTAAAGCACAAAGCAAAGTTAAAATATTGAAGGCAAAGCAATTTGCTCTAAAACATTATTCCCGGCGAAGAAGCGTGCGAAAAGGCGTTCGTTTTCGTCGGCAGAGAAGAAATGCATTATGAACGTGTATAGAAACATTTGTGAAATCCTACCGTTACGATCATTAAATTAACGTGTTTAAGTATTTAATAATATTCTTTATCTTAATTAGAATTTAATATATTTGTTTATTCGTATTCATAGTGTTCGTTATTCTCATTATTTCTTCCTTATTTATGTACTGTTTAATAAATTTTTATTTTAATTATTAATAATTCGCTGACTTCTACACTTCACCCAACAAATTAGGAAAATAAATTCAGGGATGCAGTCATGTAATTATTTATTTCTTTGTTACAATAAATATACACGTATCAGTTTTTTAAATACTTTTTGTAATAAAACAATTTTCACGCCATAGGACAAAATTATAAAAAGTGTGATTTTTTAAATTAGATATAAGGTTTTTTTAACGAAAAACATATTAACTGTGTAGAATAAGTACTTTATTTAACAGTTCTTGTTTCGACTCAACTATCGTCTGCAACTTATGTGTGCAGTGCAAAAACTGACGTTTGTTTTGAATTTCGAGAAATTAATTCGTCCATCAGTTTCTCTGTATCGATCTTATCAACTAAATCTGGATATGAGTGCAAGATCGCTATGTGATTCAGTCGATTTTGCAACATCGTCGAGCGCAAATAATTCTTTACCTTTCGTAGAACGAAAAAGCTTCTCTCGTTCGAGCAAGGTGATCCTGGAATAGTCATGATTAACCGAATAAAGCGCAAATACACGGGAACAAGTCCCATGCACCAATTATGCTCACCATAAGCCGCTTACGCATTATACAAGTAACGGAATGTCAACATGCTGCGCCGCGTCACAACTGCGCATCGCGCGCGTAATTTGCACATTGGATAAGATTCTTAGTCGATTTCGAAAATAAATTTAGACCAAGTTTTTTCAAATTTTCAGGTGGGTAATTACCCACCTCGAAAATTTTCATGTGGGTAGTACTATCTACCGTACCCATCTCTTCCGCCGGCCCTGCTCATGTAATCAATACTCTTGGTCTATAATCAAAATATCTTTCATTATATTCAACACATTCACCGTTATATTTTTAGATCCTTATTATCCCAAAAAAGTCATATATTGAGGGGATTTTCTAGTAAAACCATTTTTATTTAGTATTTAAGGTTTCCTTTTTTATAAAAATGTTTATAATTAGATTTTTATATTATGTAGTATTATTAATATCAAATTATAATAATTAGGATGTGATTTTAGTTGAATATTAGGATATACACTTGTACAGGATCTTCATATATTTTTTTAATGAGTGATACTACATGTCAAAAGAAGGCGAAAAACTCCTTAATAAAAGTTTTATAATAAAAGAGATATTTTTTTTCGTTTTTATAAGGAGATGCTAAACTCATGTTACAAAAAGTTGTAGTAAAGCTGGGAACTAACAAATTTTAGTTGTTTTTTCAATTTGTTTCTCTATCAGTTGTTGTTCATTATTACGTGTGTGTTATTAATTGTGTGGAAGGTGAATGATAAATTATTCTAATATTGAATTAGTTGGCATGATGCTTACTTATATATGAGAACGTGCATCAAAATTCGGCTGCTGCAAGCCTGTAAGTCGTCTCTGCACAGAGCGATTGCCAAATAGGCGTTGTTCTATACCTCAACAATTCACTAATTTAATAATAGACGCTGGAGATCATTTTTGCAACGGTCTTGAGTAGGAGTAGCTTAAGTTATACGTCACAATATAAGCCCCGAATTTCGTATTACGTCCCACACACCCGACCCGTCGCGCAGCTATTTTCGGTACCTGTTTCATATCTTTTTGTTCTATATACACTTACTTGAAAATAATGACCACTATAGCGCTCGCTTTGGACTTGAAATAAATTACTTAAGGATCACAGTTAACGTTAAGGTAGAAAATTACACTTTTGTAGCCCGAAAACAGGGCGTTTCCGAATATGAGTTTATAAGCAAAAGTTACTCTATTTTGCATCATCTACCTACCCTATAAATTTGTAACCTGTTTTCATTAATACCCTGCATTTTATATTTAATTGCATCATAAAAATAATGACCCGTGAACGTCATTATGACATTTGGCACAAATCTGATTCATGTAATACTGCTTTTGAGATCTAGATGGGTTTCATCATAGATCGATCCCGCTAGCGAGATTCTGCGGCGTTGATCGTTTCAAAACGATACTAATTTTAATTATAATTTAATAGTTATCTGTATACCAAGTGCTGAAAGTGTTATACACTATTTTTTCTATTCCCACTTGAAAAACTTATTTCTTTACAATCTGCAGAATGAATATGTAGGCAATACTAGTTAACTGAACGAATATAATTTAATATCCCTTCTAGGATGTAAGTCGTGTAACCTACGCAACAAGAACGATACAAATGTCACATTTGACATTTTAATGTTGTCATTTAGGAAGAAATATTTTTGGTATAAAAAGAAATTTGAATAATTTAATAACAATAAACTGAATTATATTATAAATTAGTTGTATTGAAAAAGAATGTATAAAAAAAGAGAATCAGAACGGTATGAAATGTCACATTTGACAAGTCAATGTTATCCTTTTTAGATTTATTACGAAAGCATAGGAAATAAAATGACATTAATTTATAATGTCCATTAAAATTTAAAAAAATTATAAATCGTATTTCCCTTCTTTTTGTTAGTCGTAGAAAACTTATGCTGTATAATTCTATTGGAATGTCCATATCGCATTCGGATGATTGAACACTCCGCCTAAGGCAAACTTCATTCTCATGCGATATACACATCATATCCAATCTTGTTGTACAAACTACTATTTACTACTGCTGCAAAATAAAAATAAAGAAATATTTTTTAAAAAATAATTTAACATTTATTGTCAATTTTTATATTTATGATGGGTAACTATGCAACAACAAATATTGTGCATAACATTCATAAATATAATTCATTGCTAGGATACCCAAGTGTGATGCACAGAATCGCTTTGAGCATAAAAAACAAACCACAAAATTGTTTTTTCATAGCAGAAGTAGAAAAAACTTATTACTCGCAATTTTTTAATTCTTTTTTTGTTACTTGTGCTTCTAAGTTTTTATAAATATAACCAAAATTGTAAAACTTGATTTATGTAAAATATCCTATTAGAACTAAAATCATTGTTAAGCACTTCACTTAGGTTGTTACCAACTTTGTAAACAAAAAAACTCCTAAAATCAGTTGTATACAGTTTTACTTTGGAATGCCGTTTTGAACTAAAACAGTATTACAAAAGTGACCTTGCAAACGCAAAATAAGAAAAATAGTTTTTATTTAGCAGAAAACCGCGTTGAATGAATATACATACCATTTTCATGAGGACTGCACACGTGCACAGGAACCCAATACCAACAAAAAAGTTATAAAACATAGATTTGTTCAGTAAATCTTCCAACTTCTGGCAAAAACTACACAAAATCGTGTTACATTCATATTTCTCTAAATTCGTGACTAAGAGACTTACAATAATAACTTTTGATGATATTCAACGCATGCTGCAACTTTCTTTTCCTGTTCTTTTATATTTAATTTCGAGCCATCTTCATCTCTATCAAACTCCCTAATGCGAATCTATGTGAAAAAAAATTTAAATGATGATTTTTTTATATAAATTGTTTTGGGTGGAATTCAGTGTGTTCTATGAAACTTTGAACTTAAACTAATTTGCAACATTGTAGTATGTAATATGTCACCAGTTCTTGGGAAATGTCAAAAAGAGTTAGTACTTCTTCATTTTAAGAATTTTCCAGAGAAAAAGTAGGAAGGCTTGGCTGTCAAATGAATAAGTATTATTAGGGGAAGACTTGCAACGTATTTCGTGTAACAGCTTGACATATGCCTTACTGAACGACTACGTTGTCATCACCCTGTCAGCATGTCGACTAATTATATTATTATAAATACGATAGCTATTTTTTCAGCCTCTGGTAAGTTGACAAAAAGAATCAAGTGATTAAATAGTAATTTGTATCACTATACCTTTTCAACTTCAAATTGGGACTAAACAAATTTAAACTGAGAATAAACAACTTCAAATTCAGACTGAACAGTTTCAAATTGAGACTAAAGATCTTCAAATTGAGTCTAAACAATTTAAAATTGAAAATAAACAATTTCAAGCTGAAAATAAACAATTTCAAATTGAGAATAAATAATTTCAAACTGAGAATAAACAATTTCAAATTGAGAATAAACAATTTCGAATTGAGAATAAACAATTTCATATTTTTATTGTAAAAAATTCGGTATGAAAGTTTTTTTATTAATTAAATAAAAAAATTATTTCTTCTCTAATATTTAAATTGAAACTATTAAAATAATTGATATTTGTTAATAAATACTTATTTGAATAACTTAATTCTACAATTATGGGTAGATGAATTAAAAACGTAAAATCAATTTCATTCAACACATCTGGAATAAATGTTTGTATATGAGCGTACAACTATTAACATAAATATTGTCTCTAATAATATTATCCAGCCTTTGCAAAAGAAAATATGCTTGCATCATATTTGCTCGGTTTTCGCCAATTAAAATATTGGGCATCTGAAAAGCTAAATCATTTGTCACACCTACTCTATCTAATCTTGCCTAAGCAAATTCAATCGCAATTTACCATTATGTGTTCTCAAGTTCAAATTGTTTTTTTTTTATTCTCAATTTGAAATTGTTTTTATCTCAATTTAAATTATTTAGCCTCAATTTGAAATTGTTTAGTCCCAATTTGAACTTGAAAAGGTATAGTCTAGAAACTGTACTTTTGCTAGTATGAGTATAGGCGAAACCTTTAACACGAGCTCTCGCATAGCCCTTTCTGAACATGTGTTACACAATATTTATTTTATGCAACCGGACGCGAACTAATATTTCGTAGACGCAACACGGGCCGCAAAATTGTATTTATAATAGTATGAAAATGATAGTGACAACGACGTTTTTAATATATGACAATTTTTGATTTGTTTTTTTAAATAAATTTAAATTAATTATTTTGGAAATTATTGAATCTCTTTTCGAAGATTTTTTACTAAATTAATTTTGTGTATCAAATGTCAATCCCATGAAAGTCGCCTTTCTATACCAATGATTTAAACTGTTAAAAACAACAAAATTTGTAGTTATATAGTTTTTAAGATTGCACAAAAAATATTGTGTACACCTTGTCCGCGAAATTCTTTAGTGGCCTCGACGATAATTTATCTCTCGGTAGGCTAATGAAAGGTCGCGCCTTGATAACAATTGTGCAGACTTCTCCATCTCCATAAATTTATTAAATAAATTTGACTTATTGTACAAATATTAAATACTAGGGTCATTGGTAACAGAAATTAAATCTCAAGTGAAATGATTTATAAATAGTTAAAAACAACGCATTTATTTTTTGTCATAAATGTGTTAGAATGTTTAAAAGGAAAATCATGAATGAAATGTATAATAATATTAAATATTTTGGATGAAAATATGCACAGTATTAGTTTTCCATTTATAAAAAAGTTCAGTATTTAGTTTCAAATGTGCTTATTTAAGTTAACGATTTATGGTGCTATTCTGTAACTTTACTCTTTAAGACTGTAACTCTATAGACTCTATAAGCTATAGAGCTCTATAAGACAAAGGCTTACAGAGCAGTAAAATTACCTATTCTGTAACTCCCTTTATTCGCGACTGAAATAACTCGTAGCCACCAAGCGGCAAACTTGTGAACCCTCCGAATTGGTAATGGCAGCCAATCACACCTTAGAAAATTACCAACTAAGTCGGCCATCTATAGGACATTTCTGTGGCCAATAACAAGTCTTCCTACAGAGTTATTCTTATAGAATGCCTTCATTCCTGTCTAGTTGTCAAATATGCTGCAGTATATTTGACAGTAATTTTGTAGGCATTCTAAAAAAATATGCCATAAATTATTAACATAAAAATACTACAATACAAAAAGGTAAGTATGTTAGTTCAAAGATACATATTCCATAATATATTTATGCAGTTGAATAAGCAATAGATTCCGTCACGATTATGTACCAATTATTAATTTCTATAAATACATCAGATTTACACATACGTATCGGTTTATGATTAAAAGAAATATATAATTATTGACTCAAAATACGTTATGTTTTGATTTTTTCAGGTAATCTATTTTTGACATTGTTGTAATCAATAGTTAATAATTTTGTTATGTTATGTGTTTTTATTTTTGTAATCTATTCTCCTCGCTAGTGCGGTCTATTAATATTAATTATGGAGTCATCGTTTAATCGTTTAATGACATTGACTGTTTTACATATTCTATAAAACTGTGAACACAAAGCTTGACAATGCGTTTGATTGAACACAAGTACCGAAAGTATTTTGTTGGTATTAAATACAAAATACAACAGATTGGATTTCCAATACAAGTATTTTTAACGTGGTTAGTATTTCAAATACAAAATATAGTAAAACAAGTTCAAACACTGTTAATTTGTTAAATAAAGTTTATTAAAAAAATATTATAAAGAAATACTTATATAACATATACATTCTATATGGATTGTAAATTTATTTATTTATTTATCACCCAACGGGAAACAATTTCCAATTACAGAGTAATATTAGTATGGAATATACAAGACAAAAATGTTTATCGATTTTGCTTCTGAATTTAGACATAGAATCGCTTAAGTCAAGTTCATTGCTGAATTTATTGAATAATCGGCACATATAGTTTATCGGACTAGAATAATGACAATTTGTTCTTGAGAGATCGCAGAGAAATAAAATGGTTGAACGGGTATTACATGGCCGTGTATGAAAATTGAGTTCAGCCAAAAGTAAGGGGCTGCTAATTAAATTGTTAATTAATTTATATAAAAATAGTAATTGACATTTGTCGCGCCGTATTATTAGGGGTTCGAGATTAAAGAAGGTTACCACGTCCTCATATTTCATATTCGGCCATGCGCGATACAAATGAAAATAAAGCAGATTACAGAATTTTTTTTGTACACTTTCAATTTTGTTTATATGGGTTGCGTAGTATGGGTTCCAGACTATACAACCATACTCTAGTTTTGATCGTAAAAATGAAAAATATAAGCTTAATATGGTATTTACATTTTTAAAGTTACGTGATGAGCGAAGCACAAAGCCTAAGATTCTATAAGTTTCAGATATTAGCAACTCTAAATGAAGTGTAAATTGGAGCTTATTGTTGAAGTTTATACCCAAGTCTTTCACTGTTGTTTGTCTTTTCAATGTTTGATCATTCATGGTATAATTGAATTCGATACTAAACATTTTTCGTCATCACGCAACATTTGTCGATATTAAAAAACAAATCATTACTCAGTGCCCATTGATTGATGTTGTTGATATCAGATTGAAGTTGAAGACAGTCGTCAATATTTGTAATTTTATGAAATATTTTTAAATCATCAGCAAACAATAAACATTTCGAATTATTAACAATATCATTGATAAATAATATGAACAACAATGGTCCAAGTACAGAGCCCTGAGGTACACCTGAAGTTGGAGTGAATGACCTTGAGCGATGGCCTTAATACAAACATACTGACTTCTATCATGTATATAGGAGAATATGAAATTTAATAACTTGTCACAGAATCCTATTCGCTCCAGTTTAGTTATTAAGATGTAATGTGATACTGAATCAAACGCTTTTGCGAAGTCTGTATAAACGACATCAACCTGCTGTTTTCTTTCAAGGGTATTATGGGTAAAGGTAATAAATTCCATTAAGTTCGTAGTTGTTGATCGTTTTGGTACAAAACCGTGTTGTTCCAAATTTATAGTACTGAGTGTTTGGCTCTGAATTTTTTTAAAAACTATATTTTCAAAAACTTTTGCTAGTGAGTTTAGACAGGATATAGGCCTATAATTGCAAATTAAATTTCTTTTCCCAGATTTAAATACTGGACAAACTTTAGCTTCCTTCCACTTGTCAGGGAATATGGTGGTTTTTAATGACA
This sequence comes from Harpalus rubripes, assembly GCA_963082715.1. NCBI lineage: Eukaryota > Metazoa > Arthropoda > Insecta > Coleoptera > Carabidae > Harpalus > Harpalus rubripes. The sequence continues at coordinate 17,298,746 of OY720465.1, forward strand.
AGTTGAACAAGTGGTTTAGTGGTAGAAGAAATGAATCTGAACAACCCTTGATAATATATGAGGGAATGCACAAAGGTTATTATGGGTCTTCAATAATGAATACTCTCTGTATCTGTATCAATATCAGTAGTACATTCTTCTGCAGCCTTCATGCTCAAAAACTGAAATTTAAAAAACACCAATGTTTATTTAATTTTGTATTTATTATAATGCAATACTATATAAAATATCTATTATGAAAATATTGGTAACAAACAAGCACATCTTTTTTAAAAAAATTAAAACCAAATTAATACATTAACTTCAGGGATTCCTCTTCTACAGATATTAAGGTTACAAAACATTTACTATGTTATCTATAAAAACATAATAAATACTTATTTCTAAAAACAACAGAAGCCAAAGTTCTTACTTAATACTTACCTAATGATTATGAATTGATGACACTGCAACACAACAACAAATCCAACAAAACACGTTTGCAACTCAGTTGATTGCAATACAAATGAAGCTAGTAACACCTTCCGTCAGTTGGTAATGTCGGTAATTTAAATTATGGTGTCAAACTAGAAAATATTTAAAATAGATTTTATTGTATTTGAAATATATTTAATTGTATTTTAAATATATCTAATTGAATTTTAAATATTTGTTTATGTATTTGAAATACAATTTATCTATCTTAAGTACTGATTGAACGTATATCAAATACTCTGAATTACCAAATATTTATAGTCTAAGTTGACTAAATACAAAATATATTCTAGTTTTTAAAAAGTATTTTAGGCTGAATACCAAATACAATAGAAGTATTTTAAGTATTTGAAATACTACACAGCTCTGGGTACAATGATCTAAATGGATTTTGATAAGTCTGGAAAAATCTTGCCTATTTTCATGCTAAAATATTTTTTTAAACATAAATTTCTATGAGAGTTGGTAGGATGTATAATTACCTTCTATGTTTTTCATTTAATAATAGATATAATAAAAATTGTTAACCTTTGCTTTTAATTTTCATATTTATTTTTTTATATAAAATATATATTTGACGTTTAAAACATATTTTTGACGTTTCAATTTGCTCTGAAAATAGTTTACGTTATACTGAATCGTAATCGTCTTATTACAGAGCTCTGTCTCTAGTAGTAAAGAAAGTTTTTACGGGTTGTTAAAACAATAGCACCATATAAATTTATTTTTTCATTTTTTCGCTTCGCCATATGTTTCCAAAGACGATTTCGATCAAATAGTTTAATGTGTTGTGTTTTCAAATTATTTATGATTCAGTATATCATAAAACATTGTACAATGCTCAACCGTTACTCGAAATTTGCGTGCTCGCTCGAGGAACAAGCTCGCTTCCCTCGCTCGTTAGGTACCATGCATGCCCGTGAAGTTCTGAGTAACGGTCTTGCAATGTAAATTACTATTACAGTCAAGATTTTGGCGCTGTCAGATTTATAGAAATTTCTATAACTCTGTAGCGTTAACAGTACTGGAAGTTGGTTACAAAATAGCATTTTTCTTACATACTGTAACGTTTTTATTTATTTGGGTGAAGTGTAAATATTAGACACTTAGTATTAATTAAAATAAAAGTTTATTATATTGATAAATATAATTAAAAGATGATAAATATAACGAACACTAGGATTAAACAAATATTAAACATTAATTAAGACTAAGAATATTATAAAACACTTAAACACTAAGATTATTTATTTAAACAATATATAGATCACTTATTTATTTATACAACTGAATTTATTTATATTCACCACTTGTCTACTATCTGTTTATATCACCAACTGTTTAACACGCAACGAATATTTATATCAGACTGTCTAATGCCTTCGCGAACGGTGTTTATATACCCCGGCATTAGTGGCCGAGAACTCCCTAGAACATTCCAGATAAAACACAATAGGTTACATCAACCGCGTAATTAAGCAGGCGCCGGCCAGTCGGTTGCGTCATCGCTAACAATAGACGTTCGCTCGTCCCTGCGACAGCGGCGGCGACACCGACGGGGACAGAGGCGGTAACAGTGGCGGCGAGGGCAGGCACTGCACATTACACTGCCCCCTCCTTAAGACTGTTTCGTCCCGGAACAGTTCATGATGACGAAATCTGCATGCATTACCCTTGGTGCATTTCGAAGTTTTGAAGAAATGACAGTCAATGGTCCGCTCGACTTCTTCTTTATGTCCGTTAGGGTTAAAGCTGCAATCGAGAATTTCAACACCGGTAAAACGGAAGAGGATTTCTATCATGTTCCTAACAATCCTCCAATCTAAACCATCTAGACCACAGCCTAACTTCGGCACGGCTAGCTTAAAAATGTCATTCTTAAGCAGATGATCCCTCAAATCGCACGAGTTCCACAGGTCACGATACGACGGCTTCTGGTATGAGCGTGGTTTTGTAACCATGTAATAGATGTACCGCTGATGGTCTGCATTGTTATCCCTCAGGCGCAGCGTTTTCCCAACAGTTGGGCGTTGGTTGGCCAGTTCTTGTTGTCGCCCAAATTTCGCCTTAAAGGCTGAAGCTATGCCACGGGACATCTTTAAGTCTTCTGATACGCAGTGATCGAGGGAATAATCTGAAGACACGGTGAATAGATCTCGGTGTTCTTCTTTCGTCACGCCGAACCGCGCCTTGCGGCCAAAGGAATAGTTCTCCATGATGTCTTCAAAAGTTGGTTCTTGTGTTATGATCCGACGAACCGTTGCACCGTTATGGACTTCGTGGTTGTCTCCGGCGAAAGGGGCTAGCCGATTAAAGTGTACTACTCTCGGCTTCCCGCTGGGTTGTTTCTTAATTCTGTATACCACGTCGTTTATCCTTTTGACTACCTCATAGGGGCCTTCCCAATTATTTTGCAGCTTTGGTGATAACCCACGACGTCTTTGCGGGTTGTAAAGCCACACTAAATCCCCAGGTTGATATCCACCCTTTTCGGCCTTGATGTCATACCGGTCCTTCATTCGATCGCTGGCAGCTTGAATGTTTGTACGGACTTGTTCATGAATATCATCCATTCTTCTCCGTAAGTCCGTAACGTAATCTTCCCCGGCCAGATCTTCCCCAGGTTTACTGCCGAACACCAAGTCACATGGTAAGCGCAACTCGCGCCCGAATAAGATGTTCGCAGGAGTTTGCCCTGTTGTTTCATGCACGGATGAACGATAAGCCAACAGGAACAGATGGAGGTGTCGGTCCCAGTCTCTTTGGTGGTTGGAGACTACCTTCGACAAATATCGGTTGATCGTTCTGTTCATTCGTTCAACCATGCCATCAGACTGCGGATGTAATGCAGTTGTTCTAGTTTTATTAATTCCTAATATCTTACAGACATTTTGGAAAACGGCAGACTCAAAATTTCTTCCCTGGTCGGAGTGGAGTTCACGCGGTACTCCGAATCGGCATATACATTCCTTAACTAAAGTTTAAGCGACCGTGGTGGCTTCCTGGTTGGGTAATGGATATGCTTCAACCCACTTGGTGAAGTAGTCCATAACAACCACGATGTATTTATTTCCTTCGTCACTTTCTGGGAATGGTCCAGCCACATCAATCGCAATATGCTCAAATGGGCTGCCAACGTTGTATTGACGCATTGGAGCTTTTCGTCGTTTATGCGGACCGCTAATTCCAGCGCAAACCACACATTTCTTGCACCAATCTTTAACATCTTCCGTGAAGTTAACCCAGTAAAACCGCTGACGCAATCTTTCTAGCGTTTTGATGACTCCGAAATGGCCTCCAGATTCGTCATGGATCTCTTTCAACACGTCTGGTACTCTACTCTTAGGAATTACTAACTGAGTTCTCTTCTCAGTTCCATCAGCATTTTCTACCACACGCTTTAACATGCCATCCTCAATCACCATGGAGTCCCATTGCGCCCAGTACGATTTTACACTTGGTGAGTGTGGTGCAACATCTTCCCATACTGGTTTGCTCTCCTCTGCTTTCCATTCGAGTATAATTTTCAAAGTTGGGTCTTTTTCTTGATCTTCGCGTAGTCCATCGGGCTGCCAATTATCGTCGACTACTGTTGTTCTGGCGACGATGGAAAATTTCTCTTCTAGTCGACTACAATGCTTGCAATCATCTTGGCACGGCCTTCTGGACAATGCGTCGGCATTACGATGGCTGGTACCTGTTCTATGCTCGATTTTGAAATCGTATTCCTGCAGTCTTTCAATCCATCTAGCCACCTGACCTTCAGGATTCTTGAATTGTAGCAGCCATTTTAATGCAGCATGGTCAGTTCTAATCAAAAATTTCCTTCCATACAAATATTTGTAGAAATGTTCCACGGATTTCACGACTGCCAAGAGTTCTTTTCTGGTAACACAATAATTCCTTTCTGGTTTGGACAAGGTCTTACTAAAATAGGCAATAACCTTCTCATGCCCGTCTTGTATCTGGGAAAGAACGCCACCAATTCCCACGTTGCTGGCATCTGTGTCTAGTATGAATTCTCCTTCAGGTAACGGATAACTCAGGACAGGTGCGCTTGTCAAAGCATGTTTAAGTTCTTTGAACGCAACTTTGCAGTCCATTTCCCAGATAAATCTTCGACCTTCTTCAGTAAGCTTTGTCAGTGGCTTGGCTATGTTGGCAAATCCAGATACATATCGCCGATAATAAGTACACAAACCAAGAAAACTTCTAAGTTCGTGTTTGTCTCTAGGCGCTGGCCAATCTCTCACAGCCTTTATCTTTTCCGGGTCAACTGCAATACCCTTATCTGAAACCACGTGTCCAAGGTAATGAACTTCTTTTTGAAACAGGTGGCACTTCTTGGGGCTGAGCTTCAGGTTAGCCTTCCGCAATCTCTGGAAAACCTCTTCCAAATTCTTCATGTGGTCCTCGAATATTTTACCTACCACAATAATGTCGTCGAGATAGACTAAACAGGTTTTCCATTATAGCCCAGCCAATACGGTCTCCATGAGTCGTTCAAACGTTGCAGGGGCATTGCAGAGCCCAAATGGCATTACAGTAAATTGCCACAGTCCGGTACCAATTGTGAAGGCTGTCTTTTCCTTATCTTTTGGATCCAAATCGACTTGCTAGTATCCGCTCTTTAGATCCAGAGTGGAGAAGATCTTCGAGCCAGCCAAAGTGTCTAGTGTAGATAGCGGGTAGCTATCCTTCTTGGTGACGTTGTTAAGTTGACGGTAATCGACGCAAAATCGTGTAGAGCCATCCTTCTTCTTTACTAACACCACTGGTAAAGCCCACGGACTGCTTGAAGGTTCTATCACTCCTTCCATTTTCATGTCCTCAATAATTCCTTCTGCTTCCTCACGCTTCGCCAATGGTAGTCGTCTTGCTGGTTGGCGGATGGGTCTTGCGTCGCCGGTGTCTATCTTATGGTGAACCACATTAGTTCTCCCGTTGATTTTCTTGTCAACTTGAAACACATCTTGAAATCTTCCAATTAATTTCTTCGCCTTGGTTCTCTGGTCGGCATTCAGTTCTCGGAAGGAGGTTGATAATTGGTTAATTAATGTGTCCGGAACGTCCTGAGATAGGTTTCCTTTGGCCTTAACAGTTCGAATAATCGAGGAAACTTCCAAACATTCTCCTACAATTGTTCCTCTCTTAAGAACAACAGGATAAAAATTCACGTTCATTATTCGAACTGGTATTAATTGACTGGCTTTGATCAGTGATTTTCCTACAACAACTCCAGTACCAGTCTTCACATCATCATTTTTGGGCTCAAGCATAACAATATTCCCCTCACAAAAACTACCATCTAATTGTGCTTGCACAATAGATTCACTTCGTTCTGGAAGGGTAACATCTTCGGCCATTAGTACGCGCACAGCTTTGTCTTCTCGTGGGTTTAAATCAAGTTCTTCTTCATTGACCATCATTACTCCATTCTTCAGGTCAAGTTTAAAACCGTGCTTTTTCATTACGTCCATGCCGAGTATTAATTCATCTTCAACGTCAGCTACCAGCGCACGATGTTTAAAGGATGTGTTTCCAATAGTGATGGTCATATCTATTTCTCCTAATGTGGTAGCTTGTTCTCCCGTTGCTGTACGTAATCGCCACTTGGTTGGTTGAAGATGCGTCTTGCCTGTGTTCTTTACTAAATCGGGTCTAATTATAGTCTTCGTCGCACCCGTATCCAGTAACATTTTTAGTGGTCTTCTATCAACAGAGCCATTCACGTAGATGCTACTGGTTTGATGATGAAGGGATGCGACATAATTGATGGATTGTGGGGCTGTCAGATTACGAGTTGACGATTGCCCCTTCGCATCAACCCGACTTAGTTTTCCAACTCCTTTTCTTCTTTTGTCGATTCCATATGCTTTTGCATTTTTCGAAGAACTAAGTTTCTTTCTTTCAGCAACCACTTTATTTACAATTCGTCGCATTTTCTCTTCTAGCTCTTCCGTGTCTTCTTTTCCCTCGGCGTCAATATTTCGCACTCGAGATTGATTACGTGAAGCTTGTTTAGCAGCTTCATGTTCTAGTGCATATGAGAGTGCGTCAATTAATGTTTTTGAGCGGGCCAATCACAGTGCTTGCTGTGTTTCGCTGTCTCGAACACCGTATATAAATGCTTGAACGGCCAAGCACTCCAAAACGCTGTCAGGAGCTGCAGGATGTGCGAGACGAACCAAACGAGCTACGTCGACTTCAAATTCTTGCAGGCTTTCTTTTGAACCCTGATAACGATTCCTCAGTTGCGTCTGGTATACCTGCTCCAGGTGCGCATTGCCGTACCGCATGTCCAACCGCTTGACTAGTTGGTCGTAGTCCTCTTGTTCTTCTTCCTTCAGCGTTTGTAGGATGTCGATGGCTTCCCCACGCAACGAGACAGTCAACGCTGTAGCCTTCTCTGTAGACGTCCAGTTATTTGCTTTCGCAGCCGCTTCAAATTGTTTTAAATAATTCGGCCACGAAGATTTTCCATCAAATTCCGGTGTTTTGATGTGCATTGTTGTACTAGTATCAGGTTTTACTACTTTCTTTTCTTCGTGTAAACCTGACTTCACTACATCGGAATTCGACATTGACGACGATGTAATTTCAGTGAATTTTTCTCGTAATTCTTCAATCTTCTTGTCATAGTCAACTTTTAAATTCTTCAGTTCTTCTTCAGTTTTTTTAGAATTCTCCTCTAATTTTTGTTCTAAAGTTTGCTCCAAAATTCTAGAATTTTCTTCCATTTTTCTAGAACTTTCAATTAATTTTTCTTCTAAACTTCTAGAATGTTCCATTAATTCTTCTTTTAATGTTGTAGAATTTTCTGTTATTTCCAGTTTTAATTCTTCTTTTAGTGATCTGGAATTTTCTTCTGCTTTTCTAGAACTTTCCATTAATTTTTCTTCTAAACTTCTAGAATTTTCTGTTAATTCATCTAATTTTCTAGAACTTTCTTCTGTTTTTCTAGAACTTTCCTCAGATTTTTGTTCGAATTTTTGTTCTAATGTTTTAGAATTTTCTGTCAATTCATCTTTTAATGTTCTAGAATTTTCTTCTATAAATTTATGAATATCGGATGGATCAAATAAGTATTCCTCAGGAGTTTCACCAGCATCGATTAATGCTTGCCGTAATCTTTCTTGAAGCACTGACTTCTTTCCTGATGTTTCCAAATCCCGCTCTTCCAGTTCTCTCTTGAGATCACTTACTTTTCATTCGTTTAGTTTTAATTGTTTAGTCGCCATATTATTTATTTTTATTTAACACTTCACAGTTTATTAACCCCACACCTGACACCAATTGTAACGTTTTTATTTATTTGGGTGAAGTGTAAATATTAGACAATTGTTATTAATGAAAATAAAAGTTTATTATAATGATAAATTGATATTAAATAGATGATAAATATAACGAACACTGGGATTAAACAAATATTAAACATTAATTAAGACTAAGAATATTATAAAACACTTAAATACTAAGATTATTTATTTAAACAATATATAGATCACTTATTTATTTATACAACTGAATTTATTTATATTCACCACTTGTCTACTATCTGTTTATATCACCAACTGTTTAACACGCAACGAATATTTATATCAGACTGTCTAATGCCTTCGCGAACGGTGTTTATATACCCCGGCATTAGTGGCCGAGAACTCCCTAGAACATTCCAGATAAAACACAATAGGTTACATCAACCACGTAATTAAGCAGGCGCCGGCCAGTCGGTTGCGTCATCGCTAACAATAGACGCTCGCTCGTCCCTGCGACAGCGGCGGCGACACCGACGGGGACAGAGGCGGTAACAGTGGCGGCGAGGGCAGGCACTGCACATTACAATACTGTTACGTTGGTTAATTACAGAGCCTATACGCTTGTACCGTTCCTTTTTGAGCGAGGGCAGCGCCGACTATTGTAAGCGATAAGCATCTTTGAGCTGATCATTGTCAAAGCCCGGAAAATGTCAGTTACAATTACTTGTGCTTTTGAAGACGTAAACTTGAATATTTTTCGAAATAAAATTAAAAGTAAAGGTAGAAAATTAGTGGAAAGCTATTAAGTTTCTAAAGTCAAGAAAATTATTGAAAATAATTCGCGAAAATTAAGGTGGTGTTTTAGGGGAAACTTCAGGAGCTCTTGGCAATAGATCACATTAAAATATTTTTATAATGTTGAAATTAAGGTAAAATAATGTAGATATTATTAGTCTAATTAATAATTTTAAAATATGTTAGGTGAAGAAAAAAGCAATAATTACATTGACTGATAAGAAGGAAACTTCAGTCCAGTTTTGCCAAATTTGAGATAAGACCAATACCTAATTCAGGCCAGGGAACTAATCGATTTACCAAGGGCCTGTAATTTTCAAAAGACAAACTTTTTAATTTTAAATCTACAAAATAACTGTTAAAAAAGATGTTTCGCAATAAAGAAAATTTGATTTCAATAATGAAAATGGCTAATAATACAAAAAAAATTATTATAACACTTGTATGTTTTTATAGAACTATAATTTAATCGGGGCAAATGCACACATCTAATTTGTATCATATGGCTGGAGATAATAGTGAATATGTATCTCTCTGATAAAGAAAACGACTAATCTCACAGAAAAATTATTACAATAATTGTATCGTTACTCTATGTTTTTAGTATAATCGGGACATATGAACATATATGTATATCAAAGATGTATCCTTTGTAGATAATTTACTGAATATATGTCCATCTGATTAGAGTCCCTCAGTTTTCTTAAAAAAAAAACAGGAACTTTGATTTGATTACAATAAAGCAATACTTATATAATTATAACAAAGGATCTGATTACAATAATGAAAATGGCTAATCACGAATGTTTCTTTAATTCTAATACAATTTAGTTTTTGATATATTCACAGCTGCATTATCTTGTAAAATTGTATGTCCTAGTTTTTTTATTAAATTAAACCATGGATACGACTGAACTATAATTTCAAGTTTAGTTACAAATTTCTTTACTTGTTAAAATATTTAAGTGATAGAAGAACTGTTTCTTGTATTGAAATTACTTATTAATATATTATTCAACTGATCAAATTTCATAATTCTGGGTTTTTACTTTCAAAATTTGATAAATTTTGAGTGCAGCATAATCACCTTCCTTTTATCTTAATTATTTCTATTGAACCCAGTAATCTTTATCGATGATAAAATCTTTTAGTTATAATAACATGTAAATCCTATTGAATACACATACTTGTGTCAACTCAAATATTGCATTTTCGGCCGATTGGCGTCGCCTCGAGCGTTACGGTACTAGGGTACCTTTATAACCAGGGTATGGCCATGGGCCAAGATCGCCGCCATTGTCGGTAATTCATTTCTCTATTTATTTGTAGTAAATGTGATATCATATTATAAAAGAATATTAAATTATCACAGTGTGAATTTAGAAAGGTAATAAAAATTAATTAATTTAAGACATACACAATTATTATTAAGATATACATTTAGAGGTTATGTAGAATACATGACATGGGTTGTTATTATCACATCTAATTTAATACCTGCAGTTCTTATTTGCATAATAATTGTATATTCTAAACTTACCTTTTAAAATTTAAATGATTGTGCTTAATATTGGTAATTTATAGTTCTTTTCAATATGTCAGTAATCGTGGTGGGTATCTTAACAACACAAGTAAATAAAATAAAATATATTACTTACACTTTAAATACATATTAAAATGATAATTAAATGTGTTTTTCATTAAAATAAAACAAATATCCACGAAAATACTTAATAATTTGCGCAAGAACAACACATATAACAGATGTCCCGGTAATGGCGGACGAAATGTGAGCCACGCCATGGCCATACCCTGGTTATAAAGGTACCTTATACGGTACAAGCGTATAGAGTTTATAGAACGATACAGAATAGCAAGATTTGTAAAAAATTTGTAATCATTTTGCTAATTTTTGTTTTAAAAATAGTCATAAATTCAACAGAACAAGCAACTGGGCCAAATTATAACCATGAAAGTCCCTACTTTTTGTCGGCCCGTGCCGGTGTTTATATTGTGCTTTTGTCTACTAAAAATAGTGGATCCAGTAGCATTTTAACCGTCAGGGTAGATAAAATAAAAATACTTTAATGGCAATAGACCTTTTCAATTTAAAGAGAGAAAATATGCACAATGGGGTTCTGCGCATAGAAAGAATAATTGGCGGGAGCCATGGTTACTTGCTTTCTTACTGATATCCATGGCGGATGTTTGTCCAGATTTAGTCATAAAATGTGAATAAATATCTTTGACAACATTAAAAAACTTCTCGAATGAAGTTACAAAAGCTTTTATTGAGGCTAAAATGTCTAATATTTTGCAATATTTTTGACGTATCGTTTAACAGCGGACAGTTGTTGGCGCCATTTTACTTACTATTTGCAGCGATAGAAAGAGCTGTTGATTCGAAATGTCTACTGTAGATAAAGTATTTCAATTTTTTCTTAAGTAAAATATATAAACTCCTACGGTTTGCAATTTTTATTATATTTTAAAATTGTTCTTAAATAGTAATTTAATTTATAATTGATTAGTCTAATTTTTTTTAATTTGTCATGGAAAAAATTATTCACGACGATGAAATAAATATCGACTCGCGAAAATCACTTTTCGCTCGTCGATAAGATGAATTTTTTTCGTATCAATTAAACACAATAGGTAGTTATTTTTACACCGACGGTACAAAGTGGCACACCGAGCGCTATACTAGATTTGCTATATATGCTATGTTCGCTACGTACGCGATGTTCGCAATGACCAGTGGTTACAACGAAAGTTACGTACGTACAGTATGTTTTTTTTTTCGTTCACGATGTTACCAAGCACGATGCAATGGGAGAACTTTTATTATCATTGTACAAAAATGAACGTAAAAAGAAATGGGTCCACGATGTCAACATAATGAGGAATGATTGTGGGTAATTTCATCATCTCATAGTGCAGTTGCGAAAAGATAAAAGACAAGTTTAAAGAGTATTTTCGAATGAGCCCAAAGCAGTTTAATGAACTCGTAGTCATCATTAAAAATGATATTGAAAAGAAGAAATAAATTATAGGGAAAACATTTTCGCTGAAGAAAGAGTATCTCTTTGTCTAAGGTAAGTAAAAACTTCTTTAATTTTTACTTTATTTTTAACTCTTTTATCTGTATATAAAGCATAGCGGTGATAGCGTTGAAGCCTAATTTATCGAAATATTAAATGATTCTTCTCGATATTCAGAATTTAAGCTATTTCTTTGTAGCGGATTTTGCATATAGCTCGATGTTGTTTCATTTGACATTGGCGAAGGTGTCGAGTTGCAGAAGTATAACTAGAAGATGACTTAAGTCTGCTATATAGGTATTCAATTTCTGCATTTGTGATTGAATTCATTATCTCCTGCTTTACCTTGAGCTGTTGAAGGCGTGGGAGGCATTTGGTACTCTCGCAAACACTTGCAAAAAAGTGATCAAGTTCCCCTGGTTGTTTTTTATTGCTTTCTTTTTTACTTAGAAATGTTATAACTTTATCAACTTGATCTTATTCCTCTACGTTTCTTTTGTTACCTTTCAAACGTTTCTTATAATTTTGATTTTGACTGTTTAACGCATAGTTTGACTGGTCATCTTCTGGCTAATTTTCTTCTTCATGTTGGGTCTCTTCAGCGGTTAGTTCTAAGCTATCCGAGTTTCCAGCGCCGTCATCATAACTACCAACATTAGACTGAGTGCTATGAAAAATATTAAATTATCACCTTATATACCTATAATGTTTTTAGTTAAAATTAGAATTTACTCTCTTGGCAATGTATCCGATGCAAGAAAAGACATTAACTCCTCGTACTTTCAAGGCTTGGTTTTTTAGCAGATTGTCCACTCTTCGTTCTTCTCCTTAACATTGGTTGCCTGTAGCAGTCTTGTAGTTTTTTCCACTCATTTTTAAGGTTCTCTACTACAATTTTTGTTTTCGTTAGCTATTTATTTGTCTATGAAAGAAATTATTTATTTCTCTTTTTTGCCAAGGAAAAGGAAAACCTACTTTCTCCGGAACAAAAAATACCATGCCTCGAAAATATTAAACCAATCTCGCTAGAATTTTTTTTAAATTTCGGCCAATGCCAATCGAATATCAGTGAATATTTCACCCGAAAAATTTCAACCAATATCGTAACAGTATTTATTGAGTTTCGACCAGTGACAATCGAATATCAGTGAATATTTGCAATACGTGCACGGCAGATACCTGAATATTTGCACTAATGCAAATAACCGAGTAATTGCAATGCATGTGCAATACCGGATATTTAAAAAAAAATACGTTTCGGTGATAGCTTAAAGTGAATATGAAATATTTGTAAAAAATAATAAAAAATATAGAATGTAAAGTGTGTCTCGGGATATATTCTACCAATATACCACTTGTGCATGTCAAATACAATCAGAATATTTTCGCTCGTGCACCGTGCACTCGAATATTAAGCTATTTATCATGCACTTGACTACTATTAAATATTTGTTTATTTTAATTAAGTCTTCTATTATTCCAGGTGCCTTGCTACTGGAAATTCGTGTAGGTCTATGGTTTTCACCTATCGTATGAGTAGAGCAACTGTCAGTAAAATAGTTAAAGAAGCGTGTGATGTACGTTGGAAAAACCTTCAGCCTGTAGTTATGCCAAAACCTAATACAGATATTTGGAAAGCATTTGAAAGTGTATTTAAAGAAAAGTGGAACTTCCCTCATTGTGTTGCTGCGATAGATGGTAAACACGTCCGAATCAAAGCACCTCCGGAAAGAGGCTCGCAATTTTTTAATTACAAGAAATATCACTCTATTGTTTTATTAGCACTGGTTGATGGCAATAAAAGATTCCTTTCTGTTGACGTAGAGCAGTACGGGAGTGTTACTGATGGGAATATCTTCATGAACAGCAATATAGGCAAGAGTTTGGAAATGTAAAATATTGGATTACTTCCCGATGAAGATTTAGGCGGAAACTCTTTGCCATATATTATAGTTGCTGACGAAGCATTTCCGCTTAAGAAGTACCTAATGCATCCTTATCCCAGGTCCGGTCGAAGACTTTCCGAATCGGAACGAATATTTAACTACAGACTTTCAAGAAGTAGGAATACTGCAGAAAATGCCTTTGGCATTCTTGCAAGTATTTAAAGGATTTACCAAAGTCCGTTGGAATGTCGCATTGAGCTTGCTGATAAAATAATTTTAGCAACTATTATTCTTCATAATTACATCCATGAGACACCAACGCAAAATAATACTGCAGTTGCAGGGGAAGATATACGGGCCAAGCCCTTAGTGCCAATGCATGTTGCTGCTGCAACAAATGCAACAGGAGAGGCAATTCAAGTTCGAAATTTATTTACGAATTATTTTATATCTAGCGAAGGGCGAGTTAAATAGCAAGAAAGAGTAGTGAATCGTGTAAATTAGATATATAACAATAAACATTATTTTTTCAACTTACTAGGTGATTCCAATTCTTTAGATATCCTTTCCCAAGCATTATCTTTTAGATTTTGATTGCGATAAGTTTCCAAGCTTTTGTTCCACAGACAATTATACTTCCGCACTTCTTCTATTAATTTTTCTATTAATGACATTCTCCTTCCGCACAGTATACTAAACTGAACAACTATGAAAACGCAGTACAGACGTTAGCTACGTTTTAAAAATAAAGCCAACAATCAAACAGTAGGCGACGTGGCTTACATCGCGAACATAGCGTACTAGTGTGGCCAGGTACAGGATGTAAATCGAAAAGTGAAACATCGGAGTTTAACATGGGGAATCAATTTTTGTTTGCGCAAACGTTACCTAATTATTTTATCCAAAAATACTTCAAATAAAAGTTATGGAGATTTAAATGCAGCATCTAAATCATGTGAAACGATTATTTTATCTCTTCATATAAACGTAAAAATCAATTACAAAGTTACAGTTTTTATGAGCATTTTGTCTAAGCAGCCATGAATATATGACAAAAAAAAAACAAATACGTTGTTTTTTGTCATAAATCCATGGGTGCTTAGACAAAAAACTCATAAAAACTGTAACTTTGTAATTAATTTTTACGTTTATATGAAGAGATAAAATAATCGTTTCACATGATTTAGATGCTGCATTTAAATCTCTATAACTTTTATTTCAAGTATTTTTGGATAAAATAATTAGGTAACGTTTGCGCAAACAAAAATTGATTTCCCATGTTAAACTCCTATGTTTCACTTTTCGATTTACACCCTGTACATTTAAAATACTAACAGCTATTTTTCGAAAACATCACGAACATAGCGTACGTAGCCCTTTGTGTGGCCTCGGCATTACAGACCATAACCAAAGCGGCAACTAGCTTAGATCTGCAAAGATATTTTTAACCAACATTTTTTCTATACTCTGAAAGATTAATCGATTTTTAAATGTAATTAATAAAAATACCCATATAATTTTCTATTTATGTCAATACATCTATGAAAGTGTACATTTTAAATATAGGTAACTAAGAAAACAATAAACTATTTTGTAAAGTACCTACTCTGTATACAGCTATCTGCACTGATTCACTTTCTGTTACCAAATGACGTTTGGAAAGCCTACTTTTTTATCGATCGTACTGATCATAAGAAAAATTTAATTGAATATCTATGCTACTTCTCAACGTAGTCGCCATCGACATTAAGGCAATTTTCGTAATGGGGCACCAACTTTTATAATTATAAACAATCTTCATAAAATGTCGCCGCCTGAATACTCAGCTTACCTGTAACACTGATTTTCAGGTTATCATTAGTCGCGGATCACTCCTTAACTACATTTTTATTCAAGTAAAGAATTAACAACAAATCCGAACTGTCAGGCGAGTGGTCAAATAACTTATATCTGAACACCATTCTTTTCGAAACTTTCGACAGGTAATTCCCGCAAAAAACTGTCACCAATGCAGTTTTCTCCATAAACATGACAGAATATCGGTTGATTACATACCGGAGTTAGACAACTAATAGCCCTCGTATTATTAAAATGTACAATTTTGATCCATAAATGTCTTTGCTTCTCATGAGTTTGTTGTAGTATAGTCACATTGTATTTAGGACCGAGATATTAAATTTCAACATTTCATCCTTTTCTCTGCTTCTTCAAAATTACAATTGAATTATTTTTGCTATGTGTCACATCTTACAATTTTACAAAAATATTTTTAAAATAGTCATAATAACTTAAAATTTGCGAATACAACCCACTGAATTCCACATTAAATTTACTTGTAATATTTTAAACTGAGCACAAGTGTTCATCACATAATAAATATAAAGGTCGTCCAATCCTGTGAGTACTGTTACTCCTATAATGCACGACACCGATTGCAACACATATAAAAATTCATATAGTGGATGCGAATATGGATCTGCAAAGAAATACAAATTAGTTATAATTCTGTAGCAAGAGGATATAATTTAATGCAGCTCTGGCTTGTTTCTGCATTTTCAAATTTGAAAAATGCAGCTCTAAATTCAAATTTTGCAGTTGCTTTCACTTCTCTCTACATATTATTTATTATTCAAATGTGTGACTGAAACAAAAATTACAAAATATGTTTTTCATTATTATAACACGCGTTTTTCGTAACAATGTATTCGTCATGTAGTTTAGTTGTAAGCAGGGTTGTGACTGTAATCTATGCTACGTAAAATACGCCTTTGTCGACACGTAGACAATGATGTTGTTTACGTGATTACAATTTGTACATTGTCTATGCACTATAACTAATTTATTTTATTTTTGCTTCAAAAGACAAAAATATGTTAATATTGCTGATTAACTTACAAGGCATATCTATATGAATGAGTCGTTGAAAGTAGTATACGATGTAATCTTATTGAAATAGTAAAGCAAGTTAGTATTTTACGTTGTACCAAATAAATGACACTATTTGTTGGGCTGGGAATCTCTAGTTCTGTTGGACTGCTCACTACAGGTACAAAAATTGACATCGTGCGGTAATAGTACATATTTTTGCACATTTACATCAATTGTCGGTACGTAAAGGTATAAAAACAAAAACTCCTATTAAAGAGTAAAATTTTTATTAATTTTTTTTCTTTGGTACCTATTACCGTAAAACGAAGTGGATAGGAACTAATGTTGCCAATTGGCGAGAAATTTCCCGTTTTGCAGGAAAATTTTACTTTTAACCAGAAAAAAGGGATATTAACTCTAAAAACGGGAAATTTGTATATTAAAAGCTATTCTATATAATTATTACCTACTTGACAATAATTTGTATATCTTATTGAAATAATAGGGGATTCCACCATTTTTTAAATATAAATTCTTCGGATCGTATAAGTAAAACTAAGACTGTCGGTGAAAATCCGGTAAAAATATTCCTATTAATAAGTGAGTTATAGTCCTCCGAAATTTGAAAATATAGATGTGACGTCACGAATTTAAGTTTTTACATTAAACTGTTTTCTTAGTGGACCTAAATGTTCTGGAAATATATGCTATTTCTAAATTATATTTATAAAAAATAAATGCATATTATTATACTGTACAAGTCTACATGATTTATAATTGGAAATGTATTTAAAAAATTAAGTTTAATGAAAAATATTTATATTCAAATACAAATTGTTTGAGAATTGCACTACTTGACTGATAGCCACGCCTCCGCTATTTGAATTTCTCTTCTTACATTGGTATTAGGCTTCGCCCCTAACTGGTTATTCTTTATATATTTATAGGCCGTCTTTGAGTCGCCTATCAATATATATATATATATATATATATATATATATATATATATATATATATATATATATATATATATATTTCTTATGAGTGACTAGCTGCTATAACAAAAATCCCCTTATTTCTGGAGTATTTCAATTATGTCGTTTTATTTCTTTATTAATATTTATTATTAAGCCTATACTTTTAATTTTTTTTGCTAATTTCTCTTAAATCAATTGCGCTGTAATACCTATTACGAGTTATATATTAAAAGTTTAATAATGACAGCGGAAAACAAAGTTATCCGAACAGGGAATATATACATCCGGATCCGGTGTGGCGTCTTTAACTTTTTGAAAATTTCTGTATTTGCAGTTTTGAGGTGTGTAATTTAAAATGGTGTTCTATAATTGCTGTAATTATTGATACATTGATTTTAGAACATAAAAATGGATTCATCATCTGAGAATCAGTTAAAAAACTAATAATGTGTGATGCCAATAAAAAAGTCAATGCAATATAGTTTTCATTAAGTAAATTAGCAGGTTTATTTTTAATATTTCCTGTATTCTTTTTATCTGAGCGCTCACTTGTGAATTTACTGAGTAAATGGGGAGCGAGTAGAAAAAAAGTGATAATAAATATTTATAATCAATATTATTGACTGTATATAAATATAAAAAAAGAATTTTTGTGTGAAATCGGGAAATTTTAAGAAGCGAATAAATTTTGTTTCCGTTAGTTGGCAACACTGATAGGAACTAGCGTGGTTGATAGGAATAAAATCTCGGAATTTGTTTCAAAATCGGTAAAATCCGTAACATTTGTTTTAAATGGTCGCGAAAAACCTCAAATTGTATAGAAACATGTTTTCTAATTTGACAATGACAAGCCAATTGTGTTACTGTGTGAAACTTATGGCAAATAACTATTATTATTATTATTAATAGTTGGTATCATGTACGTGTTATTACCAATGAAAAATGCATCTGCATCTAATTTCAGAGTTTTGTGTTCAACACGTTAATTTTTTAAGAGCAAAGTAAGTGTGGGGTTACTTATGTTATATGTAAGTAAAATTAGGTAATATTTTGGTATGTTACATATAAAAGGTTCTTTTTTATGTATTTTACCAGTTCATTTAAAAGCCTCATGGCCGCGTGCCTGAGTGTCAGGTCGCGAATCTAGAGAACCGGGTTCGATCTCGACCGACGCTAAATATTTTCAATTTTAAATGGCACAAAATTGACCCCTTGCGGTGCACTCTCCACGCAATCAATGAGTGCCCGTGAGGTATCGCCTGGTAAGCGCCCGCACGGTGCAAATATTTCATTATTGCCGATGTCTGTGTACAAGCAGATTGGCACACCCAGCAATGGGTAATAAGCCGTGATAATATATTTATTTATTTTTATATTCGTAATTGTGATATATATTTATGTCCAAGCATGTATTTTTTAAGAATAACTGTGGCGGAAAGAAACAAAAGATACCGCGAATTGATAAACGTAAATTATGCAAGAATGCTATATAGGATATACAAAATAATAAAAATAAAAGGAATCTATAATTTTGCATAGATACGAGACATTTTGTACCTGAACAAGCTATGTACGAGTATGCCAAAAAGTATTCTTGGCTGGATTCTAGTTTATCCAGAATAGTAGAAATTGCATTTTTTTGTTGTAATGTCTCTTTTTAGCTAAAATATAATAAAGAAACACAAAATTGGAGCGCGAAAACAGGTATTTATATATATTTTTGGAAATTTACATATAATAAAGTTGTTTTTTCTGCAATGAAATGAATATTGGAAATGCTTGTCAATAAGACACAGTACACGTTTCAGTAAAATAGTACAATAAAACACAAAAATTGAGGTAGAAAAGTAATTAATAATACATATTTTAGAAAAAATGCAGTTTAACCTAAAATTATAAGAAAAAATCTTGACAAAAACAATACCTAACGCACAGTAATGTTTTAAGAATTTTTTTTTAAATCCTGGCAAAATCAATATCTAACGCACACCAGGCATACACATTTGACATCGCTCGGCTCTCAGACGAAAAGAAGGAAAATAAGGCATAATTTTGCAAATATATATTAATTGAAACAGTATTATTCGTATGAAAGTGTAAGTACCTACTTAAACATGGAAATGTATGTAATTCATCTAACCTATTTTTTTTTTTAGAAAAAATGCCAAAATTTCTATAAATATAGCTTTCCGCATCCAATTTTTTGCGGTATTTAGTGTTTTTATTGCTTTACCAACTATATATAACGATTAATATAAAATTCTTGAATTCTGGATAAAATAGACTTTAGCCGTATTCTTAAGTTAAAATATTTATACAAAATATATATTTGCATAAATGTTTGTACAGAGAATGTTTTTATATCTGTTAGTTCATACCCACCCAGAACTATTGTAAATAAGACTAAAATAAAAATTAAATCACTATTCCTATTCACCTGGAACTGTGGTGATTAAACAAAACACAAATGCGTTTTCAAAATATTAAACCCTTTCATGTCCTTAAACTACATATATAGATAGTAGTTTTAACTAAATAAGTGTTTTAAAATATAGACAGGTTATAAGTTATATTAGTCGAAAGGTCAAAACAGTACGTGTTAACCCCGTTTTACGGTACGGAATTGTTTAGATGTTTATATTTTATGTATTCCTGGACAAGAAAAATAAAACCGAAAAATTATTGGTCAATTATATGTAAGTCGTGATGCGCTATTATTTAATAATATTTTTAAAGAAACGTTTTATAGTGCGAAGTATTTAAGGTAAATTTAACTTTTTTAAATTTTTGTGTTGTTCTACCTCCCATTTTAATCACTGATTCACTGGACTCTCAGATTAAGTAAAAAATCAGGTGTATTTCGCTAAATCCGTAGTTCGCATGTGCAATATATACAAAATTTATATAGTTCACGCATTGTCTTCTTTTAAGATAATCCTTTGCAGTGTGTACGCATTGTTTACGCATTCTTACTCTCGCGTTGCCATGGGAGCTTGCTTACAAAAATAAAAATTCATTTTTATTTAATTATTTACAATATTAAAATAGATTTTAAACTTTTGACAAAATTTAATATTAATCCCTGAGCTCAAAATTATACTGGATAAATTTTTCGTTATCTCCTCTGCTCAGATTTTTTTTAGAAATATTTTAGATTGCCGCGCTCCGCTAAAGTATCACTTTACGCACTTAATACACAAATTACTATTTTCTACAATCAATATACAAAGTAGGCATAAGCGATTTCATTTGTCAACGCAAAATATCTCTTTGCCGCTTATGCGTAACAAAACAGAAAAACGGCCACTCTCCGAATTTTTAACTGTATATCAAATATCTTTTGAATAACAGCAAATAAACATTTTTCATTACGCTGTAAATTTATAAATAAAAATAGGGTTCTAAAAAATATTAAATTCTTTGTGGCAATTGCAAAATAGCTATTTGTGTATTAAGACCGCAAAATGGGACATTGTCGATTGAGAGGTTGTTGCCGCGCGACGCATTCTCTCGAAATCGTCAATGTCCATTTGCGCTCGAAAAACACAAGATTTTTTTCTACAGTCCTCCACCATAACAAAAAATAGTAAAATGTGCACTTTGTACTTACAGTACTTCTCAATAGTTTTGCATTGAAGATAGGAACGTATTCAAATATGACTTCAAGATATTGTTTCGGTTTTCGTTTTTTCTAAAAATTAATGCCAATTTTGTAATGAATATTATAAGTTTTTTGAATAATTTATTTGTTTCAAGTACAATAAATTAGAGCAGTGAAAAAAGTGGATGTCCGTTGAGAGCGTTCACGCCAAACATTTGGAGCTGGCAGCAATAACTGTTCACACAATTTATTTTATATTGAATTTTAATTTATCGTTATTTTCCATTTCTCTTGAGCTATTGCTTTAATCTAATCTAAGCATTTAATACTTCCGTTTTTGTAAAAAAATGCCATATTTTATTTTAACAGCAGTGCGGCATTTTGTTTGATTATGTAATATATCGACAGAGCAGTTATATGTCAGTTTTCATTGTGAAAGTTTTAAATATATAACTATAGTGCTATTAGTTCCTGATAAAACGTTTCTATTAAGAATGTAGACAAGTGAAATTTCTAAACATTGTATAGTTAGAAATTTAGACAGCGAGCGTTTTTTTACTTTGTTATGCATGACCGGCAAAGTGACATTTTGCGTTGACAAAAGAGAGTGTAAATGGCTACTTTGTATATAGACTATAGAAAAAACATCTTGTGTGTGTTTTGATCGCAAATGTACACTGTCGATTTTGAAAGAACGCCGCGCTCGTATGTTGCGCGTCAACAACCTCTCAATCGACAGTGTACCTTTTTGCGCTCTTAATACACAAATAGCTTTTAAACATTGCATCTTGTAATTCGTAACAAATAGAAACCAGCACAATTTCCACATCAAAGTAAAAAGAAGCAGACTTCAAATTTGTAACTGTATCTTAATACTTACCTAAGTTGAAGGGCAGTGGATGTCCAAAAGGTAAGACCCAGTAGAAGGGCTTGTTGCTCTTAGACTGGACTAATAGCATGTCGACTAGTGGCAAAATTAACCACATGCTCGTAGCTAAGAACATAGGGATCGCCATTACCACATTAAACAAGTACATGATGCGGCCGTACCGTTCTATAATCTTACGCTCTCGCGCTGGGCTTTTAACGTGTCCAATCCAGAACTGCTCTTCAACAATCTTAATCATTTCGCAGTTGTCTGCGCGTCGCAACTAAAAAATATTTTTTACGCATGTTAAAAAAGTACAATTTATCACTAAAATGGGTTTTTAAGGCGTGTCTTTTTAAATACATGAAAGTGTGGAAAAAGTGCACTTATTTTAACGCTGCGGAATGAAATAGTGAAACGCTATCACACTTATTTTCACTTTTATTGCAGACGTAAAACAAATTGTATACAACTCTGAGTAAATTATATCTCTTTTTCACTCAAAGGATTTGCGCACTCGGCTTCAGCTCGAGCGGTAAATTTTCCTTTTCATGGAAAAAGATATACTTCACTCATTTGTTACATAACTATTATATGACTGTCATGCTCGTCGGTAACACGAGAAAAAATCACTCAACGAAATATTTAATGCTTGAAGGATATCTGTAAAGCGGCACTGTAATTAAACATATTTTAAAATGAGTTGTTATACGTAGCACGTGAACTGCTTTGTCGATCAGCTTCAATAGACCAGTGGCATGAAAATTATGATTGTGACGTTATTTCATGTTTTGATAACATTTTACGTGAAACAAGCTTTAAATAAATTAATTATTTTTGTAATTTCGTTTTCTAATGTCAATTTCTTGTTTGTCATCTTGAATGCGTGCATTTGTCACTTTAAAGCATTAGTACCTTAAAGTGATCAAATCAACGAATCAGCCATAGTATATCACTTTTTTTCAAAAAGTGATGCAAAAAGTGACAGCTACCCTCTATTAATAATTTTTTTCTTAAAATGTTGAAAGTAGACGGATTTATAAGAAACCTTGTACGTGATTCGTT
Organism: Harpalus rubripes; assembly: GCA_963082715.1. Classification (NCBI taxonomy): domain Eukaryota; kingdom Metazoa; phylum Arthropoda; class Insecta; order Coleoptera; family Carabidae; genus Harpalus; species Harpalus rubripes. Next base: position 17,321,580 of record OY720465.1, read on the forward strand.
GCAAAATTGAGTTTTTCGCACGTGTTGCCGAGCTCATTTCGTTAGTCTGCGAGACACTTTTCTTGAAACAACACATATTTTTTCTCGAAATCACTCAAAACACATCAAAATTTTTCATAAAAACACAATTCCATGTTTAAAATAGCAATGAGCTTTAAGTAAAGTATAACTTCCGATTGATCGTTTGTAAACCAAATTCTAATTTGTTATTCCAATACATAGAAAAGTCTATAATACGAAATTTTAAATTATATTTTGTTTGTTAAGTGCTCCAAATTAAGTACCACTTCCAGTTTATCATACATATATCACCATATCATCAAAATCTAAAATGTTTAAATTTATATACGAGTTTTAAATACCAAATTTGAAAAGTTTTGGACTATATCATTATATTTTACAAGAAAATCTGTTTAGAGCTTCAAATATAGCATCACATCCGGTTTATCAATTTTAGTCAAAATCTAGTAAGTTTTTCCCCTTGATATAAAAGTCTTAAATAATAAAAATTAATAATAGATGGAGTCTAAGGTTAAATTTAACTAAAACTATTATAATTACCCCTTAACCTTAAAATTAATTTTAGTAAAAACTAGATACGTATTTCGAGAACTAAGTTCTCATCATCAGTAATACAACAAATGAAAAGTTAACAGAGTAGTCAAGATTACTCAACATGTCAACCATGCCAGAGGTCCTAACAACTCTGAAAAACAAGGGAGAGAACTAGGATTATATAGGGATGGGAGTCACAGGTGAATGATTACCTATAAACTAAGATAATTTTCGTCCAATAATGAGTCATTAAATATTAAATCGTCCAATAAAATTTAACTTTGTAATAAATTGAAAAGTTTTGAGTTTGGTATGGGGCCGAGATCTGCGTTCATCAAATTATTTTTATATTTATTTATTATTAAACTCTCGTATGCATCTAAATATCTATCATTATTAATATGTTTTAAAAGTTTAATATTAGAATTGTTAACTTTGTGATTATTAATGAACATATGTTGAGCTACGCTAGATTTTTCTGGATTACCGCTTTTTAGATGATAAAAATGTTCTTTAAACCGAGTGTCAATTTGTCTTTTAGTTTGACCGATGTAAACTTTATTACAATCATTACAACTAATTTTATAAATACCGGATTTTTTGTTAGTATCTATTTTATCTTTAGGATTACCTAATAACGATTTAATGGTATTATTTGATTTGTAAGTTACTGTTAAATTATGATTTTTAAAAATTTTGTTTAAACTTTTGGAAGCTTTATCGTACGGTAGTGTTATGTATTTATTATTATTTTTATTATTAGATGGCGTTAGCGTTGTAAAATTAGAAATGGATTGGCGATTTTTAAATTTATGAACTAATTTATCGATAGTTTTAACCAGGAAGCCGTTATACTTAGCTATTTCTTTAATATAGTTTAGTTCAGTTTTAAATCGTTTTTCGTTTAAAGGAAATTTAGTTAATCTGTTTATTAAGAAATTAAACGAAGCTAATTTATGTTGCCAAAAATGATTTGAGTCAGCCGTTATAAATCTATTAGTGTTCGTGGATTTTCTATAGATATCAAAATCTAATTTGTTCTTGTTTCTAATAACCAGTACGTCCAAAAAAGGTAACTGTTCATTGGTTTCTTTTTCGATTGTAAATTTAATTGATGGGAAAACTGAATTTAAACTGTCCAGAAACTTTTTCAAATCGCATTTATTGGTATTAACTATGGCAAAAATATCATATACATATCTAATCCAAACTCTAGGAAAATAATTGTTGTTTTTCTTAAACTCAATTTCGAAATTACTCATAAATAAATTAGCTAAAAATGGTGATAAACTATTTCCCATAACTGTGCCTTCATTTTGGTGGTAATATTTATTATTTACTTGAAAGTAATTTTGCTTCATACAAAGTTCAGTAAGTTTTAAATACTCATTAATTTTTGAATCCTCTAAGTCGTTATTTTCTAAAAATGTTTTCAAATATTCTAAAGTTTCCGGGATAGGTACACTTGGAAATAAAGAACTGACGCCAAAGAAACCATTATTTCGTTTTTATCTAATGTAATGACTTTAACTTTATCGATAAATTGTAATGAATTTTGTACGGAAAATGTTTGAGGTTGATTTGGAAAACTACTAAATTCATTGACTAACCACTTTGAAAGCAAATAAGTTGGTGAATTTATGCCAGAAACTATAGGTCTTACTGAATTACCTGGTTTATGAATTTTTGGAAGACAGTACATTTCTGGAACTACTGGGTTTGAAACGTTAAGTTTAAAATTTATATCTTTAGTGATTAAGTTCAGTTTTCCCATCAATTAAATTTACAATCGAAAAAGAAACCAATGAACAGTTACCTTTTTTGGACGTACTGGTTATTAGAAACAAGAACAAATTAGATTTTGATATCTATAGAAAATCCACGAACACTAATAGATTTATAACGGCTGACTCAAATCATTTTTGGCAACATAAATTAGCTTCGTTTAATTTCTTAATAAACAGATTAACTAAATTTCCTTTAAACGAAAAACGATTTAAAACTGAACTAAACTATATTAAAGAAATAGCTAAGTATAACGGCTTCCCGGTTAAAACTATCGATAAATTAGTTCATAAATTTAAAAATCGCCAATCCATTTCTAATTTTACAACGCTAACGCCATCTAATAATAAAAATAATAATAAATACATAACACTACCGTACGATAATGCTTCCAAAAGTTTAAACAAAATTTTTAAAAATCATAATTTAACAGTAACTTACAAATCAAATAATACCATTAAATCGTTATTAGGTAATCCTAAAGATAAAATAGATACTAACAAAAAATCCGGTATTTATAAAATTAGTTGTAATGATTGTAATAAAGTTTACATCGGTCAAACTAAAAGACAAATTGACACTCGGTTTAAAGAACATTTTTATCATCTAAAAAGCGGTAATCCAGAAAAATCTAGCGTAGCTCAACATATGTTCATTAATAATCACAAAGTTAACAATTCTAATATTAAACTTTTAAAACATATTAATAATGATAGATATTTAGATGCATACGAGAGTTTAATAATAAATAAATATAAAAATAATTTGATAAACGCAGATCTCGGCCCCATACCAAACTCAAAACTTTTCAATTTATTACAAAGTTAAATTTTATTGGACGATTTAATATTTAATGACTCATTATTGGACGAAAATTATCTTAGTTTATAGGTAATCATTCACCTGTGACTCCCATCCCTATATAATCCTAGTTCTCTCCCTTGTTTTTCAGAGTTGTTAGGACCTCTGGCATGGTTGACATGTTGAGTAATCTTGACTACTCTGTTTAACTTTTCATTTGTTGTATTACTGATGATGAGAACTTAGTTCTCGAAATACGTATCTAGTTTTTACTAAAATTAATTTTAAGGTTAAGGGGTAATTATAATAGTTTTAGTTAAATAATAAAATTGAAAAGCTTTGGATTATATTTTAATATAGTTTTTTTATTTTTTATTAACAACTGTTATAAGCTTTAAGTATAGTATCTCTTCGGATTGTTTAGTTTTACCCAAACTCTATTCATCTATTTATATGAATGCAGAAAGCATAAATATGGAAAATAGAAATTTATGAAAATTTGATACGACTTATCGTGGAAGAAAAAATTGTCATACAAACACACAGACATCATTGTAAAAATAGTAAAAACGTGTTGTGGGGACCCTAATTCAAGCTTAGTCCCTGAAAACTCAATATCGAATTTTAGGACCGAAAACATCACCTATTTCCCCTACCGTACGTAATAAAAGCAATCATAAACATCACATTGTGTATTCATGGTGAAGTTTTTTATTACAATACTCAAAAGAATCAGGTAAAATTTTACATGACTACCCAAGTAGCACAGTCAGTTATATTCTTGTATCCACAACGCCATAGTATTAATTAAAATAACTAATTGGCTAGAATAACCTCTACCAATAATAATAATAATAATAATTTATAATAATAATTTATTCAAATCTCTTGATCAAATACATTTGAAATGAGATGCGTCAAAGGTACATACAAGAAATATAAAGCAAACAATAAATAACAAAAATAAAAGTAAAAAAAGTGATATAATTTAGGACTTATCACTAAGGAAATCGTTATGATGATAATAATTTTTCTGTAAAAGAAATATTTTTAATTTAGATTTAAATGAAGTAATGGATTTAATAGTTTTAATATGACTAGGTAATTTGTTATAAAATTTTAAACCCATGTAATGTGGATTGTTTTTGCTTTTATTAAGTCGTAAACATGGTAATTTAAAATTCAGTCTTGTACGAGTGTCATGATTATGAATATCGCTTTGTAGCAGAAATTTGCTTTCGTTTGTTTTGATATAAATTAAAAGACTATAGATGTAAAGACAGGGAAGATTTAACATCTTTTCCCTTTTAAATATATCTTTACATGAATCTCTACTATACAATGAAAAGATGTTTCTGATTGCAGATTTCTGTAATTTAAAAACCCTGGATGCTATTGGTGAGCTTCCCCAAAAAATGACACCGTATTGGATAATTGGGTAGAATTTGGCATAATAAAAAGTTTTTGCTGTATTTATGTCAGTGAATAATTTAATTTTTTTAATTAAGTAGCATAAAGAAGCTAGATGTTTACATATTTTGTCAATGTGTACATCCCAAGTTAAATTTTGATGTATGTGAAGACCTAGTACTTTGCTATTGCTAATTTGGGGTAATTCCTGTTGATTGCATTGGACTGATACAGAATTTTCTAATACCTCATAAATACGTGATTTTTTCGTTTTAATTACTAACGAGAGGATTGTTTTATAGTTATAGAAAAGTTGGCGCGGCCAAATATTTCCCAACCAATTATTTACAAATTGGTTATATTTTTAGCTGTTATAGTCATTACACAATTTTATCTTTACCAAAAGATATTGTTGAGAAATAATATTTTATTATGTTCAACGGACACTAAAAGGTTTTAAGAGAGTATTTATGGAAAGATAATGATTTTTGATACATGAAATGTCATAATATTATAATAAAGATTCTAATTCTGTATTCTAAATAAATATAAGAAAATTGTACCTCATCTATCATTTCAACAGGTTATGGTGCCCAGGAGAAATATAGTTAATCAACATTGAAAATGTCTTCTATGTATCAGATAGAGAAATTAGGAAAAGAAAATTATCAATCATGGAAGATTCAAATGAAGATTATATTAATTCATCAAGACTTATGGTCGTATGTTGATGGAACTACAAAGAAGTCACTTGATGATAAGAAGAAAGAATACTAAGAAAATTGCGATAAGAATGATAATAAAGCATTAGCTACAATAATATTGGGAATTATTTTATGTTAAGAACTGTAAAACGTCTAAACAAGCATGGGATAAATTAGAAGATATTTATCAGCCAAGAAGCACTGTTAGCAAAATAAGTCTCACGAAGAAATTATTGAAAATGAAAAAGAATAGTACTTGTAGTATGCAGCAACATTTGAACAATTTTATTGAAACTGCAGATAAATTAAAAGAGCTAAACGTCACTATAGCTGAGGAGTTTAAATCTGTATTACTGCTAAATAGTCTGAAACCGGAATATGAAATGTTTGTAATAACAATGGAGAACCGAGACAGCTTACCAGACGTGGAAATATTAAAAACTAAATTGTTGGAAGAGGAATTACGTCAGAAATAAAAATAATGAATATCCTCAAATAGTAGAAGATCCTGCAGCCTTTTTTTCAAAGAAGGAGGAAAAGAAGTTTAATAATAAAGAAGTCCAGAAATAAAACATTTCCTTTTGCTTGTCACTATTGTAATAAGAAAGGTCATAAAGCTAAGGATTGTTGGAAGAAAAAGAAAACAATGGAAAAGAATGCGTTAACAGAAATTTCAGAAGATTTACATGCAATGAATTCCTATGAAACAAGGCAGAATTTTGAAAGAAATGATTGGATTGTTGACAGCGTGGCAACATCGCATGTGTGTAGGCAACGAAACTTTTTCACATCATTTCAATATATTGACAGGCAAAATGTTCGAATAGAAAACAAAAAGACAGCAAAAATATAAGGCAAAGGTACAGTACAATTGAAAGAAGAAATACACTCTAAATGTAAATTAGTGTTACTAAAAGATGTTTTGTATGTACCTGAGCTTCAAGGTAACTTACTGTTTATAAGTAAAGCAACAAAAAATTCATTTAAAGTAAAATTTGAAGATAATATCGGTCTTATTATAAGAGATGAAAATGAAGTATATATTGAAACAATAAAGAAAAATGGATTGTATGTTGTCAAACAATTTAAAGAAATAAGTGCCACAATTCATTAAAAGATAAATGTGAAACAACTGGACGAAATAACTAAATGGCATAATCGTTTTGGATATATAAATATCCATCATCTTAATTTATTGAAAGATAAAGAAATGGTATATGGATTAAACAAATACTAACGCCGGCACCATTTTTAATATCATTGCAAAATCAGCATCAATTTCATATCGTTGTTGTACACCATTTGCTTGAATGAACCGATAAAAGCAGTGGGAAAAATGGAAAAAGCACCCTCTTAATGTAGCCGCAGGAAAAACTGTCTTAAAACTATTTATTGCTGCCTGCTTAAAGTCAGCAATAACTGAAACTGAACCTTAATTTGGTTCCTACTGTTTCAATGCATTAAATGATGCTTTATAAGTTCCTTCATTCTTCCTCGCCGGTAATGCAAAAACAGCAGGTATTGATACATTATTTCTTATGCCATGTATGGTGTATAATTGTGTAAACAGCGTAGGTACTGTTTTAAATGTACCGTCTGCATACCAGTCTTTCGTATTCGATAACCATAACAAATTATCCTTTGTGGAGAATATTAATATTCGGTTTTCAGAACAGATGTTATCAAATAATAAAAATTGTTCACCCTCGTTTGTTTTTTGATATGACTGAGGTGTTTGTAGATCAGCGAGTGAGTTTGGATTTGCTGGAATACCATTTTTGCGATTCCTGACGTTCCTCACAGTCCTTTATAATGAATTTGTCCTAGGCACACATCCTGCTGCACCTTGCGATAAATTTGCATAGGTTTTAGCAACAATGCGATGTGTACCATCTTAAGTTTCTTTCGCATGTAATTTTGCACCACTCACAGCAACCGCGATTACACATTTTGCAGCATCGCCGGCATGATTATGATCATGTAAATATTTAATTATACTGCCATTTTTCGTGTGTATACGTGCTCGACACTTGCATTCACGCGACTGGTCACATCTCCAAAATATCACATCACCAGCGCTATTTTCTATTTTCTTTATCTTTGGGTACATCTGTCAAAGAATAACACAGGTGTCCTAAGGCCAGCTCGACGAGGACAGAAACCTCGCGTAGAACAAAAGGGAAAATGCTGGCTTGATCTAGGTGTTCAGTACGCAGAGATTGCGAAAGCACGGCCTATCGATCCTTGTGGCTTAAAAAGTTTTCAGCAAGAGGTGTCAGAAAAGTTACTACAGGGATAACTGGCTTGTGGCGGCCAAGTGTTCATAGCAAAATTGCTTTTTGATCCTTTGACGTGGGCTCTTCCTATCATTGCGATGCAGAAATCGCCAAGCGTCGGATTGTTCACCCACCAATAGGGAACGTGAATTAGGTTTCGACCGTCGTGAGACAGGTTAGTTTTACCCTACTGATGACATGTCGTTGCGATAGTAATTCTCCCAAGTACGAGAGGAACCGCAGATTCGGATATTTAATTCAAGCACTCGCTCGACCAGGCGGTGTTGCGAAGCTACCATCCGTGGGATTATGCCTGACCGCCTCTAAGGTCGTATCGCGCCTAGTCACAGTTTCGGCAACGTTATTTCTTGGAGCCACCAAGAGGCGAAAGGCTCAAAATAATGAAGCAAATTTATTTGCATTATTAGGCTAGCGATATTCGTATCGTTAGTCCACGAGCCTATTTTTCTGGACATAGGAACTTGGTTAACGATCTGATTTTAAACTGATTTTGTTTAACCGTCCTACAACCAATCGAACATGGGTCATCCAATTTATTTGTCGATATTGGGGTTCGGAATTGTCTGTAGATGACGTACGTACCGGACGGGGCGTTGTACTCAGTAAAGCAGTTTCCACGCTGCGATCTGTTGAGACTCAGCCTTAGTTTTGGGATTCGTCTTTTTATTTAGACAAGACTCCACCATATTATATTATTATATAAATAATATTTATTATAAATAGTATATGTATTGTTACATAGATTATTGTTATACAGAGTATTTATTTTTTTAAACTTACAAATAGTCACTAAAACTATTATGATTACCCCTTAACCTTAAAATTAATTTTGACAAAAACTAAATACGTATTTCGAGAGTTCTCATCATCAGTAGTACAATAAGTGAAAATGAAACAGAGTAATCAAGATTACTCAACATGTCAACCATGCCAGAGGTCCTAACAACTCTGAAAAACAAGAGAGAGAACTGGGATTATATAGGGATGGGAGTCACAGGTGAATGTTTACCTATAAACTAAGATAATTTTCGTCCAATAATAATGAGTCATTAAAATTTTAAATCGTCCAATAAAATTTAACTTTGTAATAAATTGAAAAGTTTTGAGTTTGGTATGGGACCGAGATCTGTGTTCATCAAATTATTTTTATATTTATTTATTATTAAACTCTCGTATGCATCTAAATATCTATCGTTATTAATGTTTTAAAAGTTTAATAATAGATTTGTTAACTTTGTGATTATTCATAAACATATGTTGAGCTACGCTCATTCACAGCTATGAAAATAAAAATAAAATTATACATAGACATAAAAATAACGATATTAACAATAGATTCTTATGACAGTGTTCACACCTACCGAAAATAAAAAAAAAAAAACAAGACATTAGCAAAAGGATTTGCAAATGTTAAATATTTTACACAAGCATAAGCACATACATAAGTCTCGACCAATTAAAACGGATGTAAAAGAAAATGTCATTGTGAACTGTCATTTGAATTGTCATATGTACTTCTTACAAAAAATGAATTTAAATTTAATCAAAAGGGCAGTTTTAAGGAAAAGGATTGCATGTATAATTGCATACAGTTCTTTAAAAAAACAACCAAATAAAAAACGACGATGGTGGATTCACTTTCTTTCTGCAATTTGCCCGTCTAAAAATCTGACAGATTCTAAATATTCGCAAGGTTTTTTAGATGTGGCTGGAGCTGCACTCCGGCACGCATTATTTTCTAAATTTTTGTCTCTTGAATATTTTTGCCTTAAACTAACAAATTTCTTCTCTGCATCTTCGCCTATTGATTTAAAAACTGCCTTAAATAATTTATGTTATAAATAAAATATGTTGTGTTCAATTTGGATGGCCTGCGTTCAAATCTGACCGACTTAAAACTTCAAAATTATTTAATTGGTGTGGTCTCTCCGCTATAGCTTTGAGAGCCAGTGAGGTGACGCCTGTTAAACGCCCTTAACAGTACAGATATTATGTTACGGAAATCTGTGAAAAGAAGCAGACTGGCGCTCTCAGAAATATGTACATACATACTTACCGCTAATACCAAAATTCATTTCCAAACTGTCCCCATATATAGGCTTTTAACTTATTATTTTTATAATTTTTATTAAATTTGTTCCATAAAATTTAATTTTTATATACAGAACTAATAAAGTCATCCATAATTTCACAAAATATATATGTCTGAAGTCGATAGTGAAAAAAGTATTTGTGCCATTTGTGATGATTTGATACCAATCTCTGATTGGGTGCAATGTGATATATGTGATAATTTAATTCATGTGCAGTGCAATAAAAATGAATGTGCTGGATATGTTGTATGTAATCCATGTGATAAAAATTCGATGCAAAAGAATATTTTTGCTGTTGTTATTTTTTTAAAAAAGACTGTTTGTCAACTTTCGAGCAAAATTTGAATGATACTATTCGTAATCAAGATGTTACAATAAAAATCTTAACTGATGAAATAAGCAAATTTGAAATAAATTCATATAAAGATTTAAATACGGTCAAGGACGTATCTGATTCTCACTTAAACAAGCCTCAAGTTGATGAGAAATCGCACGTAAACGAAAGTTCTAACGATAAATCATATGTTAGCAAAGTACAGACAAAATCACAAAACCAAACTAATTTAAAAAACATAAATATTAAAAAAGTTGAGAATAATCCCAGTGGTTCTCAAAAAGTTTCGTCAGAAACTTTGAATAATAATAAACCAGCAAATAAACGTCATAATAATATCATTTTAGGAAAGTCTATGCTGTCCGCTCCCGATAAAAATGGTAGTACAGACAAAGTATTGTTACCTTCTGAACAGAAAGCGTGGTTACATGTGTGGCGTGCGCGTAAGGAGACTACTGATGAAATAATCTTAAAACATTTACAATCTATTAAACCTAATGTGAATGATAAATATGTGTGTGAAAAATTACGTTCGCGGGGTGATTATACGTCATTCAAGATTGGAGTTCCACTCGTCGATCTTCCTGTCTTTTCAAATCCAGAGAACTGGCCTCAAGGTGTCGCCATCAATCGTTTTTTCTTCCCGCGACGCCAACCCAAAGCCAGCACGTAAATATAAATATGAATATCCCGGACCAGCATCAGCATAACAAGATAAGTGTAAAACATAAAAACATTTGTATATATTATCAAAATGTTAGAGGTCTTCGGACTAAGTGTGCTATATTATTCGTTAATATCTCAGCAAATAACTATGACATTATATTATTAACAGAAACGTGGTTGGATGATTCTTTTGCTAATTCGAAACTTTTCGATTCGCGGTATGTTGTTTTTCGAATGCACAGAGACTCAATCAGTACGGGAAAATCGAGAGGCGGTAGAGTCATCATTGCAGTTAAGCAGGAATTTAGTGCAGTGCAGTGCGTTCCTGTCTCATTGGGTGTACACGCACTTTTTGTTAAACTAAAGATTGGTTTCCGAATTTTTTTTGTGTCAACTGTATATTTACCCCCTAATTCAGCTGTGTCATTATATGAGGACTATTTCAATGCTTTTGATTCCTTTGATGTCAATGATTCAAATGTAATACTAATTGCTGGAGATTTTAATATTAATACGTTCAGTAATACTGAAACTGTCGTTTCTTCCAATATAATTGCGCAGAGAAAATGGTGTACTACTAATTTTATAAATTTGTATAATTTAAAACAAATCAATAATATTCAGAATAAGAATGATAATATACTTGGCTTAATTTTTTGTAACCTAGACAATGTTTCTGTTACACATGAGACCCACTCTTTACTAGTTGAGGATAAATATCATCCGGCATTACATATTAACTTTCAATTGTTATTTATTAAAAATATGAATACCCAAGTAAAAATAAACCCAGAGTATAATTTTAAAAATGGCGACTACTTGAAAATGTATCACTTGCTAAGTTGTGTTAATTGGGACTTTTTAAGTGACATTAGTGATGTCAATTCTTGCCTGGACAAATTCTATGAAACCTTATACCAAATTTTTGATGAATCAATACCAAAGAAAAATTCTTACAAAAGTAATTTTCCTATTTACTTTACAAAAAGCATTATAGACAAAATCAAAATTAAAAATACACTACATAAATTAATCGTAAAAAATTTAGCGAATCAAGCACAAATTTCTCAGTATAAATCATTACGTAGTGAAATCAAAAGACTTTCTGAAACTGCTTATCAGGAATATACACACAATCTTGAAAACAATATTAGTAACGACCCCAAAAAATTCTGGTCCTTTATAAAAGATAAAAAAGGGAGCAAATCTAGTATTCCAGTTACTATGTATCATCAGAACGAAATCTATCATAATAGTGAAGATATTTGTAAGGCGTTTGCCGTGTACTTTAAATCTATATATTCCTCTCAAACATCTGATGATAATGACCTAAGTTACTTAGATGACATTAACTTTTTAAGTAATTGTGATCTCTTTAATTTTAATTGTTCAGAGGATGATATCTAAGAAGCTATCAATACTCTAAAGAATAAACCAACAGTTGGTTGGGACAAAATACCTGCTTTATCCTAATTACACCTCTTTTTAAAAATTTTTCTAAAGCAATCCATACGAATACTTATCCAGATAAATTGAAACTTGCAAGAATTGTTCCAGTTTTTAAAAAAGGCGATGCAGCGCAGATTAGAAGTTACAGGCCCATATCTATTTTAACGGTATTAGCCAAAATATTTGAATCCATTTTGTACAAGAAAATATATGTGCATGTAGAAAAAGCAATTACTATTTCTCAACATGGTTTTTTATCTGGCAGATCAACTACTACAAATTTATTCTCTTTCACACATGATGTCTCCTCGGCTCTTGATAGGCAAGTTGATTTGTTGTATACAGACTTTGCTAAAGCCTTTGACAGGGTTGACCATCAAGTTTTGTTAAAAAAAACTTAACCTATACGGCTTTTCCTCAAATGCAATAATTTTTCTAAAATCATATTTGTATTATAGAACTCAGTATGTACAACTTAATTCTTCAAATTCTGATACTATTGTATCTACATCGGGCGTACCTCAAGGTTCCAATTTAGGGCCACTGTTGTACCTAATTTTCATAAATGATTTGCCGGCTATTCTAAACTTTTGTAAACCTTTATTATACGCCGATGATCTTAAAATTTACCTTACGATTAATTCACAAATAGATTGTACTAAACTCCAGTTAGATATCCACGAGCTCATAAAATGGTGTGATGCGAATAAATTATATTTTAATATAGAAAAATGTATGATTATGTCATATACAAGAAAGATTCAACCAATTCATTTTGATTACTTCATGTCTGAGATTAAAATTAAAAGAGTCTTTGAGTGCACTGATTTGGGCGTTACTTTCAAGACCGATTTAAGATTTCAACTGCATATATCTAATTTATGTAAAAATGGGATTAATTATACGTAACTCTAATTGTTTTTCCGAATCCAGTACCCTAATTAAATTATTTAATACTCTGGTCAGATCTAAACTCGAATATTGCTCTGTGGTTTGGTCCTGTAATACTAAAATTTATTGTGATATGATAGAGAAATTGCAAAAGAAATTTTTAAAATTTTTGTATTTCAAGTGTTTTGGGGTATACCCAAACTTTATGTCGTATGAGACATTAAGTAAAAGTTTCCAAGTTTGTACACTACAGCAGCGTAGAATTTACTTAGACATGTTATTCTTATATAAATTACTAAATTTTGTTATATATTTACCTCAAATTTTAAAAGTGATTGATATTTGTGTTCCAAAGTTAGGTTTACGTAATCTTAATAATGTATTGCTTAACTGTAACCTTTATTATATGTTATCACCTTTATATCGAATTATATATTTGTATCGTCTTAATGTTCATTCGCAAATTGATTTTTTTCACTGCAATATTTCTATGCTAAGAAATGTACTACTTCTTATTGATTGATGAATGTTATTTGTATCTAATGTAATTCTTTGTCACAAACTTGTAAATAGGGCTTTTCCTGTAGTTTGTTGTGTGTGAAATAAATAAATAAATAAATAAAAAATAAATAAAAAAAATAGGAGTAATTGTCACATGACAACTACAACTACATGAAGCTGTGAATTTATGCGTAACTATGGCAACTGCCGTTTTATTTTCGAAGCTGTGAACACCAACCATAAAATCTTATTTATAATTTTATTTATACGTCTTATTTTTGTAGCTGTGAATGAGCCTTTAGACTTCGGACAAAATGGTTACTAAGTAACAGTAAAATAGCATAGTCGTAGCGTTTGTGCTTGGTAATAAACAAAACTCAGAGAGACTGGATTCGGAACCAGCCAGCAACAAAATTTAATTTTTAATTTCTACTTTTCAAAATATTTTTTTATTAATATGTTTTTAATCTTTTATTGACTTTTAATAAAATATAAACATTATTTAAAGCATAAATTATACGGATTTTGTAATATCTAAATCACATTGATAACAACATACAATTAAATAATTACAATAAATATTTATAATAAATAACGTATCCATTTTATTTAATTTCAACAAAAATTTAAAAAAAATATATTCTGAGAAGTAAAAATTAAAAATTTAATTTTACTGCTGGCTGGTTCCGAACCCAGTTTCTCAGAGTTATTTTTTATTACGAGGTGCACACACTATTTAAGCTGTTATTTGTAACCATTTTTTCGGTATATGAATAATAATCCTGGAAATTCTACTAATATCCTTATTTTTTTCTGATATACATTTTTATTTACTAATTTGGACTGTAATCCATAGAATTAGTATCCCTCAATAAGTACACAAATTTTCAACTTAATATCTTGCACTGGGGAGATACTATTTATAATTAACAGATTTCACATGTTAACCGCCTATGTGTCGGTCGGCCTAAGAATACATACACAAGAAAATATTTAGAGTAAAAAGATATATATTCACACAGATGTATACACGTAGAATAAAGATTGGTCTTAGAATAAAAGTTAAACAGTGAAATCAAGAATAAAAATATATTGCTAAAGGAAGACATGTATATGCGTACAAAGATATGTGTTAAACATAGTCAAATCTGATATAAAAACATATTTTTAATGATAGATATTGTGTGTTCTCATGAACAGTATATGTATAGAGTGTTGTAGATTTGGAATATTTTTTTAAATATATTTTGCATATTAGGTTACGTGGCCATCACTACGATTGTAAGCATAAAAAATATATAATTCAGCAGTTAATAAAAATTAATATCAAAAATATTTATTTTATTAGTAATATATAAATTTGAGTGACAAGCAGTAGGGTAAAATTAAACTGAATATTTAGAAGACCACATACTTTTATTAGCAAGAAATTCGGCATAGAACATCAAGGCAACACACACACACACACACACACACACACACACACACATATATATATATATATATATATATATATATATATGTATATGTATATATATACATATATATATATATATATATATATATATATATATACATATATATATATATATATATATATATATATATATATATATATATATATATATATATATAATAAATATCGAGACAATACAAGTCGCTTTTATTTTTATGTCTTTACAATATAAGCTATGAATACAGACTAACTACAATTCCTCAAAGAGGAAAACTACATTACATGATAATCTAAGCTAGCATAATATGAGAAGTATGAAACGGGATAATGACCGTTTAGCATAAAGTGGCACTATAACTCCTCCACCCTTAGAAGGAAGCACCCCCTGGAAGTTGGACTTCGATGTCTTCAGTCTTCTTCGCTGAACTTCGGTTTTGTATTTGTATTCGTAGCCTTTTAGTTATTAGATAAATAATTATTATTATAGCTTCGGAGTAGAGAACTATCGTCCAAATGTCGGGAATGTGGACGTACTCGTAGGTTTCGATGTCCTGGATTGGTGTTATTTGGTTTAATGTTATATCGTTCAGTTTGAGAGGCGATAGATTAATTGAGAAGTTTGAGATTTTATTAAATTTTATTTTATAACTTAATTTAGGCGGCATTAAAGGGGATCCATGTGTTTTATCGAGGAATATTAGTTTTTGCTTTTTAAATATTATTTCACAATTAGTATCACTTTTAATTAGGTAGATACCGGTCAGTGACTCGATGCTGGATCTTTCGAGGCAATTGATGGTGAGTTTTTCTTCCTTGGGAAAGATAGCTAAATACTGGTTTATCTCTGGCAGTAATTCGAAGTGGGTTTCCTGTATATCTATCTGATGTAGTAGGCATTGGCTTGTATGTTGTTTATTAAGGATTTCTTTCTCGCAGACGGGGTTGATGTGAGCATTGAATTTATTTGGGCACTGATATATTCTACTCTGAATGCACATGTCGCTTAGAGAAATGATATCTTTGTTTGATTGCAAAATGTATTTTGACTCTGGGATAATAGAAACAAATTCTGAACCATATTTTGTTGGGGTTGATACTAAATGATAAAGATCGAATTTAGCTTCAAAGTTAATAGGAATAGATATGAAATAGATAATTTGTGAGGGTTCAATTTTACAGTTAATTTTCAATAATTGTTCGTATTCTAAAATATTTTCGAGTTTAGGTTCAAATGGTAGCTGAGTTTTATAGTGCTCTGAAATTTTTTGAATTTCTAATAATAATTTATCTGGTTGAATTATACTTGGATGAAGAGTTCTCAATTTACAAAATGTTATGGAATTTTCTATATCTTGTAATATGTTCAGGATGGGATTATAAAGCATAATTAGTTGATTAAAAATGTCTCTAGCGAATGTAAAGTCATCGATAAGCCATTTATTTATAAGGTTCGCTAAATGTAATACTTTTGTTTGCAACAAATTTTCATTATGTTGTATATCCTGCAGAGTACTATTGTTTATTATTTGATTATTAACTGAATAGGATAGTTTTAATTGATTTTCTATCTTATGTTGGTTTTGCTCCAAATCTGGTAAGATTTTATTATATCGCTTACCGTCTTCGGCATCCAAATTTCCTGATATGAATTTGAAAACAGTTCCTAATCCATCTACTAGGCCCCTATTATTTATTTTTGTTAAGGCGGTTGAATGAAAGCCAATGTTTGCAATTTTATTATTAATACTGCTTCTAGTGTAATCAATGATTTTTTCAAAAAATTTTGATTCATTGACGTAGTAAGAGTTATTTGAAATAATTGTTTTAAAATTGTCATATTGTTTATTTAAATTATTATACTGCTGGAAAAGTGGCTTTAATTTATAATAGTGGATGAATGTATGTGAAGGTTTTCAAGTTTTGCCTGCCCCAGTTTAATAGGGAGTATTCCCAAATTTTCTGTTATGTTTTGGATAATTGATCCGTTGCTGACCGCGAGGTACCTGGAAGAATAATAATTTTTCTTTCTAGGACGTTTTATATTAGATAAATGAATTTTCTATACTGTGTTGTCGTGTGTTGGTTTTAGTTTCGCGGTTTTTAATTCTTTATTAATTGTTCTTAAATTTTCAGATTTGTATTTATTTTTTGTTTTGGCTTGTTTTTGTCTATTTTTGACATGAACTTCGCCGGGGATTTCAGGTAGTTCATCTCTTGTTTCATTATCTTTCCGATATTTTTTCTATTTCTTCATCTATTTTATTTTTAATTGACTCGTATAAAAGTTTGGTTTTGTTTTTATGATTTTCTACGTAATTGTTTATTAGTTGTTTGTCTATGTCTATTTTAAGGGGAGATTGAGTTTCTAGGTGGCCTGATATAATTTCTGCTGGTTTTAATTTTGTTACGGAATGTATTGTTTGGTTATATGCAAGAAGAGCATACTTTACCTTTATTTCGATGGGTTCCTTTTTAAAAATTTCTTGGTTATTAAATAACCTAATATGTTCTATCAAGGTAGAATGGAAACGTTCAATAATTCTATTTGATTCAGGGTGTTGTGAACTTATAAAATGTATTTGAATTTTGTGCAGAGCTAACAATTCTGTGACGATCGAGTTTTTAAATTCTCATCCGTTATCTGAAATTATTTGGCCGGGAATGCCGTGATGGGTGAAAGTTATTTGCAATTTCGATACCTTGACTCGAGTTTAATTTATAGGCCTGTGCGTATTTTGAAAAGGAGTCGATTATTGTGAGAAATTTGGCTTTTTCAAGTGTTATGCTATCTATATGAAGTATCTCGAAAGGTTTTGAGGCGGTAGGTGTAATGTTTAATTTTAACTTGAGTGGATTCCTATCGTACTTCGTTAACTGACATATTTCGCATATATTTATATAGGTTTGTACAGATTTACTTAGTTTAGGCCAATAGTAATTTTGTTTGATACGAGCTTCAGTGTCGTCTGTACCTCGGTGATTTGTTTTTCCCTCATGGTAATTACGAATAATTTCTATTCTTTCATCTTCGTCTGTTACGTCAGTAAGGAATTGTGAACATTTGATTATATTAATATCTGAATTTTTGAAATAATTTTGTAAAACTAAACTAAAATTTTCATATAGGTCACTTTTAAAATAGATATGGTATTTTATCTTAGGTACTATAAATTCTTTAATAAAATTAAATATTTCTTTTTCAAAATTGTTTTTCGAAATTTCTACTAGAAATCTTTATTTTTTGGTTTCATATAGTTTTTGAATTATTGTCCTTTTAGGACTGTGTTCTACTTCTGAAATAATTATTCGATTTTTTCCGTAATTCACTGGGCATTCCACTATCGGTATGCCTACTATTGGGTTTTCTTTATTAGAATGAATTGTTATATCACTTTCGCTAGGGGTTTCGTCGTCATTGTCAGTGTCGCCACCTGTCTCTACAATTAAGGATTGGCTGTCTGGTTGTAAGCGTTTTGTATTTTCAAATTTTTTGTTAAACTGTTCCATGTGTTTAATAAAACCTTCTATATCGTTTGAGTCATTATTTTTATTATCAGGGTAGTTTCCTTTGTTGTCTAAATCGTTTACATTTAGTTCAATGTTTTCCAAGTCTGGTAATTTAAAAACTGTGATAAGTATATTAGTATTGTTAAAGATATGCTGTAGCATTGGTTTAACGTGTATCCATTTTAATTTGTCATGTCCACAACCAATTTTGGGTATACAGAGATTTTTAATATTATTTTTAATGCAAAATGATTTTAAGTTCAGAACGGTGTAAAATACATCTTGTATGGTGGGTTTTTCATAATAGTATTCCTTTGTAATTAAATAAATAATGTATCTGAATTTAGTTTTCAAATAGACTAATGAATGGAGTTGGGGATTTTGATTTTTTAATTTTTCTACGTTCCCGAATTTATTTTTAAATTGTTTGGCAATTCCTTTTTCCATATGTAGGTCTTTACTGATACAGTGCGCTAGGTTGTTATCTGGTGTGGCGTCAAATAAGTCACCTTCTACTTCTAGTATGTTATTGTTTGTGGGTGTATTAGTAATTTTAGTCGTCAGGTATTGTTGATATTGTGCTAAAGGGGATTGTGATTCCAGTTGTTCTGGGTAATTTTGAGTTTTGTCGTTTGTTTCAGGGGTAATGCGACTCAATGCGTCCGCATTTGTATTTAGTTTGCCTTTCCTGTATATAATTTCGTAGTCAAACTCCTCTAGCTTGAGTCTCCAACGAATTAGTTTTTGACTGCATTGCTTTAAGGAAATTATCCATTGTAATGGTCTATGATCTGTATAAATTTTAAATTTACGGCCGAATAGGTAATGTCCGAAGTATTGTGTCGCCCAAACGATTGCCAAAAGTTCTTTTTCTATTGTAGAATAGTTCATTTCAGAATTATTTAGTGTTCTCCTCGCGTAAGCTTCCGGGAGGTCATTACCTATGTTTCCTTGAGATAACACGGCTCCAAGTGCAACGTTACTAGCATCACATGTTAGATTAAATTCTTTAGAAAAATCTGGGTATTGTAAAAGAGGTTCGTTGATTAAAATTTTTTTGCATGTGTTAAAGCATTTTATGTAGTCGGGGTTGTTAATGTCTATAGTCGCGTCTTTTTTTCAAACATTTTGTCATTGGTTTGATTATTGTCGCCATATCTTTTATAAATTTTCTATAATAACCTAGGAGGCCTAAAAATCCTTTCATTTGTGTAACATTTTTCGGTATGGGATAATTTCGAATAGCACTTATTTTATCTGGGTTAGGGAGAACGCCCTCGAAGGTCACAATATGTCCGAGATAGGCGACTTCTGTTTTTAAAAATTCGGATTTATCTAACTTAATTTTGAAATTTGATTGTCTGAGTCGATCGAAAACTAATTTTAAATTATTAATGTGTTCTTGTAAACTTGTACTGAATATTATAATGTCGTCCAAATAAACTAAACAAATTTTGTGAGTCAAACCGCGTAATACATTGTCTATAACCCTCTGAAATGTTGCAGGGGCATTTTCAACCCGAATGGCATACGCAGAAATTCGTAGTGGCAATCTTCGGTGTTGAAAGCTGTCTTTTGTATGTCGGGTTCGTTCATTTCTATCTGGTGGAAACCAGAGGCTAAGTCCAGTGTCGTGAAGTAATGACATCGTCCTAGCTTGTCTAAAAGGTCGGTAATATTTGGTAGTGGGTATTTGTCTCCTATTGTTTTGTCGTTTAGCTTCCTGTAATCAATTACAATTCGCCATTTTCTTTTACAGGAAGCGTCGAGTTTCTTTGGAGCAACCCAAATGGGGCTGGACTATGGCGAGTTAGATGGACGTATTATTTTCTGATCTAACATTGTTTGAATTTGCGTACGTACTTCTTCATTGTGTACTTGCGGGTATTTGTATGATTTTGTATATACAGGGACTTCATCTGTTGTTTTTATACTATGTTTAATTTGGTTGGTGAAAGTTAACTTTTGATCTTCGGAATGGAATATATCGGAATATTTCTTTATCAAACTAAGAATTTCTGTTTTTTCCTCTGAATTCATGTGATCAGTACAAATTTTTGAGGGATCAAAATTATTGTTATTACTTATTTGTATGCAATTAAAATTTGGACTAGAGAATGTGACATAATCGTCAATTTTTTCGACATTAATTGTATTTGAGATTTTGAATTTAATTTTGTTATCAGTTGGGTTTATAACCGTGCATAAACAATGGTAGTCTTTAGCTACAGTCACAGACTCGGGAATAGATAAGTTGTGAAACTTGATATGTGGGACTAGTACAGTACCGTGTTCACATTTACTTTAATTTTTAAAATTTGTTCTGCGTTTGGTTCTATAATATTTTCGATTGAATTATTAGAAATGACATTTTGGTTTGTGTTATCAAGATAATGTATTTTTATTTTTGAATTTGGAGAAATAATTAAATCATTTGCAATATCAATTGATATTTTCAGATTTTTTAAGTTGTCCATGCCAAGTAACATGTCAAATTGATCGTGAAAATTGAATAAATGATATTTTAAATTTTGATTAGTATTCAGATTAAATATTTTTGAAACAGGAACTTTTGTACTGTACAACGTGCCATGAGCTGTTGTAATCTGAAACGGGTCTCGGGTGATAAGGTCTTTATAAAATTTAGATGCAATATTTGGTTTGATAAATGATTTTGTGCTACCTGTGTCTATTAGTACTTTAAGATTATTTTCCGGGAATATTATAAACGGAAGTTTGCTTTGATTTATTGTGAAATTCATTTGTTCAAAGTGAGTTGAGATATTTGATCTTGGACCGAGGCTTGTTCTTCTAAAAAAATATTCTCGTCTGTTCGTGTTTCATATGTGTTTTCATAATCTGATTCATCAAATATTTGCGCGTAATTGTCGTAGACGTCGGCAAAATTGTCTGTGTGATCACTTTGATTGGGTTCATCTATATTATATAATTCTTCAGAATTTAACTTAGGTCTTTGTGGGTAATTTTGAGATTGAGTCATTGGGTCAATGACTCAATCTCAAAATTACCCACAAAGACCTAAGTTAAGAGTAGGGTCTACTCTTTGGCGTTTCAATGCAGTGTTTCGCGGCAAGGCATTTTGAGTAGAATTACTCATCGGGGTTGGTTTAGAAATATTGATTGGTCTCTTTGTCTGATTTCCATAATTATTTCCAAAATTATTTCTTTGTATATTTGGATTAAAATTCGTTTTTCTGTTAAATGGGTAAGAATTTTGGTGCATAGGTTGCGATGGTTGAGGCAACATATACCGTGGTGTTGGATATGATGGATTTTGGAAATTAGTTTTTTGATTGAACTTTTGCGGTTTACTATTATTACTGAAGTTTTTTGTATATCTCATCATGTCATTATACTGAAAATCGTTTGTAAGCATAGACAATGCTGAGTTTAAATCTGCGGGATTTTTCTCTCGCATTAAGTGCCCTATTGGTTTTTTCAACCCTCTTAACAAAATTCGTAGTGCATATTTTTGGAAATATTTAATTAAAACTTCTGTTTCGGCAGCTGCAGAATTAGTTAGAATATATGCTATTTGTAAATTCAGTGAGTGTGTTGTAATTTGTTATAAAATTCGAACACAGTTTCTTTTTCATTTTGTTTTAATTCGGTCATTTCTATACAGAGTGTAACCGTCGCGTTTATCCGCGTATGTGTTCACTAAGGCGGTTTTCAAATCTTTCCACGTTTTAATTACAGAACTAGCTATGTTTATGGCTGCTTTGCCTTTTACTTTTGACAGTATAGTACTCATTAGATATTCATTTTGAAAATCTGCTGTATTAGTTGTGTTATAAAATTTCGTGACTATTTTTGAACATATTTCAATAAATCTGGGTAGAAGTTCGCGTTCACCCCTAAATTCGGGTATCATATCTAAATATTCTTTCTTTAATTCGGTTGCCATTGTAGTTTTGTCTACTGTGGCTTACAAAATAGATTCTTTCAAACGAAGTGGGATTTTATTTTGAGGGATTGGTATTTCGTTACGATCTTCAGAAGTATGAAAGGGGATAATGTCCGTTCAGCATAAAGTGGCACTATAACTTATATATACAGGGTGATTCATCGGTCTGTCCTCTCTTTATAACTCTTTTATTTTAAGTCAGATAGAGAAACTCTTCAAATATAATTTATATGATATAGTATAACCTATCTACGTACCATATCCATTTTTATACAAAATGCTCCATTTAAGCGCAACAATATGTAACTTTATATTTCTTAATGGAACAGCCTATATTTATTTATTTATTTTGATAGTAAATTAGATTCCCTTTAAAAAAGTATTAAGTAATAAGGGGTCTAAAATTATAAATTAAGAAGTTATTTACCTTTATTCGTTAAATGATATGTTTCTATTATGTTATTATTAACAAAGTCAGCTATGGATAATTTGATCAATTGTTTCGAATTTAAATAAAAAAGTTGTCCAAATACTCTTAGTTTATCATTGTTGATGTTGATGTGAAAATGAATGATACAAATTGTAGTAAATATGAGATGGTTAATATAATTTTTTAATAGAAAATCTATTGAAGTTCAAGGACAAGTTTTCGAGCATTTATTATAATTTTGCATTATTTAGTCTGTCACTAAATTTTAAAAGCTTCTTTGGAATTAGTGTAATGTTTAAAATAAGTATTAATAAAAAAGGATCAAAATTTTGTATTATATTATGGTTTTTTCCACTCCACTATTTTTTATGAACATAAATAACTTCTTAATTTATAATTTTAGACCTCTTATTACTTAATACTTTTTTAAAGGGATCATATAAATTATATTTGAAGAGTTTTTCTATCTGACTTAAAATAAAAGAGTTAGAAAGAGAGGACGGACCGATGAATCACCCTGTATATATATATATATATATATATATATATATATATATATATATATATATATATATATATATATATATATATATATACAGAGTGACCCATTTAAGGTACGAATGCATTGGGATCTCGAGAACCGTAAGAGCTACGAGGTTGGTTAAATTAGACAAAAGTTGCCCCATTAGGAGACCATTATAACGGTATTTTGTTATTTGCGAAAAAATGCATAGGTCACTAGATATAGGCGAAAATGTAAATTTTGCAGTTTTTTATTTTTGCAAATAACTTCGAAGTGTGCAATTATACTGGATTTTGGTTTGCACATCTTTAGGGCACTTTTTTATGTTCTTTCGACTGGCGATGCTCATTTTTTTTATCAATGTTGGTTTTCGAGGATTAATGTAAAAGTTTTTATTTTTATATGGACGCCATATTGGAAAGTTACGCCATTGAAAAGATAATTTTTTTAGCTTTACAATGATATAAAATAGTAATAATTTATTTTTATAATTAACAGAGAAATTAACAAAAAAATGTTATTAATACTAAAATTTAATTGAAAAAAGTAAATCGAAGGCTGCTGTTTAAGAAAATAACTATTTAATAAATAAATAATGTTAAAAATACAAAAATAATTTACAAAAACTTTACAATAAATTTTCTATTAACCCACCATTTCGTTCTGCGCCCTTCGTTATGTTACTAAAACTTTTCTCAGCATTCTTGGCCTACTTTGATTCATAATTCTTACTGTGGCATTTCTTAATTCATTTTTATTCTGATATTCCTGAATAAAAAGTTTATTTTTTAAGTATCCCCATAAAAAAATCTGAAGGTGTTAAATCTGGAGATCTAGCAGGCCAGTTGATTTCGCTGTTGGTCCCTATCCATTGTCCTCCAAATCTAATATTTAAATATTGTACTGTAAATTTTAGTATTAATACCATTTTTTGTTAATTTCTCTGTTAATTATAAAAATAAATTATTACTATTTTATATCATTGTAAAGCTAAAAGAATTCTCTTTTCAATGACGTAACTTTCCAATATGGCGTCCATATAAAAATTAAAACTTTGACATCAATCCTCGAAAACCAACATTGATAAAAAAATTGAGCATCGCCAGTCGAAAGAACATAAAAAAGTGCCCTAAAGATGTGCAAACCAAAATCCAGTATAATTGCACACTTCGAAGTTATTTGCAAAAATAAAAAACTACAAAATTTACATTTTCGCCTATATCTAGTGACCTACGCATTTTTTTGCAAATATCAAAATACCATTAAAATGGTCTCCTAATGGGGCAACTTTTGTCTAATTTAACCAACCTCGTAGCTCTTACGGTTCTCGAGATCCCAATGTATTCGTACCTTAAATGGGACACTCTGTATATATACATATACAGGGTGGTGGCAGTTAGGGGTGAACATGGGGATTTAACATGGGATTTTAGTTTTTTGCAATTTCCTGCTCTCCTGTTCATTTTACGGCAAAAACTGTAGAGTACAAAATTGTCCAGAATTAAAAATTGCATACAAAAATGTATTTACATTTAATATTATGTTTTTGGTTTCTTCACAATTTTAAAAAGAAATTTCAAAATTTCCTGTTATTTTGTAGCAATAGCCATGGAATTTATTTTTTTCTGGTTGTCAAAAATTATTTATAAACATCAATCATGCGTTAATCTAAGTTAAAAATTAAATAAAAACAAACAACTTTTAATTTTAATACGCATTTTTTATTAGGTATACCATTTAATAATAAACCAATTCCAAATGTATCAACTACGTAGAATTTTGATTTATCATAGCCAATACCATTTCTTCATTCACTTCGTTATGACGTCTTCTATTATTATTGTCATTATTATTATTATTATTATTATTATTATTATTTCCTTCATTACCTTCGTTCACAGCCACAGCTGTACTAGCTGTGTTCTCAAATTTTTAACAAGTTCAGAAATTGTTGCTATAATAGGAATTGGTGTATTTTCGTACTTTATGGAAAACAAATCACGTATTCTTCTAAAACTATTTCCAACATAATAATTTTTTATAACGAAACCTCGTTCCTTATTCGAATAAACATTCATTATTTAATTAACTTTTTATTAGAGAAAATTTCGTAAATTTGACAGAAATTGAATGACATTATTATGTTTAAACATTTGAGTTATAAATCATGGCTATTGCTACAAATTAACAGATATTTGGAAATTTCTTTTTAAAATTGTGAAGAAACCAAAAACATAATAATAAATGTAAATACATTTTTGTATGCAATTTTTAATTCTGAACAATTTTGTACTCTACAGTTATTGCCGTAAAATGAACAGGAGAGCAGGAAATTGCAAAAAACTAAAATCCCATGTTAAATCCCTATGTTCACCCCTAACCGCCACCACCCTGTATATATATATATATATATATATATATATATATATATATATATATATATATATTTAAATGATGTAAGATTTAATAAAGTATAAATCTAGTGAGGCATAATAATTATAATATTGTCAAAATACATTATGATACATGTAAGATATAAAATTTGTAACTATTAAAACATAAATTACAATCAAAAGAAGTGCAATAACTACGAACCGGGCACCAAATTAAAAATTAGAATTAAGAAAAGTTTTTTGCTTTAATGATTTCTAAGTAACATTTTTGGATGTGACGACAGTATTAATACCCTGTATAGCTGTAGACAATCTTTTAATTATTGCTTTGTCGTTATCTACTACTGACAAAATTAGGCTCCAGACAGCCCTATAAGATTTTAATACAAAGTCTATGAAATTTTCCAGGCTATACGAAAAAGGATGTATATCTTTTGTGCTACAAAAAGACCAATATTTTTTTATAACAATTACCGTATTTTTTGAAGGTGCCTTCTGGTAGGGAAGCGAGTAAAATAGCTATTGCGCTTTCTGGAATGTTCCTTTTAAGGTATGCTGTCCAGATAATATTTCTGCTATCAGGGCAAGTTTCTTGTAAAGCGGGTGTGCAATCCTGAAAGGTGAAAAAAGCAAAAGCACCAGGGTTGCGCGAGCCAGTGAGGAACTACCACAATTCCTTTAGCTTTCTCCTCAACAATTTTTTCTAAAACTTTCGTAAGTAATGCGAATGGAGGAGAAGCATAATAGAAAAATTTGCTCCATCTTAAAGTAACGAAATTTACTGAACAGGAATCTGGGACTGGACGCCAGTAATATATTTTTATTAATTCTGATTATTTTATTTAAACTAGTCAATATATGTACGTACTATATATGAGCACTCTCAAATCTATATAATCTTACAAGATATGTATTCATTTCATTTAACACTTGTTACCTGTACACATGTCTTTGCTTCTATAATATCGATCAGGCCAAAAATAAATGACATAAAATGATAGCTCGGTGCTACTAGTGTATGCCAATGGATCAGTTGCCGGTGTTTTCAGATGATGAAATTCTTACCGGAGTAGGATTTTGAGTAAGTATAAATGTCCATCGATACTACATATACTTTGTGTCTGTATTAAAGGTGTACATAGGAGATTAACATGGAAAATCAGTCTTTTTAAAATTCCCTGCGCTACTGGTTATTTTAAGCAAAAACGTATCAAATAAAAGTTTTATGGCATAAAATTTTGCATCTAAATCAATAAACAGTATTACCTTTACATGCTTTGCAAAGACAGAAATTAGATATGAAAATTTAGAAAATTACGTTAAAAATATCGACAGCCATGGAATCGAATAAAAATAAATAAATGCTTGATGTTTGATCTGTCACTAGGTAAGTTAACTTATTTTGACGTTTCTAACAATTTAAAGTTATCTCTAGTTTTATTCTCTGAAATTATTAGAAAATGAATATTTATACTAATGAAGAGCGTAATTTCATAATTGCTAAATTTATGACAAAATTTGAAGAATGCTAATGTGTCTAAATACACGTAAGCCGTTTAATCTGAAAATATCACGAGGAGGAAAACGTGCGTTACTGGAAGAAAGAGTCTTAGGAATAAGTGTAGTCCCTTTTTGTAGTACACACCGTAGTACTAAATGAGTTGGAAGTACATCACAGCATCATACATAATTTTATTTGTCCAATATAGTATTTATCATAATTAACGATATTTGTTAAAATCAAATTGTCAGATATGTCAAATAAGTTAACTTACGTTGTGACGGATGAAACGTCAAAAATTTATTTATTTTTTGTTCAATGCATGGCTGTCGATATTTTCAACGTAATTTTAGATATTTTCATATTTAATTACTTTCGTTATAAAGCATGTAAAGGCAATTCTGTTTATTGACTTCGATGTAGAATTTTATGCCCTAAAACTTTAATTTGACGCGTTTTTGCTTAAAATATTTAGGCGAGCAGGAAATTACTAAAAACTGATATCTCATGTTAATCTCCTATGTACACCTTTAAGACAGACACACGGTATGTAATGTGTGTGTGTTCCTAAAAATTAATATTTTCTCATATAATATCTATTAGGGTAAAAAAATAACAAATGGGGGGGTGATTATTTCGAATTTCACATGCCGGAAGCTACTGGACTACTTGCTGGCATCCGAGCGGTGCTGGGTTAGACACACACTAACACGCACGGACAATTTTTTAATTTTTTTTGTTAGTTTTTCATAAGTAACTTTGAAACTAAATTAATTTTTTAATAACTTTAAAGGTAAGAGATACAGTATTGTGGTTTAAAAATTTGAAATCAGCCAACATTTTCTATACGTATCCAAAGTTTCAAGATTTTTTCTTAGTAAATAGAGCTGCCACTAAAGAAAATATGATTCAATAAATAAACATATATACAAGAAAGCCCGAACATTAAATTTTTATGCGATAGTGTTCCATTAGCTCCGCAGATCGCTTATTTTAGGCTTTGGATAAAGGTTTTCTTTAATAACTCCAAAAGTAAATGAGGTAGATACATCCGGTTTAAAATTTTGAAATCAATAGGCGGGGCGCTATATGTACAGTAAGTCTCAAAATATTCAGTAAGAATATTATTTTTTATTAACCCTGAAAGTAAAAGTGCTACAGATTTGCGGTTTAAAAACTAAGCAGATATTTTTGTATATGTATCCAAAGTTTCAAACTTTTTCGTCGGTTATTACAGGTTTCAGTAAAGAAAATATGAACCAATAAATATATGTAGGTACGTAAACAAGATAGCAAGTAATTTATGTTTTAATATCTCTGAAAGGATAATAGTTACAAATTTTATATCATATAAGTATCATAATATATTTTGACAATATTAAAATTATTATCATTAATAGATTTATACTTTATTAAATCTTACATCATTTGAATATGTATATATATATATATATATATATATATATATATATATATATATATATATATATATAGAAACTGTACTCCCTATTGTCATGATTATTATTTACTTATTCATTTATTTATTTAAATATTTATGCACTTACAATAACCAAACAATTATACTGTTAATGTTCTTATTAGGATTCGTTGCACGTGACATTTGTAGTTAGTATTTAACTGCGATGGCCATTGCATAAAAATATTGTTGCATATGTGTTCTTTGTTTCTCATGCTCAGGTTTAGGGGTTGGCGCCAGGCAGTCGAGCGCTGCAGCCACTTGACATTGCAACACAGAGCTAGCTAGGGCCGTCTGACATTCCAGTCCTGATAAGCAGCGATGACAAATTTATGATGTTCTGGAAATTTCCACAGGCCACCCAACCACCCACTCACACCGGTGGCGGCGTGGTGCAACCCTTAACCCCGAAACGCCTAAGATCGGAAGGAGGCAAAAGGGATATTTTGATTTAAATACGGGGATAAACGCTCTATTCGGCAGTCTGGTTTCGGCCAGACTCACAGACCTTGGACCTCTGGCATGGTTGACATGTTGTGTAACCCAAGGCTCTGAACTCATCGAACTCTTACACTTGGCTTGTCCGAGGTAAGTTCTAAGTCTACCTTCGACTTCGTTTCCTATACTTTTTTCTACTTACCGCCCATCCAGTTGCTATGGCTAGCCAGGCACGTTTGGGCACCTCCGCCACTTTTCCTCCCATCCAGCTGCTATGGCTAGCCAGGCACGTTTGGGAACCTCCACCACTTTCACCCATTCAGCTGCTATGGCTAGGCAGGCACGTTTGGGCACCCCCAGCACTTTTCCTCCCATCCAGCTGCTATGGCTAGCCAGGCACGTTTGGGAACCTCCACCACTTTCCGCCCATCCAGCTGCTATGGCTAGCCAGTCACGTTTGGGCACCTCCACCACTTTTCCTCCCATCCAGCTGCTATGGCTAGCCAGGCACGTTTGGGAACCTCCACTACATTCCGCCCATCCAGCTGCTATGGCTAGCCAGGCACGTTTGGGGACCTCCACTACTTTCCGCCCATCCAGCTCCTATGACTAGCCAGGCACGTTTGGGAACCTCCACTACTTTCCGCCCATCCAGCTGCTATGGCTAGCCAGGCACGTTTGGGGAACCCCCTACCATCCCCCCTATTCACCTGATTTGGCTCCCTTTTTCAATTACGCGGAACTTAACTTGGACAAGCACTATATTATGATTGATTGTTGTCACAATGATATAATTAATTTATATCTATATAACCTAGTATTGGTTGTCAATCAAACGTGATTTTGCAGGTCGCTGCTTGCAGCCACCTAAGCTCAAGATGTGTGCCGTATCAGCACCGAACGTTGGCTTGTCCACGTTCACTTGAGTAGCACTTTACAAATCACACCCCGACGGGTACGACATAGGTACTTGTCGGGATAGACAGTATGGCGACACAGTCGCATACTGTAGACGCTTCGGCTATGCCGGGCGGCCTGTACAAATGGTGAGGCCGGTCCAGCGGCGAACCAGGATTGTGTTGCTAACTCCACGCTTTCCATACAAAAAGCGGGCCGCCGGCGACACCGAGCGTCATGGCAGTTCGGATGAAACTCCGAACTTACCAAACTTACACACTCACCTTCACTTACACAATTACGTTTATAATTGACTATCAATATACAGGTCGAATTGAAGCATTATTTTCATTGTTGTTAATATTAAATTGTTGGGACAACCTTTATGTGTTACTATGATTAATTTGTTATAAATTATTTGTTGAAATTGTGTATCGATGTCTCTCTGTACGAGGTTTTCGCTGTTTTCCCTCGCACGTCAGGCGAATGCCGGAGAGCGGACCTTTCCACAGCAGGGTGTCGTGTTCAAACCATTATACCCGACCGTATTTCTCATATTGTTTAGTATGTTTTTCTGAGAAGTAATTTTCAATAAATGCACAAAGACAGACACATTTTGTCTGCTTTTGGAGAGAACATTATTCTTTCATTACGTCAAATACCTATCCCGGTTCCTCCACCTTTAACAGCTACTCTATATTACGAACCAGGTAAAGGGTTACTTATTAAATATAAACACAACGTAGGGTAAGTACAACCTTCTATTAGACGAGGCCACGGTATAGCTAGGTACAAGTATGTCGCGTTACAATATATAATAACTTCCTTATTCTATAATATAATTTTCTTTCGATGTTACTTTTCAGCCCTGTAAAACATTTGCATTTACAATTATTTTTTTTTAAATGAAAAAATGGCGATCGATCAAAAATTTTAAATCAAGATTTTTTGATAACCACTCCATCGATTTTCGAAAGTAAAATATTTATAAAATCCTTAAACTATCTACTATAACATTTGTTCCAAACATTTTTTCCAATGTATCCATAAAAATCTTTATTCATTTACTTAACGCAAGCCTGGAAACGTGTTTTTACCATTTGTACGTACAAATTTTGCAAAATACGCACACAAATGATGATCTTTAATGTATTTAAATTTGAAAAAAGATTTTTTTGGAAAGATTGAAAAAAATTATTACGACAAATGTTGTAGTAGATAGTTTAAGGATATTAGAATTGTAATTTGTAATAACTACGAACCGGGACACCAAATAAAAAAATGGAAATAAGAAAAGTTGTTTGTTTTAATGTGTTCTACCATTTTCGGGTGTGACGACTTAGTATTAACACGTTCTATATAATATGGGATCTGGCACTCCTAAATACGCATTTACTTGGGATCCGGAACCTGTACGCAACTATCTGGAAAACACGCCCGTGAACCTGTCCGCGCCCTTTTAAAAAAAATGTTTATTTAAAGGTGTTATTCGTTTGTTTATCGTTTGTTCAGGATTGTTTAGATAATTTTTTCGTTTGTTTAGGTTTATTGTCTTATTTTTTTTAAATTGATTGGACGCGGACAACTTCACATATCCGCGCCCATTTAAAAAACTGTTTATTTAATGGTAGTATTCGTTTGTTTATCGTTTGTTTAGGTTTGTTTAGACAATTTTTTCGTTTGTTTAGGTTTATTAAACTAATTTTTAAAAATTTGTGTGGGCGCGGACAACTTCACATATCCGCGCCCATTTATAAAATTGTTTATTTAAATATGGCATTCGTTTGTTTATCGTTTGTTTATCGTTTGTTTAGGTTTGTTTAGACAATGTTTTAGTTTGTTTAGGTTTATTAAGTCTAATTTTTAAAAATTTGTATGGGCGCGGACAACTTCACATATTCGCGCTCATTTATAAAATTGTTTATTTAAATATGGCATTCGTTTGTTTATCGTTCGTTTAGACAATTTTTTCATTTATTTAGGTTTATTAAGTCTTTATTTAAAAAAATTGTTTGGGCGTGGACAACTTCACATGATCCGCGTCCATTTAAAATATGGTTTATTTAAAGTTGGCGTTCGTTTGTTTATTGTTTGTTTAGGATTGTTTACACATTTTTTTATTTATTTGGGTTTATTATGAAGCACCATCCGCGTCTATTTCAAAAATTGTTTATTATTTAATAGTGACAGTTGTATGTTTATCGTTTATTTAGGTTTGTTTATAATGAATATTTAATTAACTTTTAATTGTGTAATTCTGTATTATTTTATGTTGCGCGGCTTTACACCATAGGCGCTGACTACGTGGGAGCACGGAAAAATCTGGGAGGGCTTAGCCTCCGTACGGAAAAAGCGATTGGGTTCTGCCTCCACACATAAATTATTTTTACCAATAAAAAGTACACTTATTTTGAAATATTTTTAATACATCAATTACTTATACAAAGTAACAATGTATATCTATTCTATTATTTGTTTTATAAGATTTCCAACTTGGTAAAATAAATAAATATATCATCACGGCATATTACCCATTGCTGGGTGTGCTAATCTGCTTTGTACACAGATTTCGGTAATGATGATGACATATTTGTACTGTGTAGGGCGTTTAACATGGGAAATCAGTTTTTCCTTGTGCAAAACTTCCCATTTAATTTTAATCAATAATGTTTCAAATAAATGTTGTAGAGAATTAAATTATACACCAGCATTACTACACAGATTTTATTTTGCATGTTTAGTAACCTGTAAAATCCAATTTGAAATTTTATAAATATTACTCATTTGTAGTGATAGCCATGATATTTAAACAAAATTACAAAGAAATTCATATCGTTTGAATTGTCAGAATTTCAATTTTGCAGGTTACAAAATAAAAATAAATTAAATCTAAGCAATAATTTAGATGTAGATTATACAAACAAAATATTTTTAAGGACTTACGATAGAATACAATTATCAGTAATTTTTATTTGAAAATCGAATTTCTGACAGTTCAAACGATATTCATTTCTTTGTGATTTTGTTTAAATTCCATGGCTATCACTACAAATGATCAATATTTATAGAATTTCAATTTGGATTTTACAGGTTACTAAACATGCAAAATAAAATCTGTTTAGTGATGCTGGTGTATAATTTAAACATCTACTACTTTCATTTGAAACATTTTTCTCTAAAATTAATTGGGAACTTTTGCGCAAGGAAAAACTGATTTCCCATGTTAAACGCTTTTTAATTAACACCCTGTATATATATATGTATATATATATATATATATATATATATATATATATATATATATATATATATATATAATTGAAAATTATCTTCTATTCGTCTTATGTTGTTTCGCTGTTAATTTTTAAAAAGTCAAGATTTTTTTTTTAGTTAGTTACCCAGATATACGATAAATTCGCATCTTTGTACAATTTTATTTATTTATGTACCAATTTTTAGACATTAAGTTATTAGTTGGTTGCCTACTTTTAGCCCCCACACGAAAATCCAAAAGTCGGCGCCTATGCTTCACACATGCCCGAGGAATTTGCAAAACGTTTGTTTAATAATAAAACTTACTTCTCGGTTTATTTAGGTTTGTTTTGAGCAGTAATAACAATAGTTGTTTACCACTACTAGTTTATAAGTTAACTATTAGGTACTATACTTTCAAATTCCCACAAAAACGATATTATATGTTTTTGGAACTTTTACATTACACTTAACAAATATGGACTTTAGTTTAATGTTCGATGAGTAAATCTTTCGAAAAATAACAAGATTGTTATTTGTCTCTAATTTTCTGCCCTATTAATTGGATGTGAAGATTTTTGTATAAAATAAAACACAAGTATTTTAACCCGGTTTATTAAATGGCTACCGACGAGTGGTACCTATATACTTCTGCTTACAACGACGACCACATGTGAACTGCCCAGACAGCAAAAACGGAAACTGGCAGTTCAAACCAATATTTAATAAATATACAAATGTCTCTAACTATCCATACAAAATATAAAATACACTATATTCCTCTGCGACCATTTGTAAACAACTTAATTTTAAATAAATTTTAATACAATACAACTTTTCAAATTAATTATAAACTAAACGTACTGGCTTTCTTATTTTACGTTTTGACCTTCTCGGTGAGTTTGGCTGTATCTCTGTAACCGGCTGAGTTGGTTGTGATACAAATAAATCATCAAAATTTACATCAGAAATACGTTTTCTAATTTGATTTGTATGTCGTTTCCATTCACAATTTTTATTAATTTGCACCATATAATGCCTTTCACCTAATATTTTATTTATAACACCTTTTGTCCACGCTGGTTTATTTTGCCTGTAGTCACGCACCATCACTAGATCACTTTGTTTAAACATCACTCCTTTCTTCCCACCAAAGTTTTTTATTTGGTCACTTTGATTTTTTTGCACTTTATTTTTTATGGTTACATCTAAATTAGGATTTGACACTCTATTTGCCTTTAAATGGTCTAATCTAGTTTTTAGTTTTCTACCGAACATTAATTCAGCAGGGCTCACACCAGTTGTACAATGTGGTGTGTTACGGTAATCTAATAAAAAATTATTTACAACAAAATTCAGATCAGCCTCTTTGTTATAACCAACAGCCTTTTTTACAGCATTTTTAAAAGTCCTCACCGAGTTCTTCGCTGCTCCGTTAGTAGATGGGTCGCCAACAGCTGTTAAAATATGTTTGATACCATTATTTTTAAGAAAATTTTGAAATTCACCAGCCGTGAATTGAGTTCCATTATCAGTTACAATTATTTCAGGAATACCAAAACGAGCAAATAATCCGCGTAAAGCTGATATAGTCATTTTACAAGAAATATTTTTCATATCTATTATTTCAACCCATTTACTATGAGCATCTGTTACAATTAAAAAATATTTATCAAGAAAAGATCCAGCAAAATCACAATGAATTCTTTGCCATGGAAATTCTGGCCAATTCCAAGGTATCAAGGTTGTTTTTGGTGGTGAATCTTTATATTTTAAACAAGATTCGCATGATTTCACAACATTTTTAATTTGATTAGTTAAACCTGGCCACCAAAAATAGCCTCTCGCCTTTTGTTTCATTTTGACAATACCCAAATGGGTCGAATGCAACTCCGACAACATTTTATTTTGGTACAATTTAGGTATTACAATTCGATGTCCCCAAAAGAGACAACCGTCTTCAATTGACAGTTCATGCTTTATTTTTAAAAATGGTTTGATATCGTCATCGGTATTTTTATTCCAACCTTCTTTAATTAATTTTATAACTTTACATATTATTTCATCTGATTTACTTTCTTCTTTAATTTCTTTGATTGTAATAGGTATATCACATTCCGACACATAATTTAAATACACATAATCTGTATCACTTTCATTTGTATTGACATCTGATTCTATCGGTGCACGGGATAAAAAATCAGCGGGGTTATTTGATGATTTTACATATTCTATATCATATTGAAAACCTGACAGATCAACTGCGTACCTTTGTAAACGATTAGCAGCCATTTGGGGTATGCCAGCTTTTGGGCTGAAAATCGAAACAAGGGGACGATGATCCGTCACCAGAGTGAAATGTCTATTAAATACATATTGGTAAAACTTTTTTACACCAAATATTATAGCCAAAGCTTCTTTGTCCACTTGACTATATTTTGTTTCTGCATTTGATAAAGTTCGCGAAGCGTAACAAATAGGTCGCTCTACTTTATTTTCGTAAACATGGCTTAATATCGCACCGATACCATAATCAGATGCATCTACTGGTAATTTTAGTGGTAATTTCGGATTGTAATGCACCAATACTTGTGATGATATCAAATCATTTTTTATTGCATTGAATGCATTTGTGCATTCCGTTGTCGAATTCCAAGTAACGCCCTTTTTAATTAAATTGTAAAGTGGTTTTAATATCGTTGCTGTATTTTGTATAAATTTCCTATAATAATTAATTAAACCTAAAAAAGCTTTTAATTGGGTGGTGTTCTCTGGAATTGTACAATTTTTAATACACTCTACTTTTTCAGGGCACAAATGAAGTCCTGTTTTATTTATTTTGTAACCTAAATATTGCACTTCTTTTTGAAAAAAACTACATTTATTTTGATGTACTCGCTACCCACATTCATCCAGTCTTTTTAAAACAGTTTCTAATCGTTTTAAATGTTCAGTACGATTTCTGCCAGTTACTAAAATATCATCTAAAAATACTACAGTACCTTCAATTCCCAATAAAACTTTTTCAATTAATTTTTGAAATTTTGACGGAGCAGTAGACACACCATAAGGTAAACGATTATATGTAAATAATCCTTTATGCGTACTAATCGTGGTGAACTCTTTACGATTATCTTCTAGTTCTATTTGTTGATACGCTTGACTTAAATCTATTTTCGTAAATTCTTTTCCTCCCTCTAACTGATTATACAAATCTTCGATTCGAGGTAAAGGATGTTTATCTACTTTTAGCCAAGGATTTAAAGTTACTTTGTAGTCACCGCATATCCTAACAGTTTTATCTGGTTTTAAAACAGGTACAATAGGAGTACCCCAATCACTGTATTGAACTGGACTTAAAATATTTAATTTTACTAATCTTTCTAATTCAGATTCTACTTTTTCTTTCAAACTATATGGCAGTGATCTAGGTTTGCAATATTTAGGTTCAAAGTTTTCTTTTAATTCTAATGACATTTTACCTTTACAAAATTTTCCTAATTCGCCGGAAAAAACTTTATTATATGTACATAACAAGTTCTTTAAATCTTCATTCATATTACAAAAATTTAGCTGCTTAAATCCAACATTAAATAAATGTAACCAATCTTGACCCAGTATAGGTGAACTTCCGTTTTCAATTACATAAAATATTAGAGGTTCACTTTTATTTTCATACGTTACTTTTACTTTAAACTGACCAGTTGGTTCAATTACAGTACCATTATAACTCATAAAATTTATATTGGTTGGAGTTAGTGGTATTTCACTAAAATTTTCTTTCCAAAATCTTTTTGAACAAGCAGAAATAGCAGATCCGGAATCAATTTGTATTGAGAATGGTTGGTCATTTACTTTAACCTTTACATATAAAGGCTTGACTTTTTATCAGATTTAATATTAAACAATGGCAAGTATTCGTCAGTTTGACAAGATTCAAGTTTAATAAAATTATTTGACTTTACAAATTTCTTATTGTTACTCTTATTTTTGGTTACTTTATTGTTTACATTTATTTTTCTACACATTCTAATTAAATGACCTTTTATTCCACAATTAGAACAGTTATAGTTTTTATACCTGCAATTCGCTTTGTTGTGATTTGTATATCCACAACACGCACACTTGTTCAGCGCATTCGCGCCGCTCGGCCCGGGCTGTTGTTGGATCTTGTATAAATAGGTAGGTTCCGACTTGATTCTCCTGTCCTTGGTTCTGTTCTGGACCGGTTCGATGCCCTCTCGATGCTGCTGCACCAGCTCCATGGACTGCGCCAACTCCAAGGCTTTGGATATCGTCAGCTCCTCCTCCTTCTCCGTGAACAGCCGCGTTTTGATGGGGCCGTCTGTTAAACCCATTACAAATTTGTCGCGGATCGCGTTATCAAGGTTAGAACCAAATTTGCAGTTGGTAGCCAAATTGCGCACTCTGGCTGCCCACTCTTCTAATGGCTCGTCTTCTTTACGCGCACTTTTATAAAATTTGTCCCGTTCTATGAACACGGGTTTTGCAGGTGTAAAATGTGAATTAAATACGCTCAATAATTGTTCAAAAGTCTTTGAATCCGGGTCGTTCGGTACGCACAAATCATGTAGCAACTTATATGCATCCTCGTGTAGAACACTTAAAAATGCCGCTTTTTTCGCGTTTCTTCTATCTCGTTTGCCAGAAAGTACTGTTTTATTCTTTTAGAATATATTGACCAATCGTTTAATTTTGGATTAAATTCAGTTAAACACCCGATGCTTATTTGAGTTTGTGGCATTATAATACTATTTTTATTACTTTAATTTAAAATTTAACTTTATACCTTTATTTTAACGTTTTATCCTCGTCGCCACTGTGATGTCCGAGGGTGTATAAAATAAAACACATAAGTATTTTAATCCGGCTTATTAAATGGCTACCGACGAGCGGTACCTATATACTTCTGCTTACAACGACGACCACATGTGAACTGCCTAGACAGCAAAAACGGAAACTGCCAGTTCAAACCAATATTTAATAAATATACAAATGTCCCTAACTATCCATACAAAATATAAAATACACTATATTAATATAGATAGGCATATGTTTTCTTTCAGGACCATCCTTAAGTACCGTAAGTATATTTTTTCATGAACCTTAGGATATATGGTAAAAGTCTCATTTGCCTATAATTTCTGTCTTATTAATTGTAAAACAAAAGTGTAATTACAAAAACATGTTCATGAATCATATTATGGAATCATGCTGTTTTTGTACTTAGATGGTGGTTTGAACAATACGGAATTACAGAAATTAAATATATTTTTTTCTTTTCAATTGTTGATATAAAGCATTTTATTCAAAATATATAGCCGTAATTATGGTAATACGATGAAAAATGTGACTTAATTTTTACTAGTACTTAGACTAATATCGTTTTTGTGAGAATTTGTAAGTATTACCTAATACTTAACTTATAAACAAGTAGTAGTAAATAAATCAAACCTACATGAACCGAGAAGTAATTCTTATTATTAAACAAACGTTTTGCAAATTCCTCGGGCATGTGTGAAGCCGCTCCACATAAATTAATACAGAATTACAAAATTAAAAGTTAATAAAATATTTATTTTGGCTAAACAAACCTAAGTAAACGATAAAAATACAACTGTTACTTTTAAATAATAAACATTTTTTGAAATGGGCGCGGATGAATGAAGGTTTTCGCACCCAAACAATTTGCTAAAGATGCTTCATAATAAACCTAAACAAACGATAAAATTATCTAAACAAACCTAAAAAACGAAAAACAAACGAATGCCGTATTTAAATAAACAATTTTATGAATGGCCGCGGATATGTGAAGTTGTCCGCGCCCACACAAATTTTTATAAATTAGACTTATTTTTTTTTTATTTATTTTTTTATTTATTTATTATACATTCAGGATCATAAGTATGATATGAACATGTCAAGATTAATTATAAAAACATTATAAAAAAGCATCCAAAAGAAGTTAGTACATGTGACATTATAAGAATAAAATAAATACCCTTAACTATGGGATAGATATTCTTGTTCACTATAAAAACAGTTTTGAATTAAAAAAAATTTCAATTTGGTTTTAAAATTATTTAGGGAACTACTTATTTTAATGTGCTCCGGCAAGTGATTGAAAAAAAGTGCACCTTTGTATTCCGGAGATTTTCTACCAATGTCTAGACGTCTGTGATGCATTCTAATTAAGTCCTTCTGCCTGGTGTTGTAGCTATAAATGTTACTATTAATATTAAATTTATGTTTATTTTTATAAATTAATATACAAAGTTGGTAAATATAACAAGATGGAACAGATAATATTTTAAATTTTTGAAATAAAGGCTTACAGGATTGTATGAAACATTTGCTATGCATCTAACAATTCTCTTCTGGGAGATGAAAACTTTTTTTGCTGAAACTGATGAACCCCAAAATTCAATGCCATAGCATAGTCTTGAGCCAACAGCCGCATGATAATACATCAGTAGCTGCGCTACATTTAAATATGACTTGAGATGTCTTACATGAAAACATGCTGAGTTCAACTTGGTAACAACAACATCACAATGAGCTTTCCAATTAACGTTTTCGTCAACAACCATTCCCAAAAATGTTGTATTTTCCTTTTTAGAAATAGGTTCAATATTTACTGATAAATCAATATTGTAATTTCAATTTTTGATAGGTATGAAATTGTACAAAGTTTGTTTTAGCAGCATTGAGATATAAACTATTTATATTGAACCAATTCGATAAATTTTGCATGATTTCATTACATTTTTCTTCCAAGCAGTTCTGATCTTTATGAGAAACAACCACTGATGTATCATCTGCAAAAACTGTTAAGAGGCAATCATTGTTAACATAATTAAACAAATCATTCATGTATAAAATAAAAAGAGTAGGAGCTAAGACCGTCCCTTGGCCTACTCCTATTTTAGTTTTCAGTTGCTCAGAGTTTACTGATGAAGAATTTTGTTTAATACTAACGTATTGTTTTCTACCAATTAGAATAATAAACCTAAACAAACGAAAAAATTGTCTAAACAAACGATAAACAAACGAATACCACCTTTAAATAAACAGTTTTTTAAATGGGCGCGGATATGTGAAGTTGTCCGCGCCCAAACAATTTTAAAAAAAATGAGACATAATAAAACCTAAACAAACAAAAAATTATCTAAACAATCCTAAACAAACGATAAACAAACGAATGCCACCTTTAAATAAACAATTTTTTAAATGGGTGCGGACAAGTTCACGGGCGTCTGGAACACATGTCTCCCCTAGGGTCTGAACATAATGGATCTCACCTTTAAATTAGTCACCCTTATGACACTTACTAGTGCATATCGAGTCCAGACACTATCAAAAATTAATATTATTAGACTTCAGGATAAAATATAAATAAGAATTACAGACAGAATAAAAACTTCGGCCCCAAAAAGTCCACAGCCTTTGCTAGTATTCCTCTTCGTTCACGAAAAACTAGGATTAAGTATAACGTCAACAATAAACATTACATACTTGTCACATCAAAGCACCGACCAAATAATCAAAATAACTTAATCCTGACACATAAGAAAACTTATCATGCAGCATCTCCTCAGACCATTAGCAGATAGATTAAGATGTTACTGAAAAAGAGTGGTATAGATACAAGCATTTTATGTAGCGAATAGATCTGTAATGAGCATTGAAATTATTAAGAATACGGCAGGGTGGAGTCAGAATTCCAATGTGTTTAATGTGTTTTATAACAAACTTGTAATGGCAGAAAACACAACCTTCGCAAATAGTATATTAAGTATTGGGAGTTAATTATGTAGTACAATTTGAGTAGCATAAACAAATAAAAAATTACTAACTTTTGTTGGTATGGGATATGGTAATGTAAATTCCTTTTGTAAATAAACTAATTCTTTACGCGCCCGCACTTCATTTTTTTTTACTTTAAATCTCTACAATGTAATTACATCGGAGGACACGCGAAGGAAAATTGTAAGACTAACCGATTTACCTGTAAGGTAGGTTGATCTCAATTTTCAGAACTTGTCCTTCGATATAATTACAAAAACCCACCCTTCCTCTTTCACCCTAAGTGCGGAGCTAATACAAATAACGAAATGACTAGCACTAAGGGGGTTGTATATATATATATATATATATATATATATATATATATATATATATATATATATATATATATATGAGAGCTGCATTATAGAATCTAATTAATTATCTTTAATTAAACAATAACAAATTATTCTACAAGTTAAGGTATTAGGTAGTTAGGTAGCGAATAATAAGATATTTTTGTAGAAAGGGGATATTCTCTGTCAAGACGTGATAGAGTGAGGTACATTATTACATTGGGAAGCGAATAAAGTTTATTTAGTGAAATGAATGGGTTATAGTTTTAATATACGGATTACCTTTTCCTTGAGATGCTCACAGTTTCAGAAGTGGGATAGAGTTCACGATATCCTCAATTACAACGCGATTAAAATTAGTGCAGATAAATACAAGTGAAAGTGATGTGTTTTGTGCGTAACTGAGTTTATTATAAGTAACATGCCGCGACGTGGGGACAAAAGGCGAAAAGATCGCCGACGATCACCAAGTTCTAGCTCTGAGGAAAGTCCAAAACGGTGCCGTGTCGCTGAACGGTATTATAGCGAACGAGAACGGCCATATAGTGCAAGTGATGTCGAAGCCAGTGTTGCCAACAGTAGAAAATAAAAATCCCCATAAATGTCATTGAAAAAAACCCAGAAAAAAACCAAATTTATTTTTCACTTTTATACATTGAAAAAAATAACGGTCAGCTGTGGTCATCCGGTTATGAACGTTAGCCTGGGTATACAAGGCTGCTCGTGTGAGTTCAAATCCTGCACGAGTCAACTTTTAATAAAAATCCGACACAACCAGCTGAATCCGAGTAGCAGCAGAGGTCACTATGACTATAAGCAACTCTGCGGGCAACGAGAGTACCAACAGATGGCACTAAAAATGTCTCTGTAATGTATTGTGATATATAGTGTGTCCCAAAAAGTTTTATACAAATGGAGAAAAAGTTTATCTTACATTTAACAAAAAAAAATTCTTGATAAAAAGCTCTGCATGACTTGTAGATCCATAATCAAGTACAAAATTTTTAAAACATTGGCCGGAATACAGGCCACTCTTTCCTAAACTTCTGTTTGTATTGCACTTTGCCCATCTTGTTTCCCCGATGTCGATATTACTGGCATCTGCGTAATTTAAAGTTTAAAATACTATAACAATTAATCGACTTATTCATACCTGCTCAAAGTAAATATTGCCGTTGGGCAAATGTTATGTTATGAGCATAGAGAGAGAAATGACAAATGACAGGTCCGTAATGTCGGTATCGGTAGCGGAAGTAGCGATACGCATGACGCATGACCCAATATGGTATAAGGTGCGTTTTAACTGCTGTCATTTTTGAATGTCAAATATCATATTGGTAATTATTTGTTCGATAGCGATAGATATAAAAAAAAAATAACCTAGACCTGTGTTATTTATTAATGAAAAACCCCCAGAAATTCCGCTAGCCACATTTGAAAAAAATTGCACCCCAGATAAATGTAAAAAAAACCCAGATCTAGCAGAAAATGCCCCAGATTGGCAACACTGGTCGAAGCTCAGGGTGCTTCCAGCTCTAGGATCGGACAAACGAAAGACGCAACTATTGAAATACTAGTAAATAGAAGGTAATAGACTACAAAATTAATGATTCAGATTGTCAGCGCAAGAATCAGGTAAATTACGTAATTAAACACGATTGCATTCCAGAATTTCTACCAGGTAACCCAAATCTTAATATTAACGCATGGCTCAATAAAATCGAGCAATTAGCTGCGATTCACGGATGGGACGAAGCATTTATGGTATATTATATGCAATCACGTTTAGGTGGTATAGTACGACGATGGTACGATAATTTGCCTGCTTACAACCATTCGTGGCAACAATGGAAGTCAATGCTAGTACGTGCATTCCCATCGAATACAGATTTCGCCTCATCGCTTCGTAAAATGATAGGTCGCACTAAATTCCCTAATGAAAGTATGCTGCAATATTATTACAGCAAAATGGATTTACTTCAAGCCTGTAAGATAACTGAAAAAGACGCAGTCTCATGTATTAGAGATGGGATAGATAATTTTACGCACAAAACAGGGGCAAAAGCTGGTCGTTATGAAACACCTGAACAATTATATGAAGAATTCTTATCAACAATTAATGACAAGCCTATAATACCTCACA
Organism: Harpalus rubripes; assembly: GCA_963082715.1. Classification (NCBI taxonomy): domain Eukaryota; kingdom Metazoa; phylum Arthropoda; class Insecta; order Coleoptera; family Carabidae; genus Harpalus; species Harpalus rubripes. The sequence continues at coordinate 17,365,173 of OY720465.1, forward strand.
CGAAGGTCTACAACTTGGATCATCAAAGCAAAACCCGACTAAGTTCTCCGAAAAGAAAATCCAAATGTTAAAATTGTAATAGCAAAAACCATATCGTAGCGAAATATCCTAAGCCAAAAATAGCATGCAAACGTTGCAATTGACTAGGTCACGAAGAGAAAAATTATAAAAGAACACCACGTAAACAAACACTTATTGTTAAATCATCAGCAGATAATTCACACCAAGATAAGTAATATTTTCACTGTCGAATTAATAACAATGATGTTCGCAGATACATTGATACGGGTAGTTCTGCAGTATTAGTCAATGAACCGGCGGCCGTCAAATTACACCTCCCTATATGTGCCAGTAATGTTGTAGTTAGTGGTTTTGCAGGTGGTTCAATACCCGCCATAGGGGAAAGTGACATTAAGTTAGAAGTTGATCTGCGCACGCCAATGTCAAAGCAATCGTAGTTCTAGATCAAGTTCAGAAGATTGAACTCATTGTTGAGCAACCATTTATCAACCATTCTAACATTGTGATGACAATTAAAGACGGTTCTGTCCGACTATTTAACCGAGAACTGGCGAGTTTCACGAAATTAGAGAGCCTACCAATCCAAAAAGTCACATTACGAGTTGCAGAAAATACTGTAATATCAACGAACTACATTGCTCACATACCAGTTGAGACTAACCTTGATGTGAACGAAAGCGTATTTGTAGACCTACAAACACGAATGTGGCCTGGTTGTGCACATTGCATCCCTGGATGTATAATTATGCCATCTCCTCTTCGTTCCTCTCAGGAACATAGGCAGCAACGAGCTGACCTTAAAGCGAGGACAAGTCGTAGCTCGAGGAGAAGTCTGTACGAGCAGGGATCAGGAATTTAAAACGGTGAGTAATTTATCTATTAATTTAGATACTCTTACAGAATTAGACGTAACCATAGATGATGCAACACCAGCTAATATTACATACGCTCTCGTAACATTATTAAATAAATCGATAATGTTTTTCAAAAGTTTATCCGAATTAGGTAGAACTGACGTAACAGAAATGAATATCGATTTAACATCTGATAAACGAATAACGTACGCCCCGTATAGACTATCTTTTAGCGAACGTGAATTAGTGCGCGGTCTTGTGGATGAAATGTTACAAAACGGCATAATTCGCGAATCGTCATCGCCATTCAGTAGCCCTATACTGTTATTTAAAAAGAAAACTGGTGAACAAAGATTATGTATCGATTATCGAGATAAGTACCCATTGCCTCGAATCGATGACCTATTAGATAGACTTAAAGGTAACTATTATTTTACAAGTCTTGATCTAGCGTCCGGGTATTATGAACTACCAATATCCCAAAAAGACATACATAAAACTGAGTTCATCGCACCTGATGGACAATATGAATTTCTAAGAATGCCGTTTGGACTTTCGAACGGACCAGCCGTATTTCAACGTATAATCAACAAAGTTCTAGGTCCTGCGCGGTTTACATACGCTTTAGCTTATATGGATGATATACTTGTGGCATCCCCTAGTTATGAATAAAACTTGGAAAGACTAGAAGAGATTTTTAAATTATTACGCAAGGCTGGATTAACTTTACGACCCGAAAAATGTCATTTCTTTAAAAGTAGAGTCGAGTACTTAGGCCATGAAATTGATTCAGAAGGTATAAGACCCGGAAAACTGAAAATAGCCGCGGTTGAAACATTCCCTAACCCCAACAATGTACAAGAAGCATGCCAGTTTATCGGACTAGCTAGTTAAATTTGGAAATTTATTTACAATTTTGTTATTACCGCGCAATCAATTACGAATTTATTCCGCAAAGATGTAAAATTTATCTGGGGTGACGAACAAGAGCTATCGTTTATCGCAGTAAAAACTGCGCTCGTAAGTAAACCCGTACTCGGTATCTTCGACCCGGATGTTTCAAAATCTGGTTTAGGTGCCATTCTTTTGCAAAAGTTCGATCAAGGTCTTCAGCCGATAGCGTATTTCAGTCGATTAACTACTAAACACGAACAACAGTATCATTCATTTGAACTAGAAACATTGGCAATAATTAATGCACTACAAAAATTTCGCGTGTACCTAATAGGCATAGAATTTAAAATAGTAACCGATTGTAATGCGGTAAGAAGCACATTCTCTAAACGCGATCTTATTCCGCGGGTCGCTCGTTGGTGGATGATTGCGACAGAATACTCTTTCACAGTAGAATACAGAGCAGGGCCAAAGATGGCCCATGTAGATTCATTAAGTAGAAATACAACTTTAGTAGAAAATGGTTATTCTGAAATAAATGTTCTACAAATTAATATAAACGAGGCTGACTGGGTTCTCACGGCCCAGTTACAAGACAAAAAGCTCAGAAATATTCACGAAATATTGACGAGAGGAGCTCTCCAAACAGTCACGAAGAAAAACTTAAACATTCGCAATACTGCATTAAACGAAACCGTGTATACCGAAAAACTGACAAAGGTCATCGTTGGACAGTGCCAAAAGGTGCACAACGACAAGTAGTAGCTCTATACCACGATAAGCACGGTCATTTTGGTGTGAATAAAAGGTAGAAATATTAAAACAATTGTATTGGTTTCCCGGTATGAAAATACATGTACGCCGTTATATATCTATGTGTTTAGAATGTTTGTACAATAAAGATCTTTCCGGAAAACGACCCGGTTATCTACATCCGATAGAAAAGAAAGCTATTCCGTTCGATACATTTCATGTTGACCACGTAGGTTTATTCGTTAAAAGTCTAAATGGCAACTCGTTTGTAATTGTAGCAGTGGATGCATTTACCAAATATGTATTCATTAAAGCTGCCGCAAATACGAAATCCGTACCTGTGATTAAATTCCTTATTGAAATATTTAATATTTTTGGTACACCCAGGCGATGAATATGCGATCGCGGGTCATCATTTACTAGTAAAAGTTTTGAGTCGTTTTGTTTAAAGTTAGGAATACAAAGAGTTATGAATGCCACAGCTACACCAAGAGCCAATGGGCAGGTGGAACGCGTAAATAAAACAATAACGTCCATAGCATCATCAAATTTGGATGACACGCGGTGGGACGAAACATTAAACGCAGTTAGATGGGGAATTAACAATACAATTCATAAATCCACAAATTCAACCACTTTAAAGCTCATGTTCGGGTACGAACCAAGAGGTATTAATGATTCATTTATATCTTCACCAGTTTCTGTTGATAACGATAATACAAGACTAGACGTGCAAAACGGTACGAAGTAAAGCAGCTAGTCAAATAGTTGCTACCCAAGCGCAACAAAAGAAGCGTTATGACGCAAAACGCGTGGAAGGTCTTCCATATAAAGTTGGCGAACACGTACTTATTAGGAAGAACAAAGTTTCCAATGATGGTGCGAGCAGAAAGCTTCTCGCCAAATATTCAGGCCCATACGAAATCATACGTATTCTTCCACATGATAGGTATGTAATACGCGATATAAAAGGTAGTTACCGATCGCAGAAACCGTATACAGGAGTCAGTGCCATTGACCAAATGAAAAGTTTTTCTACCAACGAAGTAGACTCGAATTCATCAGATAGCGAGACAAGTATTTCGAACACGTTGTCAAACGATGACATTCACGAAGGGAGAAGTGTCTCTAACGTGTTATCAAACGGTGATAACTACTGCAATGATATTTCTGAGACAAGTGTCTCGAATACATTGTCAAACAATGACATTCACGATGATATTCTGGCAAACGCCTAAAGAGCAATGTCAAACTGTGATAGTTACAATGAAAATTATGGGAACAGTGAATTACAAGTAAATTCAAATGTTAAAGGCGCTAACAAGACTAACACTCAGAAAAGATCTGAGTATAGGCGGAGCCGTCGCAAATGTTGGCGACGCACCCCATACTAACATTCTTTCTTCTTTAAGTGTCATGCCTGTTGCAGACGTCGACAGCCATGAAACGCCATTCTTCCCTGTTCTCTGCTTTTCTTGTTAATTCTTGAAATGATGTTGAGCCGGTTATAGTTTTCATATTAGTGATGTACGACATTCTATTTCTTCCTCTACCTTTGTGACCTGCAATCTTGCCACTGCAAACTGTCCAATCTATTCCTTTGTCTCTCACTGTGTCCAAAGAATTTTAGAGCTTGAAACTTGATTTTATTCACGAGTTGTCTGTTAATGTTCATTCTTTCTAATACTTTATCATTACTTATTTTTTCGGTCCACGATATTTTTAACATTTTTCTATAAAACCACATTTCTGTAGCTTCTATAGTTTTTACCATTTTACGCGTTAACGTCCACGTTTTGCACCCGTTTAATAAGACGCTCCACACATAACATTTTAGCACTCTAACTTTAGTATTAATTTTAATATTATGATTTATTAGTATTGGTTTTAATTTTGTAAATGCATTTTTTGCTAAAGCAATTCTATTTTTAATATCCAATTCGCTAGTACCGTTGTTATTTATTACGTTACCGAGATATTTTACCTTTTTTACTTCTTTAATTTGCAAATTATTGATACTTAAATAGTTGTTTAGGACATCCTGTTGTTTATTTGATTTTCGGATGCACATATAGACTGTTTTACTCTGGTTAATTTTAATGCCCCAACTTTCACATGCGCTATTTAATTTGTTTAATAGCAACTGTAAATCTTGTTGTGACTCCGCTAATAGGACCGTATCATCGGCGTATCTTACATTGTTTATATTTACTCCTCCAATGTTGATACCTTTCTCCTCTTTTATTTCTTTGAAAATTTGTTCACTGTATATGTTGTATAATTCTGGGGACATTACACATCCTTGTCGTACTCCTGTCTGAATCTGTTTAAATTCCGATATTCTGCCTTCCGTTCTTATTGCTGCTTCTTGTGTATAATATATGTTCTCTAGTAACCTTATATCTCTTCTATCCGTTCCTATTTCCTCTAATAATTTAAATAATTTGTCATGCTTAACAGAGTCGAATGCTTTGGTGAAGTCTATGAAGGCCAGATGTAGGTCCTTATTTTCGTTTACACATCGTTCAGTAATTATCCTTAGAGTGAAAACTGCGTTTCTCGTCCCTTTACCATTTATAAATCCCATTTGAGTTTCTGAAATTTCATATTTTGTTTTCGACTTAATCCGTTCTAATATTATTCTTAAAATAATTTTAAGTGTGTGACCCATAAGACATATTGTGCGCGAGTCTTCACATCTACTAGCGTTCCCTTTTTTTGGGAATGGAATAAATAAAGATTTCTTCATTTCTTCTGGTACTATTCCCGTTTTGTAGATAATGTTTACCATATCTGTCAGAATATCCACCCCGTCCTCTTCCAGCAATTCGATCATGTCTACTGTTATTTGATCTATACCTGCTGCTTTGTTTTTACTTGTAAATTTTATAGCCTTATGTACTTCTTCTTTTAAGATATCTAAACCTTCCATCCTTTCTAAATTTAGTTGTACCTCCTGCCTACCTTCGTCCTTTTATAGTTCTTCTATATACTCAGCCCAACTTATAATCCTTTCTTCTGCTGTCAATAGAATGTTTCCTGTATTATCCTTAAGGTATCCAGGTGTATTATTAACGGGTTTCCTTTGAAATTCTTTTATTTTCCCAAAAGCTTTATCGATATTTTTCTTTTGCAGGTTTTCTATTTCTTCACACATGTTATTTAGCCACCTATCTTTTTCTTTTTTGCATTTTGCCTTTACTAATTTATTTATTTGGTTATATTGTGGTGTATTTTTTTTCTTTCTTCCATAAGTTTCAGTATTTCTTCTGTCATCCATACCTGCTTCTTTTCTTTATCTTTTTGCTCTAATGTTACCTTATTTATGAAACTCAGCAAATTCTCTTTCCATTTATTCCATGTTGTCTCGATGTCTCTTCCTTTTATTTCTTCATATGTGTTCCTCATAGTTTCTTGATATAATAGTCGTGTATTTTCGTCATTTTTTATTAATTTTGGTATTTTTGATAATGTTTTTAAATCTATTATTTATTGTTATATAATCAATTTGATTTTTATTAATGCCGTTTGGGTGCTTCCAAGTCCAAAGTCTTCTCTTTGGTTGTTTGAACCATGTGTTCATAATTACCTGGTTGTTATCTTCACACCAGTGTATGAACCGTTCTCCTCTTTCATTTCTACTGCCTAGACCAAAATCGCCAACTGTTGTTCTTACTCTTCCTTCTCCAACTTTCGCATTCATATCTCCCATTATTATAGCTATTTCTTGTGCTTTACATTTTTCTCTGGCGCTGTCTAACTGCTCGTAAAAATTGTCTATTTCTTCTTCGGAGCTTTTTTCAGTTGGCGCGTAAACTTGAATTATATTTAGGATGAAATTTTGTAATTGTATTTTAACCAGCAATATTCTGTCCGAAACTGTCCAAAATCCTTGTAAGTTTTGTTCTAAATCTTGACTAATAATTATTGCAACTCCTTTTTCGTGTACTTTTCCTCCTGAAAATATAATTACTCCCCCATCGTTTGACAATTTCATTGTCCCATTACCGGTCCATCTTGCTTCACTGATTCCCAAGATTTTAATGTTTAGTCTTCTCATTTCCATCTTTACGTTTTCTAGTTTTCCTGCTTGATATAGTGTTTTTACATTCCATGTGGCTAAACGCCACTTGTCTCTCTTAGTGTTTTTGTTTGTTTCCATGACTCTCCTGGGCAGAAATTGACGGTGGTTTGCCATTTCCTTCCTTCTATTATTATTTACTGTTTTATGACTTTCCTGTTTCTTTTGTTTAGTGATATTTCCTTGTTTATCTCTGTTATGACATATATCTTGTGCTCTTGTGCCTTGTAACATTGCATTATCTTCGTCCTTGTAGAGGTCCTTCTTACTAGTTAATTGCTATATATAATTATTGTTCTTAATCCCTGATGTTTCCCCTATTTGATTGCTTGCCGTGATTTTGTCTGTTATAGAAATCGGTCCTGTTCTTTGTACATAAGAAAGCATAGTATTTGCGTTACTATTTTTTTATTTGAGTTAAGGTTTTTTTCATAATTACCGTTTTTTTTCTTACCTTTTTCTGCTTCTTTTAGCTTCTTGCCTGCTTTAATGTTTTTTTCTAGCTCCTGCTTCGGACAGATTTCTTTTTTTCTTATTCATTTCATACTAACATATTGTCTGAATATAAAATGTGACGATAATAATTCCTCTTGTTAATTGTTGCAGGAAAAACATGTTCTTCCCGAGGACGTGAAGAAACGCAGGATGGCCGACTGAGAGCTGCATTATAGAATCTAATTAATTAACTTTAATTCAACAATTACAAGTTAAGGTATTAGGTAATTAGGTAACGAATAATAAGATATTTTTGTAGAAAGGGGACATTCTCTGTCAAGACCTGATAGAGTGAGGTACATTATTATATTGGGAAGCGAATAAAGTTCATTTAGTGAAATGAATTGGTTATAGTTTTAATTTACGGATTACCTTTTCCTTGAGACGCTCATATATATTTATATATATATATATATATATATATATATATATATATATATATATATATATATATATATATTCTTTTCTGATGATATAACTTCCAACTTGTACCGACAGGTATAATATAACGAGATACTACCATGTAATTATATCGGAGAACAAGCAAGGAAAATTGAGATCAACCTTCCTTACAAGTAAATCAGTTAATCTTACAATTATTTGTGTGTACAAGAAATTTTTAATACTGATGGAATATAAAAAGGAGATGGCAAGAAGTTGTGTTGCCACATCAGATTTACTTTAGCGTAGGTACGTATACTATAGAGCGTTGCGAAGATAGCAGCAGTTTGATCTTGTTATTTGATTGAATAATATCGGCGTATACGCTATGGCATTCTTTTATTTTTGTGAGTATCACTAATTAAATCAAATATATTTATTGACATTTTTTCACAGACCACTTCTTCACTGTCTACGATATACCAATGTTCCGCAGTACACAGTTTGGGAAATGCTGCTTTAGAGTGTTCACCGCGGCTCCGGAACATAAGACTTTAACATGTAAAATCATAATTTTGTAATATCCTGCTTCCTTAATTATTTTAGGTAAACAAGGCTTCAAATAATGTTGTATAGCATAAAATTCTACATAAACATCAGTAAGCAACATTATACATGCTCTATAAAGGCAGAAATTGGTTATGAAAATGTAGAAATTTACCCTAAAAATAGTGATAGGCATGGAATGGAAACTTGTAATTAACAAATGTTAGCAATTTATCTATCAAGCTAGGTTAATGTATTTCTATTATTTGTAGTTTCTGTTAAAGTGAAAAATTAATTACAAGTGTTTAAATTAATAGAAAATTCTTCACTTGAACAGATGTTACAGATAATAGAGTGTGGAAGTTCGACCAATCTGGAGAAAACACATTGCAGCAGATCTCGGCCTAATCATTGCGACCCAGGCATACAGGACGACCCTCCCATTGCACCTAACCAACTACCCGTCATTAATGTTCACCTCCATAACACCAGATATAAAGCTCCTATTATTATTGCGGAATTAGTCACTGTCAGTGGTATCAGATAATGGTAGTTCAAAATAAATTCGATTTAATTCATATATTACAGATAACACCTAATAAAAATATATGAATCTAATTTGAAAGGTAAAATGTCAAATAATTGATCTGTTTCAATTCCTTGGCTATCGCTATTATTGGGGCAGTTTACGACATTTTTATACCTAATTTCTGCAGTTACAAGGCAAGTAAAATTAATTTTACTTATTGATTCAAATGCAGAATTTACCTAAAGTAAGTAGGAGATTAGGAAATTATGAATATATGATTTTATATGTTGAAGTCCTATGTTCCGGTGTCGCGGGCAACATCCTGCCTATTCCATAAAAACCTTATTGTACATGATGCGTTACAAAGAAAAATTTAAATTACGCAGATGTTAGACATTAAACTTACAATGTAGATGATGAATTTGCTGTTGAGCAGGAATATCGCCAACACGGGCGTAACGTGGTAAGTGATTCGATTGATGTCGTCTGGCATTGCGTCAATCATACAGATAATAACGGCTGTAAATATGTATAATGCCATGCTCAGAAAGGTCAATATGTGTGTCATATTGTATGCGCGCGCAGCATTCGGCCAACAGCCCACGGTCCGTAGCAGCAACCGAAGGAGTCGCGAGTATCGGAACATGGTAGAAAGCAACTCGGGCGGCGAGGACATGCTAAAAATAATAATGACATAATAAACTTTAAGACACATACAGTCAGAACACGAGTTCGTTTAAAAAAAGTTAAATCTCGATGAAGCATGCGGTTCACTAGAAAGGTTCGGGCAAAGTAATAGAAAACCAGAGTACAAGACCGTTGTTTGTTGTTCAAATATTTAAATCTCGGGATGATATATTTTTTTCAACTTTATTTTACAAATCTCTCTGGTCAATTTATGGAATGTCTAGTCGTTTCTAATAGCTTATTAAGCTTGCATTTGTTTCTCCAAAACAACATTTTCGCCCGAGTAATTTAACTATGAATTTTGTGCGTTAGGTTTGGGTAAAAATTAATAATAGATGGAGTCTAAGGTTAAATTTAACTAAAACTATTATAATTACCCGTTAACCTGAAAACTAATTTTAACAAAAACTAAATACGTATTTCGAGAACTAAGTTCTCATCATCAGTAGTACAACAAGTAGTGTAAGTTAAACAGAGTAATCAAGATTACTCAACATGTCAACCATGCCAGAGGTCCTAACAACTCTTCTTGAGAGCTGTTAGGATCTCTGGCATGGTTGACATGTTGAGTAATCTTGACTACTTTGTTTAACTTTCACTTGTTGTACTACTGATAATGAGAACTTAGTTCTCGAAATACGTATTTAGTTTTTGTTAAAATTCATTTTAAGGTTAAGGGGTAATTATAATAGTTTTAGGTTTGGGTATGTTGAGGCGTATGTAGAATAATTGCATAAATCACGAGTCACTCTAAATTTTATTTTGTTTAAAACGATCCCGCCTTCTGGACTGTAGCCACTTCTTATATTTTATGTGGATTATACGTGTATATCTATCTTGACAGGAATTTCAGGTACATACAATTTTTATGGCACATATTTAAGCGTTCATTATTTTTTCTTCAAGCGTATTACAATATTCATATTATGCTACTGTATACACACTATAGAAGTTATTCATTGTTTTACTAGTACAAAAATGTTGTTATTGTTGTACTAGTAAAAAAATGTTAGTGTCTTAGTTCACCGCTGGCGGCGGCAGTCGTCACAGCAACACATATTTTATTGAAAATTGTTATTTGACAGTTGTATCGTTTTTGTTTTATAGTGTATACAGCCAGCTTTGGTTGAAATTGCAAACACTACAATTAAAAAATTCCAAAAAAAAATGTCAAAAAAATCTTTGAAACACTTGAAGAAAAAATAGTATATGTCATTCGGAGTAGAACGCCCTTTTTGTGTTTTACCCAGCTTGCCTAGCCTCGGCTAGCGCCTCGGCCGCAATAGCTGGGTTCAACACAAAAAGACCGCTTTCTACTCCTAATAACATAATATACTATTATTCAGTTTTGCTCAATATTTTATTTAGTTTTGTTCTGTATTTTATGTTCAGTATAAATAATAATAATAATTCAGTAAACAAATATTTTTTCTTCAGAATTGTATAACATTTCTTCAGTATTATTGATCAGTAAAAAATTTTTATTGTGCAACCGGACGCGAAATAAGCATTTCGCAGCCGCAATACAGGCCGCAAAATTGGATTTCGCGACCGTTGTTAACGGCCGCGAAATGAATTAGGTAAACAATCCCTTTGACACTTGAGAATTGCATAGTTTTGTTTATCAAATGTCAAACCTATAGCCATCTTGAAAGCTAACTTTTTATTTACAATGAAACTGTTTAAAATTAATAAAATTTGTTATTAATTCAAATTTTTTCAGTAAAAAAATGTTTTTTTTTTATATATTATTATTTTTGGTTAGTTCATGTTATAATTGAATAAGTATATCGAAAATAATTTATATTAGGTTACATAGGTTGCTTTCAAGTAAGTTCATCTCTAACATCCCCTCAAAGGAAATTAATAAAAGCCGTCCATTAAGCTTTATAACCTAACATAACTTAACCTAATCTAACCTAACGATTTAAAATAAATTCATCGCGATTTAATTTATTACAATATCTTTTTAAAACCTTTTTTAAATTTTTCTAAAAAATAACAAACCATAACCTAACCTAACGCTCGAAACTCACGCATGTAAAACTTCGACCATTGTATTCGTTTTTTGTCAGTAGCTAGTAAACATTCGCTTTAGTACTGCTTGGAAAGTGCAAAGATAAAACCAAATATTTAAAATTAAAAATTTCACAATTATCTATATGCAAAATGCATAAATATGACTATTGTCACTCAGAAATATCCTTATCTAACAAAGAAATACTTTCATATACAAACCGCTAGACTAGCGATCGCAGGAAGCCATGCACTCCGCTTCACTCCGTGTTGGCTCCCGTCGACGCTTAATATAAGGTCCCTAACTTTTCAGGGACGGCAAGAAGTACATTAACTGTGGAATTAACTGGGATGAAATTTAATGTTGTTCAAAAATTAGTTCAGTTGGACCCTGTAAATATTTTATAACTATTTAAAATGGACGTCGGTACCTTTCGACCTCCCGTTGAAGTTGATTCCCAATGATCCGATGAGTGTTTTTTTTTTTTTAATAAAATGAAAATACAAAAGCGACGTCATGCGCCACGACGTGGATGGGCGTTAATGACAATGATTTGATTTATTTTATATATTTACTAAACGTTCAATTTTTATACTGTACAAATTTTATTTTACTGAACATTTTTATAAATACTAAACATTTATGAAAAATACTGAATATTTAATTTATATATAAACATTTAATTTCAATACTGAACATTTATATTTAATACTGAACATTTATTATTAATACTGTACTTATATAAAAAGTGCTAAACATTTAATTTAAATACTGTATATATTATTTTACTGAAAATTTATTATGAATACTGAACATTTAATTCAAATATTGAACAGTTATTAATTTACTGAACATTTATTATTAATACTGAACAACTATTATTTAAATGAACATTTATTTTTAATACTTCACAGGTATTATATTACTGAACATTTATTAGTAATACTGAACACATATTATTAATACTGGACATTTATGAAAAATACTGAACATAAAATACTGTTCATTTAAGTAATATAAGCATAAGTCAATGTACCTATTCAAACGCAATTTCAAATGCTTTTTAAAGTGATGCAGCTTAGTTGGTAAGAGCGTCACTACGTCAGCATAGCTAAGGTCTTGGGTTCGAATTCCGATGACTGACATGATATTTCACAATTTATTTCGAATATACTGACTGTTAACTCATTGTTAATATTAAAAATTGGTCCGATATGGACACAGGCAAATTATGACATATTCACAAGATGTTTAAATGCAGTGGTATTCATACCCCATATCTAATGGCGGGACGAATAAATGTATTCTCAATTGAGATATACACTAACTGATATACGCTAAGTGACAGATCATTTCAGCCATCGAGATGGATCAGCCAATAGCTTAGTTGGTTCGAAACCCGATAGCCGACATGATCTGTTCATAATTTATTTCAAATATACTGACTGGTGAACTCATTATTAATATTATATGTATTAATATTAATATGATTCAGCAAACACATTTCGACCGACAAATTATGAATACGCAATATTTAAAAATTAAACGTTTTGAAATTGATGTTTATTAAAATATCTCGAGATATGAGAAGACAAATTTCTCCAGTATTCGTTCTCGAAAAGAAACTCTAAACCCGAGTGTGCACTTATGCGAAGTTGCCTTAAATACAGAATGATCCATGAAAAAATGCCAGTACTTTAACTAAATGTTGTAGTAAATAAACATTTCAAAATTTTATGTAAGTACCTTTAACCGTTTTCAAATTAAAAACATAAAAAATACCACTTTGGGCCAAGAGATTGGTACTCCTTCAGGAGAAAGGAACTGGCATGTTAGAGATTTTTTTTGCTTAAAATTGTTTAAAGAATATACGATTAAGTTGACATTCTTTCGTGGATCACCAGCACCCTGTAAAATAGTCAAACTTACTTTTCTTTATACAGCACCTTCTAGATTTAAAAGTTAATTTATAATACAGATCTCCGTGTTTCACTCATTGAAATGTGAATACATACACTTTTGTCCATATTTACATATAATTTAAGTCTGTAATCAATGCTGCATTAAAAATGTAAATATTGATATATACGTTGTTCTTGCCTATAAATTAAAGGCATACGAGATTCAAACATATGACACAATATAAAGAATATATTAAAAGTATCCAAATTATTTATTTAAACATGTACTACACAATAAGAATATATTTCATATATTAAAAGTGTAAATATATTCCGAAAATTCTAAATGAAGTAGTATATTTTCATCAAAGTAATTTTATTTTTACCTTCCGCGACCTTTAGGTAATAGGCCTGCAGCACACACCCATTTTAACTCCCTAACCGATGAGATTGAGGTAACCGGTTCAAGCCAATTGCAATCGACAGTAGATGTAAAATTGCATCTACAGTTGATTTTCACCGAAGTTTGGACAATGCCGACACATATAAAAACCATAAAAATACATTTTTTTTCAGTACGCTGTTTAAACGGAATTTACACTTTACCTCGTCATATCTTAGCTAATTTTATATATATCGATTTGAAATTTTAACACAATTAAGATTAAGTGAGACTTGAAATACTAACCTTTATCCGAACTCTTAATATCAATTAGAAACAAAATGGCGAATTTAAAAAAAAATGAAACGAATTTGTGAGATTCTTTTTTCAGATTAAAAAGTTGTGTTATGAATTTTTGAAATCCGCATTTTTCTTTATTGCACAGTGTAGTGGAATACTTGAAGAAGTTTTTTTGAAAAGTTTCAGGTCAGAATATGGAGCGGTTTAAAAATTACAACAATATTCAGTCGATGCTTGAAATTGCGCACCGCGCCGCGCTCTAGCGTGTATATAGTATTAGTCTATTGGAACAGTTTTCTCCTTTCATACTTGGTTAAATATGTATATATATATATATATATATATATATATATATATATATATATATATATATAACAATTTTTGTATATCTGCTTTATCCATACATATTAATTTTCGTCTTCTTCTTGTATGGGTTGTGAAAAACACTTTGAGGAGCATTTACATAGTGGGCAACATTTTATTTTTTGGGAAAAGCAAATGCACGATTCAGCTTGACTGTATGAAGTAGATTTCGCACTACAATTGCAAATATATTTCTGTAGTAATTCTAGACTACTTGGCTATTCGAAAATTACTGGTATAATAACATTTCCTTCGCATCTCTAACCACAAGTTGTTAAGTCAAGGGGTTCAATTATTGATTTGTGTGCATTATACCAAACGTAAGTTTGCCAATGACACCTTTTTAAATGTTGCAGAAGCGCAAGTTGTGATGGTGGAAGGTTGTTAAATGCGAAAGCATAACACGAAACTGATTAATATTTCTGTGAAATTTGGAACATTTTCCTGGGGAAATCATATAGAGTAGCAACAAATCGAGTGCATACATCAACAACCTCATCTGATAATCCTTTTTCCAAATTACTCAGCAACATCAATTCTTCATCATTTAATTTCAGCGCTGCTTTAAACGCTTTCGTTTTTCCAATGTTGTAAAACGACGAGATAGTATCGCATCCTGTAAGTGCAAGTATCGATGGAAGTGCAAAACTCAATTCTTTTCCCAATTCTTCAATGACGCTGTTAATTGGTATATATCGTCTCAAATCTTTTTTTGTCGTTATTGTTCCAGTTTGAAACCATACCCGAGAATAAAAACGTCCGTATCATGCGATTTAATTACAATATTTGCTTCAGAGTAATTTTCAAATATATAACATAAATGTGTTATATTTCGTGTATCTGCTTCAATATGGTTGGCGGATAAAATTGGGAATTCTTGCGAACCATTCTCGGTTATTAACTTTGTTGTAATATCTGTTTCACCGGCGAAGTATATTTTTTTTACATGAGAATGACTAGTTGTGAATATTTATTTCAATGTATTTACAAATATATAATACCAGCGATTTTTTATTTGCATCACTTCCAATTAGGTACCTTGACCCATACAGTAATTGGGCGGTTAGCAGTAATATCGTAATGATAGGAGTTTTATCATACCTGCAAACTCTTTCTTGATTTTTCGGATTCAGAACGCTGTCATATCGATCTATTATATAATGGACTTCTTTATAGCTTTCTATCAACTTTCGTAATTTATCAATGAAATATCGACTAATATCTTCAAAAAACTTCATATTCTTCGCGTTCAAGCTCTGAATTTCCGCCATTACATCTACTATGCACATCGACAGTTCAGATAAATTTGGTTTCGCATTTCTAGATACAACGTTTTTTTTTTTTTCAATAACATGCAATAAGTCTGTTTTAGAAGTAATACATACACGAGAAAGCGCGGCGCGCGATTTCGAGCGTCCACTGAATATTGTTGTAATTTTTGAACCACTGCATATTTTGATCTCAAACTATCCTGAAAACTTCTTTAAGTATTCAACTACACTGTGGAATAGAGAAAAATTCAAATTTCAAAAATTCATAACACAACTTTTTAATTCGAAAAAAGAATCTCACAAATTCGTTGGAATTTAAAAAAAAATTCGCCATTTTGTTCCTAATTGATATTAGGAGCTCGAATAAAGCTTAATATTTAAGAACTCACTTAGTTTAATGTTAAAATTTCAAATCGATATATATAAAATTAGCTAAGATATGGCGAGGTAAAATGTAAATTCCGTTTAAATAGCACACCGAAAAAAAATGCATTTTTATGGTTATTATATGTTTCGGCACTGTCCAAACTTCGGTCAAAATCAACTGTAGATGCAATTTTGCATCCACTATCGATTGCAATTGGTTTGAACCGGTTACCACAACTTCATCGCTTTTTTCATTTCTAGAGCAGTTTTCGGGTATGCGCTGCAGGCCTATAAGGAAAGTATTGTCTTTGGTCAAAAAATTCGGTGATGAGTTTTTGACAAATAAGCACATTTTAGAGGCCCTGAAATAAGATTTTACTATATTTAAGATGTATGTATGTATGTATGTATGTATGTATGTATGTATGTATGTATGTATGTATGTATGTATGTATGTATGTATGTATGTATGTATGTATGTATGTATGTATGTATGTATGTATGTATGTATGTATGTATGTATGTATGTATGTATGTATGTATGTATGTAT